>CM038675.1:450780287-451380287 GCA_021605145.1 Aegilops bicornis | reverse complement strand
CAAGTGTTACTTGCCTTGCTGGCGATCCGCGAAACCTAGAGATTCGAAATAACAAGCGGCGCACTCCGGGTGATCTATCGCAAACAAACAACAAGCATACAATAAGTACTCATCTAATGCACAGGTAAATCTCGAATAAAAGATCTAACCAGAAAGTTCAACTTAATAACCCTGGTTGCAAAAAGAATCGAATCAAATAAAGCAATGAAAGTCAAACGACGAAAGAAAACAACTCGGTTCTAGCAAGTTGAAACTAGGTCAAATTTTACAGTAGCAAAACTTTGTTTAAGTTGATTAGTCGGAACGGCGGTTTCAAACGAAACTCCAGGCGCTTGAATCACCTGATTCCGTTAAACGAGCGAGAAGATAAACTAGAACGAAGATCGGATCTGAAATCGAGATCGAAAAAATAGCGGAATAAATCCGTTAAAGAAAAACGTCGAACGGTTAAACGAACGGACGTTCGTTAACCGGGAATAACCGGTGATCACGTTCGTTAAGACGTCCGGCGAACGCTCGCTAAACAACAAAACCGAAAAAATAAAACCGATCTAGGGTTTTTAAAAAAAACCGAATAACGGAAAAGAAAGCCAGAACGGTTTTTATAAAAAAAACCGAACCGAGGGGAGGGTGGCGCCGCGCGGCTACCTCGACGAGGTGGGGCTCCGGGCGGCAGCTAGGCGGGCGGGCGGCAAGGCCACGGGCGGGCGGGCGGCTATGGGGCGGCAGCTATGGGCGGCGGCGGCTATGGGGAGGGCGGCGGTCGGGTTGGGAGGAGAGGGGGTGAGGGTATATAAAGGGGGAGTAGCTTGGGGAGGGGGCAAGCAAGGGAGGAGGAGGAGGAGGAGGAGTCCTCCTCGGACTCGCCGGCGGGCGGCGGCTGACTGCTTGTGTGTGTGAGAGGGAGGCTACTGGGCAGCTTGGAGCCCTTAGCCCGGTCGACCGCGATTTTTTTTTTAAAACAAATCACGCGCAGAAAAACGAATAAAATAAAATCTAAACGAACTCCAAAATTTCCAAAGTAAATTATTCCCGACTCCTAAAAATGAGTCGAACAAAATGAACTTTAACTCGGGGCCTAAAATGCAATTTTTAAAACACGCATTTTTCCCTAAGGAAAAAAAAACGTCAAAACCCCAAAAAAAAAACTTATTGCATTTTTTATAAATCTTCATTATTTCTTTAGTTTGGGAAAGTCATTTTATTCCCTCTCTCAAATTTTGATAGTAGAAATAATTGAAGATAAATAAATAAAATCAAATGATCCTATTTTCAAAATTTGAGAAAACTCAAATATGAAAATAACGAAATCTCCAACTCTCTCCGAGGGTCCTTGAGTTGCGTGAATTACTAGGATCAACAAAATGCAAGAAAATATGATATGCATGATGACTTAATGTATAACATTCCAATTTGAAAATTTGGGATGTTACAGGAGCATCCCACGATCATCCCCATGCATCCACAACCGTCTCATCAAGAGCCAAGAGGACCCATGACACGAGCTAGAACTAGAGCTCTCGAGAACGAGGTGACTTCCTTCCTTAGTGATATCACATATGATCCACTCGAGACATGGCTACTACCTAAGTCCGATATGCTATGCATCATTAGGTGTCAAGAGGAGCCTTCAAAAGATACACGTGAAGACGGACGAGCCGACAAGTCCACGGATGAAGAGGACCACGGAAGCGAACAAGGTCACCCCCAGGCCCCGGACATCCGGCCAAGGTCCCAGACATCCGGCCCCTGGAGAAGCCAGCACCACAGCCGAAGCCCAACCAGAAGCTCTACAGGGCCCGGACATCCGGCCTCCATGCCCGGACATCCGCCCCCACCCAGATATCCAAAGACTGCCCGAAATCCGGCGCCTGCACTAATCGGAAGATGTGGCCGCACTAGCCGGACATCCGGTCTCCCTCGTCACAAGAAGTGTATCCGGGACGAGTCCCATGTACCCCTTCGCCCCCTAGACTATATATACTCCATTCCCTTCCTCTTTCTAGGGTAGCATTGGATTAGCTCATATTTTGTGTGAGAGCCTTTGCTCATCCACTTGGCTACTTCTCATGGAGATCAGGACCTCTACGGAGAAGATCCCCCAAGCGGATTCAAGACCCCCTTCTAGGGTGGACCCCATCAAGGCCTCCTCACGGAGAAGAATGGCTACCGTTTGTATCTTTCCTTTGTTGATCTTGAATCTTGTGCCACCTTATGTGTTCGGTGATCTAGCGCTTGTGTGATTGATCTCTTGTTGGTTAAGTGATTTCTCTCTCGTTTCCTCCGTGTTTCCCTCTCGTTCTTCCGCGGGTTCTTCGTGATTCCCTGTAGGATCCGCTCAAACGTGAAAGATCATCCACGTAGGGTTCCGCCCTACATCATCTATGGTATCATGAGCCACGTTGATCACGTTTTTGGAGCCCCTACCCCTCTTGTTCTAGCTTGATTTTGTTGTTTTTGTCCTAATTCCGAATTTTTTTTGTGATTTGTTGGTGTGATGAAGTTTTGTTGGATTTGATCCGTGGATTTCGTGTGTTGCAGGTAGATCTAGCATTTCCCCATCTTTTCCACAATTTCCATCCACAAAATCGCCCGAATTTTGCCCCGGATTTGACCTCCCCTCGCGGTGTTCATTGAGTTCGGCCACGGACCCAGCGCCCGGACATCCGGCCCGAACAGCCCGGACATCCGGCCCGACCAGCCCGGACATCCGGCGCCCCGGACATCCGGCTTCCAGCCCGGAAATCCGGCCCCTGGTAGCAACAATCCCCATCCACCACCCCGTTCACCGCCAAACTCTCGCCAAATTTTGTCCCGGTGCCCACATACACTTCCATATACCTCCACCACTTCCGCATGACACCACCATAGCCTTTCCCGCTACCAATTACGACAATGTTGCCAAATTTTCCTTTGAGAATTTGAGTTGGGGTTTCCGTATCCTTCGATGGAAGTTTTCGCTTGTGTTCCGATTGTAGACCTATCAATGCGATCACCGTCCGCTATAGGCATCCCATTCCTCGCTTAGATGATATGATTGATGAACTTAGTGGAGCCAACTTTTTCTCAAAAATGACCTTAAAAGTGGCTATTACCAAATCCGCATACAAGAGGGTGATGAATGGAAAACTGCTTTCAAAACCAAATTTGGTTTATATGAATGGTTAGTGATGCCTATGGGTCTTCGGAGGCTCCGGTACTTTCGCAAGGCGTCTTATGCATCATGTGCTTCATCCTTACATTGGAGTATTTGTTGTGGTTTACTTTGATGATATTCTTGTGTTTAGCAAAACCATGAAAGAGCTCATCAATCATGTAAAATCTGTGTTGCAAACTCTTCGCAAGGAAAGCCTTTATGCAAACTTGAAAAATGCACTTTTGGAGTTGACAAAGTGGTTTTCTTGGGTTTTGTAGTTTCCTCAAAGGGTGTCCATGTTGATGAATCTAAAATTGAAGCAATTAAAACTTGGCCCCAACCCACCAATTTGCAACAAGTGCGAAGTTTTCTTGGTCTTGCGGGTTTTTATCGTCGCTTTGTGAAAGATTTTAGCACAATTGCCGCTCCTTTGCATGCTTTGAGTAAGAAGAATACTCCCTTTGTTTGGGGAACTTTGCAATCAAACGCTTTTGATGAGCTCAAGTCTTTGCTTACTCATGCTCCGATTCTTGCTTTGCCCAATTTTGATAAAACTTTTGAGGTTCATTGTGATGCAAGTGGTACCGGAATAGGCGGAGTTTTGATGCAAGAAAAATGAGCCATTGCTTATTTTAGTGAAAAACTCTCCGGTGCTCAACTTAATTATCCCATCTATGACAAAGAATTGTATGCTTTAGTGCGTGTGCTACATGTTTGGGAACATTACCTTAGACCTCATGAGTTTGTCATCCATACCGATCATGAAACGCTTCAATACCTCAAAGGTCAAACTAAATTAAACAAGCGTCATGCAAAATAGAGTGAAATTATTGAATCTTTTCCTTATGTGATCAAGTACATTAAGGGTAAAGAAAATGTAGTTGCCGACGCGCTTTCACGCATATGCATGCTTGTCACTCAACTTGAGTTGAATGTTATTGGTTTTGAGCATATAAAAGACTTGTATGAGCATGATCCATCTTTTGCTTCTCCTTATGCCAAGTGTTTGACGCATACTTCTTGGGAAAAATATTACATCAAGGATGGTTATCTTATGAGAGCTAACAAACTATGCATTCCCGAGTCTTCTCTTCGTTTGCTCCTTTTGCAAGAGGCTCATGGAGGCGGACTCATGGTACACTTTGGACACGACAAGACATTCGCCACGCTCTCCAACAACTACTTTTGGCCCAAGATGTTCCGCGACGTATCACGCTTCACCAACCGATGCTATACATGTCGCAAAGCTAAGTCTAAAGCTCAATCTCATGGTCTTTACATGCCTCTTCCTATTCCATATCAACTATGGGAAGACATTAGTATGGATTTTGTACTTGGTTTGCCTAGGACTCAAAATGGCAAGGATTCTGTGTTTGTTGTTGTGGATAGATTTTCTAAGATGGCACATTTCATTCCTTGCAACAAGATAGACGATGCTTCACATGTTGCAAATCTCTTTTGTCGGGAAATCTTGCGACTCCATGGCGTACCAAAGACAATCGTTTCCGATCGTGATGTCAAGTTCTTGAGTTACTTTTGGAAGACCCTATGCGCCAAGCTCGGAATCAAGCTCTTGTTCTCCTCGGCATACCATCCTCAAACCGACGGCCAAACGGAGGTGACAAACCGCACACTATCCACTCTACTTCGTGTCTTCATCAAGAAGAACATCAAGGAGTGGGAAGCATGTCTACCCATCGCCGTGCACGCCTACAATCGTGCAAGACATTCAACTACCAAAGAAGTCCCCTTCGAGGTCGTCTCACGGTTTCAACCCGTTGTCCCCATTGGACATTCCACCACTTCCTCTCCAAGAGCGCACCAACATGGATGCGAGCGCACGAGCAAGCTACATCAAGAAGATGCACGAAGATACAAGGCACACCATTGAGCACCAAGTACAACGTCAAGCCACCAAGCTCAACGCCAACAAGCAACCCATCGTCTTCAACATTGGTGATCTAGTGTGGCTACACCTTCGCAAGGACCGCTTCCCAAAGAACGCAAGTCCAAGCTTCTACCTCGAGCCGATGGACCTTTCAAGGTGCTAGCACGCTACAACGACAACGCCTACAAGATCGACCTACCTCGAGACAAATACAACGTGAGCGACATCTTCAACGTCAAGGACCTCGCACCATTCCATGGAGATGAAGCTTTTGATCCGAGGTTGGATCTCTCCCAAGGGGGGGAGATGATGCGAAGCATCCCACGATCATCCCCATGCATCCACAACCGTCTCATCAAGAGCCAAGAGGACCCATGACACGAGCTAGAACTAGAGCTCTCGAGAACGAGGTGACTTCCTTCCTTAGTGATATCACATATGATCCACTCGAGACATGGCTACTACCTAAGTCCGATATGCTATGCATCATTAGGTGTTAAGAGGAGCCTTCCGAAGATACATGTGAAGACGGACGAGCCGACAAGTCCACGGATGAAGAGGACCACGGAAGCGAACAAGGTCACCCTCAGGCCCCGGACATCCGGCCAAGGTCCCGGACATCCGGCCCCTGGAGACGCCAGCACCACAGCCGAAGCCCAGCCAGAAGCTCTACAGGGCCCGGACATCCGGCCTCCATGCCCCGGAGATCCGGCCCCAGCCCGGATATCCCAAGACTGCCCGGAAATCCGGCGCCCCGCACCCGAATCGGCAGATGTGGCCGCACCAGCCCGGACATCCGGCCGGATAGCCCGGACATCCGGCCGGATAGCCCGGACATCCGGCCGGATAGCCCGGACATCCGGCGCCTCGCGAAGGCCCGGACATCCGGCCCGACGCCCGGACATCCGGCCTCCCCTGCCTACGCGTAGTGTATCCGGGACGAGTCCCATGTACCCCTTCGCCCCCTAGACTATATATACTCCATTCCCTTCCTCTTTCTAGGGTAGCATTGGATTAGCTCATATTTTGTGTGAGAGCCTTTGCTCATCCACTTGGCTACTTCTCCGCGGAGATCAGGACCTCTACGGAGAAGATCCCCCAAGCGGATTCAAGACCCCCTTCTAGGGTGGACCCCATCAAGGCCTCCTCACGGAGAAGAACAGCTACCGTTTGTATCTTTCCTTTGTTGATCTTGAATCTTGTGCCACCTTATGTGTTCGGTGATCTAGCGCTTGTGTGATTGATCTCTTGTTGGTTAAGTGATTTCTCTCTCGTTTCCTTCGTGTTTCCCTCTTGTTCTTCCGCGCGTTCTTCGTGATTCCCCGTAGGATCCACTCCAACGTGAAAGATCATCCACGTAGGGTTCCGCCCTACATCAGAGTTAGAAACTGAACAACGATTTACATGTTTACAATATCCTGAGGAGAGACGTGTTCCTGCTGCTGTTTGTGCTTTCACTAGCTTTGCATGTGTTTGGTGGTCTGAACATTGTAGATTATATCCTGTTCCAGCTACTTGGGATGCTTTGAAAACTGCTATGCGTACTCGTTGGGTTCCACCATATTATCAACGTTAATTAATTCAAAAATTGCAGCGTTTAAGACAAGGAAAAAATCTCGTAGAAGAATATTATCAGGAATTACAAACTGGCATGATTAGATGTGGTATTGTTGAGGAGAATGAAGCTATGCTTGCACGTTTTATGGGTGGATTAAATAAAGAGATTCAGACCATTCTAGAGTATAAGGAGTATACTAATATCACTCGTTTATTCCATCTTGCTTGTAAAGCTGAACGTGAAGTGCAGGATTGATGTGCATTGGCGCGAACTAACTTTTTCGCAGGTCGACCTTCATCATGGACACCACGTGCATCATCTACTTCCACCGCACCATCACCTCCTTCAGTGCCACCTCCAACCGTGATACAAGAAAGCAGGCACAACCACCACTATCTCGCCAAGAGCACACCTACTGGCTCAAGGCAGAGCTCTTCTTCTTCCATGGCGTCAACAGGGCACACAAGTGATATTATTTGTCGTCGTTGTAAGGGAAGAGGACATTATGCGAGAGAATGCAAATCTCAGCGTGTGATGATTGCTACTGAGGATGGTGGGTATGAGTCCGCTAGTGACTATGATGAGGAGACTTTGGTTCTTATTACACGTGAAGAACATGGTGGAGATGATTACGATCATGAGATGCAATACATGGCTCTCAAGACGCTGACAGGTATGAATGTTTAGTTGCTCAACGTGTTTTGAGTGTGCAGGTCACACAAGCTGAGCAAAATCAGAGGCACAATTTGTTCCATAAAAAGGGAGTTGTGAAGGAACGTTCTGTGCGCGTCATCATAGATGGAGGGAGCTACAACAATTTGGCTAGCATTGAGATGGTGGAGAAGCTATCTCTCACCACAAGACCACATCCACATCCTTACTACATCCAATGGTTCAACAACAGCGGCAAGGTTAAGGTAACACGTACTGTTTGTGTGCATTTTAGTATCTCTACATATGCTGATTATGTTGATTGTGATGTGGTACCTATGCAAGCATGTTCCTTATTACTTGGTAGACCATGGCAATTTGATAAAAATTCTGTACACCATGGTAGAAACAATCAATATACTCTTGTTCATAAGGATAAAAATATTACTTTGCTTCCTATGACTCCTGATTCCATTTTGAAAGATGATATTAATAGAGCTAATAAACCAAAACAAGATAAAAATAAGAGTGAAAATCAGATTGTGGCAAAAGAATTTGAGCAACAAATGAAGCCTAATAGTAAACCATCTAGTGTTGCTTCTGAAATTAAATTGAAAAGTGCATGTTTATTTGCCACTAAATCTGATATTGATGAGCTAGATTTCAGCAAATCTGTTTGCTATGCTTTTGTGTGCAAAGAGGCATTATTTTCATTCGAGGACGTGCCTTCCTCTTTGCCTCCCGCTGTCACTAACATTTTGCAGGAGTTCGCTGACGTCTTTCCACAAGACGTGCCACCGGGATTACCTCCCATTCGAGGGATTGAGCATCAGATTGACTTAATTCCCGGTGCATCATTACCCAACCGTGCACCATACCGTACCAATCCAGAGGAGACGAAGGATGATAGAGGCGGGGGTGTCCCGATCTTTCGATGAGATGATAACTATCGATTTGGCGGAGACGACTTTGACGATCCGACTACAAACGTGCACGACGTTGCGCCTTAGCAATCGCTAAACCAACTCCGAGAGGTTATTGACCACGTTGGAGCACGATCAACTCGACCACGAAGGTCTATTCACGCAAGCAATCGAAGAACAAGCAAGAATATGATAAAGCAATCTGAATATTGCGAATATATATGAAGTATTGATAATGGTGGGGATCCGTAAGCGGTCTTGGTCCGGTCGTTGGACACAAACGAAGTACACGAAGTTGCAATGGCTAACTTTTAACTAAACAAATCCCAAGGAAAAAGCTACTAGATGGATCTACTTATATAGGAGCAAGGGGTGGCGGCCAAGGAGGTGGGAGGACGTCCCAAGGCAGCCTAACACTAACCCTAGGTCGTACAAGGCCAATGGGCCCAAGTGGAGGTGACGTAACACCTTTGGACTTGTAGTTTGACTCGGATTCTGTTGCAGCATCAGATTGTTTCGTCCATAACTCAACGCTCCGGACGAATTTGAAAGTGAATCCAACTGGGTTGGAAGGTGCACGAAATCTATTTTCCAACAAAAAAAGAATCACCCAATTTGGAGTCCGGATGAAAAAGTTATTGACGTTTTGAGTCAGGTATGTCTGCAGTCCGAATCTGAGTCCGAACGTGAGAGACTTGGACTCTATCTTCTCTTGGTCCAAAAGTGACGTGAGAGGACTTTTTGAACAGCACCTAAACTTCTCCTTTTCCTTATCTTCATATGTGTATTGTACAAATGTCCCATACACCTACAATTAGACAAAACACAAAAATATGTGATGTATTTTGTTCTGGATAACATAAATAGATTATTGAATAGTTTGCACTAGAAATCACCGACAAATATGCATGTATGCAATATTTTTGGTCTTATCCAAGGTAGTCATGTCCTCATCATCCTCCACTTCTTGAAAACAAAGCCGCCCCTCATGTTCTTAGTCTGAAATGTGGCTAACAAAAGAGACAAGGTGTACATGTTGTATATGTATATGTCATCCATTTTATTTCCCTTGATTTTTGCACATATGACACATAAATAGATGAGTAACTTGCATAGTTCATAAAATCTAAAGCCAAAACATTATCACAAGAACTAGAAGGTATGAAAATATTGCAACTCAGTTTGCACATATAAGTGAAGCTCTTATTTATTTCAAAAGATTGACTATGTTCATCATTAAACCATCCCAACATTGGTGAATAAACCTTATTTGAATCAAATTTACATGCTACAACATGCTTAGATAAGCAAACATGCAATGAGTCATTTGACACTGAATCATCACCAAGATTAGAGGTCATATCAAAATGATTAAACATTGATTCTTTTGCATCAACAGTTAATTCAATGGGTGCTCTCAAAATTGTTGGTATTTTAGTTGTTTGATCACATGGCAAAGTCAAATTATCAACATAATCCTCTAAAATAGGTGGTGTGATCAAAGTAGTGGGTAGCTCAACACATGATGTATTCAAGTTAACTGGGCATGCATCATTCTCATGTAAAAGTGGAAAATCTGTACCTTTGTCATTACCTCTTATAGTCAACTCAGATGATGCAGGCACTCTCGATGGTGATGTGTCACATGGTGGAGATGATGTAGTCCTCGCAACAACGGATGTGGTTGTCATAGTACGCCTAGTAGTTGAATAAACATCTGTATCAACAGTTGGAATGTGCACCGGCGCTTGTTCTCCTTGTGGGCAACACGTCGTTTTATTTCCTGTTCAGCTTTGCAAGCAAGACGAAACAAATGGTCCATAGGATAACACTCTTCATGAATTAGTATCTCCTGAATATTATGGTTTAATCCTCCCCAAAATCTATCCATAAAATCTTCTTCACTTTCTTCTAAAATGAGTGCAACAAGGTAGTTTGTAAATCATCATAATATTTTGTTACGGTGTCACTACCTTGTTTTAAATGTTCCAGTTTTTTAATCATGCCACGAGTATAATAAACATCGACGAATCTATCTCTCATGACATGTTTTAAATCATCCCAAGTATTAGATACATAATCAGGGTGTAACCGACAATATTCACTCCACCAAACTAGAGCATAACCACTTGATAGAGGCGGGGGTGTCCCGATCTTTCGATGAGATGATAACTATCGATTTGGCGGAGACGACTTTGACGATCCGACTACAAACGTGCACGACGTTGCGCCTTAGCAATCGCTAAACCAACTCCGAGAGGTTATTGACCACGTTGGAGCACGATCAACTCGACCACGAAGGTCTATTCCTGCAAGCAATCGAAGAACAAGCAAGAATATGATAAAGCGATCTGAATATTGCGAATATATATGAAGTATTGATAATGGTGGGGATCCGTAAGCGGTCTTGGTCTGGTCGTTGGACACAAACGGCACACGAAGTTGCAATGGCTAACTTTTAACTAAACAAATCCCAAGGAAAAAGCTACTAGATGGATCTACTTATATAGGAGCAAGGGATGGCGGCCAAGGAGGTGGGAGGACGTCCCAAGGCAGCCTAACACTAACCCTAGGTCGTACAAGGCCAATGGGCCCAAGTGGAGGTGACGTAACACCTTTGGACTTGTAGTTTGACTCGGATTCTGTTGCAGCATCAGATTGTTTCGTCCATAACTCAACGCTCCGGACGAATTTGAAAGTGAATCCAATTGGGTTGGAAGGTGCACGAAATCTATTTTCCAACAAAAAAGAATCACCCAATTTGGAGTCCGGATGAAAAAGTTATTGACGTTTTGAGTCAGGTATGTCTGCAGTCCGAATCTGGGTCCGTAACGTGAGAGACTTGGACTCTATCTTCTCTTGGTCCAAAAGTGACGTGAGAGGACTTTTGAACAGCACCTAAACTTCTCCTTTTCCCTTATCTTCATATGTGTATTGTACAAATGTCCCATACACCTACAATTAGACAAAACACAAAAGTATGTGATGTATTTTTGTTCTGGATAACATAAATAGATTATTGAATAGTTTGCACTAGAAATCACCTGACAAATATGCATGTATGCAATATTTTTGGTATTATCCAAGGTAGTCATGTCCTCATCAAAGGAGATTATGCGTCAAGTACATGAGCTGCTCGACAAAGGTTATATACGTGAATCCCTTAGTCCTTGTGCTGTTCCTATTATTCTAGTGCCAAAAAAGGATGGTACATCACGTATGTGTGTTGATTGTAGAGGCATTAATAATATTACTATTCATTATCGTCATCCTATTCCTAGGCTAGATGATATGCTTGATGAATTGAGTGGCTCTACAATATTCTCCAAAGTTGATTTTATGTAGTGGATACCATCAAATTCGTATGAAATTGGGAGATGAATGGAAAACAGCATTTAAAACTAAGTTTGGATTATATGAGTGGTTAGTCATGCCTTTTGGGTTAACTAATGCACCTAGTACTTTCATGAGATTAATTAATTACGTGCTTTCATTGGACGATTTGTGGTAGTTTACTTTGATGACATATTGATTTATAGCAGATCTTTGGAAGAACATTTGGAACATTTACGTGTTGTTTTTATTGCTCTACGTGATGCACGTTTGTTTGGTAACCTTGGGAAGTGCACCTTTTGCAATCGATCGAGTATCTTTTCTTGGCTATGTTGTTACTCCACAGGGAATTGAAGTTGACAAAGCCAAGATTGAAGCTATTGAGAGTTGGCCGCAGCCCAAAACGGTCACACAAGTGAGGAGTTTTCTTGGCCTCGCTGGATTCTATAGGCGTTTGTGAGAGATTTCAGCACCATTGCTGCACCTCTCAACGAGCTTACAAAGAAGGATGTGCCTTTTGTTTTATGCATCGCACAGGAAGACGCCTTCACGATATTGAAAGATAAGTTGACACATGCTCCTTTACTCCAACTTCCTGATTTTAATAAGACTTTTGAACTTGAATGTGATGCTAGTGGAATTGGATTAGGAGGTGTGTTATTACATGATGGCAAACCTGTTGCATACTTTTCTGAAAAATTGAGTGGGCCTAGTATGAATTATTCTACTTATGATAAAGAATTATATGCTCTTGTTCGGACTTTAGAAACATGGCAACATTATTTATGGCCCAAAGAATTTGGTATACATTCCGATCATGAATCTTTGAAACATATTAAAAGTCAAGCTAAACTGAATCGTAGACATGCTAAATGGGTTGAATTCATTGACACTTTACCTTATGTCATTAAACACAAGAAGGGTAAAGAAAATTTTATTACTGATGCATTGTCTCGTCGCTATACTATGCTTTCACAACTTGACTTCAAAATATTTGGTTTGGAGACCATCAAAGATCACTATGTGCATGAAGCTGATTTTAAAGATGTATTGCAGAATTGTAAAGAAGGAACAACATGGAACAAGTTCGTCATTAATGATGGATTTGTGTTCCGTGCTAACAAGCTATGCATTCCAGCTAGCTCCGTTCGTCTTTTGTTGTTGCAGGAGGTGCATGGAGGAGGACTAATGGGACACTTTGGCGTGAAGAAGACGGAGGACGTACTTGCTACACATTTCTTTTGGCCAAAGAAGAGACGGGATGTTGAGCGTTTTATTGCTCGCTGCACTACATGTCAAAAAGCTAAGTCAAGACTCAATCCTCATGGTTTATATACGCCTTTGCCTGTACCTAGTGTTCCTTGGGAGGATATATCTATGGACTTTGTTTTAGGTTTACCTAGAACAAAGAAGGGAGGATAGCATATTTGTTGTCGTGGATAGATTCTCTAAAATGGCACATTTTGTACCATGTCATAAAAGCGATGATCTCGTTAATGTTGCTGATTTGTTCTTCGTGAAATTATTCGCTTGCATGGTGTGCCCAATACTATTGTGTCAGATCGTGATACTAAATTTCTTAGCCACTTTTGGAGATGTTTATGGGCTAAGTTGGGGACTAAACTGCTTTTTAGTACTACTTGTCACCCCCAAACGGATGGACAAACTGAAGTAGTCAATAGAACATTGTCTACTATGCTTAGGGCTGTTTTGAAGAATAATAAGAAAATGTGGGAGGAATGCTTGCCTCATATTGAATTTGCTTATAATCGTTCATTGCATTCTACTACTAAGATGTGCCCTTTTGAAGTTGTGTATGGTTTCCTACCTCGTGCACCTATTGATTTGTTGCCTCTTCCGTCTTCGGAGAAGGTTAATTTTGAAGCTAAAGAACGTGCTGAATTGATTTTAAAAATGCATGAGTTAACTAAGGAAAACATTGAGCGTATGAATGCTAAATATAAACTTGCTGGGGATAATGGTAGAAAACAGGTTGTGTTTGCACCTGTAGATCTTGTTTGGTTACATTTATGTAAGGATAGATTTCCTGATTTGCGCAAATCAAAGCTAATGCCACGCGTTGATGGTCCCTTTAAGGTGTTGGAGAAAATAAATGATAATGCATATAAACTTGAGCTTCGCAGATTTTGGGGTTAGACCCACTTTTAACATTGCAGATTTGAAGCCTTATTTGGGTGAGGAAGATGAACTTCCGTCGAGGACGACTTCATTTCAAGAAGGGGAGGATGATGAGGACATCAATACCATTGTTACACCCACAGCCCCTGCTGCTATACATACTGGACCAATTACTAGAGCTCGCGCACGCCAACTAAATTACCAGGTACTTTCGTTTCTTGGTAATGATTCTAATGTTCATGAGAATATGATGCTGCTTAAATTGGATACATTTGTTTTGCTTACAAATGAAGGGCCTAGCTTGGAGAAGGATGAACATTGGAGCAAGAACAAGCATGGAGATGATGGCATGCGCAAGGGGAACAAGAACGGAGTTACAAGTGATGATTTCGTGGCTTTGAAGCCACCATAACGGTGCATGAAGCCTTGGACAGAAATATACAAGATGCCACTTCATAAATTTCGCCCAGAGGCTATTCTAGGTGCTGCGTCACCTTATTATTGGGCCAGGCCCATGTAATTTCGAAATACATAAGTATAGGCTATTTTTAGAGTCCGTATGTGTGGGGAAACAAGAGATAGGGTTGATTTCGGACCCCTCCACCAAGGGCCACGAAATTCCCCCCTCTTCCTCCATATATACAGCCCTTAGGGCACCATTTAGACTTTGGGTTTTGTTTAGATTAAAAGTTCGCCATAGCTGCAACTTCGCGTGCATTTCGCTTGTGTTCAACGACTGGACCAAGGCGCCACGTAACCCCACCTTCATTAATAAAGCTTTCCTCTTATATTCGCAATATCCAGATTGCAATCTTAGTTTCTTGCTTGTTCTTCGCTTGCTCGCAGGAAACAGGCCCTCGTGGTCAGGTTGATCGTGCTCCGGCGTGGTCAATAACCCTCGGAAGTTGGTTTAGCGATTGCTAAGGCGCGACGTCTCGCACGTTCATAGTCGGATCGTCAAGGTCGACTCCCACAGAAAACGATAGCCACCTTCTCATCGAAACATCGGGACACCTTTGCCTCTATCACTTGAGCTGCCTGCAGAATTTGGGGTTAGTCCCACATTTAACATTGCAGATTTGAAGCCTTATTTGGTTGAGGAAGATGAGCTTCCGTCGAGGACGACTTCATTTCAAGAAGGGGAGGATGATGAGGACATCAATACCATTGTTACACCCACAGCCCTCTTTGTACATATCTTGGACCAATTACTAGAGCTCAAGACGCCAATTGAATTACTAGGTACTTCCGTTTCTTGGTAATGATTCTAATGTTCATGAGAATATGATACTGCCTAAATTGGATACATTTGTTTTGCTTACAAATGATGGGCCGAGCTTGGAGAAGGATGAACATTGGAGCAAGAACACGCATGGAGTTGATGGCATGCGCAGGGGGATCAAGGACGGAGTTACAAGTGATGATTTCAGGACTTTGAAGCCACCATAAGGAGTACATGAAGCCTTGGACGAAATATACAAGATGCCACTTCATAATATTCGTCCATAGGCTATTCTAGGTGCTGCGTCACCTTATTATTGGGCCAGGCCCATGTAATTTTGAAATACTTAAGTATAGGCTATTTTTAGAGTCCGTATGGGGAAACAAGAGTTAGGGTTGGTTTCGGACCCCACTCTCAAGGGCCACCAAATTCCCTCCTCTTCCTCCATATATACAGCCCTTAGAGCATCGTTTAGACTTTGGGTTTTGCTTAGATTAAAAGTTCGCCATAGCTGCAACTTCGCGCACTTCGTTTGTGTTCTACGACCAGACCAAGGCGTCACAGAACCCCACCTTGATCAATAAAGCTTTCATCTTATATTCGCAATATCCAGATTGCAATATCAGTTTCTTGCTTGTTCTTCGTTTGCTCGCAGGAAACAGACACTCGTGGTCAGGTTGATCGTGCTCCGGCGTGGTCAATAACCTTTCGGAGTTGGTTTAGCGATTGCTAAGGCGCGACGTCCTCGCACGTTCGTAGTCGGATCGTCAAAGTCGATTTCCACCAAAGCGATATCCATCATCTCATCGAAAGACGGGACACCTTTGCCTCTATCATACGACCTCGACACCGACCACAAGATTCCTTCCTATGGAACTCAAGAACCCGAGGAGTACCTCGAGTGGGAGCGTTTGATGGACGACTACCTCAAGCTACATCAAGTCCCTTCCGAAGATCAAGTGAAGTGCGCCACAAGGAACTTCCACGACTACGCGTCCACGGTGGCTTCACACTCCTTCGGAGAGCTACGAGATGAGTTGGCCCGAGACGAAGAGAGCTTTGCAGCGAGATTTCGTGCCTCCAACCTACACGGAACAACTTCGACGCCAATCAGAGAACACCATCCAAGGATCCAAGTCCATCGACGCGTACTTCAAGGACATGAAGATTGCCTTGCGACGAGCCGGCGTGGACGACCCCATTTCGATGAAGTTCCACTTCATGATGGGATTGAACAACGACATCTCCAAGACTATCTTCCTCGAGAACTACAAGTCCATCGACGACTACTACATAGGTGCTCTCAAGGCGAACAAGAACTCATGAAGGCCAAGGCTTCTCCACCCCAAGCAAACTTCGCGGCGACCAAGCTCTACGACAAGCATGAGGCTAGTACCACCACGATGTCCAAGCCCGACAAGCTCCAAGACGATGCTCCCAAGTGCGACTTCACCGCCATCCCTCTTTGTGGCATTGATGATGCCGAGTCTACCTTGACTCTTTTTCAAGATGGTGCGGCGACAAGTACGACTACGGAGACCTTCAAGGACCAAGCTTTGGAGGCAAGCAACAAGGTGGCGAGCAAGGATGATGCTTCCATCTTAGGAGGCGAGAGTAATGATGTGCCATCTTCGGCCATCATCCACGGCGACGGTGACGAGATGATCGAGCATGGGATTTTCCCTTCGGTCATGGAGGAGAGTGATGATGTGCCATCTTCAGCCTTCATCCACGGCGACCACGATGAGATGGTTGAGCATGGGATTTTCCCTTCGACCACGGTGACGTATGATGACTTGAGTAACTTGTGTGATACGGGGCTAACCTGGTGTAGGCCGATCTTTCACGTTTGGAGTGGGATCCCTCGAAGAGCACGAAGAACACGGGGAAGAACGGGGAGAAATCACAAGGGGAAACACTCAAGAAAAAGTCCAATCACACATCCACTAGACAATCAAACACACAAGATCACAAGGTACATTGATGCGGAGCATCCTTCGGTCATCCCCATGGACCTTCCATCAACTATCCAAGCTCCAAGTGGACCCATGACAAGAGCAAGAGCTCGTGCTATTCAATCTGAGGTGACATCACTCTTACTCGAGTTCCCCTTTTCTTCCAGTGAGACATGGCTACTACCTAAGTCCGAGACGCTATGCGTGATCAGGTACAACGTTCAAGCCAAGGAACCAGGAGCTGAAGAAGAAACGACAGGCGTCAACTCTCTGGACAGCCCGGAACTTCCGGCCACAGCCCGGAACTTCCGGCCCGCCCGGAGCTTCCGGCCTCCGACGACATCGACCAGCCCGGGCGTGCCAACTATCTGGTTAGCCCGGAACCAGCCCGGAACCCATCCTGGACCTTCCGGCCCCCGGAAGCCAGCCCAGCTCCACCCGCGCCAACTCTCGGCTTAGGCCGGACCCTGCCCGGACCTTCCGTTGCCCGGAACTTCCGGCCCTGCCTGCGCGCAGCCACTTGGGCCGAGGCCCGTGTACCCTTTCCCCCCGTAAACTATATAAACTCCTCCACCTCCTCCTAGTTAGAGTTTGAGACGGGGCTAACCCGGTGTAGGCCGATCTTTCACGTTTGGAGCGGGATCCCTCGAAGAACACGATGAACACGGGGAAGAACGGAGAGAAATCACAAGGGGAAACACTCAAGAACAAGTCCAATCACACATCCACTAGACAATCAAACACATAAGATCACAAGGTACATGAACAACAAAGGGAAAGATACAAGGTAAGGTTCATCTCCAAGAGGAGGTCTTGATGATATCCTAGATGGATCTTCCGACAAGGGGGACTTGATGATATCCCGCAGGATCTTCTCACATGGAGGTCTTGAACTCCATGGGAGTGGTAGTCTCTCTCTCTCAAGAGTAGAGGTAGGAGCAAAGCTCACCTAAGAATGAGCTATCATATTTGCTACCCTTAGAAAGGAGGTGGAGGTGGTCTATTTATAGTCTAAGCCACGAAGGGGTAAGTGGGAGAGGGATACAAGGCCAAAGGCCCGCGGCTGCACACACAGGCGTCGGACGTCCGGAAGGGGTCGGGCATCCGGAAGCTCGGGACGGTCCGGACGTCCGTAAGTCTTCGGACATCCGTAAATTCTGCTCTGTCGCTGTAGCACCGGTCGTCCGGTCGGTGTCGGTCGTCCGTGCGCTGGGACTTGTCGGACGTCCGGTCTTGGTCGGTCGTCCGGGCGCTGTAGAGGGTCGGACGTCCGGAGGCTTCTGGTCGTCCGTGAAGACTCAAGAGCACCTTCTTCTTCCGTCTTCGCTTCCATGCCTCCCTCGCGGATGGTGTAGTCGTTCCTTGGCGCTTGCACTCCACCTTGACATCCGTGAAGCTCCGGCAATACCTATGCATGCACACGAGTGGAGTGTCAAGTAGTATACCATCCTCGAAGGGGTCAAGTGAACACGTGTAAAGGAGAAGATTAACCTTTATGTATGAGAAGTAGAGGTCGCACGTGTCACTTGCCAAACGGACTCTTGACATGGTGATGACCGTAGGATGCTCCGCATCATCCCCTCCCCCTTGGAAAAGATCCGACCTCGGATCAAAAACCAAATCACCATGGGAAAGAGATGGCGGTGTCGTGTCGAAGCAGTCGATCACCAAGCACTCATCATCTTGAAGCTCGAAATAGGCACTCTCCAATGTCGCACCATCTTGTGATTCCTTCAAAAGGAGCAAATAGAACAAACACTTGGAAAAACAAATGTGGTTAGCGTTAGTGCAAAACCAAGCATTCAAGAGGTGATTCACCAAACAAGTGTTGTCATCAAGCATAGCATAGGGTGTGACAAAGGATTGTGACATGGCATGTAAGCATATGAATTGAGCAAAATCAAGGTCATCATGGAAACAAGCATGTAAATGTGAGGTAGTGATGCAAGTATGTGTGACAAGAGAATAAGCATCTACCTCAAGTTCATAGCAAACATGCATAAAGTGCTCGACAAATGGTCGATGGTAGGCATAGGAATCATTCACAACACCAAATAAGATGAGATGTCTAAACACATGGGTCAAGTGCAAGACAATCCAAGCATAATGTGCATAGGGTGTAGTGAATATAGTGTGGCACGCAACACAATAGAAAGAGCAATTGTTCATCATGTGTGAGGCAATCAAGGGAATCATGTGACAAGTAAAGGGACATGGCATATGTGAAGAAATGATATTGGTGCAACCAATCATATGATAGTAGCAAGTAGACCAAGAATTGGATGCAACACACAAGGTATATATATCATGAAGCATGGAAATGTGGCAATCATGGGTGAAAGCAATATCTCGAACATGCGTGCAAATGGTGCAAGCAACACATGAAGTATGATCCACAATATCCAAGCTCAAGAAGGATGTCACCTTGAAGGCGTGTCCTTGTGCATGCTTCACAATGCCGAAGTGGAAGCAAATGCGGTGTAGACGCGATTCGTGGTAGAATGTATGAGGCTCGCTCTCAAGAGCTCGAATGGTCAACTCGCGTGAAGTGGAAGTCGACACAAAGTCCAAGTATCCTACACATGCACAAAACAAAACAAAGAACGTATGAGCATGGTAGATGAACACATCATCCATCATGATGGTTCTCACCTTTTGCACAAAACCATTAGAAGCACAAGTGCATGAATAATATGATGCAACAATGGCAATATTCATGGCACTAGGTATATGGCGCAAAGAAGTAAGACAAGCATGCTTCACATGTAATATGTCAAAATCTCCAAACATATGTGAGAATGCTATGGGGCAAACTCATGAGCAAGACGAATAGCATGGTTGCACTCAATACATGGCAAATCTAGCATGAGAGAGGCAACATATGGAGATATGTGACAAGAAGCAATAACAATGATGTGCAAAGCATGTAGATGGTTGTCATCAACTGCATGAAATGAGCAAGTATGAATCATAGGTGATCCAACAAGGCAAGCAAACATATTAATCAAGTCGTGCAAACTAGTGGAGCGAAGATGCAACACACTAGAATAAATCATGGCAATCATGTCATGTGAGCAAATAATAGGCATAGGGAGTGCACATGACATATCGCAAGCACGAACACAAAGCAAGATCATAGTATCATCATAGGGGTGGGTCACAAATGGAACATGGCAACAACAAGCAATATCTCCACCAAGCTTGCAAATACACATAAAAGTATGAGAGTCAATCATCATGTGTAAAGCAAAGCATGGGTCACAAATGCATGGAAAAGGCATAGGAATGGGCATATCATGCAAAGTGAACATGGCAAGATGGGCATATAATATGTAATGGGCAACAACCCATAGCCAAGTGAGGGCCATGTAGAATGAATGTGCAACGTCTATGCGCGAAGAGAGCGGTGGGAAAGATAATCCATGAGATCCCAAATCATCGTTGCTCTCTAGAGCTCGTTTTGTCAACTCGTGGGATTGCGAGTTTGACAAGTATTCATGGGTACCTACTCAAAAGAGACACAAACCAAAGAATTTGTGCGCGTGCTAAATGTACACGTCATCCATCATGATGTGTATGTGCACATGTGAGTTAGCACAAGATAAGAAATGCTCAAAGAAATTTGATGCATGGTATAAGAACATGTGATCCATCATGAAAGAATAGTTATTGTGTATGGCACGATGGGGATGCAAATTTAGAATGCAAGCATATGGCACATCAATAGCATGTTTGTTCATGGGGAGCATATGGTGCACACAAGTATGGGGATCATGCAATGAATGGGATGGATCAAATTCTCCTAACATGTATGAGGAAACTATGGGGGCCTCCTCATGAACAATAGCGGAAACATCACATGGAGAAAATGGACAACATCCAAAACAATGCATATCCGAAGCTAGGTGGGCATGGCACGACATATGAGATAAATGATGCAAAGGGAGCATATCAATATCATCACAAGAAAAACAAATCCCAATAACCATGGGCTTGTCATGTATGCCATATGTGCAAATTGGGTTTATTTTAATGGCATATGCATAGTCACTATGAAGAGATTGCAAATAAGACATATGGTTGATCTCATGCATAGCATATGACAAGTCAAGCGGATTAGCAAACATGATGTGACCTAAAGAATTGTCACAAGAAATCCTATGTAACATGGCATCACAACTAATAGACTCCACATGAGAATCATCATATTCATCATAAATGGGTAAATCATCGCATGGGGAAATCATACTAGAATGAAGCATGTCAATAGGGTGATCAACATCATGCAAGCAATCAATGTCAAAATAGTCCACTAGTGGGACGAGAGCATCACCTTCACCTATGTTACCTTGTTCATTCCACTCAAGTGTTGTAGGTGAGGTGGGAAAGACCAAATGGTGGTCATCTTCATCTTGATGGAACCATGTGGGGGGTGCATCATAGTCCACCATGGCCATCATCTTGTCCAAAGGGAGGACGAAGTCGTCGAGGATCGGCGCGTCATCATTAATGGGACCTAGCACCAAATGAGAAGACACAATAGAGGTAGAGGTCAAAGTTGTTAGAAATACAAAGGGCCTCACGAGACCTATCAACTATCTCACTCTCTCTATGTGGTGGTTCACTCAGTCCATCAAAGTAGGTGCACTCAATCTCATGTATGGTGGAGTCACTCATCTCACTCAAGTGGTGGGGGTTGTGGCTCTCCTCACATGGGAATTGGGGCAACTCATCATATATGGGGCTAGTGGTGAAGTCACTCTCACTCTCAATATGGTGGCACAAGTCACTCAAGTCATCATACATCGCCGTGGTTGAAGGGAAAATCCCATGCTCAACCATCTCGTCGTGGTCCCCGTGGATGAAGGCCGAAGATGGCACATCATCACTCTCGCCTCCTAAGATGGAAGCATCATCCTTGCTCGCCACCTTGTCGCTTGCCTCCAAAGCTTGGTCCTTGAAGGTCTCCGTAGTCGTACTTGTCGCCGCACCATCTTGAAAAAGAGTCAAGGTAGACTCGGCATCATCAATGCCACAAAGAGGGATGGCGGTGAAGTCGGACTTGGGAGCATCGTCTTGGAGCTTGTCGGGCTTGGACATCGTGGTGGTACTAGCCTCATGCTTGTCGTAGAGCTTGGTCGCCGCGAAATTTGCTTGGGGTGGAGAAGCCTTGGCCTTCATGAGCTCTTGTTCCGCCTTGAGAGCACCAATGTAGTAGTCGTCGATGGACTTGTAGTTCTCGAGGAAGATAGTCTTGGAGATGTCGTTGTTCAATCCCATCATGAAGTGGAACTTCATCGAAATGGGGTCGTCCACACCGGCTCGTCGCAAGGCAATCTTCATCTCCTTGAAGTACGCGTCGATGGACTTGGATCCTAGGATGGTGTTCTCCAATTGGCGTCGAAGTTGTTCCGTGTAGGTTGGAGGCACGAACTCTTGCTGCAAAGCTCTCTTCGTCTTGGGCCAACTCATGTCGTAGTACTCCGAAGGTGTGTGAAGCCACCAAGTTGAGGCGTAGTCGTGGAAGTTTCTTGTGGCGCACTTCACTTGATCTTCGGGAGGAAATTGATGTAGCTTGAGGTAGTCGTCCATTAAACGCTCCCACTCGAGGTACTCCTCGGGTTCTTGAGTCCCATAGAAAGGAATCGCATGGTCGATGTCGAGGTCGTAGTAGCTCGTGGAAGTCGCGGACTTGAGCTTGGGGAGCTTCTCTTGAGCGTAGCCTTGAGGTTCTTGTTGGTGAAGATGCCGTATGTCCGTAGGCGAAGATGCCTTGAAGTCACTTGGCGAAGATGCCAAGGGAGATGGTGAAGTCGTTGAACGGTAGTTCGTGTTGAGCTCATGACCTTCACGTTCTTGGTGGTGATGGTGTCGATGCCGTGATCTTGCCGGAGATGGTAGCTCGGAAGCATGTGCTCTTGAGCGTCTTCTCGAAGATGAGGAAGATCGCTTGTAGGACTTGATGAGGGCTTTGATCTCCATTTGAGCTTGCATCTTGGCGTCGGAGTTGTTGTTCGTGGCATCAAACTCGTCGTTGTTGTTGTAGACCGAAGGTGAAATGCCTTGCCTATCCATCACAAGACTCGAGTAGAGGTGAGTAGCAAATGAGATAAACAATACCAAGTTACCTTTTCCCAAAGTTAAGGATGTATCCCGTTTCACTCAATGTGAGATGAAAGAATAGTGGAATTGGTACCGGACTTGTTCACTCACACCTATCAAGTAAAGCTTATGGTAGAGCTCGGTGAGGATAGTGGCACAAAAATTTGATGCAAAATGTTAGCAAGAGTCAATAATGTTGAAAGAGATTCACAAATTCGCAAGCGAAACAAGTAGATCAATAGCAATATGTGGCACACGGAAACACACACACGGATAGATAAATGGGGTCGTGCAACCAAGGAATGAGCACAAAATGTGGAATCCACGGAAAACTCTCGTGTTGCACAACTCAAGAGAGACGCTAGCACGATTGCTCAATAGGCGGATACGACACTTGTGCACAACCTATAAGATGCAAAATGGATAAACTTTCTATCCCAAGTATGCTATGTATGTATGGTTCCCGGTGTTTCTCTCAAGATGATCCAAGATGATCGGATATGATACCATATGATATATTTTGATGCTATGGCTATTGCTTACAAGCTCTTTGCTCACTCTTTTTCTTTGCTTAAAAGCTTTTTTTCTTTTTTTCTATGGCCACTTTTTCACAATGCACAAACCAAGATAGCTATTGTGTATATGCAGGAACGATATTGTGACACAATGGATGATATGATACCGATATGATATGGTATGTATGCAATGGATGGTGTAGATCACTAATGTGCACAAGTAGCGTGGCCGGACAATACTCAAATGGCTAGTCTCGATAGGCAAGTGACGCAAAATGGGCTAGGGGTTAACAATGCAATTGCAAGGGAATATACAATGGTGTCGTCGAGGTTACCGTCCTTTGCGATGATGAGTGGCGGTGTTCTTGATGTAGATACCAAGATGATGGAAACTCGTCCCTAAGTAGCTGAAACACCTTAGGAAACGGAAAAACTGAGAACTCAAAATCTCAAATGACAAATGTCAAATGGTGGTAGCGGAATGCGGTGGTGGTTGCGGAAGCTCAATGGGATTGCGGAAATGCAATGGTGGTTTTGGAATACACAATGCGGAAGTGGATGGTAAGGTGGTGAACTATACACGGTGTCGGAGTTGGAAGCATGGTCCCTAAGTAGCCTAAACACCTTAGGAGACACAACTCACAACACACACAAAATTGGGTTAAGTTGGGGGTGGTGGAAGTGTATGGTGGTCAGGCCTATGCGGAATTGGCGGTGGTGGTTGATGAAGAAGCAACAGTCCCTAAGTAGCCGAAACACCTTAGGAGACTCGAATTAGAACTCAAACAACTATGGGAAACAAAATTGGTTAGGTTGCAGAAGTCGGTGGTGGAGTAGCGGAGGATGTGGTGGAAGCCCTAGGGAAAGATGCCAAAGATCACAAAATTTGATGGAGTCAAATGATGTTGGTGGTATTTTTGTTGGAAGGGGGATGTCAATAGCTTAAAAACGAGCTAAAGAACGTCAAAATCGGAGTTCGGATGAAGTAGTTATGGACAAAACAAAAATCAGCCGAAGTGGGAATCTACAGGTTACGGACGTCCGGAAAAGGTCGGATGTCCGGGGCGTCGGACGTCCGGAAAAGTCGGAAATCCGTAAATTCAGTTCGGGTTAGGGGTTCCGGTCGTCCGGAAAAGGTCGGACGTCCGGTCGTTCCTGGAGCTCCGGACGTCCGTAAAACGTCGGTCGTCCGGTGGGTCGGGGACAACGCGAGATCCAAGTTCAGGGGCGCGATTTTGAGCGGAAAATGGAGATTTCGGGGTCAAAATTGAAGAGATTTCATGGATGAAAGATGAGGAAACTTGGGGAAATGCTAGATCCACTCGAAACCAAGCACATCCATGGATCAAAATCAACAAAACTTCATCTAACCAACAAATCACAAAAAAAATTGCGGGCTATTTTTGGTGGGGATTTTCGAATTTAGGACGAAATCAACAAAATCAAGCTAGAAAACAAAGGGTAGGGGCTCCAAAAATGTGATCAACGTGGCTCATGATACCATATGATACGGGGCTAACCCGGTGTAGGCCGATCTTTCACGTTTGGAGTGGGATCCCTGGAAGAACACGATGAACACGGGGAAGAACGGAGAGAAATCACAAGGGGAAACACTCAAGAACAAGTCCAATCACACATCCACTAGACAATCAAACACACAAGATCACAAGGTACATGAACAACAAAGGGAAAGATACAAGGTAAGGTTCATCTCCAAGAGGAGGTCTTGATGATATCCTAGACGGATCTTCCCGCAAGGGGTCTTGATGATATCCCGCAGGATCTTCTCACATGGAGGTCTTGAACTCCATGGGAGTGGTAGTCTCTCTCTCTCAAGAGTAGAGGTAGGAGCAAAGCTCACCTAAGAATGAGCTATCATATTTGCTACCCTTAGAAAGGAGGTGGAGGTGGTCTATTTATAGTCTAAGCCACGAAGGGGTAAGTGGGAGAGGGATACAAGGCCAAAGGCCCGCGGCTGTGCACACAGGCGTCGGACGTCCGGAAGCTCGGGACGGTCCGGACGCCCGGAAGTCTTCGGACATCCGTAAATTCTGTTCTATCGCCGTAGCACCAGTCGTCCGGTCGGTGTCGGTCGTCCGTGCGCTGGGACTTGTCGGACGTACGGTCTTGGTCGGTCGTCCGGGCGCTGTAGAGGGTCGGACGCCCGGAGGCTTCCGGTCGTCCGTCAAGACTCCATGACACCTTCTTCTTCCGTCTTCGCTTCCATGCCTCCCTCGCGGATGGTGTAGTCGTTCCTTGGCGCTTGCACTCCTCCTTGACATCTGTCAAGCTCCGGCAATACCTATGCATGCACACGAGTGGAGTGTCAAGTAGTATACCATCCTCGAAGGGGTCAAGTGAACACGTGTAAAGGAGAAGATTCACCTTTATGTATGAGAAGTAGAGGTCGCACGTGTCACTTGCCAAACGGACTCTTGACATGGTGATGACCGTAGGATGCTCCGCATCAGGGTTAGCATTGGTTTAGTTCACATTTTGTGTGAGAGCCCTTGCTCATCCACTTGGTTACCTTCTCCTCGGAGATCGCGCCTCCTCGGAGAAGATCCTTCCAAGGGATTCAACCTCTAGAGTGGACCCCATCAAGACCTCCTCACAAAGAAGATCGGCTACTCGTGTATCTTTTGTTTGTTGATTTTGAATCTTGTGCTACCTTATGTGTTCGGTGATCTAGCCCTTGTGTAATCGAAACTTGTTGGTTTAGTGTTCCTCTTGTGTGTTTTTCCTTGTGTTCTTCCGCCCGTTCATCGTGTTTTCCCCGTAGGATCCCCTCCAAACGTGAAAGATCTCCGATTAGGGTTCCGCCCTACATCATATGGTATCATGAGCCACGTTGATTACGTTTTGGAGCCCCTACCCCGTGTTTTCTAGCTTGATTTTGTTGTTTTCGTCCTAAATCCGAAAATCCCCACCAAAAATAGCCCCAAATATTTTTTGTGATGAAGTTTTGTTGGATTTGATCCACGGATTTGGTTTGCTTCGAGTGGATCTAGCTGCCCCTTCCTTCTTCCCTTCTAATTTCTCGTTTTCCCATCAGGATTTGGGCTTTTTCCCCAATTTTTTCCGCCCAGACCCTCGATCCCGCAGTCCCTGTTCTAGCCAGAATCGCGACCACCGGAACTTCCGGCCCAGCCCGGAACTTCCGGACCCCGGACCTTCCGTCTTGCCCGGAACTTCCGGCCTAGACAGAAAGGTCGCGCATCTTCGGTGACTCCCTCTTCTTCTAAGCAACTCCGACCACGGTGCGAAAGATCTTCGCCAACGTACTGAAGACCGTGCATCACATCATCATCCACATTCGCATCCGTTTGGAACCTCTACCGTAAGCAAGGACGGTAATCTCGATGACATCTTTGTCCAAACCTTGCCATTGCATTGATAAACATCATAGCCATCTTTTGCGTTGCTTACCCATCGAGACTAGCCATTGAGTATTGCAGGCAACGTGACTTGTGCACATTAGTGATCATACTCCATAGCATACATAGCATACCACCGTGGTGCATATCTTGGGATCCATTTGTGTGTCACAAAGTTGTCATCACATACACATTTGCTATCTTGGTTTGTGAAGTATTGCATGAGAAAAGAGCTCAAAAGTGAAAGAGCCACCCAAGCTTTTAAGCAAAGAGGAAAGATAAGCAAAGAGCTTATGAGCAAGAACCATAGCATCATACTACATTAAGATTGTCATATTGGATCATCTTGGATCGTAGCACCGAAATACCATACATATAGCATACGTGGGATAGAGATAGTTGCATTTTGCCTAGTAGGTTGTGCACAAGTTCCAGATCCGCCTATTGTGCAATCGTGCTAGCGTCTCTCTAGTATTGTGCAACAAGAGCATTTTCGTGGATTCCACATTTTGGCTCACTTTTGGTTTGCACAATCCCACTTATCTATTTGCGTGTGTGTTTCCGTGTACACCTACTTGCTTGGTCAACTTGTTGCATTTGCAAATTTGTGAATCTTTTCCAACATTATTGAAGCTCACTTACAATTGCATCAAATTTTGTGCCACCATCCTCACCAAGCTCCACCATAAGCTTTTATTTGTGTAGGTGTGAGAACCGACAAGGATTGGTACCAATAGTGCTATTTCATTGTCCGCATTTGAGTGAACTTGATTCATCATCAACTTCGGTCAAAGGTACATTGGTATAAGTTCTTCTCCTTCTACCACTCACATATTTTTGCTTGGAATGATGGATAGGCCAAGTACTTCTACCAACCCACTCTTCATCGAGCAAGACGATGACATGTCTTCATACGTCACCAAGAGCCACCTCTTTGGTGCACAACGAGCGTTGGACCAAGAGCAACAAGCAATGAGCGACCGCATCGACAACCTCGCCACCGACTTGCGACTCTCCGAGCAACATACAAGAGACTACTTCAACAACAAGTTCGACGCTCACAAGCAAGAGAATGATGCAAGAATGGACGAGATCCGCGCCTTGATGAGGAACCGGCATCATTCCACTTCTTCATCATCATCAAGATGGAGCCGCTCGAGTCGACACTCCGACGACACCTTCTACGACTCAAGTACACCGTCTTCGAACACTGTTCGACGAGCCGCGCATCAAAACCGTCATGCATCTCGCAACCCGCTACATGACAAGCATTCACAAGAGCAGGTCGATGAGCAAGTCCCTCGTCCTCAATCAAACCAAGCCGCTTTTGCCCAAGCACAAGCACGACAACGCCAACGACAACAAGAACAAGAAGAGCGGGCCCTTGAGGCGCAAGGACGAGAAGCGCAAGCCCTTGAGGCGCAACGTGCCCTTCAAGAATCAAGTCGAGCCATCGCCAACCGCAGTCGCGAACGTCGCAATCAAGAGGAAGCCCTTCGAGAAGAAATCCAAGAGAGGAACTACCAACCACGTGTGCAACGTCAAGTTCCTCAAGCTCCTCCACAAGCTCGTCAAGCTCCACCTCAACCTCAAGTTCAACAAGAGCAAGTTGATCATGGACTTCCTCCACACCAAGAGCAACAAGAAGACGATTGTCATCCACGTCAAGGGTGTCATCATCCTCGACCACAACAAAATGAAGAACAACGATATGGAAAGCTCAAATTCACCATGCCCAAATTCAAGGGAAGCAATGACCCCGAAGAGTACCTCTCATGGTCATTGAAGGTCGACAAAATCTTTCGTTTGCACAACTATGAGGAAGAGAAGAAGATCACTATGGCATCACTTGAGTTCCAAGACTATGTGCTCATATGGTGGGAACAAATCATTGAGCGATGACAAGCAAGAGGTGAACCACCAATCACCACTTGAGCTCAAATGAAGGATGTCATGAGAGCACGTTTTGTGCCCACCTACTACAACCGCGACCTCTTCAAGAAACTCCAACTTCTCAAGCAAGGAACAAAGAGTGTTAAAGAATACTTACATGATTTGCGCAATTCGTCTGCTATGTCATGCCATGATCACATTGTTCCAAATATGCATTGTTCTGGATGTTGTCAATATTCTCCACGTGATGTTTCTACTCTTGCTCATGAGGAGACCCCCATAGTTTCCTCATACATGTTAGGAGATTTTGATTCATCCCATCCTTTGCATGATTCCCATAATTATGCACCATATGCATTCCATGAATAACAATGCTCTACATATTTCTCATGATGCATTACACAATTTGAGTCTCCATTATGCTATACATAACAACAAACCTATCATGATGGCTGACATGTTTCTATATCATGCATCTCATTTATTTGAGCATTGGATATTTTGTGCTAACCGACACATGCAAGTGCGCATCATGATGGATGATGTGTACATCTACCACGCACACACAATTTTCCCTTTGTCCTTGTTTTGTGTAGGTACCCACATACACTCGTCAACTTCTCAATCCCATGAGTTGACGAAACGAGCTCTTGAGAGCAACGATGACTTGGGATCACGTGGACTTTCATTCCCACCATTCCTTTTGCGCAAGGACTACGCGCATCTCTTCTTCTTGGCTCTCACACGGCTATGGGCTATTTACCACTTGTCACCTTTTGCTCATTTTCCCGTGTTCACTTTGCCTGTTATGCTTGCTCATATGCCTTTGCCATGCAATTGTGACCCTTGCTTGCATATACCCATGATTCACCATTATGCTACTTCTATGTGTATTTGCATGCTTGGTGGAGATCCTTGTTGCTTTTGCCATGTTTATCATGTGCCCTGTGCTATTGATGCTATTTTGCTCATATCTTGCCTTCATGCTTGTGACATGTCATGTGAAGTACTCATGCACACTATTTGCACCCATGACATGATTGCCTTGATCCCTTCTAGTACGTTGCATCTTCGCACTACTAGCTTGCTTAACTTAATTGATACGATTGCTTGCTATGTTGCATCACCCATGTTCCACTATCACTTGCTTTCTTGGGTTGATGACATATATGCTCATGCCTCTCACATGATATATCTTGATCATTGTCTCTTGTGTCCATTAGTTGCCTCTCTCATATCCACTTGTATTGAGTGCAACCATATTATGATTATTGATCTTGGAGACTTTGACATATTACTTGTGATGCATGCTTGTTTGATTGCGCCTATTGCATTTGGTTGTTCTTGCATCATATGCCTCCATACTATGAAACGCTCCCTTGTACTTTCTTATGATATGAATGATGAGAACACTTGTTGGGTATCTTACCACTCGAATGATAGGTTTTGCATTTCCGCTAACCTCATTTGTTTTTCCGAGTGTTTGTCATGTTCTTTCATTTTGAAGGATTCACAAGGCATTACAGTTAGGAGACATATTGGTTATGTGAAGGCATACATGATGTGCAACTCCAACATCTTAGGAACATTCATAAGGTGAACTCCTTCCCTTTGAGCCATCCTCAAATACGCATATTGGATGGGTCACTCTTTCATTGTTGTTTCCTTCTTGTTGTCTACATGATACATCTCACGGACGGAGGAGCGACATTGGAGATTGGCTCTATGGACCTTTTCATTGAGGAGCGCTTGGACTTATTGGATGCACCTTCGGATTTACACTCTTGCCACAACATCGAGCATTGGTATACCAACACCTCCATATTTGTTGATTGTGCTCATACTCATGCTCGATGGACATATCATACTCACCACAAGTTTGCACCCTATGCATGGATTGACTCACATTATGTTGCATCTATTTCCATGACATCCATGATATATGAGCTTGTGCACTTCCTTAGCAAATTTGTTGTGATCTTTCTTGATGGCATCTTCATACATAATGATCACATTGCCTATCATCAATTGCATGATATCATACACATGTTGAGCATCCATTGCCATATTCATGCTATTGATAAACCGTCTCACTATGACATCATTTTGCACCGTGGTTGCATTCATCATATTCACAACACAATTGTGTGCACAATGATTGCATTTGTTCCCATGAATGCTTTACATCTCATTTCATATTATCTTGCTAAGCTTCATGTGCTTTGTCATGAACAATCTTGCCTCACGGACTCATTCTTACATGATGGACACTTTGTGTGCGCTTAACCATTGTATTTCCGAGTGTTGCTTGTGTTTGCTCTTTTGCATGTCTATCACTCGGCGACACCGTGGACTACTTGGATTGGCGACATGTATTCAACTTCGTCCAACTACAAGTCCGTCTACGACAACCGTTTCCATGGTGATAAGGATCACGATCCGAGGTCGGATCTTTCCCAAGGGAGGGGAGATGATGCGGAGCATCCCACGCTCATCCCCATGTACACTCCATCTACTCTCCAAGCCCCAAGGATACATAAGATGAGACCTCAACTATGCGCCATTGGACCTAAGGTGAACTCGCTCCTTTCCGAATCGTCCCTTTCGCATGTAAGACATGGATGCTACTTCAAGCGCGGACATTGTGCATACTCAGGTACACCCGAGGAGATCATGGAGAGCCCAAGGACCAAGGCCAAGCGTCTTGGAGCGAGGGAAGGAGAAGGAAGAAAGGGATTCAGGACAGCGGACATCCGGCCCTTGGCCCGACATCCGCCCTTCCAAAGAAGCCCGGACATCCGGCCCCGGCCGGACATCCGGCCCCCCATCACAAACCGCAGAAGCTATAGGGCCCGGACATCCGGCCCCAGGCCGGACATCCGGCTCTTCCGAAGCCCGGATATCCGGCCCCCTCGGAAATCCGCCCCCATCACCGATTGCGTTTGGAAGACCCGCCAGCCGGACATCCGGCCCCCTAGCCGGACATCCGGCGTCTCGAAAGCCCTTGACATCCGCCCGACGCCCGACATCCGGCCTCCCGCCACGCCAGCAGTGCATTCGGGACTTGTCCCTTGTACCCCTTCGCCCCAAGACTATATATACTTCATCCCTTCCTCTTTTTACGGTTAGCGTTGATTTAGCTCATAGATAGAGCTTCGCTCATCCATACTGGGATCTACTCCACGAGAGAGACCGCGGCCCCTCTTCGGAGACGATCCACCTTGGATTCAAGACCTCCCTTTGCGGAGAAGACCATCATCAAGACCTCCTCACGGAGAAGAACGGCTACCGTTTGTATCGTCCTTTGTTGACCTTGAATCATGTATCCCCCTTTGTGTTCTTTGATCTAGCATTTGTGTGACCGATTCCTTGTTGGTTGAGTGTTTTCCCTCGTTCCTCCCCGTGATTTCCTCGTGTTCTTCCGCTCGTTCTTCGTAACCCACCGTAGGATCCGCTCCAACGTGAAAGATCGCCCACGTAGGGTTCCGCCCTACATCAGAAGGGGTCTTGAATCCGCTTGGGGGATCTTCTCCGAAGAGGTCGTGAACTCCGAGGAGAAGTACCAAGTGGATGAGCAAGGGCTCTCACACCAAAGATGAGCTAAAACAATGCTAACCCTAACTAGGAGGAGGTGAGAGAGTATTTATAGTTTACGGGACGAAAGGGTACACGGGCCTCGGCCTAAGTGGATGCACACAGGCAGGGCCGGAAGTTCCGGGCGCCGGAAGGTCCGGGCAGGGTCCGACCTAAGCCGAGAGTTGGCGCTGGTGGAGCTGGGCTGGCTTCCGGGGGCCGGAAGTTCCGGGCAGGTTCCGGGCTAACCAGAAAGTTGGCACGCCCGGGCTGGTCGAAGTCGTCGGAGGCCGGAAGCTCCGGGCTGGCCGGAAGTTCCGGGGGCCGGAAGTTCCGGGCTGTGGCCGGAAGTTCCGGGCTGTCCAGAGTGTTGACGCTTGTCGTTTCTTCTTCAGCTCCTGGTTCCTTGGCTTGAACGTTGTACCTGATCACGCATAGTGTCTCAGACTTAGGTAGTAGCCATGTCTCACTGGAAGGAAAAGGGAAATCGAATAGGAGTGATGTCACCTCGGATTGAATAGCACGAGCTCTTGCTCTTGTCATGGGCCCACTTGGAGCTTGGATAGTTGATGGAAGGTCCATGGGGATGACCGAAGGATGCTCCGCATCAATAGAGCTCTTCTTCATCCATGGCATCAACAGGGCAAACACATGATATTATTTGTCGACGTTGCAAGGGTGGAGGTCATTATGCGAGAGAATGCCCATCTAAGCGTGTGATGATTGTTCTTGAGGATGGTGGGTATGAGTCCGCTTAGTGACTATGATGAGGAGACTTTGGCTCTTATTACACATGAAGAACACGATGGATATGATTCTGATCATGAGACGCAATACATGGCTCCTGAAGACGCTGACAGGTATGAATGTTTAGTTGCTCAACGTGTTTTTTTTAAAGCTTAGGACAGTGAGGGCAGCCCCTCACTGACTTCAAGTTAACTCAACACAAATGTACATGTACAACTCTGTGGTGTTACATTAGGATGGGTATGTTAATCCCTCACCACTAGAGAGGAATTAGAGTAGAGGGACAAAATACAATACAAAGTAGTGTTCTGTTTGGCAAGATAGATAGAAGTGACAAAGCTGTCCACGAAAGACACCAGAGCCTCCCTGACCCTGTATCTCATCATATGAAAATCGGTCTTGAACCCGAGGAGCCAGCCCTCGAACGTAGGCAGCACCCCCCTGAAGTGTCTGTTGTTGCGTTCCTTCCAAATGCTCCAGGCCGAAATGATGAATATGTCCATAAACATAGGGTTCGCCCTGATGAGGACATGGCTACCTTCGATACGACCAAAAATATTGCATACATGTATATTTGTGAGGTGATTTCTAATGCAAACTATGCAATAATTTATTTATGTCATCCAGGACAAAAATACTTCACAAACTTTTGTGCCATGTCTAATTGCAGGTGTATGGGACATTTGTACAATCCACATATGAAGATAAGGGAGAAAGAGATGTTTACTTGCTATTCAAAAAGTTTTCTCACGTCACTTTTGGCCCAAGAGAAGATAGAGTCCAAGTCTCTCACGTTACGGACTCAGATTCGGACTACTGCAGACATACCTGACTCAAAACGTCAATAACTTTTTCATACGGACTCCAAATTGGTTGATTCTTTTTTGTTGGAAAATAGATTTCGTGCATTTTCCAACCCAATTGAATCACCTTAAAATCCGTCCGGAGCGTTGAGTTATGGACGAAACAATCTGATGCTGCAGCAGAATCCGAGTCAAACTACAAGTCCAAAGGTGTTACGTCACCTCCACTTGGGCCCATTGGCCTTGTACGACCTAGGGTTAGTGTTAAGCTGCCTTGGGACGTCCTCCCAACTCCTTGGCCGCCACCCCTTGCTCCTATATAAGTAGATCCATCTAGTAGCTTTTTCCTTGGGATTTGTTTAGTTAAAAGTTAGCCATTGCAACTTCGTGTACTTCGTTTGTGTCCAACGACCAGACCAAGACCGCTTACGGATCCCCACCATTATCAATACTTCATATATATTCGCAATATTCAGATTGCTTTATCATATTCTTGCTCGTTCTTCGATTGCTTGCGAATAGACCTTCGTGGTCGTTGATTGTGCTCCGGCGTGGTCAATAACCTCTCGGAGTTGGTTTAGCGATTGCTAAGGCGCAACGTCGTGCACGGTTGTAGTTGGATCGTCAATGTCGTCTCCACCAAATCGATAGTTATCATCTCATCGAAAGATCGGGACCCTCGCCTCTATCAAGTGGTATCAGTTTTCAGGTTGCTCGGTGAGAATTTCCAATTATCCCTAGATTAGATTTATTTTCTTACCTATTGTCCAAGAAAAAGCCACAAAAAAGTTAGATCTTTTCATCCTTTGTCCAAGCCCGGTCCGAGCCTTTGCAGTTTTCTTTTCATTGTTTGCATTATTGAATTATCGGTTGCATCGTCCCCGTCGAGTTGCTGGTCTTAGTGTCTAGTTTCCTTAGAGTTTCGAGTTCTGTTCACATTAGTCACGCCGCCGCTGCATCATTATCCCTTCCGCTGTCCACCATACCATCCATCAATTTCCACCACGTGCTACGCACTATTCATTATCATAATCATAGTTGAGGTCATTCACATCTTCGCTTGATCCAATCTGCATCTTATCTAGTTTGTTTTGGAAAAAGAGAAAAAAGAGAAAAAAGTAAAAAAGTCAGAGAAAAAAACGAGAGAAAGAAAAAGGAAAAAAAGTGTGAGAAAAAAAAGGAGAAGAAAAAAAAACAAAGTTCGGATCTATCTAGACTCAATCTCGTAGCTGAATTCGGATTGGAATCTGTTTTGTGTACTGTTCAAGAAAACAGGCATAACTTCCTCATACAAAGTCCGCTTTTGGCTCATGAGTACTCAAATTAAAGCTAGAGACGAGCCGCATCTAAATACTTGCAGAAGCTAGTTCAATATTTGGCACCTCAAAATCGGCTTCTAAATAGGTCTTTTTGCCCTCCGAAGTTCGTGAACATAGCTTATTCCAGTTTTTCAAACCAGTTTTAGAATTTTTTGACTCCTCATATCAACTCGGAATTGAGTGATTCTTTTGCATTGGAAAGCTTGAGTTAGTAGCATTCTTTGAAAAATTTATCAGAAAATTGGCTCAAACTTTTCAAGAGGAAAACGGAGAGAGAGTTGTTGTATATCCTGCTTGGCGCTTGTTTTTCATCATTATATTTACTTGCCGTTGTGATCTTCACTTATATCTTGCTGTCCAGAGCTACTTATTATCCTTCATTGATGCTAGTTGTGCTACGCCGTGACCTGATTAGTGTTCTAGGCTCGCGTCTCTAGTCCGGTCTAGCCTAGGACCAAAGACAAAGTACCGTCGTTGAGCGTTTATTCAATATTGCATCTCTGAATTGATTATTGCTAATCTTTTGCTACCATATATAGCCAACCCAGCTCCACATATTTCTACACCGTGTATACGTACGTTCACCTGGCAATCGCTTTACACAATCTTCAGAGTTATTTGACACCGCTGATTGCCTGTCACCACCTGCTGCATGGTAAGAACTTGTAAGATATTGATATTTGCTATACTGTGAGCGTTTTACCACCACATCGTAGTAGTTCATAGGAACATTATTCTCGAATTTTGTTTCTTGTTTCTACTAATCATGACAGGTTCCGGAGATAGAAGTTCTTGGATGACGGACACATCTCCACCATCACGAGAGTTGGGACAACACACACAAGCATATGGTCAGGTTATGTCTTTACCATCATTTGAGGGTAGATTTAATCCTGCTATTTATCTAGCTTGGGAGCTTGAATTAGAAGAAGTTTTTAGTCACCATGATTTTTCTGAACTTGAGAGAGTACAAGCTACCACTAGAGCATTTACTGGTTTTGCTTCTGTTTGGTGGAGTGTACATTGTAAGAAAAACATTGATAACCAACCCATAACTTGGAAAGTTTTGAAAGCTGTAATGAGACAACAATTTTTCCTCCTTACTATCGTCGTGAATTGCTTCGCAAATTGGAACAATTAAAACAAGGCAGTAACACTGTTCATGCTTACTACCAAGAGTTCAAATCTTATATGCATCATTGTGACATAGAAGAATCTGAGAATGATACAATGAATAGATTTTTTGGTCGTTTGAACCATGATATTCAGGCACGATTTCAGTATATTCCTCGTTGCATTACTGGTATGTATGTTCGTGCTTGTACCTTTGAGAGACAGTTACAGGAGGATGCATGAGATGACTACAACACCTACTATTCTAGTCCATGCTCACCACCACCGCTTGGTTCCTCCACCGGTGCACCTAGTAGAGCAGCCACACCTCAGATTGTGAGCACGACATCATCTCAAGAGTATGGTACATTGCCATCATCCATACCTACATCAGCTACATCTTTGCAACAAGGTAACTGTAAAGGTATTGATGATATAACTTTACATGAGAATGATGCATGTCTAGTTAACTTGAATACATCATGTGTGGAGTTACCTGTTGATTTGAGCGCATCACCTATTTTAGAGAATCATGTTACTCTCATGAATGCGTCATGTGATCAAACAACTGAAATACCAACAATTTTGAGTGCACCCAATGAATTAACTATTGATGCAAAAGAACCAATGTTTAATCATTTTGATATGACCTCTAATCTTAGTGATGATTCTGTGTCAAATGATGTACTGCATGTTTGCTTATTTAAGCATGTTGTAGCATGTAAATTTGATGCAAGTAAGGTTTATTCACCAATGTTGGGATGGTTTAATGATGAACATTGTCAATCTTTTGAAATGAATAAGAGCTTCACTTATATGTGCAAACTGAGTTGCAATATTTTCATGCCTTCTACTTCTTGTCATAGTGTTTTGGCTTTAGATTTTATGAACTATGCAAGTTACTCATCTATTCATGTGTCATATGTGCAAAAATCAAGGGAAGTAAAAATGGATGACATATACATATACAACATGTACACCTTGTCTCGTTTGTTAGCCACAGTTCAGATTAAGCAACGACGATGACGGCTTTGTTTTCAAGAAGGGGAGGATGATGAGGACATGGCTACCTTCGATACGACCAAAAATATTGCATACATGTATATTTGTGAGGTGATTTCTAATGCAAACTATGCAATAATTTATTTATGTCATCCAGGACAAAAATACTTCACAAACTTTTGTGCCATGTCTAATTGCAGGTGTATGGGACATTTGTACAATCCACATATGAAGATAAGGGAGAAAGAGATGTTTACTTGCTATTCAAAAAGTTTTCTCACGTCACTTTTGGCCCAAGAGAAGATAGAGTCCAAGTCTCTCACGTTCTGGACTCAGATTCGGACTGGACAGACATACCTGACTCAAAACGTCAATAACTTTTTCATACGGACTCCAAATTGGTTGATTCTTTTTGTTGGAAAATAGATTTCGTGCATTTTCCAACCCAATTGGAATCACCTTAAAATCCGTCCGGAGCGTTGAGTTATGGACGAAACAATCTGATGCTGCAGCAGAATCCGAGTCAAACTACAAGTCCAAAGGTGTTACGTCACCTCCACTTGGGCCCATTGGCCTTGTACGACCTAGGGTTAGTGTTAGGCTGCCTTGGGACATCCTCCCACCTCGTTGGCCGCCACCCCTTGCTCCTATATAAGTAGATCCATCTAGTAGCTTTTTTCTTTGGGATTTGTTTAGTTAAAAGTTAGCCATTGCAACTTCGTGTACTTCGTTTGTGTCCAACGACCAGACCAAGACCGCTTACGGATCCCCACCTTTATCAATACTTCATATATACTCGCAATATTCAGATTGCTTTATCATATTCTTGCTTGTTTTTCGATTGCTTGCAGGAATAGACCTTCGTGGTCGAGTTGATTGTGCTCCGGCGTGGTCAATAACCTCTCGGAGTTGGTTTAGCGATTGCTAAGGCGCAACGTCGTGCACGTTTGTAGTCGGATCGTCAAAGTCGTCTTCACCAAATCGATAGTTATCATCTCATCGAAAGATCGGGACACCCTCGCCTCTATCACGCCCACCTGGCTCTTGCCTCATGCACAAGTTGGAGCTTGTTACCGCCGCTCATCCAATCGATCCCCAGCTGCATCCAGCAAGCCCTACTGAACGGACAATGGAAGAAAAGATGCTCAACCGTTTCTTCGGGCGGGTCATCACAGAGGAGGCAAGTGTACACGTAATCACGCAGCTTCATGCCTCTCCTCTTTAGCATGTTCCTGGTATTCAGTCTGTCCGCTAGAAGGAGCCATGCAAAAACCCTCCATTTATTAGTGCATTTTGAATTCCAGATCCATTTGAAAGCATCGTCCGCCACCACCTCCCGAAAGCAATGATCGTAGTACTTCTTAGGACTGAATCCCGTGCCCCCCCAGGTGCATCTCCAGACGTCCCGGGCTTCAGCGAGCTCTGTGGAGGCCAAACTGCATTGAAGATCTTGCAGCTCTTCCCTGGCTTGCGTCGAGAGCGGCAGCTGAAAATTTCGCCCAAGTGTAGGTGATGTCAGTAGCGCTTGCACCGAGACATCTTCGTCAGTCGCAAAGGAGAACAGCCTGGGGTGGCTATCACCGAGGACGCAGTTGTGCCACAGATCCTTCAAAAATAGCACTGTGCTCCCGTCCTGAACCTCAACCGACGTAACCCCTCTGTAAGTTGGAGCGAGCTGCATGACATCGCGCCACCAGAACGACCCGCACTGATCAGCTGCATGGGGCACCAAACCCTCATAGTATTTGGACCAAATTAGGTTAACCCACGGCACATCACATCGATTGTAAAACTTGTGTAGTTGCTTGAGCAGCAGGCCTTGGTTCTGAATTTGAAGATTAATTATCCCCAACCCACCTTTCTCTTTGGGGCGACAGACAAGGGTCCAAGCCGCCATGGACATAGTTTTGTGGCCATCATCTGTTTCCTTCGCCCAGAGACAGTATCTCCTTAGTTCGTCAACGTGTTCCAGGATCTTCGGCGGCAGCCTGATCGAGCACATAACATAGATCGCGAGGGACGTGACCACCGAGTTGACTAAGGTAAGCTTTGACCCAAGGTCCAGCAGCGACGCCGCCGTGGCAACCTACGCTCGACCGAAGCCACAAGCGGCATCAAGTCAGAGACTGTGGGTTTAGCCGTGCCCATTGGCATGCCAAGGTACGTGAACGGCATCTCTCCAACCTTGCACCCAAAAACCTCAGCCAGTCGTTCCGTCGCGTCGACCGCCGTGTTGACAGTCATCAGAGTCGATTTATGAAAGTTGATGTGCAAACCTATGGAGGATGCGTAGTCCTGAAGAATGCGTTTGATCGTCTCCGCTTGCGCTTGGTCAGCTGGCATCACTAAGATCGTATCATCCGCGTATTGAATCACAGGGTAGTCACTCTCCACGGTGGGCATGGGCAGCTCGAGCTCTCCTCCTATAAGCGTCATTGATGGCTGCCTCAAGAAGGTCACCGCCAAGACGAAGATGAGGGGGACAATGGATCCTTCGGCGCACCCTCTCTTCTGGAAGAATTGCCTACCCGGGGTTCCGTTTAGGAGTATCGAGGACTTTGCCGTCGAGAACAAGCAGTGGATCCACCCCAGCCAACGACTGTCAAAACCCATGCATTCCATGATCTGCATCATTGGAGCGTGCTCGATCGTGTCAAAGGCCTTTGCGAAATCTAGCTTAAGGATGGCAATCTCCCTCCTCGAGTTTTGACACTGATGAATGAATTCATATGCCCACGCCACACAATCCTGGATCGATCGACCCTTCAAGAATCCGTATTGGTTACGGTGGATAATTTTAAGGACCACTTTACGTAAACGATTAGCCAGTTTAGCCAAGAATTTGAGGCAGCAGTTGAGAAGCGTTATGGGACGATATTCATCCGCTGTCTCTGGCGATTGATTCTTGGGGATGAGGGTGATAAAGCCAGTGTTTAAACTTTCAAGGTCCAAAGTGCCTGCATAAAAATCAAAACAAAGACGATAGAACTCCTCCTTGACTATGTGCCAGCAGGATTTGATGAAGCTCCCACTAAAACCGTTGGGTCCAGGGCCCTATCCGATGGCATCTCTTTAACCACCTGGTCAATCTCCTCCCGGGTGAAGGGCTCGGACAGGGACTGCAACCCATCAACTTTTTTGATGATGCGGTCAAGTTCAAATTTCATGTTGGTAGGGGTAGAGCAGCCCAACCTTTCTTTGTAAGTTTGTAACAGCACTGCCTCCTTGCCCTCATGGTCATAGACAACTGAACCATCAGCCAGCCGTAGCGAGGCAATGTTGTTCCTGTGGAATCGTTCAGTAGCGACTCTATGGAAGAACTTGGTGTTGCCATCACCAAATTTGAATTGCCTAACAGTGCAGCGTTTCTTCCAGTACGCTTTTTTGCAGTCAAGCAAGTGGAGAAGGTGCCTCTTCAGGATGTTTCTGAAGTTTGCTTCTGGCACCGACAACCGCCTACGCTCCTCAAGACCATCAAGCTCCAAGAGAGTTTTATTGCAGTTATCGATCAATACAGATAGTTTGGATATTCTCTTGCTCCACTGATTCAGATCATACCTCAGGGTTTTGAGCTTTTTGCACAAGACCGCAGCTGCGTTCAGGGCATAACATCGTTTGTTCCATGATCGTTGCACAACATCAAAGAAACCTGGTTGCTTGATCCAGTAGTCCTCAGAGCGAAACAATTTGGTCTTTGGTATTTTGGTCTGGATACTGACATAACAAGGCACATGATCTGACGTGGGCCTCCCCAGAGGCATGACTAACGTATTCGGGTACTTGGCCGCCCAATCAACAGAGGTAAAGTGCCCGTCTAACTGTTCGAGGAGGGGATTAGTTTGCATATTGCTCCACGTGAACGCACGCCCCTTGATTGGTATTTCTATCAACGAGTGTCTACATATGAATTCATTGAAGATTAGCATGTCATTAGCATCACCACCCCCACGGTTATGATTATCAGGCGCTCTGATATAGTTGAAGTCACCTAGTATTAGCCAATCTTCCCCATTTGGAATTTGGAGATCAAAGAGCCACGATAAGAAATGAGCTCTGTTGGGATCGGCGCACGGACCATAAACGTTAACAAGTGTCCACGAATCGTTGGACTGGGTCGAAGTAAGCCTAACGCCAAGAGCGAAAGATTCAGACAAAACAGATACACCAGTGAAAACTGAACTCATCCAGGCAGTAATTAAGCCCCCAGAATTACCCACAGACGGAACAAATTCAAACATATCAAACTTCTTAGGGCAAAAGAGTTTAACATACGACGCATCAAAAGTTTCGCGCTTGGTTTCTTGAAAGCAAACTACTGAACACCCACTAATTTCAATTGCGTTACGGATCGCCAACTGTTTTTCTTCGAGTTGATGCCGCGCACGTTCCAACAAAGAACGTCCCAGTGTTTATTTGTCGCCATTTAGGTTTAGTTCAGCACCGGATCGTCCCCACGGCCATGTGCCAGGAGAATCTGGTCGCTAAGATCTTCAGCTGGAATCCCACATAGCTCAGTCCCCACACGCCGCAGTTGCTGAATCGGGGTTGGGGGAGGTATATCCTCGGACTGAACCAATGCAGGCTTCAGTGTCACTGGGGAGCAAGGGTCTGTCGCCTTGGAGGAACTAGTAATCGCAGGAGCTCTCCTAGACTTGACCCTGGAAAGCGGTTTCTTAGTGTCAGTGATAATATTTGCTTTGAATCCATCATACCTAGTAGCCCTTGAGCTACGACTCAGACAGATCGTGTCAACTGGCGCTTTTTCCGCAAGGATCATCTTCTGAATATATTTGTTCAGGGGCTTGGCCGCGACAGTTTCAGAAGATTTGGTGAAGATAGCAGCATCCTTGGACACTCCATCTGACGCATCCATCTCAGGTAGTGTGACAATTTCGGCATAGTTAGCCCAGATCTCCGCAGGTATGACAGTATCAGTACAGAGACGGGGCAGCAATGCGGCCTCAGGGCGGATCTGCGCATTCATACAGTACATACCTTTGCTCACAGCAGCATCCACATAGTTAAGAAGAGCAAGAGGGTTCAGAGGGAACACCCCTTTCGTCAGACAATCCTCAGGTGCAGAGATGCAGCGAGTGTACCTTCCAAACGAGATTGTCCAGAGGAATTGTAGAACCAGGTACCCTTCATCAGCCTGAACTTCCACATCAAGAGAGCTGCCATTGGCACGCACAAACTGCAGGCCAGAAGTTGGTGTTCCATTGACCAGTGCATCCGCAGCCTCAGAAATTTCAGAATAGATCGACCACTCATCCTGGGGATCGTCAGTGGTGTTGCTCTCCCGTTCCACACCGTCCATGAGAGAGGGGCCCGTGTATTGGAACAAGGTTTTGAAGCTAAAACCCCTGTATGGTGGTGGTGCAACTGGCCACTCACCCCATCCTCTCGTTACATGTCGCTGCTTTGTGGCGCTTTGCTGTTAGAGGCTTCATCAACCTGCTTCGCAGCCCATCTCACGATTATCAAGAGCCCACTGTTGTGCAGCCGTCAGATATGGCAAATCGTACGGATGTGGGGAAGCGTTCATTGGCGGAGCATCATCTTCATTGCCAACCAGATCAGGAATTGTGTGCCTTCCATTCAGAACATATACAGGAATCGACCACGACCTGCCCATACCTGGCAGAGTGCCTATGCGTTTGATCACCAGGCTGTGGGGGACTTGCACGATGTCACTGATGATGACTCGCACCAGCACTCTTTCTTTGTTGTGCCCAGGCCTGTGCCAGAGATCCAGCTTCCCAAAGCACGAAACCGCCTTGTTGATGTAGTGGTCGTTCTGGTAGTCCATAGGAAAGGCAAGAAACAACACCCAGGCAACATACTGAAACGGGCATCTACGCATATTCTCCCCTTCGTCATGCGGCACAAAAGAGAAGGTCATATCCTCATCTATGGGATCTAATTGAAGCGGACTTTCCTGAATAAACTGATCCCTTAAAGCCACATCAGCAAAAGCAACCATGCCTATACCAATTGGATAAACAAATGCATCAGGCACATCAAGATGGAAATCCTCTCTCATGATGCGAACTACCTCATCCAACACAATCTGTTTCTGATGGTCTGGGACCGGAGGGACAGCGGTAACAATGGCATACCTCTCATGGCTCAAAGGCGGATCATCCACCACCATCATGTTGCGAGCTAGCCTGTGATCCGGCCCACGCTCAATCCTGGCTCCCATCGGCATGAACTGGAACGGCCGCGCCGAGAAGTTAGCCATGGCAGCAGCGGCGGCGACGGCAGTCTCAGCAGTCAGAGGCAAAGCAGGGGAGGAGGAGGATGTGTCGCTCTGCTCGTTGGCTGACAGGGGCGGCGTAGTTGGCAGGGGTTGTACTGCTTGAAGCGGAAGCGTCGCCCAATGACTATCGAGGAGGGGGCCCACTATCGGCACTTCCTTTCTACGGGACGCCAAACTAGTTTTTTAATAGGAATATTTGGATTCTGTGGTGGGATGATTGATCGAACCCGCGGCAACGCATTCATGCTGATACGATCCTGCCGTTCCACCTTCCTCTTTTTCCAACTAAATCGAGGAGCAGATTCAGTGGCACAGAAATCGGCCCCATGGCCCAGCAGATTGCATCGCCTGCACCAGATAAGCCCAGGACAAAACTCTTTCTGATGGGCCAGGCTATTACATATAGTGCATGCTTTAGCTGGCTGGCCCACCACCTTCCTCAAGCAGAAACATGCACGTCACACAAGCTGAGCAAAATCAGAGGCATAATTTGTTCCATACAAAGGTAGTTGTGAAGGAACGTTCTGTGCGCGTCATCATAGACGGAGGGAGCTGCAACAACTTGGCTAGCATGGAGATGGTGGAGAAGCTATCTCTCACCACAAGACCACATCCACATCCTTACTACATCCAATGGTTCAACAACAGCGGCAAGGTTAAGGTAACACGCATCGCTCGTGTGCATTTTAGTATCTCTACATATGCTGATTATGTTGATTGTGATGTGGTACCTATGCAAGCATGTTCCTTATTACTTGGTCGACCATGGCAATTTGATAAAAATTCTGTCCACCATGGTAGAAACAATCAGTATACTCTTGTTCATAAGGATAAAAATATGACTTTGCTTCCTATGACTCCCGATTCCATTTTGAAAGATGATATTAATAGAGCTAATAAAGCAAAACAGGAGAAGAATAAGAGTGAAAATAAGATTGTGGCAAAAGAATTTGAGCAACAAATGAAGCCTAATAATAAACCATCTAGTGTTGCTTCTGAAATTAAATTGAAAAGTGCATGTTTACTTGCCACTAAATCTGATATTGATGAGCTAGATTTTAGCAAATATGTTTGCTATGCTTTTGTGTGCAAAGAGGCATTATTTTCATTCGAGGACGTGCCTTCCTCTTTGCCCCCTGCTGTCACTAACATTTTGCAGGAGTTCGCTGACGTCTTCCCACAAGACGTGCCACCGGGATTACGGCCTATTCAAGGGATTGAGCATCAGATTGACTTAATTCCCGGTGCTTCACTGCCAAACCGTGCGCCATACCCTACCAATCCAGAGGAGACGAAGGAGATTATGCATCAAGTACAAGAGCTTCTCGACAAAGGTTATATACGCGAATCCCTTAGTCCTTGTGTTGTTCCTATTATTCTAGTGCCAAAAAAGGATGGTACATCGCGTATGTGTGTTGATTGTAGAGGCATTAATAATATTACTATTCGTTATCGTCATCCTATTCCTAGGCTAGATGATATGCTTGATGAATTGAGTGGCTCTACAATTTTCTCCAAAGTTGATTTGCGTAGTGGATACCATCAAATTCGTATGAAATTGGGGGATGAGTGGAAAACACCATTTAAAACTAAGTTTGGATTATATGAGTGGTTAGTCATGCCTTTTGGGTTAACTAATGCACCTAGTACTTTCATGAGATTAATGAACGAAGTTTTACGTGCTTTCATTGGACGATTTGTGGTAGTTTACTTTGATGACATATTGATTTATAACAGATCTTTGGAGGAACATTTGGAACATTTACATGTTGTTTTTATTGCTCTACGTGATGCACGTTTGTTTGGTAACCTTGGGAAGTGCAGCTTTTGCACCGACCGAGTGTCTTTTCTTGGCTATGTTGTTACTCCACAGGTAATTGAAGTTGATAAAGCCAAGATTGAAGCTATTGAGAGTTGGCCACATCCCAAAACGGTCACACAAGTGAGGAGTTTTCTTGGCCTTGCTGGATTCTATAGGCGTTTTGTGAGAGATTTCAGCACCATTGCTGCACCTCTCAATGAGCTTACAAAGAAGGATGTGCCTTTTTGTTTGGGGTACCGCACGGAAGAAGCCTTCACGGTATTGAAAGATAAGTTGACACATGCTCCTTTACTCCAACTTCCTGATTTTAATAAGACTTTTGAGCTTGAATGTGATGCTAGTGGAATTGGACTAGGAGGTGTGTTATTACAAGATGGCAAACCTGTTGCATACTTTTCTGAAAAATTGAGTGGGCCTAGTCTGAATTATTCTACTTATGATAAAGAATTATATGCTCTTGTTCGGACTTTAGAGACATGGCAACATTATTTATGGCCCAAAGAATTTTTTATACATTCTGATCATGAATCTTTGAAACATATTAAAAGTCAAGCTAAACTGAATCGTAGAGATGCTAAATGGGTTGAATTATTGAGAATTTCCCTTATGTTATTAAACACAAGAAGGGTAAAGAAAATGTTATTGCTGATGCATTGTCTCGTCGCTATACTATGCTTTCACAACTTGACTTCAAAATATTTGGTTTGGAGACCATCAAAGATCAATATGTGCATGATGCTAATTTTAATGGTGTATTGCAGAATTATAAAGAAGGGAGAACATGGAACAAGTTCGTCGTTAATGATGGATTTGTGTTTCGTGCTAACAAGCTGATGTAGGGCGGAACCCTATGTGGACGATCTTTCACGTTTGGAGCGGATCCTACGGGGAATCACGAAGAACACGCGGAAGAACAAAGGGAAACACGGAGGAAACGAGAGAGAGATCACTCAACCAATAAGGAATCAATCACACAAGTGCTAGATCGCCGAACACAAAGAGATACATATGATTCACGATCAACAAAGGTAAGGATACACGAGTAGTCGTTCTTCTCCGAGAGGAGGTCTTGATGGGGTCCACCCTAGAAGGGGGTCTTGAATCCGCTTGGGGGATCTTCTCCGTAGAGGTCCTGAGCTCCGAGGAGAAGTAACCAAGTGGATGAGCAGGGCTCTCACACAAACATGAGCTAAACCAAAGCTAACCCTAGAAAGTTGGGGAAGAAGGAGTATATATAGTCTAGGGGCGAAGGGTACAAGGGCTGCGCCCAAACAGAAGTCAACACCACAGGCGTCGGACGTCCAGGAGGCTCGGACGGTCCGGACGTCTGACGGGCTCAGGCGTCCGTAGGATCGGTTACATCGTGGGCGCGTCGGACGTCCGGATAGGGTCGATCGTCCGGGCGTCGTGGACGGTCCGGACGTCCGGAAGATGTAGGTCGTCCGTAGATTCGGTTCAAGGCAGCGTCGGTCGGACGTCCGGAGGCTTCGGTCGTCCGTAGTTTTGGTTCGGGTGGCAAAGTGCCGAATGTCCGGAGAGTCCGGTCGTCCGGGTCCTGGGACTCGTCGGACCTCCGGAAGGCGTCGGACATCCGGTGCGTGTGCCTTCAGCAGCATCTCTTCTTCTTCTTCAATATGCTTGGAGTCCTCGCCGTCTTGGCTCCCGCAAGTAGTTGATCCTTGGCTCACCTCCCTGTACTTGATTACGCATAGAGTCTCCGAATGAGGTAGTAGCCATGTCTCGTGGGTAGGAAGAGGGAGTTCGGAGAGGAGCGAATTCACCTTATCTTCGATAGCCTTAGCTCGGGCTCTTGTCATGGGTCCTAGTGGCGTTGAGGGAGATGTAGGCACGTCCATGGGGATGAGCGAGGGATGCTCCGCATCATCTCCCCCCCCCCCTTGGGAGAGATCCGACCTCGGATCAAAAGCTTCATCTCCATGGTAAGGTGCGAGGTCCTTGACGTTGAAGATGTCGCTCACGTTGTACTTGTCTCGAGGTAGGTCGATGTTGTAAGCGTTGTCGTTGTAGCGTGCTAGCACCTTGAAAGGTCCATCGGCTCTAGGAAGAAGCTTGGACTTGCGTTCTTTGGGGAAGCGCTCCTTGCGAAGGTGTAGCCACACTAGATCACCAATGTTGAAGACCATGGGTTGCTTGTTGATGTTGAGCTTGGTGGCTAGTCGTTGTACTTGGCGCTCGATGGTTTGTCTTGTATCCTCATGCATCTTCTTGATGTAGCTTGTCCGTGCACTCGCATCCATGTTGGTGCGCTCTTGTAGAGGAAGAGGTAGAATGTCCAGTGGGGACAATGGGTTGAAGCCGTAGACGACCTCGAAGGGGGACTTGCCGTTAGTCGAATGTCTTGCACGGTTGTAGGCGTACTCGGCGATGGGTAGACATGCTTCCCACTCCTAGATGTTCCTCTTGATCAAGACACGAAGTAGAGTCGATAGTGTGCGGTTCGTCACCTCCATTTGGCCGTCGGTTTGAGGATGGTATGCGGATGAGAACAAGAGCTTGATTCCGAGCTTGGCGCATAGGGTCTTCCAAAAGTAACTCAAGAACTTGACGTCACGATCGGAGACGATTGTCTTTGGTACTCCATGGAGTCGCAAGATTTCCTACAAAAGAGATTTGCAATATGTGAAGCATCGTCTATCTTGTTGCAAGGAATGAAATGGGCCATCTTAGAAAATCTATCCACAACAACAAACACGGAATCCTTTCCATTTTGAGTTCTAGGCAAACCAAGTACAAAGTCCATGCTAATGTCTTCCCAAGGTTGATAAGGAATAGGAAGGGCATGTAAAGACCATGGGATTGAGCTTTAGACTTAGCTTTGCGGTATGTAGAGCAACGGTTGGTGAAGCGTGAGGCGTCATGAACATCTAGGGCCAAAAGTAGTTGTTGGAGAGCGTGGCGAATGTCTTGTCACGTCCAAAGTGTCCCATGAGTCCGCCTCCATGAGCCTCTTGCAAAAGGAGCAAACGAAGAGAAGACTCCGGAATGCATAGCTTGTTAGCTCTCATAAGATAATCATCCTTGATGTAATATTGTTCCCAAGAAGTATGCGTCAAACACTTAGCATAAGGAATAGCAAAAGATGGATCATTAGCATACAAGTCTTTGATGTGCTCAAACCCAATAACATTCAACTCAAGTTGAGTGACAAGCATGCATATGCGTGAAAGCGCATCGGCAACTACATTTTCTTTACCCTTAATGTACTTGATCACATAAGGAAAAGATTCAATAAATTCACTCCATTTGGCATGACGCTTGTTCAACTTAGTTTGACCTTTGAGGTACTTAAGCATTTCATGATCGGTGTGGATGACAAACTCATGAGGTCTAAGGTAATGTTCCCAAACATGTAGCACACGCACTAAAGCATACAATTCTTTGTCATAGATGGGATAATTAAGTTGAGTACCGGAGAGTTTTTCACTAAAATAAGCAATGGCTCGCTTTTCTTGCATCAAAACTCCGCCAATTCGGTACCACTTGCATCACAATGAACCTCAAAAGTTTTGTCAAAATTGGGCAAAGCAAGAATCGGAGCATGAGTAAGCAAAGACTTGAGCTCATCAAAATCGATTGATTGCAAAGTTCCCCAAACAAAGGGAGTATTCTTCTTACTCAAGGCATGCAAAGGAGCGGCAATTGTGCTAAAATATTTCACAAAGCAACGATAAAAACCCGAAAGACCAAGAAAGCTACGCACTTGTTGTTGGTGGGTTGGGGCCAAGTTTTAATTGCTTCAATTTTAGATTCATCAACATGGACACCCTTTGAGGATACTACAAAACCCAAGAAAACCACTTTGTCAACACCAAATGTGCATTTTTTCATGTTTGCGTAAAGACTTTCCTTGCGAAGGGTTTGCAAAACAGCCCTAACATGATTAAGAAGTTCTTTCATGGTTTTGCTAAACACAAGAATATCGTCGAAGTAAACCACAACAAAGACTCCAATGTAAGGACGAAGCACATGATGCATAAGGCCTTGCGAAAGTACCGGGAGCCTCCGATAGACCCATAGGCATCACTAACCACTCATATAAACCAAATTTGGTTTTGAAAGCAGTTTTCCATTCATCACACTCGTGTATGCGGATTTGATAATAGCCACTTTTTAGATCAATATTTGATAAAAAGTTGGCACCACTAAGATCAACAAGCATATCATCTAAGCGAGGAATGTGATGCCTATAGCTGACGGTAATAGCATTTATAGGTCTACAATCGGAACACAAGCGGAAACTTCCATCGGGCTTAGGCACAAGTATAACGGGAACGACACAAGGGCTTAGGCTTTCACGTACATGACCGTTGTCAATGAGTTGTTGTACTTGCCGTTGAATCTCCTTGGTTTCTTCGGGATTGACTCGGTACAGAGCTTTGTTTGGTAGAGGCGCTCCGGGGATGAGGTCGATTCGATGCTCAATGCCTCGAAGAGGAGGTAGAGCCGGAGGTAGCTCATCGGGGAAAATATCTTGGAATTCCTGCAAAAGAGAATTAAACACTAAAGGTAGCTCATGAGAGGTGTTAGTTGTTGGGTCTCCATCCTTGCACACAAGGACAAAGTGCATCACACTAGATGGGTTCTCACACACTTCTCTCATCTCACTTTTGGTGGCAAATAGGATGAGGTTTTTCTCTCTAGGCGAAGAGGCGCTCAAGTTCGGCTTGTGGCTCTCACTCACTTTTTGGTGGATCACTTTCTCAGTTTTGTCTCTATGATTGGTGGCTTGCTTGTCGGCTATCACTTGACTAGGAGACATAGGTCGTAGCACATATTCCTTCCCTTTCATCTTGAAGCTATAGTGATTGGTGCGCCCATTGTGGATGACACCACGGTCGAATTGCCATGGTCGACCTAGAAGTAGGTGGCAAACGGTCATTGGGACCACATCACATTCCAACGTGTCTTCATAAGCACCAATTTCGAAGAAGACTTGGACCGTATGCTCGACTCGTATAGTGCCGGAGTCACTTAGCCATTGAGCCTTGTAGGGGTGCGGGTGCTTCCTCTTGACCAAATGAAGTTTGGAACATAGTTCTTCACTTGCCAAGTTGTGGCAACTACCTCCATCGATGATGACCTTGACGGACCTTCCATTGATGCCGGCCTTTGTGTGGAAGATGTGGCATCTTTGGTCGTCTTCTTGTTGATGTTGAAGGGTCAAGACCTTGGAGACAACAAGAGCGGGGCTCGAATCCTCATCGCAAAAGACTTGATCATCTTCATCTTCGTTCACTCGCCGGTGCATGGCCACTTGCTCAAGGGCTTCCATATCCTCATCACTCATTGAGTCATATGTGCCGTCGTCGTTGAGGATCATGGTGTGCTTGTTGGTGCATTCGTAGGACTTGTGGCCTCGACCGCCGCAAGTAAAACACTTGAAGGAGCTTGTTTTGATGGTCTCATCAGTCGGAGTAGATGATGAAGCACGCGGCTTGAGGTTGCTTGTAGTAGGAGGAGGACGACTTGAACTTGTCGAATTTCTCTTGTAACTCGACTTGTCATCGTTGTTTGTAGAAGGTTTGGTTGATGTAGATGTTGGAGGAGGTGTTGAAGCTTGGTTGTTGGAGAAGCCAGAGGTCTTGGATGAGTACTTGGCGACTTTGAAGTCATCTTGCACTTGACGTTCCGCCTTTGTAGCTTGATGTACGAGCTCAATGAGGGTGGAGTATGGTTGGAAGTCGGCGATCTTCTTGATGGGATGATTGAGTCCATTCAAGAAACGTGCCATAGTTTGCTCATCATCTTCCTTGACATTGGCTCGAATCATGGCTATCTCCGTTTCCTTGTAGTATTCTTCAACACTCTTTGTTCCTTGCTTGAGAAGTTGGAGTTTCTTGAAGAGGTCGCGGTTGTAGTAGGTTGGCACAAAACGTGCTCGCATGACATCCTTCATTTGAGCCCACGTGGTGATTGGAGGTTCACCTATTGCTTGTCGTCGCTCAATGATTTGTTCCCACCATATGAGCACACAGTTTTGGAACTCAAGTGATGCCATAGCGATTTTCTTCGCTTCATCGTACTTGTGCAACCGGAAGATTTTGTCAACCTTCAATGCCCATGAGAGGTAGTCTTCGGGGTCATTGCTTCCATTGAACTTGGGCATGGTGAATTTTAGCTTTCCATAGCGTTGCTCTTCATTGTGTTGTTGGCGATGTTGATGATGACGCCCTTGACGTGGATTGCAATCATCTTCATGTTGTTCTTGGCGTGGAGGAAGACCATGATCAACTTGCTCTTGTTGAACTTGAGGTTGAAGTGGAGTTTGACGAGCTTGTGGAGGAGCTTGAGGAACTTGACGTTGTCCATGAGGTTGGTAGTTCCTCTCTTGGATTTCTTCTCGAAGGGCTTCCTCTTGATTGCGCTGCTCGCGATTGCGGTTGGCGAAGGCTCGACTTGATTCTTGAAGGGCACGTTGCGCCTCAAGAGCTTGCGCTTCCCGTTGTTGTTGTTGAAGACGCTGAGCCTTGGCGTCTTGTTCGTCTTGGTGTAGACGCGCTCGTTCTTCCTCTTGGCGCCGTAGTCGTTGTCGTTCTTGAGCTTGGGCAAAAGCGTCTTTGTTTGATTGAGGACGAGGGAATTGCTCATCGACTTGCTCTTGTGAATGTTTGTCATGTAGCGGGTTGCGAGATGCATGACGGTCTTGACGCAGCACGACGAAGAGTGTTCAAGTAGGTGTACTTGAGTCGTAGAAGGTGTCGTCGGAGTGTCTACTCGAGCGGCTCCGTCTTGAGGATGAAGAAGTGGAATGATGCCGGTTTCTCATCAAGGCGCGGATCTCGTCCATTCTTGCATCATTCTCTTGCTTGTGAGCGTCGAACTTGTTGTCAAAGTAGTCTCTTGTACGTTGCTTGGAGAGTCGCAAGTCGGTGGCGAGGTTGTCGATGCGGTCGCTCATTGCTTGTTGTTCTTGGTGCAACGCTTGTTGTGCACCAAAGAGGTGTTTCTTGGTGATGTATGATGACATGTCGTCGTCTTGTTCGATGAAGAGTGGGTTGGTAGAAGTACTTGGCCTATCCATCATTCCAAGCAAGAATGTGAGTGGTAGAAGGAGAGGAACTTGTACCAATGTACCTTTGACCGATGTTGATGATGAATCAAGTTCACTCAAATGCGGACAATGAAATAGCACTATTGGTACCAATCCTTGTCGGTTCTCACACCTACACAAATAAAAGCTTATGGTGGAGCTTGGTGAGGATGGTGGCACAAAATTTGATGCAATTGTAAGTGAGCGTCAATAATGTTGGAAGAGGTACAAAAATTTGCAAATGCAACAAGTAGACCAAGCAACTAGTGGTACACGGAAACACACACGCAAATAGATAAGTGGGATTGTGCAAACCAAAAGTGAGCCAAAATGTGGAATCTACGAAAATGCTCTTGTTGCACAATACTAGAGAGACGCTTAGCACGATTGCACAATAGGCGGATACGAACTTGTGCACAACCTACTATGCAAAAATGCAACTATCTCTATCCCACGTATGCTATATGTATGGTTTTTCTATGCGATGATCCAAGATGATCCAATATGACAATCTTAATGTAGTATGATGCTATGGTTCTTGCTCATAAGCTCTTTGCTTATCTTTCCTCTTTGCTTAAAAGCTTGGGTGGCTCTTTCACTATTGAGCTCTTTTCTCATGCAAAACTTCACGAACCAAGATAGCAATTGTGCATGCTATGACAACTTCGTGACACACAAATGGATCCCAAGATATGCACCACGGTGGTATGGTATGTATGCTATGGAGTATGATCACTAATGTGCACAAGTCACGTTGCCGGCAATACTCAATGGCTAGTCTCGATGGGTAAGCTACGCAAAAATAAGGCCATGTGGGTATCAATGCAATTGCAAGGTATGACAAAGATGTCGACGAAGTTACCGTCATTGGCGATGATGAGACCCTGGCGAAGTTGAGCCGTGGTGATGATGTTATCGAACCGCACCTAGATAGCCAAACACAAGAGGATCTGAAGCCACAACTCAAAATCTCAAGGACCAAAATGTGGTAAAATCGTCATAGGATGTATTGGGGAGGATGGTGGTGTATGTGGTTTTGGAAGATGTGGTGGAAGGTGGGGCTGAGGTGGTGGCGAACTGACAAAGTTCAGATTCGTCAGGGTTTTACGGACGTCCGGGTCTTTACGGTCGTCCGGACCTCGTCGGACGTCCGATCGTTTCCGGTCGTCCGAAGACTGGGCAAAAATCGGGCTCAGGAAGAACAGCGAGATTTCGGGGAAGAAGGAAATTGTGAGGTCGAAATCGAGTGATTTGGTGGATGGAAAAGGGTGGGGAAGGAGGGAAAAGCTAGATCCACACGTAGCAACTGAAATCCATGGACCAAATCGAACAAAATCTCAACTCACAAACAAATCACAAAAAAAATTGGGGCTATTTTTGGTGGGGAATTTTCGGAATTAGGACAAAAACAACAAAATCAAGCTAGAAAACGGTGGGAGGGACTCCAAATACGTGATGAACGTGGCTCATGATACCAAGATGATGTAGGGCGGAACCCTATGTGGACGATCTTTCACGTTTGGCGTGGATCCTACGGGGAATCACGAAGAACACGCGGAAGAACAAAGGGAAACACGGAGGAAACGAGAGAGAGATCACTCAACCAACAAGGAATCAATCACACAAGTGCTAGATCACCGAACACAAAGTGATACATATGATTCACGATCAACAAAGGTAAGGATACACGAGTAGCCGTTCTTCTCCGAGAGGAGGTCTTGATGGGGTCCACCCTAGAAGGGGGTCTTGAATCCGCTTGGGGGATCTTCTCCAAAGAGGTCCTGAGCTCCGAGGAGAAGTAACCAAGTGGATGAGCAAGGCTCTCACACAAACATGAGCTAAACCAAAGCTAACCCTAGAAAGTTGGGGAAGAAGGAGTATATATAGTCTAGGGGGCGAAGGGGTACAAGGGCTGCGGCCCAAACGAAGTCAACACACAGGCGTCGGACGTCCGGAAGGCGTCTGACGTCCGGTGGTTCGGGACGGTCCGGACGTCCGGACGGGCTCGGCGTCCGTAGAGATCAGTCATCATGGGCGCGTCGGACGTCCGGATAGGGTCGGTCGTCCGGAGCTTCGTGACGGTCCGGACGTCCGGAAGATGTCGGTCGTTCGTAGATTCGGTTCGGGCGTGCGTCGGTCGGACGTCCGGAGGCTTCGGTCGTCCGTAGTTTTGGTTCGAGTGGCAAAGTGCCGGACGTCCGAAGAGTCCGGTCGTCCGGGTCCTGGGACTCGTCGGACGTCCGGAAGGCGTCGGACTTCCGGTGCCTGTGCCTTCAGCAGCATCTCTTCTTCTTCTTCAATATGCTTGGAGTCCTCGCCGTCTTGGCTCCCGCAAGTAGTTGATCCTGGGCTCACCTCCTTGTACTTGATTACACATAGAGTCTCCGAATGAGGTAGTAGCCATGTCTCGTGAGTAGGAAGAGGGAGTTCAGAGAGGAGCGAATTCACCTTATCTTCGATAGCCTTAGCTCGGGCTCTTGTCATGGGTCCTAGTGGCGTTGAGGGAGATGCAGGCACGTCCATGGGGATGAGCAAGGGATGCTCTGCATCACAAGCTATGCATTCCAGCTAGCTCTATTCGTCTTTTGTTGTTGCAGGAGGCACATGGAGGGGGATTAATGGGACACTTTGGCGTGAAGAAGACGGAGGACGTACTTGCTACACATTTCTTTTGGCCAAAGATGAGACGGGATGTTGAGCGTTTTATTGCTCAGCTGCACTACATGTCAAAAAGCTAAGTCACGACTCAATCCTCATGGTTTATATATGCCTTTACTCGTACCTAGTGTTCATTGGGAGGATATATATATGGACTTTGTTTTAGGTTTACCTTGAACAAAGAAGGGGAGGGATAGCATATTTGTTGTCGTGGATAGGTTCTCGAAAATGGCACACTTTATACCATGTCATAAAAGTGATGATGCCGTTAATGTTGCTGATTTGTTCTTTCGTGAAATTATTCGCTTGCATGGTGTGCCCAATACTATTGTTTCAGATCGTGATACTAAATTTCTTAGCCACTTTTGGAGATGTTTATGGGCTAAGTTGGGGACTAAACTGCTTTTTAGTACTACTTGTCACCCCCAAACCGATGGACAAACTGAAGTAGTCAATAGAACATTGTCTACTATGCTTAGGGCTGTTTTGAAGAACAATAAGAAAATGTGGGAAGAATGCTTGCCTCATATTGAATTTGCTTATAATCGTTCATTGCATTCTACTACTAAGATGTGCCCTTTTGAAATTGTGTATGGTTTCCTCCCTCGTGCACCTATTGATTTGTTGCCTCTTCCATCTTCGGAGAAGGTTAATTTTGATGCTAAAGAACGTGCTGAATTGATTTTAAAAATGCATGAGTTAACTAAGGAAAACATTGAGCGTATGAATGCTAAATACAAACTTGCTGGAGATAAGGGTAGAAAACATGTTGTGTTTGCACCTGGAGATCTTGTTTGGTTACATTTGCGTAAGGATAGTTTTCCTAATTTGCGCAAATCAAAGCTAATGCCACGTGCTGATGGTCCATTTAAGGTGTTAGAGAAAATAAATAATAATGCATATAAACTTGAGCTACCTGCAAATTTTGGGGTTAGTCCCACTTTTAACATTGCAGATTTGAAGCCTTATTTGGGTGAGGAAGATGAGCTTCCGTCGAGGACGACTTCATTTCAAGAAGGGAGGATGATGAGGACATCAATACCATTGTTACACCCACAACCCCTCTTGTTACATATAATGGACCAATTACTAGAGCTCACAAGACGCCAATTAAATTACTGGTATTTTCGTTTCTTGGTAATGATTCTAATGTTCATGAGAATATGATGCTGCCTAAATTGGATACATTTGTTTTGCTTACAAATGAAGGGCCTAGCTTGGAGAAGGATGAACATTGAAGCAAGAACAAGCATGGAGTTGATGGCATGCGCAAGGGGAACAAGAACAGAGTTACAAGTGATGATTTCAGGACTTTGAAGCCACCATAAGGAGTGAATGAAGCCTTGGACGAAATATACAAGATGCCACTTCATAAATTTCGTCCAGAGGCTATTCTAGGTGCTGCGTCACCTTATTATTGGGCCAGGCCCATGTAATTTCGAAATACATAAGTATAGGCTGTTTTAGAGTCCGTATGTGTGGGGAAACAAGAGATAGGGTTGGTTTCGGACCCCTTCCCCAAGGGCCACAAAATCCCCCCCCCCCCTCTTCATCCATATATACAGCCCTTAGGGCACCGTTTAGACTTTGGGTTTTGTTTAGATTAAAAGTGATGAGGACATGACTACCTTGGATAAGACCAAAAATATTGCATACATGCATATTTGTCAGGTGATTTCTAGTGCAAACTATTCAATAATCTATTTATGTTATCCAGAACAAAAATACATCACATACTTTTGTGTTTTGTCTAATTGTAGGTGTATGGGACATTTGTACAATACACATATGAAGATAAGGGAAAAGGAGAAGTTTAGGTGCTGTTCAAAAGTCCTCTCACGTCACTTTTGGACCAAGAGAAGATAGAGTCCAAGTCTCTCACGTTACGGACTCAGATTCGGACTACCTGCAGACATACGACTCAAAACGTCAATAACTTTTCATCCGGACTCCAAATTGGGTGATTCTTTTTTGTTGGAAAATAGATTTCGTGCACCTTCCAACCCAATTGGATTCACCTTCAAATTCGTCCGGAGCGTTGAGTTATGGACGAAACAATCTGATGCTGCAGCAGAATCCGAGTCAAACTACAAGTCCAAAGGTGTTACGTCACCTCCGCTTGGGCCCATTGGCCTTGTACGACCTAGGGTTAGTTTTAGGCTGCCTTGGGACGTCCTACCACCTCCTTGGCCGCCACCCCTTGATCCTATATAAGTAGATCCATCTAGTAGCTTTTTCCTTGGGATTTGTTTAGTTAAAAGTTAGCCATTGCAACTTCGTGTACTTCGTTTGTGTCCAACGACCAGACCAAGACCGCTTACGGATCCCCACATTTATCAATACTTCATATATACTCGCAATATTCAGATTGCTTTATCATATTCTTGCTTGTTTTTCGATTGCTTGCAGGAATAGACCTTCGTGGTCGAGTTGATTGTGCTCGGCGTGGTCAATAACCTCTTGGAGTTGGTTTAGCGATTGCTAAGGCGCAACGTCGTGCACGTTTGTAGTCGGATCGTCAAAGTCGTCTCCACCAAATCGATAGTTATCATCTCATCGAAAGATCGGGACACCCTCGCCTCTATCAAGTGGTATCAGTTTTCAGGTTGCTCGGTGAGAATTTCCAATTATCCCTAGATTAGATTTATTTTCTTACCTATTGTCCAAGAAAAAGCCACAAAAAAGTTAGATCTATTCATCCTTTTGTCCAAGCCAGTCCGAGCCTTTGCAGTTTTCTTTTCATTGTTTGCATTATTGAATTATCGGTTGCATCGTCGTGTCGAGTTGCTGGTCTTAGTGTCTATTTCGTTTAGAGTTTCGAGTTCTGTTCACATTAGTCACGCCGTACCAGCAACGTTATCCCTTCCGTTGACCATCATCCATCCATCAATTTCCACCACGTGCTACCCACCGTTCATTGTCATAATCATAGTTGAGATCGTTCACATCTTCACTTGATCCAATCTGCATCTTATCTAGTTTGTTTGGAAAAAAAAAGAAAGAAAAAAAAGGAAAAAAAGTGTGAGAAAAAGAGAGAAGAAAAAAAAACAAAGTTCGGATCTATCTAGACTCAATCTCATAGCTGAATTCGGATTGGAATCTGTTTTGTGTAATCGCTCAAGAAACAGGCATAACTTCCTCATACGAAGTCCGCTTTTGGCTCATGAGTACTCAAATTAAAGCTAGAGACGAGCCGCATCTAAATAGTTGCAGAAGCGTTGCTCAATATTTGGCACCTCAAAATCGGCTTCTAAAATAGGTCTTTTGCCCTCCGAAGTTCGTGAACACAGCTTATTCCAGTTTTTCAAACCAGTTTTAGAATTTTTGACTCCTCATATCAACTCGAATTGAGTGATTCTTTTTGCATTGGAAAGCTTGAGTTAGTAGCATTCTTTGAAAAAGTTATCAGAAAATTGGCTCAAACTTTTCAAGAGGAAAACTGAGAGAGAGTTGTTGTATATCCCGCTTGGCGCTTGTTTTCATCATTATCTTTCCGCCGTTGTGCTCTTCACTTATATCTTGCTGTCTAGAGCTACTCATTATCCTTCATTGATGCTAGTTGTGCTACGCCGTGACCTCATTAGTGTTCTAGGCTCGCGCCTCTAGTCGCGTCTAGCCTAGGACCAAAGACAAGATCGTCGTTGAGCGTTTATACTGATTGCATCTTTGAATTGATTATTGCTAATCTTTTGCTACCATATATAGCCAACCCAGCTCCACATATTTCTACACCGTATACGACGCTCCCCGCAATCTCTTTACACAATCTTGAGTTACTTGACACATTGGTTGCTGTCACCGCTTCTTTGCATGGTAAGAACTTGTAAGACATTGATATTTGCTTTCTTGTGAGCGCTTTTACCACCACATCCTAGTAGTTATAGAAACATTATTTTTGGATTTTGTTTCTTGTTCTACTAATCATGACAGGATCCAGAGTCAATTCATGGGCTTTGTCGATCGCGGGAGACATGCCACCACCTATGCAAATACCACAACCATCACGAGAGGTGCACAAACATCCAAATGCACATGATCAGGTTCATGTTTCTATACCACCATTTAATGGCCGTTTTAGACCTCCTTTATATATTGAATGGGAGTTAGACATAAATAATATATTTGCTTCCCATAATTTTGATGAGCGTAAAAAGTTACGGTTGCGGTTGGTTCTTTCACTGGTTATGCTCTAGTTTGGTGGAGTGAATATTGTCGGTTACACCCTGATTATGTACCTAATACTTGGGATGATTTAAAACATGTCATGAGAGATAGATTCATCGATGTTTATTATACTCGTGGCATGATTAAAAAACTGGAACATTTAAAACAAGGTAGTGACACCGTAACAAAATATTATGATGATTTACAAACTACCTTGTTGCACTCATTTTTAGAAGAAAGTGAAGAAGATTTTATGGATAGATTTTGGGGAGGATTAAACCATAATATTCAGGAGATACTAATTCATGAAGAGTGTTATCCTATGGACCATTTGTTTCGTCTTGCTTGCAAAGCTGAACAGGAAATAAAACGACGTGTTGCCCACAAGGAGAACAAGCGCACGGTGCACATTTCAACTGTTGATACAGATGTTTATTCAACTACTAGGCGTACTATGACAACCACATCCGTTGTTGCGAGGACTACATCATCTCCACCATGTGACACATCATCATCGAGAGTGCTGCATCATCCGAGTTGACTATAAGAGGTAATGACAAAGGTATAGATTTTCCACTTTTACATGAGAATGATGCATGCCTAGTTAACTTGAATACATCATGTGTTGAGCTACCCACTACTTTGATCACACCACCTATTTTAGAGGATTATATTGATAATTTGACTTTGCCATGTGATCAAACAACTGAAATACCAACAATTTTGAGTGCACCCATTGAATTAATTGTTGATGCAAAAGAATCAATATTTAATCATTTTGATATGACCTCTAATCTTGGTGATGATTACGTGTCGAATGACTTATTGCATGTTTACTTATTTAAGCATGTTGTAGCATGTAAACTTGATGCAAGTAAGGTTTATTCACCAATGTTGGGATGGTTTAATGATGAACATTGTCAATCTTTTGAAATGAATAAGAGCTTCACTTATATGTGCAAACTGAGTTGCAATATTTTCATGCCTTCTACTTCTTGTGATAATGTTTTGGCTTTAGATTTTATGAACTATGCAAGTTACTCATCTATTTATGTGTCATATGTGCAAAAATCAAGGGAAATAAAATGGATGACATATACATATACAACATGTACACCTTGTCTCTTTTGTTAGCCACATTTCATACTAAGAACACGAGGACGGCTTTGTTTTCAAGAAGTGGAGGATGATGAGGACATGACTACCTTGGATAAGACCAAAAATATTGCATACATGCATATTTGTCGTGTGATTTCTAGTGCAAATTATTCAATAATTTATTAATGTTATCAAGAAAAAAAATACATCACATAATTTTGTGTTTTGTCTAATTGTAGGTGTATGGGACATTTGTACAATAAACATATGAAGATAAGGGAAAAGGAGAAGTTTAGGTGCTGTTCAAAAAGTCCTCTCACGTCACTTTTGGACCAAGAGAAGATAGAGTCCAAGTCTCTCACGTTACGGACTCAGATTCGGATCAAGACATATACATACCTGACTCAAAACGTCAATAACTTTTTCATCCGGACTCCAAATTGGGTGATTCTTTTTTTGTTAGAAAATAGATTTCGTGCACCTTACAACCCAATTGGATTCACCTTAAAATTCGTCCGGAGCGTTGAGTTATGGACGAAACAATCTGATGCTGCAGCAGAATCCGAGTCAAACTACAAGTTCAAAGGTGTTACGTCACCTCCGCTTGGGCCCATTGGCCTTGTACGACCTAGGGTTAGTTTTAGGCTGCCTTGGGACGTCCTACCACCTCCTTGGCCGCCACCCCTTGATCCTATATAAGTAGATCCATCTAGTAGCTTTTTCCTTGGGATTTGTTTAGTTAAAAGTTAGCCATTGCAACCGTGTACTTCGCTTTGTGTCCAACGACTGACCAAGACCGCTTACGGATCCCCACATTTATCAATACTTCATATATACCGCAATATTCAGATTGCTTTATCATATTCTTGCTTGTTTTTCGATTGCTTGCAGGAATAGACCTTCGTGGTCAGGTTGATTGTGCTCCGGCGTGGTCAATAACCTCTCGGAGTTGGTTTAGCGATTGCTAAGGCGCAACGTGATATAGGGTGAGACCCTACGGGAGCGATCTTTCACGTTGGAGAGAATCCCTACGAGGAACACGAAGAACGAGCGGAAGAACAAGAGGGAAACACGGGGAAAACGAGAGAGGACTCACTCAACCGACAAGAAAACAATCACACAAGTGCTAGATCGATGAACACATAGAGTGACACAAGATTCAAGAACAATAAAGTAAAGATACACGAGTAGCCGATCTTCTAGGAAGGAGGTCTTGACGGGTCCACCCTAGGAGGGGTCTTGAATCCACTTGGGGATCTTCTCCGAAGAGGTCCCGATCTCGAAGGAGAAGTAGCCAAGTGGATGAGCAAAGGCTCTCTCACCTAAACATGAGCTAATCCAAAGCTAACCCTAACTAGGAGACGGAAAGGTCCTATTTATAGTCTTAGTGCAAATGGAAGTCAAAACGGAGGGGTACATGGGCTTCAGCCCGCATCAGGTGTCGGACGTCCAGATGCTTGGGAGGGTCCGGTCGTCCGGACTCGTTCGGACATCCGCAGTTCCGGTTCGGGTGATGGTCGCCCGGACGTCCGGTCAGCTCCGGTCGTCCGTAGATTGGATTCGGGTGATGAAGTCCCGGACGTCCGGTCAGCTCCGGTCGTCCGTAGGTTTGATTCGGGTGATGATGTTCCGGACGTCCGGAGGGCGTCGGACGTCCGTGGCCTGGGGATCGTCGGACGTCCGGAGGTGGTCGGACGTCCGGGTCCTGTAGCTTCAGCTGCATCCCTTCTTCCTCTTCGACATACTTGGAGTTCTCGCCGTCTTGGCTCTTGCAAGTAGTAGATCCTTGGTTCGCCTCCATGTATCTGATTACACATAGAGTTTACGAATGAGGTAGTAGCCATGTCTCATGGGTAGAAATAAGAAGTTCGGAGAGGAGCGAGTTCACCTTATCTTCAATAGCCTTAGCTCGGGCTCTTGTCATGGGTCCCGTGGTGTTGAGGGAGATGTAGGCACGTCCGTGGGGATGAGTGAGGGCTGCTCCGCATCATCCCCCCCCCCCCCCCTTGGGAGACATCCGACCTCGGATCAAAAACTTCATCTCCATAGACAGGTGCAAGGTCCTTGACGTTGAAGATGTCGCTCACGTTGTACTTGTCGCGAGGTATGTCGATCTTGTAAGCGTTCTCGTTGTAGCGTGCGAGTACTTTGAAAGGGCCATCGGCTCGAGGGAGAAGTTTGGACTTGCGTTCTTTGGGGAAGCGGTCCTTGCGAAGGTGTAGCCACACTTGATCGCCAATGTTGAAGACGATGGGTTGCTTGTTGGCGTTGAGCTTGTTTGCTTGGCGTTGTACTTGGCGCTCAATTGCGTGCCTTGTATCTTCGTGCATCTTCTTGATGTAGCTTGCTCTGCTTCACTTGCATCCATGTTGGTGCGCTCTTGGAGAGGGAGTGGTAGAATGTCCAATGGGGACAACGGGTTGAAACCGTAGACGACTTGAAGGGGACTTGCGGTAGTTGAATGTCTTGCACGATTGTAGGCGTACTTTCGGCGATAGGTAGACATGCTTCCCACTCCTTGATGTTCTTCTTGATCAAGACACGAAGTAGAGTGGATAGTGTGCGGGTCGTCACCTCCGTTTGGCCGTCGGTTTGAGGATGGTATGCCGAGGAGAACAATAGCTTGATTCCGAGCTTGGCATAGGGTCTTCCAAAAGTAACTCAAGAACTTGACGTCACGATCGGAGACGATTGTCTTTGGTACTCCATGGAGTCGCAAGATTTCCCTACAAAAGAGATTTGCAACATGTGAAGCATCGTCTATCTTGTTGCAAGGAATGAAATGTGCCATCTTAGAAAATCTATCCACAACAACAAACACGGAATCCTTGCCATTTTGTGTCCTAGGCAAACCAAGTACAAAATCCATACTAATGTCTTCCCATGGTTGGTATGGAATAGGGAGAGGCATGTAAAGACCATGAGATTGAGCTTTAGACTTAGCTTTGCGACATGTATAGCATCGATTGGTGAAGCGTTGAACGTCATGAACATCTTGGGCCAAAAGTAGTTGTTGGAGAGCGTGGCGAATGTCTTGTCGCGTCCAAGTGTCCCATGAGTCCGCCTCCATGAGCCTCTTGCAAAAGGAGCAAACGAAGAGAAGACTCGGAATGCAAAGTTTGTTAGCTCTCATAAGATAACCATCCTTGATGTAATATTTGTCCCAAGACGTGTCGCCAAGCACTTAGCATAAGGAGAAGCAAAAGATGGATCATGCTCATACAAGTCTTTTATATGGTCAAAACCAATGACATTCAACTCAAGTTGAGTGACAAGCATGCATATGCGTGAAAGCTGCGTAAGCAACTACATTTTCTTTACCCTTAATGTACTTGATCACATAAGGAAAAGATTCAATGAATTCACTCCATTTTGCGTGACGCTTGTTCAATTTAGTTTGACCTTTGAGGTACTTAAGCGTTTCATGATCGGTATGGATGACAAACTCGTGAGGTCTAAGGTAATGTTCCCAAACATGGAGCACACGCACTAAAGCATACAATTCTTTATCATAGATGGGATAATTAAGTTGAGCACCGGAGAGTTTTTCACTAAAATAAGAAATGGCTCATTTTTCTTGCATCAAAACTCCGCCAATTCCGGTACCACTTGCATCACAATGAACCTCAAAAGTTTTGTCAAAATTGGGCAAAGCAAGAATCGGAGCATGAGTAAGCAAAGTCTTGAGCTTATCAAAAGCGGCTGATTGCAAAGTTACCCAAACAAAGGGAGTATTCTTCTTGCTCAAAACATGCAAAGGAGCGGCAATTGTGCTGAAATCTTTCACAAAGTGACGATAGAAACCCGCAAGACCAAGAAAACTTCACACTTGTTGCAAATTGGTGGGTTGGGGCCAAGTTTGAATTGCTTGAATTTTAGATTCATCAACATGGACACCCTTTGAGGAAACAACAAAACCCAAGAAAACCACTTTGTCAACTCCAAATGTGCATTTTTCAAGTTTGCATAAAGGCTTTCTTTGCAAAGAGTTTGCAACACAGATTTTACATGATTGATGTGTTCTTTCATGGTTTTGCTAAACACAAGAATATCGTCCAAAGTAGACCACAACAAAGACTCCAATGTAAGGGCGAAGCACATGATGCATAAGACGACGAACGCATCTGGAGCTTCCGAAAGACCCATAGGCATCACTAACCACTCATATAAACCAAATTTGGTTTTGAAAGCAGTTTTCCATTCATCACCCTCTTGTATGCGGATTTGATAATAGCCACTTTTAAGATCAATTTTTGAGAAAAAGTTGGCTCCACTAAGTTCATCAAGCATGTCATCTAAGCGAGGAATGGGATGCCTATATCGAACGGTAATAGCATTGATAGGTCTACAATCGAACACAAGCGGAAACTTCCATCGGGCTTAGGCACAAGAATAACCGAACGGCACAAGGGCTTAGGCTTTCACGCATACATGACCGTTGTCGATGAGTTGTTGTACTTGCCGTTGAATCTCCTTGGTTTCTTAGGATTAACTCGGTATGGAGCTTTGTTTGGTAGAGGCGCCCGGGATGAGGTCGATTCGATGCTCAATGCCTCGAAGAGGAGGTAGACGGAGGTAGCTCATCGGGAAAACATCTTGGAATTCCTGCAAAGAGATTGAAACACCAAAGGTAGCTCGTGAATGGTGTTAGTTTTGGTTCTCCATCCTTGCACACAAGGACGAAGTGCATCACGGTAGATGGGTTCTCACACACTTCTCTCATCTCACTTTTGGTGGCCAATAGAATGAGGTTATTCTCTCTAGGCGAAGAGTCGCTCAAATTTGGCTTGTGGCTTTCACTCACTTTTTGGTGGGTTACTTTCTCACTCTTTTCTCTATGATGGGTGGCTTGCTTGTCGGCTATCACTTGACTAGGAGACATAGGTCGTAGTACATATTCTCTCCCCTTCATTTTGAAACTATAGTGATTGGTGCGCCCATTGTGGATGACACCACGGTCGAATTGCCATGGTCGAATCGAGAAGTAGGTGACAAACGGTCATTGGGACCACATCACACTCCAAAGTGTCTTCATAAGCACCGATTTTGAAGGAGACTTGGACCGTATGCTCGACTTCGTATAGTGCCGGAGTCACTTAGCCATTGAACCTTGTAGGGTGCGGGTGCTTCTTCTTGATTAGTTGGAGCTTGGAGCATAGTTCTTCACTTGCCAAGTTGTGGCAACTACCTCCATCGATGATGACCTTGATGGACCGTCCATTGATGCGGCTTTTGTGTGGAAGATGTGGCATCGTTGGTCTTCTTCTTGTTGATGTTGAAGTGTCAAGACTTTGGAGACAACGAGAGCGGGCTCGAATCCTCATCACAAAAGACTTGATCATCTTCATCTTCATTCACTTGCCGGTGCATGGCCACTTGCTCAAGGGCTTCCATCTCCTCTTCACTCATGGAGTCGTATGTGCCATCGTCGTTGAGGATCATGGTGCGCTTGTTGGTGCATTCATATGACTTGTGGCCTCGGCCGCCGCAAGTGAAACACTTGAAGGAGCTTGTCTTGATGGTCTCATCGGTCGGAGTAGAGGATGAAGCACGCGGCTTGAGGTTGCTTGTAGTAGGAGGCGGACGACTTGAATTTGTCGAAGTCTTCTTGTAACTTGACTTGTCGTCGTTTCTTGGAGAAAGCTTGGTGAAGTAGATGTTGGAGTAGATGTTGAAGCTTGGTTGTTGGAGAAGCCAGAGGTCTTGGATGAGTACTTGGCATTTGAAGTCATCTTGCACTTGGCGTTCCGCCTTTGTAGCTTGATGCACGAGCTCAATGAGGGATGAGTATGGTTGGAAGTCGGCGATCTTCTTGATGGGATGATTGAGTCCATTCAAGAAACGTGCCATAGTTTGCTCATCATCTTCCTTGACATTGGCTCGAATCATGGCTATCTCCATCTCCTTGTAGTATTCTTCAACGCTCTTTGTTCCTTGCTTGAGTAGTTGGAGTTTCTTGAAGAGATCGCGGTTGTAGTATGTTGGCACAAAACGTGCTCGCATGACATCCTTCATTTGAGCCCAAGTGGTGATTGGAGGTTCACCTCTTGCTTGTCGTCGCTCAATGATTTGTTCCCACCATATGAGCACGTAATCTTGGAACTCAAGTGATGCCATAGCGATTTTCTTTGCTTCATCGTAGTTGTGCAAACGGAAGATTTTGTCAACCTTCAATGCCCATGAGAGGTAGTCTTCGGGTCATTGCTTCCATTGAACTTGGGCATGGTGAATTTTAGCTTGCCGTAGCGTTGCTCGTCATTGTGTTGTTGGCGTTGTTGATGATGACGTCCTTGACGAGGGATGTACTCGGCTTCATGTTGCTCTTGGCGCGGAGGAAGACCATGATCAACTTGCTCGTGTGGAATTTGAGGTTGAGGTGGAGCTTGACGAGCTTGTGGAGGAGCTTGAGGAACTTGACGCGTTGTACATTAGGTTGGTAGTTCCGCTCTTGTATTTCTTCTCGAAGGGCTTCCTCTTGATTGTGCCGTTCGCGATTGCGGTTGGCGACGGCTCTACTTGATTCTTGAAGGGCACGTTGCGCCTCAAGAGCTTGCGCTTCACGTTGTTGTTGTTGACGACGTTGAGCATTGGCGTCTTGTTCGTCTTGGTGACGACGTGCTCTTTCTTCCTCTTGTTGGCGACGAAGATGTTGCCTTTCTTGAGCTTGAGCAAAGGCCTCTTGGTTTGAATGAGGACGAGAAACTTGATCATCAACTTGCTCTTGTGAGTGCTTGTCATGTAACGGGTTGCGAGATGCATGACGATCTTGGCGCGCGGCTCGTCGAAGAGTGTTCGATGATGGTGTACTTGAGTCGTAGAAGGTGTCATCGGAGTGTCGACTCGAGTTGCTCCGTCTTGATGATGAAGAAGTGGAATGATGCCGGTTTCTCATCAACTTGCGGATCTCGTCCATTCTTGCATCATTCTCTTGCTTGTGCGCCTCAAATTTGTTGTCGAAGTAGTCTCTTGTACGTTGCTCGGAGAGTCGCAAGTCGGTTGCAAGGTTGTCGATGCGGTCGCTCATTGCTTGTTGTTCTTGGTGCAACGCCACAGCAATCAAGAGGTGGCCTTTGGTGACGTATGAGGACATGTCGTCGTCTTGCTCGATGAAGAGTGGGTTGGTAGAAGAACTTGGCCTATCCATCATTCCAAGCGAGATGTGAGTGGTAGAACGGAAAAGAACTTATACCAATGTACCTTTGACCGATATTGAAAATGAATCAAGTTCACTCAAATGCGGACAAGGAAATAGCACTCTTGGTACCGATTCTTGTCGGTTCTCACACCTACACAAATAAAAGCTTATGGTGGAGCTCGGGTAGGATGGTGGCACGAAATTAAATGCAATTGTAAGTGAGACTCAATAAAGTTGGAAATGATTCACAAATTTGCAAATGCAACAAGTAGACCAATAGCAAGATATGGTACACGGAAACACACGCGCAAATAGATAATATGGGGTTATGCAACCAAGGATGAGCCAAAATGTGGAATACACCAAGATGCTCTTGTTGCACACACTAGAGAGACGCTAGCACGATTGCACAATAGGCGGATACAAACTTGTGCACAACCTACTAAGCAAAAATGCAACGACTTCTATCCCAAATATGCTATATGTATGGTGTGTCGATGTGTTGATCCAAGATGATCAAGTATGACTATCTTAATGTTTGATGATGCTATGGTTCTTGCTCATAAGCTCTTTGCTTATCTTTCTCTCTTTGCTTAAAAGCTTGATTGGCTCTTTCTTTTATGAGCTCTTTTCTCATGCAAAACTTCACGAACCAAGATAGCAATTGTGTATGCGATGACAACTTTGTGACACACAAGATGATGGTAAGATATGCACTACTTTGGTATGGTATGTATGCTATGGAGTATGATCACTAAATGTGCACAAGTCACGTTGCCGGCAATACTCAAAGGCTAGTCTCGATGGGTAAGCTATGCAAAATGAGGCAATGTTGGTTATCAATTCAATAGCATGGTAAGACAAAGATGTCGCCGAAGTTACCGTCCTTGCGATTATGACTGGTCGATGTAGATGACCAGTGGTGATGATGACTTTGCACCGCACCTAGATAGCCGAAACACAAAAGGATACGGAAGCCACAACTCAAAATCTCAAAGACCAAAATGTGTCAAAAATCGTCATCGGAGGAATCGTGGAAGAATTTGGTGTATATGGGTTTGGGAGATGTGGAGAATTATGGGGTGGTTAGGTGTCCGAATCAAGAGATTCAGTTTGGTCAGGGTTTTACTGGACGTCCGTGACCTTACGGTCGTCCGGATCGCGTCGGACGTCCGCCTTGTCCGGATGTCCGAACTCGGGCGAAAATCGGGCTCGGGGAGAGGAGCTGCAAAATTTCCGGGGAAGAAGATGCTTGAGAGGTTGAAATCGAGGGGTTTGGTGGATGGAAAAGGGAGGGGAGGGTGGGGAAAGCTAGATCCACACGTAGCAACACGAATCCATGGACCAAATCCAACAAAATCTCAACTCACAAACAAATCACAAAAAATTTTGGGGGCTATTTTTGTGGGGAATTTTGAATTAGGACAAAAACAACAAAATCAAGCTAGAAAAAAGAGGGTAGGGGCTCCAAAACGTGATCAACGTGGCTCGTGATACCATGATGATATAGGGTGAGACCCTCACGGAGCGATCTTTCACGTTGGAGAGAATCCCTCACGAGGAACACGAAGAACGAGCGGAAGAACAAGAGGGAAACACGGGAAAACGAGAGAGAGGACTCACTCAACCGACAAGAAAACAATCACACAAGTGCTAGATCGATGAACACATAGAGTGACACAAGATTCAAGAACAATAAAGTAAAGATACACGAGTAGCCGATCTTCTCCGGAAGGAGGTCTTGACGGGGTCCACCCTAGGAGGGGGTCTTGAATCCACTTGGGGGATCTTCTCCGAAGAGGTCCTGATCTCGAAGGAGAAGTAGCCAAGTGGATGAGCAAAGGCTCTCTCACCTAAACATGAGCTAATCCAAAGCTAACCCTAACTAGGAGACGGAAAGGTCCTATTTATAGTCTTAGTGCAAATGGAAGTCAAAGCGGAGGGTACATGGGCTTCAGCCCGCGCCAGTGTCTGGACGTCCGGAAGGTGTCGGACGTCCGGATGCTCGGGAGGGTCGATCGTCCGGACTCGTTCGGACGTCCGCAGTTCCGGTTCGGGTGATGAGTCGCCGGACGTCCGGTCAACTCCGGCCGTCCGTAGATTTGATTCGGTGATGAAGTCCCGGACGTCCGGTCAGCTCCGGCCGTCCGTAGGTTTGATTCGGTGATGATGTTCGGACGTCCGGAGGGCGTCGGACGTCCGTGGCTCGGGATCGTCGGACGTCCGGAGGTGGTCGGACGTCCGGTCCTGTAGCTTCACTGCATCCCTTCTTCCTCTTCGACATACTTGGAGTTCTCGCCGTCTTGGCTCTTGCAAGTAGTAGATCCTTGGTTCGCCTCCAGTGTTCCTGATTACACATAGAGTTTACGAATGAGGTAGTAGCCATGTCTCATGGGTAGAAATAAGAAGTTCGGAGAGGAGCGAGTTCACCTTATCTTCAATAGCCTTAGCTCGGGCTCTTGTCATGGGTCCCGGTGGTGTTGAGGGAGATGTAGGCACGTCCGTGGGGATGAGTGAGGGCTGCTCCACATCACAACGTCGTGCACGTTTGTAGTCGGATCGTCAAAGTCGTCTCCACCAAATCGATAGTTATCATCTCATCAAAAGATCGGGACACCCTCGCCTCTATCAAAAAGTTTGCCATAGCTGCAAGTTCGCGTAGTTCGTTTGTGTTCAAAGACAAAGGTGTCACAGAATCCCACCTTGATCAATAAAGCTTTCATCTTATATTCGCAATATCCAGATTGCAATCTCAGTTTCTTGCTTGTTCTTCGTTTGCTCGCAGGAAACAGACCCTCGTGGTCAGGTTGATCGTGCTCGGTGTGGTCAATAACCTCTCGGAGTTGGTTTAGCGATTGCTTAGGCGCGTCGTCCTCGCACGTTCGTAGTCGGATCGTCAAAGTCGATTTCCACCAAAGCGATATCCATCATCTCATCGAAAGACGGGACACCTTTGCCTCTATTATTGCAGGAATAGACCTTCGTGGTCAGGCTGATCGCGTTTCCGGCATCATCAGTAACCTCAGGAGATTGGTTTAGCGATTGCTAAGGCGCGACGTCTTCGCACGTTCGTAGTCGGATCATCAAAGTCGACTCTCACAGAAAACGATTGCTATCTCATCGAAACATCGGGACACATTTGCTTCTATCAAGTGGTATCAGTTTTGAGGTTGCTCGGTGAGAATTTCCAATTATCCCTAGATTAGATTTATTTTCTTACCTATTGTCCAAGAAAAAGGCACAAAAAAAAGTTAGTTCTATTCATCCTTTGTCCAATCCAGTCTGAGCCTTTGCAGTTTTGTTTTCATTTTTTTGCATTATTGAATTATCGGTTGCATCGTGGTAATAGGAGTTCTTGGTCTTAGTGTCTAGTTCGTTTAGAGTTTCGAGTTCTGTTCACATTAGTCACGCCGACGCTGCATCGTTATCCCTTCCGTTGACCACCATCCATCCATCAATTTCCATCACGTGCTACCCACCGTTCATTGTCATAATCATAGTTGAGATTGTTCACATCTTCACTTGATCCAATCTGCATCTTATCTAGTTTGTTTGGAAAGAGGGAGAGAGAGAAAAAGAGAGAAAAAAAGTAAAAAAAAGTCAGAGAAAAAAAAGAGAGAAAGAAAAAGGAAAAAAAGTGTGAGAAAAAAAAGAGAAAAAAAAACAAAGTTCAGATCTATCTAGACTCAATCTCGTAGCTGAATTCGGATTGGAATATGTTTTGTGCACTGTTCAGTAAAACAGGCATAACTTCCTCATACGAAGTCCGTTTTGGTTCCGCGAGTACTCAAATTAAAGCTAGAGACGAGCCGCATCTAAATAGTTGCAGAAGCTAGTTAAATATTTGGCACCTCAAAATCGGCTTCTAAATAGGTATTTTTGCCCTCCGAAGTTCGTGAACACAGCTTATTCCAGTTTTTCAAACCAGTTTTAGAATTTTTTGACTCCTCATATCAACTCGGAATTGAGTGATTCTTCTTACATTGGAAAGCTTGAGTTAGTAGCATTCTTGAAAAAAGTTATCAGAAAATTGGCTCAAACTTTTCAAGAGGAAAATTGGAGACAGAGTTGTTGTATATCCTACTTGGCAGTTGTTTTTCAACATTATCTTTACTGCCATTGTGATCTTCACTTATATCTTGCTGTCCAGAGCTACTTATTATCCTTCACTGATGCTAATTGTGCTACGCCGTGACCTCATTAGTGTTCTAGGCTCGCGTCTCTAGTCCGGTCTAGCCTAGGACCAGCACAGTACCATCGTTGAGCGTTTATTCAATATTGCATCTCCGAATTGATTATTGCTAATCTTTTGCTACCATATATAGCCAACCCAGCTCCACATATTTCTACACCGTGTATACGTACGTTCCTCAGCAATTGCTTTACACAATCTTGGAGTTATTTGACACCGCTGGTTGCTGTCACCACCTGCCGCATGGTAAGAACTTGTAAGATATTGATATTTGCTTTCTGTGAGCACTTTACAACCACATCCTAGTAGTTCATCGGAACATTATTCTCGAATTTTGTTTCTTGTTTCTACTAATCATGACAGTTCCGGAGATAGAAATTCTTGGACGACGGACACATCATCACCATCACGAGAGTTGGGACAACACACACAAGCACATGGTCAGGTTATCTCTTTACCGTCATTTGAGGGTAGATTTAATCCTGCTATTTATCTAGCTTGGGAGCTTGAAGTAGAACAAGTTTTTAGTCACCATGACTTTTACGAATTTGAGCAAGTCTGAGTTGCCACTAGAGCATTTACTGGTTTTGCTTACATTTGGTGGAGTGTGCATTGTAAAAAAACATTGATAACCAACCCACAACTTGGAAAGATTTGAAAGATGTAATGAGACAACAATTTTTCCCTCCTTACTATAAATGAATTGCTTCGCAAGTTTGAACAATTTAAACAAGGCAACAACACTGTTCATGCTTACTACCAGGAGTTCAAATCTTATATGCATCACTGTGACATAGAAGAATCTGAGGATGATACAATGAATAATTTTTTTGGTGGTTTGAACCATGATATCCGTGCAAGATTTCACTATATTCCTCGTTGCATTAATCTTATGTATGTTCGTGCTTGTACTTTTGAGAGACAGCTACATGAGGATGCATTGGGTGACTACAACAACTACTATTCCAATTCATGCTCACTACCATCGGTTGATTCCTCCACCATTGCACCTACTAGAGCAGCCACACCTCCGATCGTGAGCGCGACATCATCTCAAGTGTATGATACATTGTCATTGTCCATACCTACATCAGCCACGTCTTTGCGACAAGGTAACAATAAAGGTATTGATGATATAACTTCACATGGGAATGATGCATGCCTAATTAACTTAAATACATCATGTGTTGAGTTACTGTTGATTTGAGCACGCCACCTATTTTAGAGAATCATGTTACTATCATGAATGCATCATGTGATCAAACAACTGAAATACCAACAATTTTGAGTGCGCCCATTGAATTAACTGTTGATGCTAAAGAATCAATGTTTAATCATTTTGATATGACCTCTAATCTTGGTGATGATTCTGTGTCGAATGACTTATTGCATGTTTGCTTATATAAGCATGTTGTAGCATGGAAATTTGATGCAAGTAAGGTTTATTCACCAATGTTGGGATGGTTTAATGATGAACATTGTCAATCTTTTGAAATGAAAAAGAGCTTCACTTATATGTGCAAACTGAGTTGCAATATTTTCATGCCTTCTACTTCTTGTGATAATGTTTTGGCTTTATATTTTATGAACATGCAAGTTACTCATCTATTCATGTGTCATATGTGCAAAAATCAAGGGAAGTACAAATGGATGACATATATATATATATATAAATATATATATATATATATATATATATACAACATGTACACCTTGTCTTTTTTGTTAGCCACATTTCAGATTAAGCAATGCCGAGGACGGCTTTGTTTTCAAGAAGGGGAGGATGATGAGGACATGACTACCTTGGATACAACCGAAAATATTGCATACATGTATATTTGTGAGGTGATTTCTAATGCAAACTATGAAATAATTTATTTATGTCATCCAGGACAAAAATACTTCACAAACTTTTGTGCCATGTCTAATTGCAGGTGTATGGGACATTTGTACAATCCACATATGAATATAAGGGAGAAAGAGATGTTTACCTGCTGTTCAAAAAGTTCTCTCATGTCACTTTTGGCCCAAGAGAAGATAGAGTCCAAGTCTCTCACGTTTTGGACTCAGATTCAGACTGCAGACATACACGACTCAAAACGTCAATAACTTTTTCATACGGACTCCAAATTGGTTGATTCTTTTTGTTGGAAAATAGATTTCGTGCACTTTCCAACCCAATTGGATTCACCTTAAAATTCGTCCGGAGCGTTGAGTTATGGACGAAACAACTGATCTTTGCAGCAGAATCCGAGTCAAACTACAAGTCCAAAGGTGTTACGTCACCTCCACTTGGGCCCACCGGCCTTGTACGACCTAGGGTTAGTTTTAGGCTGCCTTGGGACGTCCTCCCACCTCCTTGGCCGCCACCTTGCTCCTATATAAGTAGATCCATCTAGTAGCTTTTTCCTTGGGATTTGTTTAGTTAAAAGTTAGCCATTGCAACTTCGTGTACTTCGTTTGTGTCCAACGACTAGACCAAGACCGCTTTCGGATCCCCACCATTAGAAATACTTCATATATATTCGCAATATTCAGATTGCTTTATCATATTCTTGCTCGTTCTTTGATTGCTTGCAGGAATAGACCTTCGTGGTCAGTGATCGTGTTTCCCAGATCGTCAAGAACCTCGGAGATTGGTTTAGCGATTGCTAAGGCGCCGACGTCTTCAAGACGTTAAGTAGTCGGATCGTCAAAGTCGACTCTCACAGAAAACGATTGCTATCTCATCGAAACATCGGGACACCTTTGCCTCTATCACTCGATGGACATATAATACCCATAGCAAATTTGCATCTTATGCATGGATTGACTCACCTTATGATTGCCTTGTTGCATCTTGTATTCCTATGTCATCCATGATATATGAGCTTGTGCATTTCCTTAGCAAATTTGTTGTGATCTTTCTTGATGGCATATTCATACATTATGATCATATTGCCCACCATCAATTGCATGATTACATAAACATATTGAGCATCCATTGCCATATTCATGCTATTGATAAACTGTCTCACTATGGCATCATTTTGCACCGTGGTTGCATTGATCACTTTCACAATACATTTGTGTGCACAATGAATGCTTTTGCTCCCATGATGCATACCATCCTATATCATCTTGATAAGCTTCATGCACTTTGTCACGAACAGTCTTGCCGAACGGACTCAGATTTACTTGATGGACACTTTGTGTGCGCTAACCATTGTATTTCCAGGTGTACTTTGTGTTTGCTCACTTTGCATGTACCACATACCGGAGACACCTTGGAGTACTTGGATTGTGCAATGTCTTCAACTTCGTCCAACTACAAGTCCGTCCACGACAACCGTTCCCATGGTGATGAGGATCACGATCCGAGGTCGGATCTTTCCCAAGGGAGGGGAGATGATGCGGAGCATCCCACGTTCATCCCCATGTACACTCCGACTACTCTCCAAGCCCCAAGAGGACATATGAAGAGACCTCGACCATACGCCATTGGGCACAAGGTGAACTCACTCCTCTTGAACCGTCACTTTCCACATGTGAGACATGGCTACTACCTCATGCATGGACCTTGCATACACTCGTGTACAACCGAGACGACCATGGAGGATCCAAGGACCAAGGCCAAGCATGGAAGAGGAGAAGGAAGAAGAAGCAGGAACAAGCTTCTGGAAAGCCCGGAACTTCCGGCCTCTGCTCGGAACTTCCGGCCCCCGGACCCTCCGGCCTGCCCGGAACCTCCGGCCCCCAGAGTCTAGACCAGCCCCGAGCGGGACAACTCTCTGGATAGCCCGGAACCTGCCCGGAACTTCCGGCCCTGCCCTGAACTTCCGGCCTGCCTGCATGCAAAGACTCGGGCCGAAGCCCATGTATCCCTTTCCCACTTACCCCTTCGTGGCTTAGACTATAAATAGACCACCCCCACCTCCTAGTTAGGGTTAGCAAGGTAGTAGCTCATTAGAGATAGAGCTTTGCTCATCCATATCGGATCTACTCCACGAGAGAGACCGCGGCCCCTCTACGGAGAAGATCCCCTTGGATTCAAGACCTCCTCACGGAGAAGACCCCCCATCAAGACCTCCTCTCGGAGAAGAATCGGTTACCTCTTGTATCGTCCTTTGTTGACTTTGGATCATGTATCTCTCTTTTGTGTTCTTGGATCTAGCGCATGTGTGATCTATTCTTGTTGGTTGAGTGTTTCTCTTGTTTTCCCCCGTGATTTCCCTCGTGTTCTTCCGCGTGTTCTTCGTGTTCCTCGTCGGGATCCTCTCCAAACGTGAAAGATCGGTCGTATGGAGTTCCACTCCACATCAGGATCTAGCATCTCCCCAAGTTTCCCCACTTTCCATCCACAAAATCTCCCCAATTTTGACCTTGGAATTTGAGTTTTTTCGCCCCTGTTCTCAGATCTGGAATTTAGGGTTCGTCCCGGAAGAAATTCCACGACCCCCGGAACTTCCGGACTCCCCCAGAAATTCCTTCCTAGCCCCGGAACTTCCGGGCTAAACAGAAAGTTTACCCAAAATCCCCCGGCTTCCGCGAGACTTTTTCCGCGACCCACGGAACTTCCGGCCTAACCAGAGAGACATTGCACAGAATTTCAGCATCAGCCTCTTTCACCGTTTGCCCATAACTTTCACATCCAGAGTCCGATTTTCGCGTTCTTTAGCTCGTTGAGTAGCTATTGACATCCCCCATCCATATACATAGGTTTCAACACCATTTGACTCCATCAAAATTTTGAAACTTTGGCATCTTTGCCTAGGCCTTCCACCATAACATCCACAATACCACCATAGCCTTCCGCAACCTAACCCATTTTGTTCCCCTTTGCATTTGAGATTATTTGAGTCGTGATTTGAGTCTCCTAAGGTGTTTCGGCTACTTAGGGACAATTGCTTCTTCATCGACCACCACCATAACTTCCGCATAGGCTTGCCCACCATACACTTCCGCCACCCCAACTTAACCCATTTTTGTTTGTGTTGTGAGTTGTGTCTCCTAAGGTGTTTCGGCTACTTAGGGACCGTGCCTTCAACTCTGACACCGTGTATAGCCCATCATACCCTTCCGCCACCATAACCCATTTTGACCGGGTTTCCACCAATACATCCGCAACCACCACTGCATTACGATACCACCATTTGATATTTGCCTTTGGAGATTTTGAGTTTGCGGTTTTTTCGTTTCCTAATGTGTTTCGGCTACTGAGGGACGATTCTCCATCATCGTGGTATCTACATCAAGAACACCGCCACTCATCATCGCCACGGATGGTAACCTCCATATCATCTTGGTATCGTGGTATCCCGTCATTGTACATTCTTGCCATTGCATTGATAACCCCTAGCCCATTTTGCGTCACTTGCCTATCGAGACTAGCCATTTGAGTATTGCCGGCAACGTTACTTGTGCACATTAGTGATCGTCGATCCGCCCTTCCATTACATACATACCATATCATATTGGTATAACCTTGGTATCATCATATCATCTCTTGTGCCACAAGTGTGTTTCCGCATATACACTATTGCTATCTTGGTTTGTGCATTGTGCAAAAGTGGCCATATCGAAAAAACAAAGAATAAAGCTTTTAAGCAAAAAAAGAGCAAAGAAGCTTGTAAGCAAGTGCCATAGCATCATACCACATTGCATAAGATTGTCATATCCGGTCATCTTGGATCAAACACCGGGAACCATATATACATAGCATACTTGGGATAGAAAGTTTATCCATTTTGCATCTTATAGGTTGTGCACAAGTGTCGTATCCGCGTATAGAGCAATCGTGCTAGCGTCTCTCTTGTGCAACACGAGCGTTTTTTGTGGATTCCACATTTTGTGCTCATTCCTTAGTTGCACGACCCCATTTATCTATCCGTGTGTGTGTTTCCGTGTGCCATTCTTTGCTATTGGTCTACTTGTTTCACTTGCGAATTTGTGAATCTCTTTCAACATTATTGACTCTTGCTAACATTTTGCATCAATTTTTTGTGCCACTATCCTCACCAAGCTCCACCATAAGCCTTATTTGTGTAGGTGTGAGAAATTGACGAGATCGGTACCAATTGTGCTATTTCCTTGTTACATTATTGAGTGATCATTGATCCATCTTCAACATCGGTCAAGGTACATTTGGTATAGTTCTTCTCTTTCTCCCACTCATATTTTCTCGAGTCTTGTGATGGATAGGCAAGGCATTTCATCTCCGGTCTTCGACAACAACGACGGCGTGAACAACTACATCACCAAAGCGTCCATCTTCGATCTACAACGACAAATGCAAGGCGCACAATCAAGATTGCGAGAGCGCATCGAGAACCTCTCCATAGACATTCAACACTCCGAAGAAAGGAAAAGGGACTGCATCGAGAACAAGCTTTCCGCACAAAAGGAGGAGCAAGATGCAAGGACGGCGGAGATTCGGACCTTGTTGATCAACCGTTCTTCCCCTTCATCATCCTCAAGGCGGCGACATTCAATTCACAAGTCTTCGGAGCGCAAACAAGATGCTAGCGCAAGTCGTCCACGTCCAAATCTCCATGGCGACCATCGCCAACATCGTCATGAAGGGCAAGTCACCTCCAAGCATCATGTGCACGACGACGACGAACGCCATCGAGCTCAAGCACGACAATGACACCATCATCATGAAGATGCTTGCCAAGCGCAAAATGCACAAGTCCCAACAAGCCATACTTCACACCAAGTCCAAGCTTCATGAGCATAAGAGAAGACCGCGAGACGAGCACCACCAAGATGGCGCTACGGCTACAACAACTACTTCGGCATCTTCGCCAAGTGCTACCAAGGCATCTTCGCCTTTGGACGTACGACATCTTCGCCTACTTCCCACGAGTACGCCTACAACGACTTCATCAAGTCCAAGGCAACCACCTACAAGTGAGGGCGACACTTCCATCTTTGGAAGCCCCTCAAGAAAGATGGCCGAGCATGAGGCATTCCCTTCGGTCATGGAGATGAGCTACGAGGTGCCACATCATATGGACCTCCAACAACAAGACAGTGACAAGAAGGTCGAGCAAGGGCCACCCCTTTCGACCACAGTGACGAGCACGAACCTCTTCAACAACATGAAGACGGCGCCCATATCGGACTCATACTCCGAGTCAAGCTATGAGACCGCACATGAGACTTTATCTTTTGTCTCGGAGGAGAGTGATCTTTTGCCACATCCTACGACATTCATCTTTGGAGGCGTTATGGATGAGGAGGTTGAGCATGGGACTATCACTTCAACCAAGGCGGCGATAGGAGTTGAGCATGGAGACGTTTGCACCTACATCTCTCCGACACCCACATATGACGAGATGCCCCAATTGCCATGTGAGGAGAGCCACTACCACATGAGTGACATGAGTGACTCCACCATACGTGACATTGAGAGCATTTCCTATGAGAGGATGAGTATGACCACCACTAGCCCCACACATGAGAGCATGCCACACATCCTATGTGAGATTGAGAGCCATTTGAGTGTCTCCACCAACCATACGAGTGAGAGCATCCAAGAGGGAGCGAGTGAGCCACAACACTTAGTGAGTGAGTGATACGGGGCTAAGCCGGTGTAGGCCGATCTTTCACGTTTGGAGTGGGATCCCTTGAAGAGCACGAAGTACACGGGGAAGAACGGGGAGAAATCACAAGGGGAAACACTCAAGAACAAGTCCAATCACACATCCTCTAGACAATCAAACACACAAGATCCACAAGGTACATGAACAACAAAGGGAAAGATACAAGGTAGAGTTCATCTCCGTGAGCAGGTCTTGAAGGGGCCGCCCAAGAGGGGTCTTGATGATATATCCCGCAGGATCTTCTCCTAGATGGAGGTCTTGGCCTCCAATGGAGTAGTGGTCTCTCTCTCTATCAAGAGTAGAGGTAGGAGCAAAGCTCACCTAAGAATGAGCTATCATATTTGCTAACCCTAAAATGGAGGAGGTGGATGAGTATATATAGTAGTAGCCACGAAGGGGTAAGTGAGGGGCGAATGGGTACATGGCCGGAAGTTCCGGGGACGGCCGGAAGGTCCGGGCGCCGGAGGTTCCGAGCAGGGTCCGGGCTATCCAGAGAGCTGGCACACTCTCGGACGGCTTCAGTGCAGCAGAGCCGGAAGCTCCGGGATGGCCGGAGGTTTCGGTGGCCGGAAGTTCCGGGCAACGGCCGGAAGTTCCAGGCTTTCCAGAAGCTTGTCCACGCTTCTTCTTCCTTCTCTTCCACGCTTCCCCGCGGATGGTGTAGGTGATCCTTGGCGCTTGCACTCCTCCTCGTCATCCGAGAAGCTCCGACAATCCCTATGCATGCACACGGGAGAAGTGTCAAGTAGTACACCATCCTCGAAGGGGTCAAGTGAGCACGCGTAAAGGAGAAGATTCACCTTTATCTATGAGAAGTAGAGGTCGCACATGTCACTTGCCAAACAGACTCTTGACATGGTGATGGCCGTAGGATGCTCTGCATCATCCCCTCCCCCTTGGAAAAGATCCTACCTCGGATCAAAAACCAAATCACCATGGGAAAGAGATGGCGGTCTTGGTGTCAAGTGGTCGATCACCAAGCACTCATCGTCTAGTAGCTCGAAATGGGCACTCTCCAATGTCGCACCGTCTTGTGATTCCTTCAAAAGGAGCAAATAGAACAAACACTTGGAAAAACAAATGTGGTTAGCGCTAGTGCAAAACCAAGCATTGAATAGGTGATTCACCAAACAAGTGTTGTCATCAAGCATAGCATATGGTTTGACAAAGGATTGTGACATGGCATGTAAGCATATCAATCGAGCACAAGCAAAGATATCATGGGGACAAGTATGCAAATGTGAGGTAGAGATGCAAATATGTGTGACAAGAGAAGAAGCATCTACCTCAAGTTCATAGCAAGCATTCACAAATTGCTCAATGAAAGGTCTATGGTAGGCATAGGAATCATTCACAACACCGAATAAAATGAAGTGTCTAAACACATGGGTCAAGTGCAAGACAGTCCAAGCATAACGTGCATAGGGTGTAGTGAAGATAGTATGGCACTCAACACAATAGAAAGAGCAATTGTTCATCATGTGTGAGGCAATCAAGTCAAGCATGTGACAAGCAAAGGGACATGGCATATGTGAAGAAATGATATTGGTGCAACCAACCATATGATAGTAGCAAGTAGTCCAAGAATTGGATGCAACACACAAGTTATATATGTCATGAAGCATGGAAATGTGGCAATCATGGTTGAAAGCAATATGTCGAACATGTATGCAAATGGTCCAAGCAACACATGAAGTATGATCCACAATATCCAAGCTCAAGAAGGATGTCACCTTGAAAGTGTGTCCTTGTGCATTCTTCACAATGCCGAACTGGAAGCAAATATGGTGTAGAAGCGAGTCGTGGTAGATTGTATGAGGCTCGCTCTCAAGAGCTCGAATGGTCAATTCACGTGAAGTGGAAGTCGACACAAAGTCCAAGTATCCTACACATGCACAAAACAAAACAAAGAATGTATGCGCATGGTAGATAAACACATCATCCATCATGATGGTTCTCATCGTTTGCACATAACCATTTGAAGCACAAGTGCATGAATAATATGATGCAGGAATGGCGATATTCATGGCACTAGGTATATGGTGCAATGAAGTAAGACAAGCATGCTTCACAAGAATTATGTCAAAATCTCCAAATATATGCGAGAATGCTATGGGGGCAATCTCATGAGCAAGAAGAGAATCATTGTTGCACTCAATACATGGCAAATCATCTAGCATGAGTGATAGAGGCGAGGGTGTCCCGATCTTTCGATGAGATGATAACTCTCGATTTGGTGGAGTCGACTTTGACGATCCGACTACAAACATGCACGACGTTGCGCCTTAGCAATCGCTAAACCAATCTCCTTAGGTTACTGACGATGCCGGAAGCACGCTCAGCCTGACCACGAAGGTCTATTCCTGCAAGCAATCGAAGAACGAGCAAGATTATGATAAAGCAATCTGAATATTGCGAATATATATGAAGTATTGATAATGGTGGGGATCCGTAAGCGGTCTTGGTCTAGTCGTTGGACACAAACGAAGTACACGAAGTTGCAATGGCTAACTTTTAACTAAACAAATCCCCCAGTCTAAACGATGCCTTAAGGGCTATATTTATAGGGAAAAGAGAGGGGATTTTGTCCACCCTTGGCAAGGTGGGACTAAAACACCTCCTAAGTCATTTCCCCTACAATATGGACTCTAAAAATAGATTACATGGGCCTGGCCCAAAGTAAGGTGGCGCAACACCAATAATAAGCTATGGACGAAATTTATGAAAGGTCGTCTTGTATATTTCGTCCATCTTCTTGTATGTCATCATGGTGGCTTCAAAGTCTGGAAATCTCCACTTGAACCTCTGTTCTTGTTCTGTTGGCATGCATCTTCATCTCCGTGCTTGATGATGCTCCAATGCTCATCCTTCTTGTCCGTGCTAGGCCCTTCAATTGCAAGCAACACAAATGTATCTAAGTTAGGCAGCATCATATTCTCATGAACACTAGAAACATTACGTAGGAACGAAAGTACCTGATAATTTAATTGGCATATGCAAGCTCTAGCAATTGTTCCAAGAGGTAAAACAGCAGGGGCTACGGGTGTAACTGCGGTAGCCATGTCCTCATCATCCTCCCCTTCTTGAAAACAAAGCCGTCCTCGGCGTTGCTTAGTCTGAAATGGGGCTAACAAAAGAGACAAGGTGTACACGTTGTATATGTATATGTAATCCATTTTTACTGATCTCAGTTGTGGCACATGTGACATGGTTATAGAAGAGCACCCTTCAAAATTCATGAAATATGAAGCCAATATATTATCACAAGAAGTCAAAGGCATGAAAATATTGCAACTCAGTTTGCACATATAAGTGAAGCTCTTATTCATATCAAAAGATTGACAATGCTTATCATTAAACCATCCCAACATTGATGAACCATCACCAAGATTAGAGGTCATATCAAAATGATTAAACATTGGCACAATTATTTTCAAGCATATTTGATCCAAATTTGAGTTATTCCCTGATTCACATGGTTCTTTCGCATCAATAGTTAATTCAATGGGTTCACTCAAAATTGTTTGATCACATGGCAAAGTCAAATCATCAAGAGAGTCCTCTAAAATAGCTGGTGTGATCAAAGTAGTAGGTAGCTCATCACATGGTGCATTTATATTAACAAGGCATTCATCATACTCATGTGGAGGTGGAAGATTAATACCTTTGTCATTACCTATTATGGTTAACTCAGATGATGTAGGCACTCTAGGTGGCGACAGGTCACGTGGTGGAGGTGATGTAGTGCTCACAACAATGGATGTTGTTGTCATAGTAGGCGCAGTGGTGGAAGGAACAGCTGTTGCAACTTTTGGGATTTGCACCTTCCGCTTGTTTGTCTTCTGGGCAACATGTCTTGTTATCTCCTGTTCAGCTTTGCAAGCAAGATGAAACAAACGGTCCATAGGATAACACTGTTCATGAATTAGTATCTCCTGAATGTCACGGTTTAATCCTCCCCAAAATCTATCCATAAAATCATCTTCAGTTTCTTCTAAAGAGGAATGCAACAAGGTAGTTTGTAAATCATCATAATATTTAGTTACAGTGTCACTACCTTGTTTCAAATGTTGCAACTTTTTAATCATGGCACGAGTATAATAAGCGGGGACGAATGTATGTCGCATGGCAAGTTTCAAATCATCCCAAGTAATAGGTATATAATCAGGGTGTAATCGACAATATTCACTCCACCAAACTAAAGCATAACCAGTGAAATAACCAACCGCAACCTTAACTTTTTTATGTTCATCAAAATTATGGGAAGCAAATATATTATTTATGTCGAACTCCCATTCAATATATAAAGCAGGTCTATAACGGCCATTAAATGATGGTATAGGAACATTAACCTCATGTGCATTATGCACCTCTCGTGATCGTTGTGGAATTTGCATAGGTGGTGGCACGTCTCCCGCGATCGACAAAGCCCATGAATTGACTCTGGATCCTGTCATGATTAGTAGAAACAAGAAACAAAATCCGAAAATAATGTTCCGATGAACTACTGGGAAGTTGATGAGGACATGACTACCTTGGATAAGACCATAAATATTGCATACATGCTTATTTGTCAGGTGATTTCTAGTGCAAACTATTCAACAATCTATTTATGTTATCCAGAACAAAAATACATCACATACTTTTGTGTTTTGTCTAATTGCAGGTGTATGGGACATTTGTACAATACACATATGAAGATAAGGGAAAAGGAGAAGTTTAGGTGCTGTTCAAAAAGTCCTCTCACGTCACTTTTGGGCCAAGAGAAGATAGAGTCCAAGTCTCTCACGTTACGGACTCAGATTCGGACTGCAGACATACCTGACTCAAAACGTCAATAACTTTTTCATACGGACTCCAAATTGGTTGATTCTTTTTTTGTTGGAAAATAGATTTCGTGCACTTTCCAACCCAATTGGAATCACCTTAAAATCCGTCCGGAGCGTTGAGTTATGGACGAAACAATCTGATGCTGCAGCAGAATCCGAGTCAAACTACAAGTCCAAAGGTGTTACGTCACCTCCACTTGGGCCCATTGGCCTTGTACGACCTAGGGTTAGTGTTAGGCTGCCTTGGGACGTCCTCTCAACTCCTTGGCCGCCACCCCTTGCTCCTATATAAGTAGATCCATCTAGTAGCTTTTTCCTTGGGATTTGTTTAGTTAAAAGTTAGCCATTGCAACTTCGTGGTACTTCGCTTGTGTCCAACGACCAGACCAAGACCGCTTACGGATCCCCACCATTATCAATACTTCATATATATTCGCAATATTCAGATTGCTTTATCATATTCTTGCTCGTTCTTCGATTGCTTGCAGGAATAGACCTTCGTGGTCGGCTGATCGTGCTTCCGCATCGCCAAGAACCTCAGGAGATTGGTTTAGCGATTGCTAAGGCGCAACGCGTCAGGCATCGCTTGTAGTCGGATCATCAAAGTCGACTCCACCAAATCGATAGTTATCATCGCATCGAAAGATCGGGACACCCTCGCCTCTATCAAGTGGTATCAGTTTTCAGGTTGCTCGGTGAGAATTTCCAGTTTTCCCTAGATTAGATTTATTTTCTTACCTATTGTCCAAGAAAAAGCCACAAAAAAAGTTAGATTTATTCATCCTTTGTCCAAGCCAGTCTGAGCCTTTGCAGTTTTTCTTTTCATTGTTTGCATTATTGAATTATCGGTTGCATCTCGTGTCGAGTTGCGGTCTTAGTGTCTAGTTCGTTTAGAGTTTCGAGTTCGGTTCACATTAGTCACGCCGCCGCTGCATCGTTATCCCTTCCGTTGACCACCATCCATCCATCAATTTCCACCACGTGATACCCATCGTTCATTGTCATAATCATAGTTGAGATTGTTCACATCTTCACTTGATCCAATCTGCATCTTATCTAGTTTGTTTGGAAAGAGGGAGAGAGAAAAAGAGAGAGAAGAAAAAGAACAAAAAAGTGTGAGAAAAAAAAGAGAGAAGAAAAAAAAATTCGGATCTATCTAGAATCAATCTCGTACCTGAATTCGGACTGGAATCTGTTTTGCGCACAGTTCAGTAAAACAGGTGTATCTTCCTCATACGAAGTCCGTTTTGGCTCCGTGAGTACTCAAATTAAAGCTAGCGACGAGGCGCATCTAAATAGTTGCAGAAGCTAGTTCAATATTTGGCACCTCAAAATCGGCTTCTAAATAGGTCTTTTTGCCCTCCGAAGTTCGTGAACACAGCTTATTCCAGCTTTCCAAACCGGTTTTAGAATTTTTTGACTCCTCATATCAACTCGGAATTGAGTGATTCTTTTTGCATTGGAAAACTTGAGTTAGTAGCATTCTTTGAAAAAAATTATCAGAAAATTGGCTCAAAATTTTCAAGAGGAAAATTGGAGAGAGAGTTGTTGTATATCCTGCTTGGCGCTTGTTTTTCATCATTATCTTCACCGCCGTTGTGATCTTCACTTATATCTTGCTGTCCAGAGCTACTTAGTATCCTTCATTGATGCAAGTTGTGCTACGCCGTGACCTCATTAGTATTCTAGGCTCGCGTCTCTAGTCCGTCTAGCCTAGGACCAAAGACAAGACTGTCGTTGAGCGTTTATTCAACATTGCATCTTTGAATTGATTATTGCTAAAAAATTGCTACCATATATAGCCAACCCAGCTCCACATATTTCTACACCGTGTATACGCATGCCTCTCGGCAATCGCTTTACACAATCTTCAGAGTTACTTGACACCGCTGGTTGCCTGTCACCACCTGCTGCATGGTAAGAACTTGTAAGATATTGATATTTGCTTTACTGTGAGCACTTTACAACCACATCCTAGTAGTTCATAGGAACATTATTCTCGAATTTTGTTTCTTGTTTGATATAGGGTGAGACCCTACGGGAGCGATCTTTCACGTTTGGAGAAAATCCCTACGAGGAACACGAAGAACGAGCGGAAGAACAAGAGGGAAACACGGGGAAAACGAGAGGAAATTCACTCAACCGACAAGAAAACAATCACACAAGCGCTAGATCGATGAACACATGGAGTAGCACAAGGTTCAAGAACAATAACGGTAAAGATACAAGAGTACCCGATCTTCTCCGAGAGGAGGTCTTGATGGGGTCCACCCTAGAGGGGGGTCTTGAATCCGCTTGGGGATCTTCTCCAGAGGTCCCGATCTCGAGGGAGAACTAACCAAGTGGATGAGCAAAGGCTCTCACACCTAAACATGAGCGAATCCAAAGCTAGCCCTAACTAGGAGACGGAAAGGTCCTATTTATAGTCTTAGTCCAAATGGAAGTCAAAGCGGAGGGGTACATGGGCTTCAGCCCGCATCAGTGTCGGACGTCCGGAGGCTCGGGAGGGTCCGGCCGTCCGGACTGCTCGGACGTCCGCAGTTCCGGTTCGGGTGAGGTCGCCTGACGTCCGGTCGCCTCGGTCGTCCGTAGATTTGATTCGGTGATGAAGTCCTGACGTCCGGTCAGCTCCGGCCGTCTGTAGGTTTGATTCGGTGATGATGTTCGGACGTCCGGAGGGCGTCGGACGTCCGTGGCCTGGGGATCGTCGGACGTCCGGAGGTGGTCGGACGTCCGGGTCCAGTAGCTTCAGCAGCATCCCTTCTTCCTCTTCGAAATACATGGAGTTCTCGCTGCCTTGGCTCTTGCAAGTAGTAGATCCTTGGTTCGCCTCCGTGTTCTGATTACACATAGAGTTTCCGAATGAGGTAGTAGCCATGTCTCATGGGTAGAAATAAGAAGTTCGGAGAGGAGCGAGTTCACCTTATCTTCAATAGCCTTAGCTCGGGCTCTTTTCATGGGTCCCGTGGTGTTGAGGGAGATGTAGGCACGTCCGTGGGGATGAGTGAGGGCTGCCCGCATCATCTCCCCTTGGGAGAGATCCGACCTCGGATCAAAAACTTCATCTCCATGGACAGGTGCAAGGTCCTTGACGTTGAAGATGTCGCTCACGTTGTACTTGTCGCGAGGTATGTCGATCTTGTAAGCGTTCTCGTTGTAGCGTGCGAGCACTTTGAAAGGGCCATCGGCTCGAGGGAGAAGTTTGGACTTGCGTTCTTTGGGGAAGCGGTCCTTGCGAAGGTGTAGCCACACTTGATCGCCCATGTCAAGACGATGGGTTGCTTGTTGGCGTTGAGCTTGTTTGCTTGGCGTTGTACTTGGCGCTCAATTGCGTGCCTTTGTATCTTCGTGCATCTTCTTGATGTAGCTTGCCTGCTTCACTTGCATCCATGTTGGTGCGCTCTTGGAGAGGGAGTGGTAGAATGTCCAAAGGGGACAACGGGTTGAAACCGTAGAGACGACTTCAAGGGGGACTTGCCGGTAGTTGAATGTCTTGCACGATTGTAGGCGTACTTTCGGCGATAGGTAGACATGCTTCCCACTCCTTGATGTTCTTCTTGATCAAGACACGAAGTAGAGTGGATAGTGTGCGGTTCGTCACCTCCGTTTGGCCGTCGGTTTGAGGATGGTATGCCGAGGAGAACAATAGCTTGATTCCGAGCTTGGCGCATAGGGTCTTCCAAAAGTAACTCAAGAACTTGACGTCATGATCGGAGACGATTGTCTTTGGTACTCCATGGAGTCGCAAGATTTCCCTACAAAAGAGATTTGCAACATGTGAAGCATCGTCTATCTTGTTGCAAGGAATGAAATGTGCCATCTTAGAAAATCTATCCACAACAACAAACACGGAATCCTTGCCATTTTGTGTCCTAGGCAAACCAAGTACAAAATCCATACTAATGTCTTCCCATGGTTGGTATGGAATAGGGAGAGGCATGTAAAGACCATGAGATTGAGCTTTAGACTTAGCTTTGCGACATGTATAGCATCGGTTGGTGAAGCATTGAACGTCGCGGAACATCTTGGGCCAAAAGTAGTTGTTGGAGAGCGTGGCGAATGTCTTGTCGCGTCCAAAGTGTCCCATGAGTCCGCCTCCATGAGCCTCTTGCAAAAGGAGCAAACGAAGAGAAGACTCGGGAATGCAAAGTTTGTTAGCTCTCATAAGATAACCATCCTTGATGTAATATTTGTCCCAAGACGTATGCGACAAGCACTTATCATAAGGAGAAGCAAAAGAAGTATAAATCTCATACAAGTATTTTATATGGTCAAAACCAATTACATTCAACTCAAGGAGAGTGACAAGCATGCATATGCGTGAAAGCCGTCGGCAACTACATTTTCTTTACCCTTAATGTACTTGATCACATAAGGAAAAGATTCAATGAATTCACTCCATTTTGCGTGACGCTTGTTCAATTTAGTTTGACCTTTGAGGTACTTAAGCGCTTTCATGATCGGTATGGATGACAAACTCGTGAGGTCTAAGGTAATGTTCCCAAACATGGAGCACACGCACTAAAGCATACAATTCTTTATCGTAGATGGGATAATTAAGTTGAGCACCGGAGAGTTTTTCACTAAAATAAGCAATGGCTCATTTTTCTTGCATCAAAACTCCGCCAATTCCGGTACCACTTGCATCACAATGAACCTCAAAAGTTTTGTCAAAATTGGGCAAAGCAAGAATCGGAGCATGAGTAAGCAAAGTCTTGAGCTTATCAAAAGCGGCTGATTGCAAAGTTCCCCAAACAAAGGGAGTATTCTTCTTGCTCAAAACATGCAAAGGAGCGGCAATTGTGCTGAAATCTTTCACAAAGCGACGATAGAAACCCGCAAGACCAAGAAAACTTCGCACTTGTTGCAAATTGGTGGGTTGGGCCAAGTTTGAATTGCTTGAATTTTAGATTCATCAACATGGACACCCTTTGAGGAAACAACAAAACCCAAGAAAACCACTTTGTCAACTCCAAATGTGCATTTTTTCAAGTTTGCATAAAGGCTTTCTTTGCGAAGAGTTTGCAACACAGATTTTACATGATTGATGTGTTCTTTCATGGTTTTGCTAAACACAAGAATATCGTCAAAGTAGACCACAACAAAGACTCCAATGTAAGGGCGAAGCACATGATGCATAAGACGCACGAACGTACCGGGAGCTTCCGAAAGACCCATAGGCATCACTAACCACTCATATAAACCAAATTTGGTTTTGAAAGCAGTTTTCCATTCATCACCCTCTTGTATGCGGATTTGATAATAGCCACTTTTAAGATCAATTTTTGAGAAAAGTTGGCTCCACTAAGTTCATCAAGCATGTCATCTAAGCGAGGGATGGGATGCCTATATCGAGCAGTAATAGCATTGATAGGTCTACAATCGGAACACAAGCGGAAACTTCCATCGGGCTTAGGCACAAGAATAACCGAACGGCACAAGGGCTTAGGCTTTCACGTACATGACCGTTGTCGATGAGTTGTTGTACTTGCCGTTGAATCTCCTTGGTTTCTTCCGGATTAACTCGGTATGGAGCTTTGTTTGGTAGAGGCGCTCCGGGGATGAGGTCGATTCGATGCTCAATGCCTCGAAGAGGAACCCGGAGGTAGCTCATCGGGAAAAACATCTTGGAATTCCTGCAAAAGAGATTGAAACACCAAAGGTAGCTCGTGAATGGTGTTAGTTTTTGGTTCTCCATCCTTGCACACAAGGACGAAGTGCATCACGGTAGATGGGTTCTCACACACTTCTCTCATCTCACTTTTGGTGGCCAATAGAATGAGGTTATTCTCTCTAGGCTAAGAGTCGCTCAAATTTGGCTTGTGGCTTTCACTCACTTTTGGTGGGTCACTTTCTCACTCTTTTTCTCTATGATGGGTGGCTTGCTTGTCGGCTATCACTTGACTAGGAGACATAGGTCGTAGTACATATTCTCTCCCTTCATTTTGAAACTATAGTGATTGGTGCGCCCATTGTGGATGACACCACGGCCGAATTGCCATGGTCGATCGAGAAGTAGGTGACAAACGGTCATTGGGACCACATCACACTCCAAAGTGTCTTCATAAGCACCGATTTTGAAGGAGACTTGGACCGTATGCTTTCGACTTCGTATAGTGCGAGTCACTTAGCCATTGAACCTTGTAGGGTGCGGGTGCTTCTTCTTGATTAGTTGGAGCTTGGAGCATAGTTCTTCACTTGCCAAGTTGTGGCAACTACCTCCATCGATGATGACCTTGACGGACCGTCCATTGATGCCGGCTTTTGTGTGGAAGATGTGGCATCGTTGGTCTTCTTCTTGTTGATGTTGAAGTGTCAAGACTTTGGAGACAACGAGAGCGGGCTCGAATCCTCATCACAAAAGACTTGATCATCTTCATCTTCATTCACTTGCCGGTGCATGGCCACTTGCTCAAGGGCTTCCATCTCCTCTTCACTCATGGAGTCGTATGTGCCATCGTCGTTGAGGATCATGGTGCGCTTGTTGGTGCATTCATATGACTTGTGGCCTCGGCCGCCACAAGTGAAACACTTGAAGGAGCTTGTCTTGATGGTCTCATCGGTCGGAGTAGAGGATGAAGCACGGCTTGAGGTTGCTTGTAGTAGGAGGCGGACGACTTGAATTTGTCGAAGTCTTCTTGTAACTTGACTTGTCGTCGTTTCTTGGAGAAAGCTTGGTCGAAGTAGATGTTGGAGTAGTTGTTGAAGCTTGGTTGTTGGAGAAGCCGTAGGTCTTGGATGAGTACTTGGCGTACTTGAAGTCATCTTGCACTTGGCGTTCCGCCTTTGTAGCTTGATGCACGAGCTCAATGAGGGATGAGTATGGTTGGAAGTCGGCGATCTTCTTGATGGGATGATTGAGTCCATTCAAGAAACATGCCATAGTTTGCTCATCATCTTCCTTGACATTGGCGCGAATCATGGCTATCTCCATCTCCTTGTAGTATTCTTCAACGCTCTTTGTTCCTTGCTTGAGTAGTTGGAGTTTCTTGAAGAGATCGCGGTTGTAGTATGTTGGCACAAAAGGTGCTCGCATGACATCCTTCATTTGAGCCCAAGTGGTGATTGGAGGTTCACCTCTTGCTTGTCATTGCTCAATGATTTGTTCCCACCATATGAGCACGTAATCTTGGAACTCAAGTGATGCCATAGCGATTTTCTTCGCTTCATCGTAGTTGTGCAAATGGAAGATTTTGTCAACCTTCAATGCCCATGAGAGGTAGTCTTCGGGGTCATTGCTTCCATTGAACTTGGGCATGGTGAATTTTAGCTTGTCAGAAGCGTTGCTCGTCATTGTGTTGTTGGCGCTTGTTGATGATGACGTCCTTGACGAGGGATGTACTCGTCTTCATGTTGCTCTTGGCGCGGAGGAAGACCATGATCAACTTGCTCGTGTGGAATTTGAGGTTGAGGTGGAGCTTGACGAGCTTGTGGAGGAGCTTGAGGAACTTGACGTTGTACATTAGGTTGGTAGTTCCGCTCTTGTATTTCTTCTCGAAGGGCTTCCTCTTGATTATGCCGTTCGCGATTGCGGTTGGCGACGACTCTACTTGATTCTTGAAGGGCACGTTGCGCCTCAAGAGCTTGCGCTTCACGTTGTTGTTGTTGACGACGTTGAGCATTGGCGTCTTGTTCGTCTTGGTGACGACGTGCTCTTTCTTCCTCTTGTTGGCATTTAAGACGTTGCCTTTCTTGAGCTTGAGCGAAGGCCTCTTGGTTTGAATGAGGACGAGGAACTTGATCAACAACTTGCTCTTGTGAGTGCTTGTCATGTAGCGGGTTGCGAGATGCATGACGATCTTGGCGCGCGGCTCGTCGAAGAGTGTTCGATGACGGTGTACTTGAGTCGTAGAAGGTGTCGTCGAGTGTCGACTCGAGTGGCTCCGTCTTGATGATGAAGAAGTGGAATGATGCCGGTTTCTCATCAACTTGCGGATCTCGTCCATTCTTGCATCATTCTCTTTCTTGTGCGCCTCGAACTTGTTGTCGAAGTAGTCTCTTGTACATTGCTCGGAGAGTCGCAAGTCGGTTGCAAGGTTGTAGATGCGGTCGCTCATTGCTTGTTGTTCTTGGTGCAACGCTTCGTTGTAATCAAGAGGTGGCCTTTGGTGACGTATGAGGACATGTCGTCGTCTTGCTCGATGAAGAGTGGGTTGGTAGAAGAACTTGGCCTATCCATCATTCCAAGCGAGATGTGAGTGGTAGAACGGAAAAGAACTTATACCAATGTACCTTTGACCGATATTGAAAATGAATCAAGTTCACTCAAATGCGGACAAGGAAATAGCACTCTTGGTACCGATTCTTGTCGGTTCTCACACCTACACAAATAAAAGCTTATGGTGGAGCTCGGTTAGGATAGTGGCACGAAATTAAATGCAATTGTAAGTGAGACTCAATAAAGTTGGAAATGATTCACAAATTTGCAAATGCAACAAGTAGACCAATAGCAAGATATGGTACACGGAAACACACGCAAGAAATAGATAATATGGGGTTATGCAACCAAGGATGAGCCAAAATGTGGAATACACCAAGATGCTCTTGTTGCACAACACTAGAGAGACGCTTAGCACGATTGCACAATAGGCGGATAACTTGTGCACAACCTACTAAGCAAAAATGCAACGGCTTCTATCCCAAATATGCTATATGTATGGTGTGTCGATGTGTTGATCCAAGATGATCAAGTATGACTATCTTAATGTTTGATGATGCTATGGTTCTTGCTCATAAGCTCTTTGCTTATCTTTCTCTCTTTGCTTAAAAGCTTGATTGGCTCTTTCTTTTATGAGCTCTTTTCCCATGCAAAACTTCACGAACCAAGATAGCAATTGTGTATGCGATGACAACTTTGTGACACACAAGATGATTGTAAGATATGCACTACTTTGGTATGGTATGTATGCTATGGAGTATGATCACTAAATGTGCACAAGTCACGTTGCGGCAATACTCAAAGGCTAGTCTCGATGGGTAAGCTACGCAAAATGAGGCAATGTTGGTTATCAATGCAATAGCAAGGTAAGACAAAGATGTCGCTTGAAGTTACCGTCCTTGCGATTATGATCGGGTCGATGTAGATGAGCAGTGGTTATGATGACTTTGCACCGCACCTAGATAGCGAAACACAAAAGGATACGGAAGCCCCAACTCAAAATCTCAAAGACCAAAATGTGTCAAAAATCGTCATCGGAGGAATCGTGGAAGAATTTGGTGTATATGGGTTTGGGAGATGTGGAGAATTATGGGTGGTTGTGGTGTCCGAATGAAGAGATTCAGTTTGGTCAGGGTTTTACGGACGTCCGTGACCTTACGGTCGTCCGGACTGCGCTTGACGTCCGGCCTTGTCCGGATGTCCGAACTGAAAATCGGGCTCGGGAGAGGAGCTGCAAAATTTCCTGGGAAGAAGATGCTTGAGAGGTTGAAATCGAGGGGTTTGGTGGATGGAAAAGGGAGGGGAGGGAGGGGAAAGCTAGATCCACACGTAGCAACACGAATCCATGGACCAAATCCAACAAAATCTCAACTCACAAACAAATCACAAAAAAATTTTGGGGGCTATTTTTGTGGGGAATTTTCGGAATTAGGACAAAAACAACAAAATCAAGCTAGAAAAAGAGGGGTAGGGGCTCCAATAACGTGATCAACGTGGCTCGTGATACCATGATGATATAGGGTGAGACCCTCACGGAGCGATCTTTCACGTTTGGAGAAAATCCCTACGAGGAACACGAAGAACGAGCGGAAGAACAAGAGGGAAACACGGGAAAACGAGAGGAAATTCACTCAACCGACAAGAAAACAATCACACAAGCGCTAGATCGATGAACACATGGAGTAGCACAAGGTTCAAGAACAATAACGGTAAAGATACAAGAGTACCCGATCTTCTCCGAGAGGAGGTCTTGATGGGGTCCACCCTAGGAGGGGGTCTTGAATCCGCTTGGGGGATCTTCTCCGCAGAGGTCCTGATCTCGAGGGAGAACTAACCAAGTGGATGAGCAAAGGCTCTCACACCTAAACATGAGCGAATCCAAAGCTAGCCCTAACTAGGAGACGGAAAGGTCCTATTTATAGTCTTAGTCCAAATGGAAGTCAAAGCGGAGGGTACATGGGCTTCACCCGCATCGTGTGTCGGACGTCCGGAGGCTCGGGAGGGTCCGGTCGTCCGGACTATTCAGACGTCTGAGTTCCGGTTCGGGTGAGAGTCGCCTGACGTCCGGCCACCCGGTCGTCCGTAGATTTGATTCGGTGATGAAGTCCGGACGTCCGGCCAGCTCCGGTCGTCCGTAGGTTTGATTCGGTGATGATGTTCCGGACGTCCGAGGGCGCTTGACGTCCGTGGGTTCGGGGATCGTCGGACGTCCGGAGGTGGTTTGACGTCCGGGTCCTGTAGCTTCAGCTGCATCCTTCTTCCTCTTCGACATACTTGGAGTTCTCGCCGTCTTGGCTCTTGCAAGTAGTAGATCCTTGGTTCGCCTCCGTGTTCCTGATTACACATAGAGTTTACGAATGAGGTAGTAGCCATGTCTCATGGGTAGAAATAAGAAGTTCGGAGAGGAGCGAGTTCACCTTATCTTCAATAGCCTTAGCTCGGGCTCTTGTCATGGGTCCCGGTGGTGTTGAGGGAGATGTAGGCACGTCCGTGGGGATGAGTGAGGGCTGCTCCGCATCACAACGTCGTGCACGTTTGTAGTCGGATCGTCAAAGTCGTCTCCACCAAATCGATAGTTATCATCTCATCGAAAGATCGGGACACCCTCGCCTCTATCAAAAAGTTTGCCATAGCTGCAAGTTCGCGTACTTCGTTTGTGTTCAAAGACAAAGGTGTCACAGAATCCCACCTTGATCAATAAAGCTTTCATCTTATATTCGCAATATCCAGATTGCAATCTCAGTTTCTTGCTTGTTCTTCGTTTGCTCGCAGAAGCAGACCCTCGTGGTCAGGTTGATCGTGCTCCGGTGTGGTCAATAACCTCTCGGAGTTGGTTTAGCGATTGCTAAGGCGCGACGTCCTCGCACGTTCGTAGTCGGATCGTCAAAGTCGATTTCCACAAAGCGATATCCATCATCTCATCGAAAGACGGGACACCTTTGCCTCTATTATTGCAGGAATAGACCTTCGTGGTCAGGCTGATCGCGTTTCCGGCATCATCAGTAACATCATCGCGTTTCCCACAACTTGGAAAGTTTTGAAAGCTGTAATGAGACAACAATTTTTTCCTCCTTACTATCGTCGTGAATTGCTTCGCAAATTTGAACAATTAAAACAAGGCAGTAACACTGTTCATGCTTACTACAAAGAGTTCAAATCTTATATGCATCATTGTGACATAGAAGAATCTGAGGATGATACAATGAATAGATTTTTTGGTGGTTTGAACCATGATATCCGTGCAAGATTTCACTATATTCCTCGTTCCATTATTGGTATGTATGTTCGCGCTTGTACCTTTGAGAGACAACTACAGGAGGATGCATTGGGTGACTACAACAACTACTATTCCAGTTCATGCCCACCATCGTCAGTTGGTTCCTCCACCGTTGCACCTACTAGAGCAGCCCCACCCCAGATTGTGAGCGCGACATCATCTCAAGTGTATGGTGCATTGTCAAGGCCCGTACCTACATCATCTACGTCTTTGCGACAAGGTAACAAAGAAAGGTATTAATGATATAACTTCACATGAGAATGATGCATCCCTAGTTAACTTGAATGCATCATGTGTTGAGTTACACAGTGATTTGAGCACATCACCTATTTTAGAGAATCTTGATACTATCATGAATGCGTCATGTGATCAAACAACTGAAATACCAACAATTTTGAGTGCACCCATTGAATTAACTGTTGATGCAAAAGAATCAATGTTTAATCATTTTGATATGACCTCTAATCTTGGTGATGATTCTGTGTCGAATGACTTATTGCATGTTTGCTTATTTAAGCATGTTGTAGCATGTAAACTTGATGCAAGTAAGGTTTATTCACCAATGTTGGGATGGTTTAATGATGAACATTGTCAATCTTTTGAAATGCATAAGAGCTTCACTTATATGTGCAAACTGAGTTGCAATATTTTCATGCCTTCTACTTCTTGTGATAATGTTTTGGCTTTAGATTTTATGAACCATGCAAGTTACTCATCTATTCATGTGTCATATGTGCAAAAATCAAGGGAAATAAAATGGATGACATATACATATACAACATGTACACCTTGTCTCTTTTGTTAGCCATATTTCAGACTAAGAACCGCCGAGGACGGCTTTGTTTTCAAGAAGTGGAGGATGATGAGGACATGACTACCTTGGATAAGACCAAAAATATTGTATACATGCTTATTTGTCAGGTGATTTCTAGTGCAAACTATTCAACAATCTATTTATGTTATCCAGAACAAAAATACATCACATACTTTTGTGTTTTGTCTAATTGCAGGTGTATGGGACATTTGTACAATACACATATGAAGATAAGGGAAAAGGAGAAGTTTAGGTGCTGTTCAAAAAGTCCTCTCACGTCACTTTTGGACCAAGAGAAGATAGAGTCCAAGTCTCTCACGTTCTGGACTCAGATTCGGACTGCAAGACATACCTGACTCAAAACGTCAATAACTTTTCATACGGACTCCAAATTGGTTGATTCTTTTTTTGTTGGAAAATAGACTTCGTGCATTTTCCAACCCAATTGGAATCACCTTAAAATCCGTCCGGAGCTTTGAGTTATGGACGAAACAATCTGATGCTGCAGCAGAATCCGAGTCAAACTACAAGTTCAAAGGTGTTACGTCACCTCCACTTGGGCCCATTGGCCTTGTACGACCTAGGGTTAGTGTTAGGCTGCCTTGGGACGTCCTCCCAACTCCTTGGCCGCCACCCCTTGCTCCTATATAAGTAGATCCATCTAGTAGCTTTTTCCTTGGGATTTGTTTAGTTAAAAGTTAGCCATTGCAACTTCGTGTACTTCGCTTTGTGTCCAACGACCAGACCAAGACCGCCACGGATCCCCACCATTATCAATACTTCAGATATATTCGCAATATTCAGATTGCTTTATCATATTCTTGCTCGTTCTTCGATTGCTTGCAGGAATAGACCTTCGTGGTCGAGCTGATCGTGCTTCCGCATCGCCAAGAACCTCGTGGAGATTGGTTTAGCGATTGCTAAGGCGCAACGTCGTGCATGTTTGTAGTCGGATCGTCAAAGTCGACTCTACCAAATCGATAGTTATCATCTCATCGAAAGATCGGGACACCCTCGCCTCTATCAGAAGTGGTGGTAAAACGCTCACAGTATAGCAAATATCAAAGTCTTACAAGTTCTTACCATGCAGCAGGTGGTGACCGGCAACCAACGATGTCAAATAACTTGAAGAGTTGGGTAAAGCGATTGCCAGGTGAGCGTACATATGCACGGTGTAGAAATATGTGGAGCTGGGTTGACTTTATATATGTGGGAAAAAATGCTACAACCACGTTAATTAATGCAAGCTGAAAATTCGTTTAAAGTGGTCGAGTGCTGGTCCTAAGCTAGACCGTGTTAGAGACGCGAGCCTAAGACACAAATGAAATTCACGTGTAGACTGACGATCCAACAAAACTTACGAGCGCCCCCACAGTAGCACGATTATATCTCCAAATACTTTGTATCGTGGCTGCTCTCTCTCTTTACTTTTTTATTTATTCCGCCAGCCGCTCTCTTTTTTTGTTCAACCGTAGAACAAACGGATCTGAGAATCAAACTTGCCTTCACCAAAAGAAAAAAAGCTGCACGCAGGAGTCCTTCAAAAACTACTACCAATCGGATGAGAGGTTTTTTTAATCAAGAATTGACGTGGAATATTACTCCCAAACTCCTTCCATGTTTTTTCTTTCAATCTTGCCAAACGGATGTGCAATCCTTTCTTTTAGTACGTGACACAAGCAAGCACAAATATATGGACTTTTCAAAAAAAAACTGCTGGTCAACTTTCCAAACCAACTAGTTTCCTTCCGTGGCAAAATAACATGCAGAATATCTTGGAAACCGAAGCAATCAGATGGCAGTTTTTTTTTTTTCAATTCCCAAACGTGAAATATTCCCTTCCAAACTCTTTCTTTCTTTTATTCCCTTTCTTTCTTTGGCTGATCCACACGTTCCCACACAAATCAAACCGATCAGCCTTTTCTCTTTGTGTTGGCCGATTTGTTTTTTTATTACTTTCCAATTAGTAGGCACAACTCACGTCCTTCATTCCTTCCTTCTTTCCTTTTTTTTGACAAACAGAACTTGGCAATAAAATCTGAACCGTGCGGTGATTGCTCTTTCCCCACTGAAATAACTTTCCTTTTTTTCTCAAACAAACAACACGTAAGAGATAAGGCAACCTCAAACGGTGCACTTTTTTTTCACTCTTTCCAAAACAAATTCCAATCCGGATGTAACTCCCTTTTCTTCTTTCCTTCTTTTAAACCGAGCGATAAAAATCCCAGCCTATTATTTCGGGATTTCCATGAGAGCTAAGCTGCGCCTTCTCTTTCCTTTTAAATCTCTTTCTTTTAGGCCGCACCAAACTTGCCTTTTTTTCTCCAAACGTGATGATCCAAGGCAATTGATATTTTAACTTCCAAAATCTTTCTCCAAAGGAAACGGATCTATACGCCCAAACATAGAAAGATGCACTGATGGCTTTCCTTTTAACTTCAACCATTCACACAAATATATTATTTCCCTTCCTTCTTGATCTCCAAAAACGCAGCAGCACCTGCCTCTTTTGTTGCGGCCAATCCCTTCTTTCCTTCTATCTCTTTCCAAACAAGTACTACAGCCAATATACGATCAATTAATGCCAAAGCAAACCGACCAGCCCTTGGCCTTTTTTTTCCTTGGCTCACAACGTCCCAAGTAGTACACCTCACGGTTTCCAACAAAAACAATCCTAGCACAGATTCGGCCAAAGCCTTTTTTTTACTCTTTTTCTACTGCGATCTCAACTTCCAAATATGCATGCACAACCGATCAGGAGATTTTCATTATCTCTCTCTCCATCATGAACCAAAGGACGAGGATCGCAACAAACGACGAAAGTGACTGGATGGTGATGATGGCGGTGAATAAAAGAGTGGCAGCGGATGATGACAATGAAGTGGATGATCGTGTGAGCGGACGTGACGTGAACAAAACGTGACTAGAACTCGAAACTCTAAAAGTTTAGACACTAAAACCAGCAACTCGACACACAATGCAACCGAAAATTCAGCAATGCAAAAACTAAGTGATAATAGCGAAAGGCTCAGACTGTCTGGGACACGGATGAACTAACCTAACTTTTTTGATGTGACTTTTTCTTGGACTCTAGGTATGATGAAGAGATGAAAACTACACTATGAAAAACTGGAAAATCTCACCGAGCAACCTGAAAACTGATACCACTTGATAGAGGCGAGGGTGTCCCGATCTTTCGATGAGATGATAACTCTGGATTTGGTGGAGTCAACTTTGACGATCCGACTACAAACGTGCACGACGTTGCGCCTTAGCAATCGCTAAACCAATCTCCTTAGGTTACTGACGATGCCGGAAGCACGCCACCGACCACGAAGGTCTATTCCTGCAAGCAATGAAGAACGAGCAAGAATATGATAAAGCAATCTGAATATTGCGAATATATATGAAGTATTGATAATGGTGGGGATCCGTAAGCGGTCTTGGTCTGGTCGTTGGACACAAACGAAGTACACGAAGTTGCAATGGCTAACTTTTAACTAAACAAATCCCCCAGTCTAAACGATGCCTTAAGGGCTATATTTATAGGGAAAAGAGAGGGGATTTTGTCCACCTTGGCAAGGTGGGACTAAAACACCTCCTAAGTCATTTCCCCTACAATATGGACTCTAAAAATAGATTACATGGGCCTGGCCCAAAGTAAGGTGGCGCAACACCAATAATAAGCTATGGACGAAATTTATGAAAGGTCGTCTTGTATATTTCGTCCATCTTCTTGTATGTCATCATGGTGGCTTCAAAGTCTGGAAATCTCCACTTGAACCTCTGTTCTTGTTCTCTTGGCATGCATCTTCATCTCCGTGCTTGACGATGCTCCAATGCTCATCCTTCTTGTCCGTGCTAGGCCCTTCAATTGCAAGCAACACAAATGTATCTAAGTTAGGCAGCATCATATTCTCATGAACACTAGAAACATTACGTAGGAACGAAAGCACCTGATAATTTAATTGGCATATGCAAGCTCTAGCAATTGTTCCAAGAGGTAAAACAGCAGGGGCTACGGGTGTAACTGCGGTAGCCATGTCCTCATCAATGAGAGAGGCAACACATAGAGATATATGACAAGAAACAATATGAATCATGTGCGAAGCATATAGATGGTTGCCATCAACCGCATGAAATGGTGATGCAACATAAGCAAGCATAGTAATCAAGTCGTGCAAACCAGTGGAGCAAAGATGCAACACACTAGGATAAATCATGGCAATCATGTCATGTGAGCAAATAATAGGCATAGACAATGCACATGACATATCACAAGCACGAACACAAAGCAAGATCATAGTATCATCATAGGGGTGGGTCACATATGGAACATGGCAACAATAAGCAATATCTCCACCAAGCTTGCAAATACACATAAAAGTATGAGAGTCAATCATCATGTGTAAAGCAAAGCATGGGTCACAAATGCATGGAAAAGGCATAGGAATGGGCATATCATGCAAAGTGAACATGGCAAGATGGGCATATAATATGTAATGGACAACAACCCATAGCCAAGTGAGGGCCATGTAGAAGAAATGCGCGAATACTTCGCGTGAAGAGAGCGGTGGGAAAGGCAATCCATGGGATCCCAAATCATTGTTGCTCTCTAGAGCCTGCTTTTGTCAACACGTGGGATTGCGAGGTCGACAAGTATTCATGGGTACCTACACAAAAGAGACACAAACCAAAAGAAATTGTGCGTGGTAAATGTACACATCATCCATCATGATGTGTATGTGCACGTGTGAGTTAGCACAAGATAAGCATCGCTCACAGAAATTTGATGCATGGTATAAGAACATGCCATCCATCATGAAAGAATAGTTATTATGTATGACACGACGGGGACACAAATTGAGAATGCAAGTATATGGCACATCAATATCATTATGATGCATGGGGAGCATATTGTGCACATAATAATTGGGATCATGCAATGGATGGGATGGATCAAAATCTCCTAACATGTATGAGGAAACTATGGGGGCTCCTCATGAGCAATATTGGAAACATCATTTGGAGAAGATGGACAACATCCAAAACAATGCATATCCGAAGCTAGGTGGGCATGGCATGGCATATGAGATAAATGATGCAAAGGGAGCATATCAATATCATCACAAGAAAACAAATGCCAATAACCATGGGCTTGTCATCTATGCCATATGTGCAAATTGGGTTTATTTTAATGGCATATGCATAGTCACTATGAAGAGATTGCAAATAAGACATATGATGGATCTCATGCATAGCATATGACAAGTCAAGCGGATTAGCAAACATGATGTGACCTAAAGAATTGTCACAAGTAATCCTATGTAACATGGCATCACAACTAATAGACTCCACATGAGAATCATCGTACTCATCATAAATGGGCAAATCATCACATGGGGAAATCATACTAGAATGAAGCAAGGTACTAGGTGGATCAACATCATGCAAGCAATCAATCTCAAGAATGTCCACTAGTGGGACTAGAGCATCACCGTCACCTTTGTTACCTTTGTCATTCCACTCAAGTGGTGTAGGTGAGGTGGGAGAGACCAAATGGTGGTCATCTTCATCTTGATGGAACCATGTGGGGGGTGCATCATATTCCACCATGGCCATCGTCTTGTCCAAAGGGAGGACGAAGTCGTCGAGGATCGAGGCGTCATCATAAATGGGACCTAGCACCAAATGAGAAGACACAATAGAGGTAGAGGTCAAGTTGTTAGAAATGTAAATGGCCTCACGAGACCTATCAACTATCACACTCTCTCTATGTGGTGGTTCACTCACTCCCTCAAAATAGGTGCACTCAAAGTCACATATGGTGGAGTCACTCATCTCACTTAAGTGGTGGGGGTTGTGGCTCTCCTCACATGGGAATTGTGGCAACTCATCATATATGGGGCTAGTTGTGAAGTCACTCTCACTCTCCATATGGTGGCACAAGACACTCAAGTCGTCATACATCGCCGTGGTCGAAGGGAAAATCCCATGCTCAACCATCTCGTCGTGGTCGCCGTGGACGAAGGCCGAAGATGGCACATCATCACTCTCGCCTCCTAAGATGGAAGCATCATCCTTCCTCGCCACCTTGTCGCTTGCCTCCAGAGCTTGGTCCTTGAAGGTCTCCATAGTCGTACTTGTTGCCGCACCATCTTGAAAAAGAGTCAAGGTAGACTCGGCATCATCAATGCCACAAAGGGGGATGGCGGTGAAGTCGCACTTGGGAGCATCGTCTTGGAGCTTGTCGGGCTTGGACATCGTGGTGGTACTAGCCTCATGCTTGTCGAGAGCTTGGTCGTGAAGTGTGCTTGGGGTGGAGAAGCCTTGGCCTTCCTGAGTTCTTGTTCCGCCTTGAGGGCACCAAAGTAGTAGTCGTTGATGGACTTGTAGTTCTCGAGGAAGATAGTCTTGAAGATGTCGTTGTTCAATCCCATCATGAAGTGGAACTTCATCGAAATGGGATCGTCCACGCCGGCTCGTCGCAAGGCAATCTTCATCTCCTTGAAGTACTTGTCGATGGACTTGGATCCTTGGATGGTGTTCTCCAATTGGCGTCGAAGTTGTTCCGTGTAGGTTGGAGGCACCAACTCTCGCTGCAAAGCTCTCTTTGTCTTGGGCCAACTCATGTCGTAGTACTCCGAAGGTGTGTGAAGCCACCATGTCGAGGCGTAGTCGTGGAAGTTTCTTGTGGCGCACTTCACTTGATCTTCGGGAGGAACTTGATGTAGCTTGAGGTAGTCGTCCATTAAGCGCTCCCACTCGAGATACTTCTCGGGTTCTTGAGTCCCATAGAAAGGAATCGCGTGGTCGATGTCGAGGTCGTAGTAGCTCGTGGAAGTCGCGGACTTGAGCTTGGGGAGCTTCTCTTGAGCGTCGTCTTGGGGTGCTTGTTGGCGAAGATTCCGTATGTCCGTAGGCGAAGATGCCCTGAAGTCGCTTGGCGAAGATGCCAAGGGAGATGGTGAAGTCATTGAGCGGTTGTTGATGTAGAGCTCTTGACCTTCACGTTCTTGGTGGTGATGGTGTCGATGCCGATGTGATCTTGCCGGAGATGGTAGCTCGGAAGCATGTGCTCTTGAGCGTCTTCTCGATGATGAGGAAGATCGCTTGTAGGCCTTGATGAGGGCTTTGATCTCCTCCATTTGTGCTTGCATCTTGGCGTCGGAGTTGTTGTTCGTGGCATCGAACTCGTCGTTGTTGTTGTAGACCGAATGTGAAATGCCTTGCCTATCCATCACAGGACTCGAGTAGAGATGAGTAGGAAATGAGATAAACATACCAAGTTACCTTTTCCCAAAGTTGAGGATGTATCCCGTTTCACTCAATGTGAGATGAAAGAATAGTGGAATTGGTACCGGACTTGTTCACTCACACCTATCAAGTAAAGCTTATGGTAGAGCTCGGTGAGGATAGTGGCACAAAAATTTGATGCAAAATGTTAGGAAGAGTCAATAATGTTGAAAGAGATTCACAAATTCGCAAGTGAAACAAGTAGACCAATAGCAATGAATGGCACATGGAAACACACACACGGATAGATAAGTGGGGCCGTGCAACCAAGGAATGAGCTCAAAATGTGGAATCCACCAAAACGCTCGTGTTGCACAACTCAAGAGAGACGCTAGCACGATTGCTCAATAGGCGGATACGACACTTGTGCACAACCTATAAGATGCAAAATGGATAAACTCTCTATCCCAAGTATGCTATGTATGTATGGTTCCCGGTGTTTCTCACAAAATGATCAAGTATGATACCATATGATGTATTGTGGTATGATGCTATGGCTCTTGCGTACAAGCTTCTTTGCTTTCTCTTTTGCTTAAAAGCTTATTCTTTTTTTTATATGGCCACAATGCGAAATGCAGAAACCAGGATAACTATTGTGTATATGCGGAACAAACTTGTGACACAATGGATGATATGATACCAAGATGATATGGTATGTATGTAATGGAAGGTATGGACCAATGATCTCTAATGTGCACAAGTAACGTGGCCCGACAATACTCAAATGGCTAGTCTCGATAGGCAAGTAACACAAAATGGGCTAGGGGTTATCAATGCAATTGCAAGGGGAATGTACAATGGTGTTGTCGAGGTTACCGTCCTTTGCGATGATGAGTGGCGGTGGTCTTGATGTAGGTACCAAGATGATGGAGACTCGTCCCTAAGTAGCCGAAACACCTTAGGAAACGGGAAAACCACAACTCAAAATCTCAAGGACAAAAGTCAAATGGTGGTAGCGGGAATGCGGTGGTGGTTGCGGAAGTATTGGTGGAAACCCGGTCAAAATGGGTTAATGTGGAAGGGTATGATGGGCTATACACGGTGTCGGAGTTGGAAGCACGGTCCCTAAGTAGCCGAAACACCTTAGGAGACACAACTCACAACACAAACAAAATTGGGTTAAGTTGAGGTGGAAGTGTATGTTGGGTAAGCCTATGCGGAAGTGGTGGTGGTTGTCGATGAAGAAGCAACCGTCCCTAAGTAGCCTAAACACCTTAGGATACTCAAGTCACTACTCAAACAACCTCAAATGCTACGGGGATCAAAATGGGTTACATTGCGGAAGTCGGTGGTGGTATTGCGGATGATGTGGTGGAAGCCCTAGGCAAAGATGCCAAAGTACCAAAACTTTGATGGTGTCAAAAGGTGGTACACCAAGGTGAGGACCTCGGGCACGTCGATAGCTTCAAAACGAGCCAAAGAACACTCAAATCGGAGTTCGGAGTGAACAGTTATGATGAAAACGGTGAAGAAGGCTGATGCTGAAATTCTGTGCAGTGTCTCTGGTTAGGCCGGAAGTTCCGGGCCTAGGGCCGGAAGTTCCGGGCTCCGGAAGTTCCGGGGGGTGGCCGGAAGTTCCGGGGGTCGCGGAGAAAGTGCGGGGTCGGGGATTTTTGGGGTAAACTTTCTGTTTAGCCCGGAAGTTCCGGGGCTAGGACGGAAGTTCCGGGGGACGGAAGTTGCGGGGGAGTCCGGAAGTTCTGGGGGTCGTGGAATTTCTTCCGGGGTGAACCCTAAATTCCAGATCTGAGAACGGGGGCGGAAAAACTCGATTTTCAAGGTCAAAATTTGGAAGATTTCGTGGATGGAAATGGGGGAAAATAGGGGGAATGCTAGATCCACTTGAAACACAACGAATCCATGGATCAAAATCAACAAAACATCATCAAAACCAACAAATCACAAAAAAAATTGGGGCTATTTTTGGTGGGGATTTTCAAAATTTAGGACGAAATCAAGCAAAAGAAGGCTAGAAAACGGTGGGAGGGACTCCAAATACGTGATCAACGTGGCTCATGATACCATATGATACGGGGCTAACCCGGTGTAGGCCGATCTTTCACGCTTGGAGTGGGATCCCTCAAGAGCACGAAGAACACGGGGAAGAACGGGAGAAATCACAAGGGGAAACACTCAAGAACAAGTCCAATCACACATCCTCTAGACAATCAAACACACAAGATCCACAAGGTACATGAACAACAAAGGGAAAGATACAAGGTAGAGTTCATCTCGTGAGGAGGTCTTGAAGGGGCCGCCCAAGAGGGGTCTTGATGATATATCCTGCAGGATCTTCTCCTAGATGGAGGTCTTGGCCTCCAATGGAGTAGTGGTCTCTCTCTCTCAAGAGTAGAGGTAGGAGCAAAGCTCACCTAAGAATGAGCTATCATATTTTCTAACCCTAAAATGGAGGAGGTGGATGAGTGATGTAGGGCGGAACCCTACGTGGATGATCTTTCACGTTTGGAGTGGATCCTACGGGGAATCACGAATAACACACGGAAGAACAAAGGGAAACACGGAGGAAACGAGAGAGAGATCGCTCAACCAACAAGGAATCAATCACACAAGTGCTAGATCACCGAACACAAAGAGGTACATATGATCCACAATCAACAAAGGTAAGGATACACGAGTAGCCGTTCTTCTCCAAGAGGAGGTCTTGATGGGGTCCACCCTAGAAGGGGTCTTGAATCCGCTTGGGGGATCTTCTCCGAAGAGGTCCTGAGCTCCGAGGAGAAGTAACCAAGTGGATGAGCAAGGCTCTCACACAAACATGAGCTAAACCTAAGCTACCCTAGAAAGAGGAAGGGGATGGAGTATATATAGTCTAGGGGGCGAAGAGGTACATGGGTCTCGGCCCTTTACTGTGCGCAGACAGGCGGAGCCGGATGTCCGGGCGTCGGCCCGGATGTCAGGGGCTTCAGGAGGCGCCGGATGTCCGGCCGGGGGCCGGATGTCCGGCTGGCTCGGGTCTTCCACACGCATTCGGTGATGGAGGGGCCGGATTTCAGGCGAAGGGGCCGGATATCCGGGCTTCCTAAGAGCCGGATGTCTGTGGCAAGGGCCGGATGTCCGGCCGGGGCGGATGTCCGGTCAGTCAGAGTACCGGGCTCTTCTTCCTTCTCCTTTCCTTGCTTCACAAGACGCTTGGCCTTGGTCCTTGGGCTCTCCATGATCTCCTCGGGTGTACCCGAGTATGCACAAGGTCCAAGGCTTGAAGTAGCATCCATGTCTTACATGCGGAAAGGGAAGATTCGGAAAGGAGCGAATTCACCTTAGGTCCAATGGCGTAGGCTCGAGTGTACATGGGGATGATCGTCGGATGCTCCGCATCATCTCCCCTCCCTTGGGAAAGATCCAACCTCGGATCGAAATCCTCGTCACCATGGAAACGGTTGTCATGGACGAACTTGTAATTGGACGGAGTGGAAGTCATGGCGCAATCCAAGTACTTGAAGATGTCGTCGGGATGGTAGACATGCAAAGAGAGCAAACACAAATGACACTCGGAAATACAATGGTTAGCGCACACAAAGTGTCCATCATGTAAGAATGAGTCCGTGCGGCAAGATTCGTCGTGACAAAGCGCATGAAGCTTATCAAGATGATCTAGAATGAGATGCAAAGCATTCATGGGAGGAAATGCAATCATTGTGCATACAAATGTGTTGTGAATATGAGCAATGCAACCACGGTGCAAAATGATCTCATAGTGAGACGGTTTATCAATAGCATGAATATGGCAATGGATGCTCAACATGTGTATGATATCATGTAATTGATGATAGGCAATGTGATCATTATGTATGAAGATGCCATCAAGAAAGATCACAACAAATTTGCTAAGAAAATGCACAAGTTCATATATCATGGATGACATGGGAAGAGGTGCAACAAGACAATCATAATGTGTGTCAATCCATGCATAGGGTGCAAATTTGTGGTGAGTATGATATGTCCATCGGAAAGCATGACATGTATGAGCACAATCAACAAATATGGAGGTGTTGGTGTACCAAAGCTCGATGTCGAGGCATGAGTGGATTTCAAGGTGCATCCACTAAGTGCGGCGCCTCAATGTGAAGGTCCATGTAGCCAATCTCCAATGTCGTTCCTCCGTTCACGAGATGTATCATGTAGGCAACAAGAAGGAAACAACAATGAAAGAGTGACCCATCCAATATGCGTATTTGAGGATGGCTCAAAGGGAAGGAGTTCACCTTTAGAGGATTCTCGCAAATGTTGGTGTTGCACATCGTGTATGCCTTCGCATGACCAAGTTATCGCATAACGGCATCGCCTTGTGAAATCTCCAAAATGAAAGAACATGATAAACACTCGGAAAAACAAATGAGGTTAGCGGAAATGCAAAACCTATCATTCGAGTGGTAAGATACCCAACAAGTGTATGCATCATGCTCATCATAAGAAAGTACAAGTGAGCGTGTCATAGTATGGAGGCATATGATGCAAGAACAACCAAATGCAATAGGCTAAATCAAACAAGCATGCATCACAAGTGAAGTGTCCAAGTCTCCAAGGTCATTAAGCATAGAGGCAACTATAGGAGGCAAGCGACAATACACAAGATATATCATGTGAGAGGCATGAACATATATGTCATCAACCCAAGAAAGCAAGTGACAGTGGAACATGGGTGATGCAACATAGCTAGCAATCATAGAGATCAAGTCAAGCAAGCTAGTAGTGCGAAGATGCAACGTACTAGAAGGAATCATGGCAAGCATGTCATGTGTGCAAATAGTGGGCATGAATAATGCACATGACATAGCACAAGCATGAAAGCAAGATATGAGTAGAATGGCATGAATGTATTGGCGAGAGGCCATGTGTAAATAGCAATGGGGCATCATGACTCTCCCAACACAACAAGCATCAATAGCATGGGGCACATGATAAACATGGCAATAGTAATAAGGATCTCCACCAAGCATGCAAATACGCATAGAAGTGGCATAATGATGAAACATGGGTAGATGCAAGCAAGGGTCACAATTGCATGGCAAAGGCATAGGAGCAAGCATAACATGCAAAGTGAACACGGGAAAATGAGCATAAGGTGATAAGTGGTAAATGGCCCATAGCCGTGTGAGAGCCAAGTAGAATAGATGGGCGTAGTCCTTGCGCGAAGGGAACGGTGGTAAGGATAGTCCACGGGATCCCAAAGCATCGTTGCTCTCAATAGCAAGTTTCGTCAACTCTTGGGATTGAGAAGTTGACGAGTATACATGAGTACCTACACAAAACAAAGACAAAGGAAAAATTGTGTGTGCATGGTATATGTACACATCATCCATCATGATGCGCACATGCATGTGTCGGTTAGCACAAAATATCCAACGCTCAAATAAATGAGATGCGTGATATAGAAACATGTCATCCATCATGATAGGTTTGTTGTTATGTATAGCATAATGGAGACTCAAATTGTTTAATGCATCATGAGAAATATCTAGAGCATTGTTATTCATGGAATGCATATGGTGTACACAATCATGGGAATCATGCAAAGTATGAAATGCATCAAGATCTCCTAATATGTATGAGGAAACTATGGGGGTCTCCTCATAAGCATTAATGGAAACATCACATGGAGAATATTGACAACATCCAAAACAATGCATATTTGGAACAATGTGATCATGGCATGGAATAGTAGACGAATTCATGCAAATCATGTAAAGGAAGCATGGCAATATCATCACAAGAGAAGCAAAAGCCTATGACCATCATCTCGTCATCTATGCCATAAGTGCAAATGGGATTTATTTTAATGGGGCATGCATAGTTACTATGTTGAGATTGTGAAGATGCAATATGGGAGATCTCACTCATAGCATATGACAAGTTCAATGGATTGTCAAATATGATGTGACCAAAAGAATTTTCACATGATATCCTATGGAGCATAACATCACAACTAGGAAACTCAACATGCTCATCATCATATTCATCATAAATAGGTAAGTCAAGGCATGAAGAAGTTTCACTAGCATGAAGCATGGTAATAGGTGGGTCGACATCATGGGAGCAATAAATGTCAAGATGGTCCACTAGTGGGACAAGAGAAGTACCATCACCTATGTTACCTTTGGAGCATCGCTCATGTGTTGTAGGTGAGGTGTCAACGATCCATTCGTTGTCATCTTCATCTTGATGGAACCATGTGGGGGTGTATCATCGTCCACCATGGCCATCGCCGTCTCCAATGTAGGGATGGACTCACGAGGATAGGCATGTCGTCATGTAGGAGACCTAGCACCAAAGAAGAAAACACACTAGGAGTAGAGGTTAAGTCGTTAGAAATCATAGTGGCCTCATGTGCCGTGTCAACTACCTCACTCACTAAGTGTTGTGGCTCACTCACTCCCTCAAGGATGCTCTGACTCGTATGGTGGGTGGAGTCACTCAAATGGCGCTTAACCTCACATAGGATGTGTGGCGTGCTCTCATGTGTGGGGCTAGTGGTGGTCACACTCATCCTCTCATAGGAAATGCTCTCAATGTCACGTATGGTGGAGTCACTCATGTCACTCATGGGGTGGTGGCTCTCCTCACATGGCAATTGGGGCATCTCGACATATGTGGGTGCCGGAGAGATGTAGGTGCAAATGTCTCCATGCGCTGGGTCGCGTAGCTTGACTCGGAGTATAAGTCCAATGTGGGCGCCATCTTCATGTTGTTGAAGAGGTTCGGCGCCGTCGCCCGTGGTCGAAGGGGATGGCCCTTGCTCGACCGCCTTGTTGCCGCCTTGTTGTTGGAGGCCCATATGATGTGGCACCTCGTAGCTCGCCTCCATGACCGAAGGGAGTTTCCCATGCTCGGCCATCTTCCTTGAGGGGCTTAGAAGATAGAAGTGTCGCCTCGCTCGTAGGGTGGTCGCCTTGGACTTGATGAAGTCGATGTAGGCGTACACGTGGGAGGTAGGCGAAGATGCCAGACGTCCAAAGGAGAAGATGTCTTGATTGCACTTGGCGAAGATGCCAAGTGGTTGTTGTAGCCGTAGCGCCGCCTTGGTGGTGGTCGCCTCGCGGTCTTCTCTTGTGCTTATGAAGCTTCGACTTGGCGTGAAGTAGGGCTTGTTGGGACTTGTGCATTTGCGCCAGGAGCATCTTCATGATGATGATGTCGTTGTCGTGCTTGAGCTCCTTGGCGTTAAATTGCCGTAAATGCGTGCACATGATGCTTGGAGGTGACTTGCCCTTCATGACGATGAGGATCACGAATGTGATGGTGGTCGCCATGGAGATGTGGACGACTTGCGCTTGCATCGCTTGGGCGCTCCGAAGACTTGTGGCTTGAACGTCGCCGTCTTGAAGATGATGAAGGGGAAGTCGACTTGAGCAAGGTCCTAATCTCCTCCATTCTTGCATCTTGCTCCTCTTTATGTGCGGCAAGTTTCTTGTCAAGTAGTCCTTGTCCTTGCTTCGGAGTGACGAATGTCGATGGAGATGTTCTCGGCGCGCCTCGCAATCTTGATTGTGTGCCTTGCACTTGTCATTGTAGATCAAGATAGACGCTTTGGTGATGTAGTTGTTCACGCCGTCGTTGTTGTCGAGGACCAAGAGGAAATGCCTTGCCTATCCATCACAAGACTCGAGCAAATATGAGTGGGCGAAAGAGAAGAACTTATACCAATGTACCTTGACCGATGTTGACAATGAATCAAGTTCACTCAAATGCGGACAATGAAATAGCACTATTGGTACCAATCCTTGTCGGTTCTCACACCTACTGATGAGGACATCAATACCATTGTTACACCCACAACCCCTGCTGCTATACATACTGGACCAATTACTAGAGCTCGCGCACGCCAATTGAATTATCAGGTACTTTCGTTTCTTGGTAACGATTCCAATGTTCATGAGAATATGATGCTGCCTAAATTGGATACATTTGTTTTGCTTACAAATGAAGGGCCTACCATGGACAAGAAAGATGAACCTTGGAGCAAGTTCAAGCATGGAGATGTTGGCATGCGCAAGGGGAACAAGAACGGAGTTACAAGTGATGATTCTAGGACTTTGAAGCCACCCTAATGAGAGCATGAGGCCTTGGACGAAATATACAAGATGCCACTTCATAATATTCGTCCATAGGCTATTCTAGGTGCTGCGTCACCTTATTATTGGGCCAGGCCCATGTAATTTCGAAATACTTAAGTATAGGCTGTTTTAGAGTCCGTATGTGGGGAAACAAGAGTTAGGGTTGGTTTCGGACCCTCCCTCAAGGGCCACGAAATTCCTCCTCTTCCTCCATATATACAGCCCTTAGGGCGTCGTTTAGACTTTGGGTTTTGTTTAGATTAAAAGTTCGCCATAGCTGCAACTTCGCGTGCATTTCGCTTGTGTTCAACGACTGCACAAAGGCGCCACGTAACCCCACCTTGATCAATAAAGCTTTCATCTTATATTCGCAATATCCAGATTGCAATCTCGCTTTCTTGCTTGTTCTTCGCTTTGCTCGCAGGAAACAGACCCTCGTGGTCGAGTTGATCGTGCTCGCGTGGTCAATAACCTCTCGGAGTTAGTTTAGCGATTGCTAAGGCGCCGACGTCCTCGACGCTCAGTAGTCGGATCGCCAAAGTCGACTTCCTCCAAAGCGAAAACCACATCTCATCGAAAGACGGGACACCTTTGCCTCTATCAAGTGGTATCAGATTTTCAGGTTGCTCGGTGAGATTTTACAGTTTTTCAGAGATTAGATCGAGTCTGTTCTTCATACCTAAAGTCCACGAAAAAGCCACACAAAAAATTAGGGTTAGTTCATCATATCCGAACCAATCTGAGCCTTCGCATAATCTTTTAGGGTTTTTGCTTTGTTGAATTTGCGGTTGCATCGTCGTGTCAAGTTGCTGGTCTTAGAGTCTAGTCTTTTAGAGTTTCGAGTTCTGGTCATAAGTTGTCACGCCGCCGCCGCACCATCATCATCGCCTTGCCATCTACCACCAATCCGTATCTATATACCACCACCATATGTCCACCACCAATCCGAGTTCTTCTCATATTAGGTTTGTTTTCGAGATCCATCTAAATTCCGATTCGTGTTTCCTTGCCTGAGTAGGTTTCAGAAAAAAAAGAGTCTGGAAACCACCCTCCGTTTAGGCCCAAAATTTTCCGAAAACGCACTTGTCGAAAAAATTTCAGGCTATCCTATTTTTAGGTGTTTCTAAGCGTATTGAGACAGTCGCCATTATAGAAAGTTTTTTTGACCCGTTTCCACTTTTTGGGTCCGGGCAGTCGAAAAAAAAATATTTGGTCGAAATAATTTCGTGCCCATCCTGTCAGTTTGACCTGGGAAGAGTTTTGAGACACTCGCCATTATAGTGATTTTTCGCAAAAAAAGAGCCAAGAAAAAAGAAAAAGCAGCGCAAAAAAAAGCGATTTTTTTTTCCAGTGTGCTTTTCCGTTGTTTCCGCAGCGCCGTGATTTTGTTAGTGTTCTAGGCTCGCGTCTCTAGCACGGTCTAGCCTAGGACCAAAGACAAGATCGTCGTTGAGCGTTTATTCAACTTTGCATCTCCGAATTGATTATTCTTGACCCTTTTTGCTACCATATTATAAGCCTTCCCAGCTCCACATACATCTACATCGTATGCTTGACTCTCCCCGGTAATCGCTCTATCCAAGCTTTGAGAGTTTTGACTACATCGGTTGCCGATCACCGCTTCTGGGTAAGAACTGGTAAGAATTTGAGATTTGCTTGACGGATTTCTGACTGTCCACCACACCACCATCACCACTTCCTAGTAGTCTGTCGAATCATATTCTTGTGTGTTTCTATTGCTGCTAACCATGGCAGGATCACAAGCCGATTTAGACCGACCGGGAGAACATGACAAACAAAGCGCTACATGATAAGTTTCAACAAATGATGAGTGGGCAGGTGGAAGATGTGCTTAATAGATTTGAAGAGGTAATGGAGAAGATAGATGGCATTGAGAAGGCGTTCGAAACAAAGCTCGATAATAGGTTTAATGAATTGCTCGCGCGTCTACCACCACCACCACCGGCTGCACCTGACGCACCTCTACAACAACAACAACGACTACCTCCACGTCATGAAGCAGCCCTTCTTCACGAGCGAGCCGTGTCCCTCTTCACTGGCCAAGCTTTGGTGCTTCTTTGTTGATACTTCCGTGGCTCCTGCTGGCGATGTGGAGGAGGATGATTATGTGAGAGAGTACGAGGATGAGGTTGATCAACTTCGTAACTACGTGCAACCACCACACCACAACCACCCTGCGTCCACATGCAAATAATGGCAATGTTAGGGCTCCCCTCAGTACGAGATCATGACCATCTCCCTAAATTGAAGTTGAATATTCCACCATTTGAGGGTAGATATGTTCACGATATATTTCTTACTTGGGAGTTAGAAACTGAACAACGATTTACATGTTTACAATATCCTGAGGAGAGTAGTGTTCCTGCTGCTGTTTGTGCTTTCACTAGCTTTGCATGTGTTTGGTGGTCTGAACATTGTAGATTATATCCTTTTCCAGCTACTTGGGCTGCTTTGAAAACTGCTATGCGTACTCGTTGGGTTCCACCATATTATCAGCGTGAATTACTTCAAAAATTGCAGCGCTTAAGACAAGGAAAAAATTCGGTAGAAGAATATTATCAGGAATTACAAACTGGCTTGATTAGATGTGGTATTGTTGAGGAGAATGAAGCTATGCTTGCACGTTTTCTGGGTGGATTAAATAGAGAGATTCAGACCATTCTAGACTACAAGGATTATAATAATATCACTCGATTATTCCATGATGCGGAGCATCCTACAGTCATCACCAGGTCAAGAGTCCGTTTGGCAAGTGACACGTGCGACCTCTTCTTCACATACACAAAGGTGAATCTTCTCCTTTACACGTGCTCACTTGACCCCTTCGAGGATGGTATACTACTTGACACTTCCCCTATGCATGCCTAGGTACCAAGGAGACCCTCTCGGAGATGCTCGGAAGGATGGACAAGACACCAAGTACAAGGACCAAGAGAAGAATCTGCTGGTTATAAGATCCGGACGTCCGACCAGGACCGGACGTCCGACGACTCGAGCTTGGACGACCGGCACCCTCCGGACGACCGTGCAGCGACCACCGAATTGAATCTGCGGACATCCGAAGAACTCCGGACGTCCGGGACCCCGAGCCTCGGACGACCGGCCCTCCCGGACGTCCGACCAAGGCATGCCCGAGCCGAATCTACGGACGTCTCAAGAGCGCCGGACGTCCGGACCTTCCGAGCCTCGGACGGCCGGAACCCTCCGGACGTCTGACGCCTGTCTCACAAGACAAGCAGTGTTGGGCCGCAGCCCATGTACCCCTTCACTTACCCCTTCGTGGCCCATGACTATATATACTCCTCCACCTCCTCCTAGTTAGGGTTAGCATTGGATTAGCTCATGTTTATGTGAGAGCCTTGCTCATCCACTTGGTTACTTCTCCTCGGAGCTCAGGACCTCTACGGAGAAGATCCCCAAGCGGATTCAAGACCCCCTTCTAGGGTGGACCCCATCAAGACCTCCTCTCGGAGAAGAACGGCTACTCGTGTATCCTTACCTTTGTTGATTGTGGATAATATGTACCTCCTTGTGTTCGATGATCTAGTATTTGTGTGATTGATCCCTTGTCGGTTTAGTGATTTCTCTCTCGTTTCCCCCGTGTTTCCCTCTCGTTCTTCCGCGCTTTCTTCATGATTCCCCCGTAGGATCCGCTCCAACGTGAAAGATCGTCCATGTAGGGTTCCACCCTACATCATCTATGGTATCATGAGCCACGTTGATCACGTTATTGGAGCCCCTACCCCCTCTTTTTCTAGCTTGATTTTGTTGTTTTTGTCCTAATTCCGAAAATTCCCCACAAAAATAGCCCCAATTTTTTGTGATTTGTTCGTGTGATGAAGTTTTGTTGGATTTGATCCATGGATTTGCTTGGTTTCGAGTGGATCTAGCATTTCCCAAGTTTCTCCACTTTCCATCCACAAAATCCCAATTTTGACCCCAAAATCCCACAATTCCGCCCAAAATCGTCCCGAAACTCAAGATCTCGTTGACCCGACCCACCGGACGACCGACGCTTTTACGGACGTCCGAGCCCCAGAACGACCGGACGTCCGACCTTTTTCCGGACGAGGAACCCCTAACTCAAGCACCGAATTTACGGATTTCGACCTTTCCGGACGTCCGACGCCCGGACATCCGACCTTTCCGGACATCCGTAACTTTGTATGATGCGGAGCATACCACGCTCATCCCCATGTACACTCCAACTACTCTCCAAGCCCCAAGAGGACTTATGACGAGACCTCGACCATACGCCTATAGGGCACAAGGTGAACTCACTCCTCTTCGAACCGTCACTTTCCACATGTGAGACATGGCTACTACCTCATGCATGGACCTTGCATACACTCAGTACAACCGAGACGACCATGGAGGACCCAAGGACCAAGGCCAAGCATGGAAGAGGAGAAGGAAGAAGAAGTCGGGAGCAAGCGGTACTACCGCTTAGGCCCAGCAGTACTACCGCTTATCATCACAAGCGGCACTACCGCCTACATCCACTCCACTTCCAAGAAAGTCCGACAAACTTGAGTTCGAACGGCTCCAGAGCGGTACTATCACGCCCATCATAGCGGTACTACCGCTATGCAGCCTCAAGCGGTACTACCGCTCAAGGACTGCACTACTACCGCCTGTCACAAGACACCGTATTGGGCCGAGCCCGTGTACCCCTTCGCCCTCACTTACCCCTTCGTGGCTTAGCACTATATATACTCCTCCACCTCCTCCTAGTTAGGGTTAGCTTAGGTTTAGCTCATGTTTGTGTGAGAGCCTTGCTCGTCCACTTGGTTACTTCTCCTCGGAGCCCAGGACCTCTTCGGAGAAGATCCCCCAAGCGGATTCAAGACCCCCTTCTAGGGTGGACCCCATCAATACCTCCTCACGGAGAAGAACGGCTACCGCTTGTATCGTCCTTTGTTGACCTTGAATCATGTATCTCCCTTAGTGTTCTTCGATCTAGCACTTGTGTGATTGATCTCTTGTTGGTTTAGTGATTTCTCTCGCTTCCTCCGTGTTTCCCTCTTGTTCTTCCGCGTGTTCTTCGTGATTCCCGTAGGATCCGCTCCAACGTGAAAGATCGTCCACGAGGGTTCCGCCCTACATCATCTATGGTATCATGAGCCACGTTGATCACGTTATTGGAGCCCCTACCCTCTTTTTCTAGCTTGATTTTGTTGATTTCGTCCTAAATCCGAAATCCCCACCAAAAATAGCCCCAAATTTTTGTGATTTGTTAGTTTTGATGATGTTTTGTTGATTTTGATCCATGGATTTGCTTGGTTTCGAGTGGATCTAGCATCTCCCCAAGTTTCCCCACTTTCCATCCACGAAATCTCTCCAATTTTGATCCAGAAATCATCCATTTCCGCCCCATAATCGCGACGCTATACGGAATTGCGAAAAATACCGACACGAGCGGTACTTCCGCCCTTCCAAGCGGTACTACCGCTTATCACCTCCAAGCGGTACTACCGCCCTTCCAAGCGGCACTACCGCCCCTCCCAGAGCCAGATTTTGCGAAAAAACCCGACACGAGCGGTACTACCGCCCATTTCAAGCGGTACTACCGCTTACGAGCCGTACTACCGCCCTCCCAAGCGGTACTACCGCCCAACCCAGTTTCAGCGTTCCGAGTTTCACCATTTTCATCATAACTTTTCACTCCGAACTCCGATTTGAGTGTTCTTTGGCTCGATTTGAAGCTATCGACGTGCCCGAGGTCCTCACCTTGGTTTCACCACCTTTTGACACCATCAAATTTTGTGAACTTTGGCATCTTTGCCTAGGGCTTCCGCCACATCCTCCGCATAACCACCACCGACTTCCGCAACCTAACCAATTTTGTTACCCATAGCATTAGTGGTTGCTTGAGTAGTGATTCGAGTCTCCTAAGGTGTTTCGCTACTTAGGGACGATTGCTTCTTCATCAACCACCACCTCCACTTCCACATAACCTTGCCCACCATACACTTCAACCACCCCAACTTAACCCAATAGTTGTTTGAGCTTGTTTGAGTTGTGGCTTGTGTCTCCTAAGGTGTTCCGGCTACTTAGGACGGCAACTTCAACTCCGACACGTGTATAGCCCATCATTCCACTTCCGCATTGCCAAGTGCAAACCACCACCGCATTCCCGCTACCACCATTTTGACATTTGACGTTTGAGATTTTGAGTTTGCGGTTTTTCCGCTTCCTAAGGTGTTTCGCCACTTAGGACGAGTCTCCATCATCTTGGTATCTACATCAAGAACACCGCTACTCATCATCGCCGGAGGTAACCTCCATATCATCTTGGTATCGTGGTATCCCTCCATTGTATATTCCCCTTGCCATTGCATTGATAACCCCTAGCCTTACTTTTGCGTTACTTGCCTATCGAGACTAGCCATTTGAGTATTGCCGGCAACGTTACTTGTGCACATTAGTGATCATACTTCCCATAGCATACATACCATATCATATTGGTATCATATCTTGTGCCACAAGTTTGTTCCCGCATATACACTATTGCTATCTTGGTTTGTGCATTGTGCAAAAGTGGCCATAGAAAAAAAAAAGAAATAAAGCTTTTAAGCAAAAGAGAAAGAGCAAAGAAGCTTGTAAGCAAGTGCCATAGCATCATACCACATTGCATATAAGATTACCATATCCGATCATCTTGGATCATCTTGAGAGAAACACCGGAACCATACATACATAGCATACTTGGGATAGAAGTTTATCCATTTTGCATCTTATAGGTTATGCACAAGTGTCGTATCCGCCTATTGAGCAATCGTGCTAGCGTCTCTCTTGAGTTGTGCAACACGAGCGCTTTTCCGTGGATTCCACATTTTGTGCTCATTCCTTGGTTGCACGACCCCATTTATCTATCCGTGTGTGTTTCCGTGTGCCATTCTTTGCTATTGGTCCATTTGTTTCACTTGCGAATTTGTGAATCTCTTTCAACATTATTGACTCTTGCTAACATTTTGCATTAAATTTTTGTGCCACTATCCTCACCGAGCTCCTCCATAAGCTTTACTTGTGTAGGTGTGAGAACCGACAAGGATTGGTACCAATAGTGCTATTTCATTGTCCGCATTTGAGTGAACTTGATTCATTTTCAACATCGGTCAAGGTACATTGGTATAAGTTCTTCTCTTTCTCCCACTCATATTTGTGCGAGTCTTGTGATGGATAGGCAAGGCATTTCATCTCCGGTCTTCGACAACAACGACGGCATGAACAACTACATCACCAAAGCTGCCTCTCTTCGATCCGCAACGACAAGTGCAAGGCACACAATCAAGATTGCGAGAGCGCATCGAGAACATCTCCAAATGACATTCATCACTCCAAGCAAGGAGAAGGGACTACTCGACAAGAAGCTTGCCGCACATAAAGAGGAGCAAGATGCAAGGATGGAGGAGATTCGGCCTTGATCAAGTCTTCTTCCCTTTGTCATCTTCAAGACGGCGACGCTCAAGCCACAAGTCTTCGAGCGCCTAAGCGATGCAAGCGCAAGTCGTCCACATCTCCATGGCGACCACCATCACGCTCGTGATCAACATCGTCATGAAGGGAAAGTCACCTTCAAGCATCATGTGCACGGCATTTACGATTTAACGACATCTACTACGAGCTCAAGCACGACAACGGCATCATCATCATGAAGATGCTCCACAAGCGCAAATGCACAAGTCCCAACAAGCCCTACTTCACGCCAAGTCGAAGCTTCATAAGCACAAGAGAAGACCGCGAGACGACCACCACTGATGAGGACATCAATACCATTGTTACACCCACAGCCCCTACTGCTACATATACTGGACCAATTACTAGAGCTCACAAGACGCCAATTAAATTATCGTGTACTTTCGTTTCTTGGTAATGATTCTAATGTTCATGAGAATATGATGCTGCCTAAATTGGATACATTTGTTTTGCTTACAAATGAAGGCCCTAGCTTGGAGAGGGATGGACATTGGAGCAAAGAACAAGCATGGAGATAATGCCATGCTAAGGGGAACAAGAACGGAGTTACAAGTGATGATTTCAGGACTTTGAAGCCACCATAATGGGTGCATGAAGCCTTGGACGAAATATACAAGATGCCACTTCATAATATTCGTCCATAGGCTATTCTAGGTGTCACGTCACCTTATTATTGGGCCAGGCCCATGTAATTTCGAAATACTTAAGTATAGGCTGTTTTTAGAGTCCGTATGTGTGGGGAAACAAGAGTTAGGGATGGTTTGGACCCCTCCCTCAAGGGCCACGAAATTCCCTCCTCTTCCTCCATATATACAGCCCTTAGGGCGTCGCTTAGACTTTGGGTTTTGTTTAGATTAAAAGTTCGCCATAGCTGCAACTTCGTACTTTTTTTGTGTTCAACGACTGCACAAAGGCGCCATGTAACCCCACCTTGATCAATAAAGCTTTCATCTTATATTCGCAATATCCAGATTGCAATCTCAGTTTCTTGCTTGTTCTTCGCTTTGCTCGCAGGAAATGCAGACCCTCGTGGTCGTTGATCGTGCTCGGCGTGGTCAATAACCTTTCGGAGTTGGTTTAGCGATTGCATAAGGCGCGACGTCCTCAAGACGCTCGTAGTCGGATCGCCAAAGTCGACTTCCTCCAAAGCGAAAACCAACATCTCATCGAAAGACGGGACACCTTTGCCTCTATCAAGTGGTATCAGATTTTCAGGTTGCTCGGTGAGATTTTACAGTTTTCCGTAGTTTAGATCTAGTCTCGTTCTTCATACCTATAGTCCACGAAAAAGCCACAAAAAAATTTAGGGTTAGTTCATCATATGCTTGCCAATCTGTGCCTTTGCATAATATTTTTAGGGTTTTGGTTTGTTGAATTTGCGATTGCATCGTCGTGTCTAGTTGCGGGTCTTAGCGTCTAGTCTTTTAGAGTTTCGAAGTTACGGTCATAAGTTGTCACGCCGCCACCGCACCATCATCATCGCCTCGCCACCTACCATCACCGCCTCCGAATCCGTATCCATATACCACCACCAATCCGTGTCCATATACCACCACCGATCCATATCCATATCCTACCACCGCTACCACCACCGCCGCCATATACCACCACCATATATCCACCACCAATCCGAAGTTCTTCTCATATTAGGTTTGTTTTGAGATCCATCTAGTTTCCGATTCGTGTTTCCTTGCCGAGTAGGTTTCGGAAAAAAAAAAAGAAGAAGAGTCCTAAACCACCCTCCGTTTAGGCCCAAAATTTTCCTAAAACGCACTTGTCGAAAAAATTTTCCGCTATCCTGTTTTTAAGTGTTTCTAAGTGTATTGAGACGATCGCCGTTATAGAAAGTTTTTTTGACCCGCTTCAGTTTTTGGGTCCGGGCAGTCGAAAAAAAAAAATTGGTCGAAAAAAATTTTCGTGCCCATCCTGTCAGTTTGACCTCGGAAGAGTTTTGAGACACTCGCCATTATAGTGATTTTTCGCAAAAAAAAAAAAAGAGCAGCGCAAAAAAAAAAGCAGCGCAAAAAAAAAAAGAGCGAAAAAGAAAATCCAGAGTGTGCTTTTCCCTTGTTTACGTGCGGTAGCCGTGATTTTGTTAGTGTTCTAGGCTCGCGTCTCTAGCACGGTCTAGCCTAGGACCAAAGACAAGATCTGCGTCGTTGAGCGTTTATTCAACTTTGCATCTCGAATTGATTATTGCCGACCCTTTTGCTACCATATTATAAGCCTTCCCAGCTCCACATACATCTACATCGTATGCTTGACTCTCCCCGTAATCGCTCTATCCAAGCTTTGAGAGTTTTGACTACATCGGTTGCTGGCCACCGTCTTTGGGTAAGAACTGGTAAGAATTTGAGATTTGCTTGACGGATTTAGGATCGCCCACCACACAACCACCACCACTTCCTAGTAGTCCGTCAATCATATTCTTGTGTGTTTCTATTGTCGCTAACCATGGCAGGATCACAAGCCGATTTAGACCGACCGGGAGAACATGACAAACAAAGCGCTACATGATAAGTTTCAACAAATGATGAGTGGGCAGGTGGACGATGTGCTAAATAGATTTGAAGAGGCCATGGAGAAGATAGATGGCATTGAGAAGGCGTTCAAACAAAGCTCGATACCAAGTTTAATGAATTGCTCGCTGCGTCTACCACCACCACCACCGGCGGCACCTAACGCACCTCTACTACAACAACAAGGACTACCTCCACATCGCGAAACAGCCCTCCGCCGAAGCTTCCGTGTCCCTCTTCACTGGCCAAGCTGCTTTGGTGTCATTGATATACTGTGGCTCCTGCTGCTGCGGTGGGGGAGGATGATTATGTGAGAGATTACGAGGATGAGGTTGATCAACATCGATTACTACGTGCAACCACCAAAGACCACAACCACCGTGTCGTCCACATGCAAATAATGGCAATGTTCGGGCTCCCTTCAGTACGAGATCATGACCATCTCCCTAAACTGAAATTGAATATTCCACCATTTGAGGGTAGATATGTTCTGATATATATCTTACTTGGGAGTTAGAAACTGAACAACGATTTACATGTTTACAATATCCCGAGGAGAGACGTGTTCCTGCTGTTTGTGCTTTCACTAGCTTTGCATGTGTTTGGTGGTCCGAACATTGTAGATTATATCCTGTTCCAGCTACTTGGGCTGCTTTGAAAACTGCTATGCGTGCTCGTTGGGTTCCACCATATAATCAGCGTGAATAACTACAAAAATTGCAGCGCTTAATACAATGAAAAAATTAGGTAGAAGAATATTATCAGGAATTAAAACCGGCTTGATTAGATGTGGTATTGTTGAGGAGAATGAAGCTATGCTTGCACGTTTTCCGGGTGGATTAAATAGAGAGATTCAGACCATTCTAGACTACAAGGATTATAATAATATCACTCGATTATTCCATCTTGCTTGTAAAGCTGAACGTGAAGTGCAGGATCGACAGCGTTGGCGCGAACTAACTTTTCTCGCAGGTCGACCTTCATCATGGACACCACGTGCATCATCTACTTCCACACGTTCTACTACACCGCACCTCCGCCGGCTGCCACCTCCAACCGTGATACAAGAAAGCGTGCACAACCACCACTATCTCGCCAAGAGCACACTGCTGGGCCTACAGTAGCTCTTCTTCTTCCATGGCGTCAACGGGCACACAAGTGATATTATTTGTCGTCGTTGTAAGGGAAGAGGACATTTTGCGAGAGAATGCCAATCTCAGTGTGATGATTGCTACCGAGGATGGTGGGTATGAGTCCGCTTAGTGACTATGATGAAGAGACTTTGGCTCTTATTACACATGAAGAACACGGTGGAGATGATTCTGATCATGACACGCAATACATGGCTGTCAAGATGCCGACAGGTATGAATGTTTAGTTGCTCAACGTGTTTTGAGTGTGCAGGTTACACAAGCTGAGCAAAATCAGAGACATAACTTGTTCCATACAAAGGGAGTTGTGAAGGAACGTTCTATTCGCGTCATCATAGATGGAGGGAGCTGCAACAACTTGGCTAGCATGGATATGGTGGAGAAGCTTTCTCTCACCACAAGACCACATCCACATCCTTACTACATCCAATGGTTCAACAACAGCGGCAAGGTTAAGGTAACACGCATCGCTCGTGTGTATTTTAGTATCTCTACATATGCTGATTATGTTGATTGTGATGTGGTACCTATGCAAGCATGTTCCTTATTACTTGGTAGACCATGGCAATTTGATAAAAATTCTGTACACCATGGTAGAAACAATCAAGATACTCTTGTTCACAAGGATAAAATATTACTTTGCTTCCTATGACTCCTGATTCCATTTTGAAAGATGATATTAATAGAGCTAATAAAGCAAAACAGGAGAAAAATAAGAGTGAAAATCAGATTGTGGCAAAAGAATTTGAGCAACAAATGAAGCCTAATAATAAACCATCTAATGTTGCTTCAAATTAAACTGAAAAGTGCATGTTTATTTGCCACCAAATCTGATATTGATGAGCTAGATTCTAGCAAATCTGTTTGCTATGCTTTTGTGTGCAAAGAGGCATTATTTTCATTCGAGGACGTGCCTTCCTCTTTGCCCCCTCATTGTCACTAACATTTTGCGGAGTTCACCGACGCCTTCCCACAAGACGTGCCACCGGATTACCACCTATTCGAGGGATTGAGCATCAAATTGACTTAATTCCCGGTGCATCGCTACCCAACCGCGCACCATACCGTACCAATCCAGAGGAGACGAAGGAGATTATGCGTCAAGCATGTGAGCTGCTCGACAAAGGTTATATACGCGAATCTCTTAGTCCTTGTGCTGTTCCTATTATACTAGTGCCTAAAAAGGATGGTACGTCGGCGTATGTGTGTTGATTGTAGAGGCATTAATAATATTACTATTCGTTATCGTCATCCTATTCCTAGGCTAGATGATATGCTTGATGAATTGAGTGGCTCTACAATATTCTCCAAAGTTGATTTGCGTAGTGGATACCATCAAATTCGTATGAAATTGGGAGATGAATGGAAAACAGCATTTAAAACTAAGTTTGGATTATATGAGTGGTTAGTCATGCCTTTTGGGTTAACTAATGCACCTAGTACTTTCATGAGATTAATGAACGAAGTTTTACGTGCTTTCATTGGACGATTTGTGGTAGTTTACTTTGATGATATACTGATTTATAGCAAATCTTTGGAAGAACATTTGGAACATTTACGTGCTGTTTTTAATGCTCTACGTGATGCACGTTTGTTTGGTAACCTTGGGAAGTGCACCTTTTGCACCGACCGAGTATCTTTTCTTGGCTATGTTGTTACTCCACAGGGAATTGAAGTTGATAAAGCCAAGATTGAAGCTATTGAGAGTTGGCCGCAGCCCAAAACGGTCACACAAGTGAGGAGTTTTCTTGGACTCGCTGGTTTCTATAGGCGTTTTGTGAGAGACTTTAGCACCATTGCTGCACCTCTCAATGAGCTTACAAAGAAGGATGTGCCTTTTGTTTGGGGTACCGCAGGGAAGAAGCCTTCACGGTATTGAAAGATAAGTTGACACATGCTCCTTTACTCCAACTTCCGACTTTAATAAGACTTTTGAGCTTGAATGTGATGCTAGTGGAATTGGATTAGGAGGTGTGTTATTACAAGATGGCAAACCTGTTGCATACTTTTACGAAAAATTGAGTGGGCCTAGTCTGAACTATTCTACTTATGACAAAGAATTATATGCTCTTGTTCGGACTTTAGAGACATGGCAACATTATTTATGGCCCAAAGAATTTGTTATACATTCTGATCATGAATCTTTGAAACATATTAAAAGTCAAGCTAAACTGAATCGTAGACATGCTAAATGGGTTGAATTCATTGAGACTTTCCCTTATGTCATTAAACACAAGAAGGGTAAAGAAAATGTTATTGCTGATGCTTTGTCTCGTCGATATACTATGCTTTCACAACTTGACTTCAAAATATTTGGTTTGGAGACCATCAAAGATCAATATGTGCATGATGCTGATTTTAAAGATGTAATGCAGAATTGTAAAGAAGGAAGAACATGGAACAAGTTCGTTATTAATGATGGTTTTGTGTTCCGTGCTAACAAGCTATGCATTCCTGCTAGCTCTGTTCGTCTTTTGTTGTTGCAGGAGGCGCATGGAGGAGGATTAATGGGACACTTTGGCGTGAAGAAGACGGAGGATATACTTGCTACACATTTCTTTTGGCCAAAGATGAGACGGGATGTTGAGCGCTTTTGTTGCTCGCTGCACTACATGTCAAAAAGCTAAGTCACGACTCAATCCTCATGGTTTATATATGCCTTTGCGATTGCCTAGTGTTCCTTGGGAGGATATATCTATGGACTTTGTTTTAGGTTTACCTCGAACAAAGAAGGGAGGGATAGCATATTTGTTGTCGTGGATAGATTCTCGAAAATGGCACACTTTATACCATGTCATAAAAGCGATGATGTTAATGTTGCTGATTTGTTCTTTCGTGAAATTATTCGCTTGCATGGTGTGCCAAATACTATTGTTTCAGATCGTGATACTAAATTTCTTAGCCACTTTTGGAGATGTTTATGGGCTAAGTTGGGGACTAAACTGCTTTTTAGTACTACTTGTCACCCCAAACTGATGGACAAACTGAAGTAGTCAATAGAACATTGTCTACTATGCTTAGGGCTGTTTTGAAGAATAATAAGAAAATGTGGGAAGAATGCTTGCCTCATATTGAATTTGCTTATAATCGTTCATTGCATTCTACTACTAAGATGTGCCCTTTTGAAATTGTGTATGGCTTCCTACCTCGTGCACCTATTGATTTGTTGCCTCTTCCATCTTCGGAGAAGGTTAATTTTGATGCTAAAGAACGTGCTGAATTGATTTTAAAAATGCATGAGATAACTAAGGAAAACATTGAGCGTATGAATGCTAAATACAAACGTCTTTGGAGATAAGGGTAGAAAACATGTTGTCTTTGCACCGGAGATCTTGTTTGGTTACATTTGCGTAAGGATAGGTTTCCTAGTTTGCAAATCAAAGCTAATGCCACGTCTTGATGGTCCATTTAAGGTGTTAGAGAAAATAAATGATAATGCATATAAACTTGAGCTACCTGCAGATTTTGGGGTTAGTCCCACTTTTAACATTGCAGATTTGAAGCCTTATTTGGGTGAGGAATATGAGCTTCCGTCGAGGACGACTTCATTTCAAGAAGGGGAGGATGATGAGGACATCAATACCATTGTTACACCCACAGCCCCATCGCTACATATCTTGGACCAATTACTAGAGCTCAAGACGCCAATTAAATTATCGTGTACTTTCGCTTTCTTGGTAATGATTCTAATGTTCATGAGAATATGATGCTGCCTAAATTGGATACATTTGTTTTGCTTACAAATGAAGGCCCTAGCTTGGAGAAGGATGGACATTGGAGCAAAGAACAAGCATGGAGATAATGCCATGCAAGGGGAACAAGAACGGAGTTACAAGTGATGATTTCAGGACTTTGAAGCCACCATAATGGGTGCATGAAGCCTTGGACGAAATATACAAGATGCCACTTCATAATATTCGTCCATAGGCTATTCTAGGTGCTGCGTCACCTTATTATTGGGCCAGGCCCATGTAATTTCGAAATACTTAAGTATAGGCTGTTTTAGAGTCCGTATGTGTGGGGAAACAAGAGTTAGGGATGGTTTCGGACCCTCCCTCAAGGGCCACGAAATTCCTCCTCTTCCTCCATATATACAGCCCTTAGGGCGTCGTTTAGACTCTTGGTTTTGTTTAGATTAAAAGTTCGCCATAGCTGCAACTTCGCGTGCATTTCGCTTTGTGTTCAACGACTGCACAAAGGCGTCCACGTAACCCCACCTTGATCAATAAAGCTTTCATCTTATATTCGCAATATCCAGATTGCAATCTCAGTTTCTTGCTTGTTCTTCGTTTGCTCGCAGAAGCAGACCCTCGTGGTCGAGTTGATCGTGTTCGGCGTGGTCAATAACCTTTCGGAGTTGGTTTAGCGATTGCTAAGGCGCGACGTCCTCGCACGTTCGTAGTCGGATCGTCAAAGTCGACTTCCTCCAAAGCGAAAACCAACATCTCATCGAAAGACGGGACACCTTTGCCTCTATCAACCACCAAGACGGTGCTACGGCTACATCAACCACTTCGGCATCTTCGCCAAGTGTTCTCAAGGCATCTTCGCCTTTGGACGTACGGCATCTTCGCCTACTTCCCATGTGTACGCCTACATCGACTTCATCAAGTCCAAGGCGACCACCTACGAGCGAGGGCGACCCTTCCATCCTCGGAAGCCCCTCAATGAAGATGTCCCAGCATGGGAAACTTCCTTCGGTCATGGAGACGAGCTATGAGGTGCCACATCATATGGGCCTCCAACACCAAGACGGTGACAAGACGGTCGAGCAAGGGCCATCCCCTTCGACCACGGCGACGAGCGAACCTCTTCAACAACATGAAGACGACGCCCACATTGGACTCATACTCCGAGTCAAGCTACGCGACCGGCGCATGGAGACATTTGCACCTACATCTCTCCGGGTACCCACATATGTCGAGATGCCCCAATTGCCATGTGAGGAGAGCCACCACCCCATGAGTGACATGAGTGACTCCACCATACGTGACATTGAGAGCATTTCCTATGAGAGGATGAGTGTGACCACCACTAGCCCCACACATGAGAACATGCCACACATCCTATGTGAGGTTGAGAGACATTTGAGTGACTCCACCCACCATACGAGTGAGAGCATCCTTGAGGGAGTGAGTGAGCCACAACACTTAGTGAGTGAGGTAGTTGACACGGCACATGAGGCCACTATGATTTCTAACGACTTAACCTCTACTCCTAGTGTGTTTTCTTCTTTGGTGCTAGGTCTCCTACATGACGACATGCCTATCTTCGACGAGTCCATCCCTACATTGGAGACGCATTTATGGCCATGGTGGACGATGATGCACCCCCACATGGTTCCATCGAGATGAAGATGACAACGAGACGATCTTCAACACCTCACCTACAACACATGAGCGACGCTCCAACTGTAACATAGGTGATGGTGCTTCTCTTGTCCCACTAGTGGACTCTCTTGACTTCGATTGCTCCCATGATGTTGACCCACCTATTACCATGCTTCATGCTAGTAAAACTTCTTCATGCCTTGACTTACCTATTTATGATGAATATGATGATGAGCATGTTGAGTTGCCTAGTTGTGATGCTATGCTTCATAGGATATCATGTGAAGATTCTATTGGTCACATTATGTTTGACAATCCATTGAACTTGTCATATGCTATGAGTGAGATCTCCCATATTGCCTCATTTCAATCTCAACATAGTAACTATGCATGCCCCATTAAAATAAATCCCATTTGCACTTATGGCATAGATGACGAGATGATGGTCATTGGCTTTTGCTTCTCTTGTGATGATATTACCATGCTTCCTTTACATGATTTGCAATTCATCTACTATGTCATGCCATGATCACATTGAACCAAATATGCTTTGTTTTGGATGTTGTCAATATTCTCCATGTGATGTTGCTACTCATACTAATGAGGAGACCCCATAGTTTCCTCATACATATTAGGAAATTTTGATACATGCCATACTTTGCATGATTCCCATAATTGCGTGCACCATATGCTTCCCATGAATAACAATGCTCTAGATATTTCCCATGATGCATTGCACAATTTGAGTCTCCATTATGCCGTACATAACAACAAACCTATCATGATGGATGACATGTTTCTATATCACGCATCTCATTTATTTGAGCACTATATATTTTGTGCTAACCGACACATGCACGTATGCATCATGATGGATGATGTGTACATCTACCACGCACACACAATTTTCTCTTTGTCTTTGTTTTGTGTAGGTACCCACATACGATCGTCAACATCTCAATCCCATGAGTTGATTTAAACGAGCTCTTGAGAGAAATGATGACTTGGGATCCCGTGGACTATCCTTACCACCATTCCCTTGGCAAGGACTACGCGCATCTCTTCTACTTGGCTCTCACTGCGGCTATGGGCTATTTACCAATTGCCACCTTATGCTCATTTTACCGTGTTCACATTGCATGCTATGCTTGCTCCTATGCCTTTGCCATGCAATTGTGACCCTTGCTTGCATTTATCCATGATGCACCATTATGATACTCCTATGTGTATTTGCATGCTTGATGGAGATCCTTGTTGCTTTTGCCATGTATATCATGTGCCCCATGCTATTGATGCTATTTTGCTCATATCTTGCCTTCATGCTTGTGACATGTCATGTGAAGTATTCATGCACACTATTTGCACCCATGACATGATTGCCTTGATTCCTTCTAGTACGTTGCATCTTTGCACTACTAGCTTGCTTCACTTGATTGATATGATTGCTTGCTATGTTGCATCACCCATGTTCCACTATTACTTGCTTTCTTGGGTTGATGACATATATGCTCATGCCTCTCACATGATATATCTTGATCATGGTCTCTTGTGTCCATTAGTTGCCTCTCTCATATCCACTTGTATTGAGTGCAACCATACTATGCTTATTGATCTTGGAGACTTTGACATATTACTTGTGATGCATGCTTGTTTGATTGCGCCTATTGCATTTGGTTGTTCTTGCATCATATGCCTCCATACTATGAAACGCTCCCTTGTACTTTCTTATGATGAGCATGATGCATACACTTGTTGGGTATCTTACCACTCGAATGATAGGTTTTGCATTTCCGCTAACCTCATTTGTTTTTCCGAGTGTTTGTCATGTTCTTTCATTTTGGAGGTTTCACAAGGCGATGCCGTTATGCGACAACTTGGTCATGCGAAGGCATACACGATGTGCGACACCAACATTTTCGACATCCTCATAAAGGTGAACTCCTTCCCTTTGAGCCATCCTCAAGTTTGCATATTGGATGGGTCATTCTTTCATTGTTGTTTCTTTCTTGTTGTCTACATGCTACATCTATTGGATGGAGGAGCAACATTGGAGATTGGCTCTATGGAACTTTACTTTGAGGAGCGCTCGGACTTATGGGATGCACCTTCGGAATTCCACTCATGCCACGACATCGAGCATTGGTACACCACCATCTCCATATTTGTTGATTGTGCTCATACATGTCATGCTCGATGGATATATCATTCTCACCACAAGTTTGCACCCTATGCATGGATTGACACACATTATGATTGCCTTGTTGCATCTTGTATTCCCATGTCATCCATGATATTTGAGCTTGTTCACTTCCTTAGCAAATTTGTTGTGATCTTTCTTGATGGCATATTCATACATAAGGATCACATTGCCTACCATCAATTGCATGATGACATTCACATATTGAGCATCCATTGCTATGTTCATGCTTTTGATGCACCATCCCATTATGACATCATATTGCACCGTGGTTGCATTGCCCATACTCATAACACAATTGTGTGCATAATGATTGCATTTGTTCCCATGAATGCTTTGCATACCATTCTAGATCATTTTGATAAGCTTCATGCGCTTTGTCACGAACTATATTGTCATGACCGACTCATTCTTACATGATGGACACTTTATGCGCGCTTAACCATTGTATTTCCGAGTGTTGCTTGTGTTTGCTCTTTTGCATGTCTATCACTCCGGCGACACCTTGGACTACTTGGATTGCGCCATGTCTTCAACTTCGTCCAACTACAAGTGTGTCTCGACAACCGCTTTCCATGGTGATGAGGATCACGATCCGAGGTCGGATCTTTCCCAAGGGAGGGAGATGATGCGGAGCATACCACGTTCATCCCCATGTACACTCCAACTACTCTCCAAGCCCCAAGAGGACTTATGACGAGACCTCGACCATACGCCATAGGGCACAAGGTGAACTCACTCCTCTTGAACTGGCCACTTTCCACATGTGAGACATGGCTACTACCTCATGCATGGACCTTGCATACACTCAGGTACAACCGAGACGACCATGGAGGACCCAAGGACCAAGGCCAAGCATGGAAGAGGAGAAGGAAGAAGAAGCTGGGAGCAAGCGGTACTACCGGCCCGGGCCAGTACTACCGCTTATCATCACAAGCGGCACTACCGCTCTACATCCACTCCACTTCCAAGAAAGTCCGACAAACTTGAGTTCGAACGGCTCCAGAGCGGTACTACCGCCCATCATAGCGGTACTACCGCTTGCGCCTCAAGCGGTACTACTACCAAGGACCGGTACTACCGCCGTGTCTCAGGCATTAATCAGACAATGAGCCTGTACCCCTTCGCCCTCACTTACCCCTTCGTGGCTTAGCACTATATATACTCCTCCACCTCCTCCTAGTTAGGGTTAGCTTAGGTTTAGCTCATGTTTGTGTGAGAGCCTTGCTCGTCCACTTGGTTACTTCTCCTGAGCCTGTGACCTCTTGGAGAAGATCCCCAAGCGGATTCAAGACCTCCTTCTAGGGTGGACCCCATCAAGACCTCCTCACGGAGAAGAACGGCTACCGCTTGTATCGTCCTTTGTTGACCTTGAATCATGTATCTCCCTTTGTGTTCATCGATCTAGCACTTGTGTGATTGATCTCTTGTTGGTTTAGTGATTTCTCTCTCGTTTCCTCCGTGTTTCCCTCTTGTTCTTCCGCGTGTTCTTTGTGATTCCCCGTAGGATCCGCTCCAACGTGAAAGATCGTCCACGTAGGGTTCCGCCCTACATCACTGTAGTTTCAGACTTCGGCTGATTTTTGTTTTGTCCATAACTAATTCATCCGAACTCCGATTTTGCCGTTCTTTAGCTCGTTAAAAAGCTCTTGACATCCCCCTTCAAACAAAAATGCCACCAAAATCATTTGACTCCATCAAAATTTTGGAACTTTGGCATCTTTGCCTAGGGCTTCCACCACATCATCCGCTACTCCACCACCGCCTTCCGCAACCTAACCAATTTTGTTTCTCATGGTTGTTTGAGTAGTGACTTGAGTATCCTAAGGTGTTTCGGCTACTTAGGGACGGTTGCTTCTTCATCAACCACCACCGTCACTTCCGCATAGGCTTGACGACCATACACTTCCTCCTCAACTTAACCCAATCTTGTTTGTGTTGTGAGTTGTGTCTCCTAAGGTGTTTCGGCTACTTAGGGACCATGCTTCCAACTCCGATACCGTGTATAGTTCACCACCTTACCCTCCACTTCCGCATTGCGTACTCCAGAAACACCATTGCATTTACGCAACCCCTTTGAGCTTCTGCAAACCACCACCGCATTCCCGCTACCACCATTTTGACATTTGTCATTTGAGATTTTGAGTTTGCGGTTTTTCCGTTTCCTAGGGTGTTTCGCTAACTAGGAACGGCTATACATCTAGAACACCGCCACTCATCATCGCCAAGGACGGTAACCTCGGCGACACCATTGTATTTTCCCATTGCAAATTGCATTGATAACCCCTAGCCCATTTTATGCGTTACTTGCCTATCGAGACTAGCCATTTGAGTATTGCCGCATAGCGTTACTTGTGCACATTAGTGATCATACCTCCCATTACATACCATACCATATCATATTGGTATCATATCATCCATTGTGTCTCAAGTTTGTTCCGCATACACACAATTGCTATCTTGGTTTGTGCATTGTGCAAAGTGGCCATAGAAAAAAAAAGAGAACAAGCTTTTAAGCAAAGAAAAAGAGAGAGCAAAGAAGCTTGTAAGCAAGTGCCATAGCATCATACAACATTGCATACAAGATTGTCATACCCGATCATCTTGGATCATCTTGAGAAAAACACCGGGAACTATACATACATAGCATACTTGGGATAGAAATTTATCCATTTTGCATCTTATAGGTTGTGCACAAGTGTCGTATCCGCCCATTGAGCAATCGTGCTAGCGTCTCTCTTGAGTTGTGCAACACGAGCGCTTTTGGTGGATTCCACATTTGAGCTCATTCCTTGGTTGCACGGCCCCATTTATCTATCCGTGTGTGTTTCCGTGTGCCTCATATTGCTATTGGTCTACTTGTTTCGCTTGCGAATTTGTGAATCTCTTTCAACATTATTGACTCTTGCTAACATTTTGCATTAAATTTTGTGCCACTATCCTCACCGAGCTCCTCCATAAGCTTTACTTGTGTAGGTGTGAGAACCGACAAGGATTGGTACCAATAGTGCTATTTCATTGTCCGCATTTGCGTGAACTTGATTCATTTTCAACATCGGTCAAGGTACATTGGTATAAGTTCTTCCCTTTCTCCCACTCATATTTGCTTGAGTCTTGTGATGGATAGGCAAGGCATTTCATCTTCGGTCTACAACAACAACGACGAGTTCGATGCCATGGAAAACAACTACGACGCCAAGATACAAGCTAAAATGGAGGAGATCAAATCCCTCATCAAGTCCTACAAGCGATCTTCCTCATCTTCGAGAAGACGCTCAAGAGCACATGCTTCCGAGCTACCGTCTCCGCAAGATCACATCGGCATCGACACCATCATCAACAAGAACGTGAAGGTCAAGAGCTCAACATCAACAACCGCTCCACGACTTCACCATCTCCCTTGGCATCTTCGCCAAGCGACTTCAAGGCATCTTAAGCCTTCGGATATTCGCATCTTCGCCAACAAGCACCCCAAGACTACGCTCAAGAGAAGCTCCCCAAGCTCAAGTCCGCGACTTCCACGAGCTACTACGACCTCGACATCGACCACGAGATTCCTTTCTATGGGACTCAAGAACCCGAGGAGTACCTCAAGTGGGAGCGTTTGATGGACGACTACCTCAAGCTATATCAAGTTCCTCCCGAAGATCAAGTGAAGTGCGCCACAAGAAACTTCCACGACTACGCCTCGACATGGTGGCTTCACACACCTTCGGAGTGCTATGAGATGAGTTGGTCCAAGATGAAGAGAGCTTATGCGGCGAGAGTTCGTGCCTCCAACATACACGGAACAACCGACGCTTAATTGGAGAACACCACCCAAGGATCCAAGTCCATCGACAAGTACTTCAAGGAGATGAAGATTGCCTTTGCGACGAGCCGTGGGCGACCCCATGTCAATGAAGTTCCACTTCATGATGGGATTGCACAACGACATCTCCAAGACCATCTTCCTCGAGAACTACAAGTCCATCGACGACTACTACATCGGTGCTCTCAAGGCGGAACAAGAACTCATGAAGGCCAACGCTTCTCCACCCCAAGCAAACTTCGTGGAGACCAAGCTTCACGACAAGCATGAGGCTAGTACCACCATGATGTCCAAGCCCGACAAGCTCCAAGACGATGCTCCCAAGTGCGACTTCACCACCATCCCTCTTTGTGGCATTGTTGATGCCGAGTCTACCTTGGCTCTTTTTCAAGATGGTGCGGCGACAAGTACGACTACGGAGACCTTCAAGGACCAAGCTTTGGAGGCAAGCGACAAGGTGGCGAGCAAGGATGATGCTTCCATCTTAGGAGGCGAGAGTGATGTTGTGCCATCTTCGGCCTTCATCCACGACGAGAGTGATGTTGAGCCATCTTCGGCCTTCATCCACGACGAGAGCGATGATGTGCCATCTTCGACCTTCATCCACGGCATTTACGACTCACGAGACGGTTGAGCATGGGATTTTCCCTTTGACCACGGGCGACGTCCGATGACTTGAGTGACTTGAGCCACCATATTGAGAGTGAGAGTGACTTCACCACTAGCCCCATATATGTGTTGCCCCAATTCCCATGTGAGGAGAGCCACAACCCCCACCACTTGAGTGAGATGAGTGACCCCACCATACGTGAGTTTGAGTGCACCTATTTTGAGGGAGTGAGTGAACCACCACATAGAGAGAGTGAGATAATTGATAGGTCTAGTGAGGCCATTTGCATTTCTAACAACTTGACCTCTACCTCTATTGTGTCTTCTCATTTGGTGCTAGGTCCCATTTATGATGACGCGCCGATCCTCGACGACTCCGTCCTCCCTTTGGACAAGACGATGGCCATGGTGGAATATGATGCACCCCCACATGGTTCCATCAAGATGAAGATGACCACCATTTGGTCTTTCCCACCTCACCTACACCACTTGAGTGGAATGACAAGGGTAACAAAGGTGACGGTGATGCTCTCGTCCCACTAGTGGACTATTTTGACATTGATTGCTTGCATGATGTTGATCACCCTATTGACATGATTCATTCTAGTATGATTTCCTCATGTGATGATTTGCCCATTTATGAATATGATGATTCTCATGTGGAGTCTATTAGTAGTGATGCTATGTTACATAGGATTTCTTGTGACAATTCTTTAGGTCACATCATGATATAGGGCAGAACCCTATGTGGGCGATCTTTCACGTTTGGAGAGAATCCCTACGAGAAACACGAAGAACGAGCGGAAGAACACGAGGAAATCACGGGGAGGAACGAGGGAAAACACTCAACCAACAAGGAATCGGTCACACAAATGCTAGATCAAAGAACACAAAGAGAGATACATGATTCAAGGTCAACAAAGGACGATACAAACGGTAGCCGTTCTTCTCCGTGAGGAGGTCTTGAGGTTGGTCTTCTCCGCAAAGGGAGGTCTTGAATCCGCTTGGGGGATCTTCTCCGAAGAGGTCCTGAGCTCCGAGGAGAAGTAACCAAGTGGATGAGCAAAAGCTCTCACACAAATATGAGCTAATCCTTTGCTAACCTAGAAAGGTGGGGAAGAAAGAGTATATATAGTCTAGGGGCGAAGGGGTACAAGGGCTACGGCCCCAAACAAAGTAAACACTCAGGCGTCGGACGTCCGGAGGTCACCGGTCGTCCGGAGGCTCGACATGGTCCCGACGTTCGGAGGTCTTCGGACGTCCGTAGATTCGGTTCGAGCGTCGTCGGTCGGACGTCCAAGGCGGCGGCCGTCCGGGGCTTCAGAGGGTCCGGACGTCCGGAGGTTGTCGGTCGTCCGTAGCTTTGGCTCGGGTGATTGTCGTCCCGGACGTCCGGGCAGCTCGATCGTCCGTAGATCTGGTTCGGTGTGAAGTTCCGGACGTCCGGAGGCGTCGGTCGTCCGTGTCTTTGGAGAGGTGTCGACGTCCGGAGTCTTCCGGTCGTCTGCCGCCGGGGACTCCGCAGCTCGCTTTTTTCCGTCTTCTTCCGTGCTTCCCTCGCGGATGGTGTAGGTGTTCCTTGGCGCTTGCACTCCTCCTCGTCATCCGTGAAGCTCCCCACAAACCTATGCATGCACCCGAGTGGAGTGTCAAGTAGTATACCATCCTCGAAGGGGTCAAGTGAACACGTGTAAAGGAGAAGATTCACCTTTATGTATGAGAAGTAGAGGTCGACGTGTCACTTGCCAAACGGACTCTTGACATGGTGATGACCGTAGGATGCTCCGTATCATCCCCTCCCCCTTGGAAAGGATCCGACCTCGGATCGAAAACCAAATCACCATGGGAAAGAGATGGCGGTGCCGTGTCAAAGTGGTCGATCACCAAGCTCTCGTCATCTTGAAGCTCGAAATGGGCACTCTCCAATGTCGCGCCATCTTGTGATTCCTTCAAAAGGAGTATATAGAACAAACACTTGGAAAAACAAATGTGGTTAGCGTTAGTGCAAACCCAAGCATTCAAGAGGTGATTCGCCAAACAAGTGTTGTCGTCAAGCATAGCATAGGGTGTGACAAAGGATTGTGACATGGCATGTAAGCATATGAATTGAGCAAAATCAAGTTCATCATGGAAACAAGCATGTAAACGTGAGGTAGAGATGCAAATATGTGTGACAAGAGCATAAGCATCCACCTCAAGGTCATAGCAATCATGCATAAAGCGCTCGACAAATGGTCGATGGTAGGCATAGGAATCATTCACAACACCAAATAAGATGAGATGTCTAAACACATGGGTCAAGTGCAAGACAATCCAAGCATAATATGCATAGGGTGTAGTGAAGATAGTATGGCACTCAACACAATAGAAAGAGCAATTGTTCATCATGTGTGAGGCAATCAAGTCAAGCATGTAGCAATCAATGGGACATGGCATATGTGAAGTAATGACATTGTTGCAACCAAACATATGAGAGGAGCAAGTAATCCAAGAATTGGATGCAACACACAAGGTACATATATCATGATGCATGGGAATGTGATAATGGCAAGTCGAAGCAAGATCTCTACTAAGTGCGCAATCAAGTGGTCCAAGATGACCAATAAGTCTCACGGTGTGAGCAGCACAAGTAGTATGATCCGCAATATCCATGCTCAAGGAAGATGTCACCTTGAAGGCATGTCCTTGTGCATTCTTCACAATGCCAAGCACAAACAAGTGCGATGTAGAATCGTCGTGGTAGAAGGTGGTTCGCTCTCAAGAGCTCGAGTTTTCAACTCACGTGAAGTGGAAGTCGACACAAAGTCCAAGTATCCTACACATGCACAAAGCAAAACAAAGAAAGTATGCGCATGGTAGACAAACCCATCATCCATCATGATGGTTCTCATCCTTTGCACAAAACCATTAGAAGGACAAGTGCATGAATAATATGATGCAACAATGGCGATATTCATGGCACTAGGTATATGGTGCAAAGAAGTAAGACAAGCATGCTGCACAAGGGATATGTCAAAATCTCCAAACATATGTGAGAATGCTATGGGGCAAACTCATGAGCAAGACGAATAGCATGGTTGCACTCTATACATGGAAAATCTAGCATGAGGGAGGCAACACATAGAGATATATGACAAGAAGCAATATGAATCATGTGCAAAGCATATAGATGGTTGTCATCAACCGCATGAAATGGTGATGCAACATAAGCAAGCATAGTAATCAAGTCGTGCAAACTAGTGGAGCGAAGATGCAACACACTAGAAGAAATCATGGCAATCATGTCATGTAAACAAATAATAGGCATAGGGAATGCACATGACATATCGCAAGCACGAACATAAAGCAAGATGAAAGTATCATCATAGGAATGGGTCATGACTAGAACATGGCAATAGCAAGTGATATCTCCACCAAGCTTGCAAATACACATACAAGTATGAGAGTCAATCATCATGTGTAAAGCAAAGCATGGGTCACAAATGCATGGAAAGGCATAGGAATGAGCATGTCATGCAAAGTGAACATGGCAAGATGGGCATATGATATGTAATGAACAACAACCCATAACCAAGTGAGGGCCATGTAGAAGAAATGCGCGAAGTCTTTGCGCGAAGAGAGCGGTGGGAAAGACAATCCATGGGATCCCAAATCATCGTTGCTCTCTTGAGCTCGTTTTGTCAACTCGTGGGATTGCGAAGTTGACAAGTAGTCATGGGTACCTACACAAAAGAGACACAAACGAAAGAAATTGTGTGTGTGGTAAATGTACACATCATCCATCATGATGTGTATGTGCACGTGTGAGTTAGCACAAGATAAGCATCGCTCAAAGAAATTTGATGCATGGTATAAGAACATGTCATCCATCATGAAAGAATAGTTATTATGTATGACACGATGGGGACACAAATTGAGAATGCAAGTATATGGCACATCACTATCATGTTTATTCATGGGGAGCATATGGTGCACACAAGTATTGGGATCATGCAATGAATGGGATGAATCAAAATCTCCTAAAATGTATGAGGAAACTATGGGGGTCTCCTCATGAGCAATATCGGAAACATCACATGGAGAAAATGGACAACATCCAAAACAATGCATATCCGAAGTTAGGTGGTCATGGCATGGCATATGAGATAAATGATGCTTATCAATATCATCACAAGAAAAACAAATGCCAATAACCATGGGCTTGTCGTCTATGCCATATGTGCAAATTGGGTTCATTTTAATGGCATATGCATAGTCACTATGAAGAGATTGCAAATAAGACATATGGTTGATCTCATGCATAGCATATGACGAGTCAAGCGGGTTAGCAAACATGATGTGACCTAAAGAATTGTCACAAGAAATCCGATGTAACATGGCATCACAACTAATAGACTCCACATGAGAATCATCATATTCATCATAAATGGGCAAATCATCACATGGGGAAATCATACTAGAATGAAGCATGTCAATAGGGTGATCAACATCATGCAAGCAATCAATGTCAAGAATGTCTACTAGTGGGACTAGAGCATCACCGTCACCTATGTTACCTTTGTCGTTCCACTCAAGTGGTGTAGGTGAGGTGGGAAAGACCAAATGGTGGTCATCTTCATCTTGATGGAACCATGTGGGGGGTGCATCATATTCCACCATGGCCATCGTCTTGTCCAAAGAGAGGACGGAGTCGTCGAGGATAGGCGCGTCATCATAAATGGGACCTAGCACCAAATGAGAAGACACAATAGAGGTAGAGGTCAAGTTGTTAGAAATGCAAATGGCCTCACTAGACCTATCAACTATCTCATCTCTCTATGTGGTGGTTCACTCACTCCCTCAAAATAGGTGCACTCAATCTCACATATGGTGGAGTCACTCATCTCACTCAAGTGGTGGGGGTTGTGGCTCTCCTCACATGGGAATTGGGGCAACACTTCATATATGGGGCTAGTGGTGAAGTCACTCTCACTCTCAATATGGTGGCACAAGTCACTCAAGTCATCATATATCGCCGTGGTCGAAGGGGAAATCCCATGCTCAACCGTCTCGTAGTCGCTGCCGTGGATGAAGGCCGAAGATGGCACATCATCGCTCTCGTGCGTGGATGAAGGCCAAGATGGCTCAACATCACTCTAGTCGCGGATGAAGGCCAAGATGGCACAACATCACTCGCCTCCTAAGATGGAAGCATCATCCTTGCTCGCCACCTTGTCGCTTGCCTCCAAAGCTTGGTCCTTGAAGGTCTCCGTAGTCGCACTTGTCGCCGCACCATCTTGAAAAAGAGTCAAGGTAGACTCGGCATCATCAATGCCACAAAGAGGGATGGCGGTGAAGTCACACTTGGGAGCATCGTCTTGGAGCTTGTCGGGCTTGGACATCATGGTGGTACTAGCCTCATGCTTGTCGAGAGCTTGGTCTCCACGAAGTTTGCTTGGGGTGGAGAAGGCCGGCCTTCATGAGTTCTTGTTCCGCCTTGAGAGCGCCAATGTAGTAGTCGTTGATGGACTTGTAGTTCTCGAGGAAGATGGTCTTGGAGATGTCGTTGTGCAATCCCATCATGAAGTGGAACTGCTGACATGGGGTCGCCCACGCCGCTCGTCAGAAGGCAATCTTCATCTCCTTGAAGTACGCGTCGATGGACTTGGATCCTTGGATGGTGTTCTCCAATTGGCGTCGAAGTTGTTCCGTGTAGGTTGGAGGCACGAACTCTCGCCGCAAAGCTCTCTTCATCTTGGACCAACTCATCTCGTAGCACTCTGAAGGTGTGTGAAGCCACCATGTCGAGGCGTAGTCGTGGAAGTTTCTTGTGGCGCACTTCACTTGATCTTCGGGAGGAACTTGATGTAGCTTGAGGTAGTCGTCCATCAAACGCTCCCACTCGAGGTACTCCTCGGGTTCTTGAGTCCCATAGAAAGGAATCTCGTGGTCGATGTCAAGGTCGTAGTAGCTCGTGGAAGTCGCGGACTTGAGCTTGGGGAGCTTCTCTTGAGCGTAGTCTTGGGGTACTTGTTGGCGAAGATGCCGAATATCCGAAGGCGAAGATGCCTTGAAGTCGCTTGGCGCAGATGCCAAGGGAGATGGTGAAGTCATTGAGCGGTTGTTGATGTAGAGCTCTTGACCTTCACGTTCTTGTTGATGATCTTGTCGATGCCGATGTGATCTTGCCGGAGATGGTAGCACGGAAGCATGTGCTCTTGAGCGTCTTCTCGAAGATGAGGAAGATCGCTTGTAGGACTTGATGAGGGCTTTGATCTCCTCCATTTGAGCTTGCATCTTGGCGTTGGGGTTGTTGTTCGTGGCATCGAACTCGTCGTTGTTGTTGTAGACCGAAGATGAAATGCCTTGCCTATCCATCACAAGACTCGAGCAAATATTAGTGGGGAAAGAGAAGAACTTATACCAATGTACCTTGACCGATGTTGAAAATGAATCAAGTTCACTCAAATGCGGACAATGAAATAGCACTATTGGTACCAATCCTTGTCGGTTCTCACACCTACACAAGTAAAGCTTATGGAGGAGCTCGGTGAGGATAGTGGCACAAAAATTTAATGCAAAATGTTAGCAAGAGTCAATAATGTTGAAAGAGATTCACAAATTCGCAAGTGAAACAAATGGACCAATAGCAATATGTGGCACACGGAAACACACACACGGAAAGATAAATGGGGCCGTGCAACCAAGGAATGAGCTCAAAATGTGGAATCCACCAAAACGCTCGTGTTGCACAACTCAAGAGAGACGCTAGCACGATTGCTCAATAGGCGGATACGACACTTGTGCAGAACTTATAAGATGCAAAATGGATAAACTTTGTATCCCAAGTATGCTATGTATGTATGGTTCCCGGTGTTTCTCAAGATGATCCAAGATGATCGGATATGACAATCTTATATGCAATGAGGTATGATGCTATGGCACTTGCTTACAAGCTTCTTTGCTCTTTCTCTTTTTGCTTAAAAGCTTTATTTCTTTTTTTTTCTATGGCCACTTTGCACAATGCACAAACCAAGATAGCAATTGTGTATATGCGGAACAAACTTGAGACACAATGGATGATATGATACCAATATGATATGGTATGGTATGTAATGGAAGGTATGATCACTAATGTGCACAAGTAACGTGGGCCCGCAATACTCTAGTGGCTAGTCTCGTTAGGCAAGTGACGCAAATTGGGCTAGGGGTTAACAATGCATTTGCTTGGGGATTGTACAAATGGTGTCGTCGAGGTTACCGTCATTGGCGATGATGAGTGGCGGTGTTCTTGATGTATAGCCGTTCCTAGTTAGTCAAACACCCTAGGAAACGGAAAAGCCGCAAACTCAAAATCTCAAAGGCAAATGTCAAATGGTGGTAGCGGAAAGCGGTGGTGGTTTGCACTTGGCAATGCGGAAGTGGAATGACGGCTAAACACGTGTCGGAGTTGAAGTTGCCGTCCCTAAGTAGTCAAACACCTTAGGAGACACAAGCCACAACTCAAACAAAATTGGGTTAAGTTGGGGTGGCGGAAGTGTATGGTGGGCACGCCTATGCGTAAGTGGTGGTGGTGGTTGATGAATAAGCAATCGTCCCTAAGTAGCCAAACACCTTAGGAGACTCGAATCACTACTCAAGCAACCACTAATGCTATGGGGAACAAAATTGGTTAGGTTGCGGAAGTCGGTGGTGGCTATGCGCGGATGATATGGTGGAAGGCCTAGGCAAACTTGCCAAATTTTCAAAAATTTGATGGAGTCAAATGGTGGTGGTAGTATTTTTATGGGAAGGGGAATGTCAATAGCTTCAAAACGAGCTAAAGAACGTCAAAATCGGAGTTCGAATGAATTAGTTACGGACAAAACAAAAATCAGCCGAAGTCTGAAACTACAGGTTACGGTCGTCCGGAAATGGTCGGACATCCGTAAATTCAGTTCGGGTTAGGGGTTCCGGTCGTCCGGAAATGGTCAGACGTCCGGTCGTTCACAGGGCTCCGGACGTCCGTAAAACGTCGGTCGTCCGGTGGGTCGGGGTCAACGCGAGATGCGAGTTTCGGGACGCGATTTTGGGCGGAATTTGGGATTTTGGGGTCAAAATTGAAGAGATTTCGTGGATGAAAGATGGGGAAACTTGGGGAAATGCTAGATCCACTCGAAACCAAGCAAATCCATGGATCAAAATCAACAAAACATCATCAAAACTAACAAATCACAAAAAAAATTTGGGGGCTATTTTTGGTGCGGATTTTCGGATTTAGGACGAAATCAACAAAATCAAGCTAGAAAAAGAGGGGTAGGGGCTCCAAAAACGTGATCAACCTAAGCTCTGATCCATAGATGATATAGGGCAGAACCCTATGTGGGCGATCTTTCACGTTTGGAGAGAATCCCTACGAGAAACACGAAGAACGAGCGGAAGAACACGAGGAAATCACGGGAGGAACGAGGGAAAACACTCAACCAACAAGGAATCGGTCACACAAATGCTAGATCAAAGAACACAAAGAGAGATACATGATTCAAGGTCAACAAAGGACGATACAAACGGTAGCCGTTCTTCTCCGTGAGGAGGTCTTGAGGTTGGTCTTCTCCGCAAAGGGAGGTCTTGAATCCGCTTGGGGGGATCTTCTCCGAAGAGGTCCTGAGCTCCGAGGAGAAGTAACCAAGTGGATGAGCAAAAGCTCTCACACAAATATGAGCTAATCCTTTGCTAACCTAGAAAGGTGGGGAAGAAAGAGTATATATAGTCTAGGGGGCGAAGGGGTACAAGGGCTACGGCCCCAAACAAAGTAAACACTTTCAGCGCCGGACGTCCGGAGGTCACCGGTCGTCCGGAGGCTCGACATGGTCCGGACGTCCGGAGGTCTTCGGACGTCCGTAGATTCGGTTCGGGCGTGCGTCGGTCGGACGTCCGAAGGCGGCCGGTCGTCCGGGGCTTCAGGAGGGTCCGGACGTCCGGAGGTTGTCGGTCGTCCGTAGCTTTGGCTCGGGTGATTGTCGTCCGGACGTCCGGGCAGCTCCAGTCGTCCGTAGATCTGGTTCGGGTGACGAAGTTCCGGACGTCCGGAGGGCGCCGGTCGTCCGTGTGCTGGAGAGGTGTCTGACGTCCGGAGTCTTCCGATCGTCCGGCCGCTGGGGACTCCGCAGCTCCGTCTTTTTCCGTCTTCTTCCGTGCTTCTCGCGGATGGTGTAGGTGTTCCTTGGCGCTTGCACTCCTCCTCGTCATCCGTGAAGCTCCGGTCATACCTATGCATGCACCCGAGTGGAGTGTCAAGTAGTATACCATCCTCGAAGGGGTCAAGTGAACACGTGTAAAGGAGAAGATTCACCTTTATGTATGAGAAGTAGAGGTCGCACGTGTCACTTGCCAAACGGACTCTTGACATGGTGATGACCGTAGGATGCTCCGTATCACATCATGTTTGCTAATCCGCTTGACTTGTCATATGCTATGCATGAGATCCATCATATGTCTTATTTGCAATCTCTTCATAGTGACTATGCATATGCCATTAAAATAAACCCAATTTGCACATATGGCATAGATGACAAGCCCATGGTTATTGGCATTTGTGATAGAGGCAAAGGTGTCCCGATGTTTCGATGAGATGGTGGCTATCGTTTCTGTGGGAGTCGACCTTGACGATCCGACTACGAACGTGCGAGACGTCGCGCCTTAGCAATCGCTAAACCAACTTCCGAGGGTTATTGACCACGCCGGAGCACGATCAACTTGACCACGAGGGCCTGTTTCCTGCGAGCAAACGAAGAACAAGCAAGAAACTGAGATTGCAATCTGAATATTGCGAATATAAGATGAAAGCTTTATTGATCAAGGTGGGGTTCTGTGGACGCCTTTGTGCAGTCGTTGAACACAAACGGCACGCGAAGTTGCAACTATGGCGAACTTTTAATCTAAACAAAACCCAAAGTCTAAACGACGCCCTAAGGGCTGTATATATGGAGGAAGAGGAGGGAATTTCGTGGCCCTTGAGGGAGGGGTCCGAAACCATCCCTAACTCTTGTTTCCCCACACATACGGACTCTAAAAACAGCCTATACTTAAGTATTTCGAAATTACATGGGCCTGGCCCAATAATAAGGTGATGCAGCACCTAGAATAGCCTATGGACGAATATTATGAAGTGGCATCTTGTATATTTCGTCCAAGGCTTCATGCACCCATTATGGTGGCTTCAAAGTCCTGAAATCATCACTTGTAACTCCGTTCTTGTTCCCTTGCGCATGGCATTATCTCCATGCTTGTTCTTGCTCCAATGTCCATCCTTCTCCAAGCTAGGGCCTTCATTTGTAAGTAAAACAAATGTATCCAATTTAGGCAGCATCATATTCTCATGTACATTAGAATCATTACCAAGAAACGAAAGTACCTGATAATTTAATTGGCGTGCGCGAGCTCTAGTAATTGGTCCAAAGATATGTAGCAAGAGGGGCTGTGGGTGTAACAATGGTATTGATGTCCTCATCATCCTCCCCTTCTTGAAATGAAGTCGCCCTCGACGGAAACTCATCTTCCTCACCCAAATAAGGCTTCAAATCTGCAATGTTAAAAGTGGGACTAACCCCAAAATCTGCAGGTAGCTCAAGTTTATATGCATTATCATTTATTTTCTCTAACACCTTAAATGGACCATCAGCACGTGGCATTAGCTTTGATTTGCGCAAACTAGGAAACCTATCCTTACGCAAATGTAACCAAACAAGATCTCCGGTGCAAAGACAACATGTTTTCTACCCTTATCTCCAAAGACGTTTATATTTAGCATTCATACGCTCAATGTTTTCCTTAGTTATCTCATGCATTTTTAAAATCAATTCAGCACGTTCTTTAGCATCAAAATTAACCTTCTCCGAAGATGGAAGAGGCAACAAATCAATAGGTGCACGAGGTAGGAAGCCATACACAATTTCAAAAGGGCACATCTTAGTAGTAGAATGCAATGAACGATTATAAGCAAATTCAATATGAGGCAAGCATTCTTCCCACATTTTCTTATTATTCTTCAAAACAGCCCTAAGCATAGTAGACAATGTTCTATTGACTACTTCAGTTTGTCCATCGGTTTGGGGTGACAAGTAGTACTAAAAAGCAGTTTAGTCCCCAACTTAGCCCATAAACATCTCCAAAAGTGGCTAAGAAATTTAGTATCACGATCTGAAACAATAGTATTTGGCACACCATGCAAGCGAATAATTTCACGAAAGAACAAATCAGCAACATTAACAGCATCATCGCTTTTATGACATGGTATAAAGTGTGCCATTTTCGAGAATCTATCCACGACAACAAATATGCTATCCCTCCCCTTCTTTGTTCGAGGTAAACCTAAAACAAAGTCCATAGATATATCCTCCCAAGGAACACTAGGCAATCGGGCAAAGGCATATATAAACCATGAGGATTGAGTCGTGACTTAGCTTTTTGACATGTAGTGCAATGAGCAACAAAACGCTCAACATCCCGTCTCATCTTTGGCCAAAAGAAATGTGTAGCAAGTATATCCTCCGCCTTCTTCACGCCAAAGTGTCCCATTAATCCTCCTCCATGCGCCTCCTGCAACAACAAAAGACTTAACAGAGCTAGCAGGAATGCATAGCTTGTTAGCACGGAACACAAAACCATCATTAATAACGAACTTGTTCCATGTTCTTCCTTCTTTACAATTCTGCATTACATCTTTAAAATCAGCATCATGCACATATTGATCTTTGATGGTCTCCAAACCAAATATTTTGAAGTCAAGTTGTGAAAGCATAGTATATCGACGAGACAAAGCATCAGCAATAACATTTTCTTTACCCTTCTTGTGTTTAATGACATAAGGGAAAGTCTCAATGAATTCAACCCATTTAGCATGTCTACGATTCAGTTTAGCTTGACTTTTAATATGTTTCAAAGATTCATGATCAGAATGTATAACAAATTCTTTGGGCCATAAATAATGTTGCCATGTCTCTAAAGTCCTAACAAGAGCATATAATTCTTTGTCATAAGTAGAATAGTTCAGACTAGGCCCACTCAATTTTTCGTAAAAGTATGCAACAGGTTTGCCATCTTGTAATAACACACCTCCTAATCCAATTCCACTAGCATCACATTCAAGCTCAAAAGTCTTATTAAAGTCAGGAAGTTGGAGTAAAGGAGCATGTGTCAACTTATCTTTCAATACCGTGAAGGCTTCTTCCTGTGCGGTACCCCAAACAAAAGGCACATCCTTCTTTGTAAGCTCATTGAGAGGTGCAGCAATGGTGCTAAAGTCTCTCACAAAACGCCTATAGAAACCAGCGAGTCCAAGAAAACTCCTCACTTGTGTGACCGCTTTTGGGCTGCGGCCAACTCTCAATAGCTTCAATCTTGGCTTTATCAACTTCAATTCCTGTGGAGTAACAACATAGCCAAGAAAAGATACTCGGTCGGTGCAAAAGGTGCACTTCCCAAGGTTACCAAACAAACGTGCATCACGTAGAGCATTAAAAACAGCACGTAAATGTTCCAAATGTTCTTCCAAAGATTTGCTATAAATCAGTATATCATCAAAGTAAACTACCACAAATCGTCCAATGAAAGCACGTAAAACTTCGTTCATTAATCTCATGAAAGTACTAGGTGCATTAGTTAACCCAAAAGGCATGACTAACCACTCATATAATCCAAACTTAGTTTTAAATGCTGTTTTCCATTCATCTCCCAATTTCATACGAATTTGATGGTATCCACTACGCATAAATCAACTTTGGAGAATATTGTAGAGCCACTCAATTCATCAAGCATATCATCTAGCCTAGGAATAGGATGACGATAACGAATAGTAATATTATTAATGCCTCTACAATCAACACACATACGCCGACGTACCATCCTTTTTAGGCACTAGTATAATAGGAACAGCACAAGGACTAAGAGATTCGCAGATATAACCTTTGTCGAGCAGCTCCGTACTTGACGCATAATCTCCTTCGTCTCCTCACGGATTGAGTACGGTATGGTGCTGGCGGTTGGGTAGCGATGCACCGGAATTAAGTCAATTTGATGCTCAATCCCTCGAATAGGTGGTAATCCTGGCACGCCTTGTGGGAAGACGTCAGTGAACTCCTGCAAAATGTTAGTGACAATGAGGGGCAAAGAGGAAGGCACGTCCTCGAATGAAAATAATGCCTCTTTGCACACAAAAGCATAGCAAACAGATTTGCTAGAATCTAGCTCATCAATATCAGATTTGGTGGCAAATAAACATGCACTTTTCAGTTTAATTTCAGAAGCAACATTAGATGGTTTATTATTAGGCTTCATTTGTTGCTCAAATTCTTTTGCCACAATCTGATTTTCACTCTTATTTTTCTCCTGTTTTGCTTTATTAGCTCTATTAATATCATCTTTCAAAATGGAATCAGGAGTCATAGGAAGCAAAGTAATATTTTTATCCTTGTGAACAAGAGTATACTGATTGTTTCTACATGGTGTACAGAATTTTTATCAAATTGCCATGGTCTACCAAGTAATAAGGAACATGCTTGCATAGGTACCACATCACAATCAACATAATCAGCATATGTAGAGATACTAAAATACACACGAACAAAGACGTGTTACCTTAACCTTGCCGCTGTTGTTGAACCATTGGATGTAGTAAGGATGTGGATGTGGTCTTGTGGTGAGAGAAAGCTTCTCCACCATATCCATGCTAGCCAAGTTGTTGCAGCTCCCTCCATCTATGATGACGCTTGAATAGAACGTTCCTTCACAACTCCCTTTGTATGGAATAAGTTATGTCTCTGATTTTGCTCAGCTTGTGTAACCTGCACACTCAAAACACGTTGAGCAACTAAACATTCATACCGCCACAAGATCTTCAGCAGCCATGTATTGCGTGTCATGATCGTAATCATCTCCACCGTGTTCTTCATGTGTAATAAGAGCCAAAGTCTCTTCATCATAGTCACTAAGCGGACTCATACCCACCATCCTCAAGAGCAATCATCACACGCTGAGATTGGCATTCTCTCATAAAATGTCCTCTTCCTTACAACGTGACGACAAATAATATCACTTGTGTGCCCTGTTGACGCCATGGAAGAAGAAGAGCTCTGTAGGCCCAGCAGGTGTGCTCTTGGCGATAGTGGTGGTTGTGCCTCGCTTTCTTGTATCACGGTTGGAGGTGGCAGCCGACGGAGGTGCCGTGTAGTAGAACGTGTGGAAGTAGATGATGCACGTGGTGTCCATGATGAAGGTCGACCTGCAGAAAAGTTAGTTCGGCCAACGCCTGTCGATCCTGCACTTCACGCTCAGCTTTACAAGCAAGATGGAATAATCGAGTGATATTATTATAATCCTTGTAGTCTAGAATGGTCTGAATCTCTCTATTTAATCCACCCGTAAAACGTGCAAGCATAGCTTCATTCTCCTCAACAATACCACATCTAATCAAGCCAGTTTGTAATTCCTGATAATATTCTTCTACCGAATTTTTCCTTGTCTTAAGCGCTGCAATTTTTGAAGTAATTCACGTTGATAATATGGTGGAACCCAACGAGTACGCATAGCAGTTTTCAAAGCAGCCCAAGTAGCTGGAACAGGATATAATCTACAATGTTCAGACCACCAAACACATGCAAAGCTAGTGAAAGCACAAACAGCAGCAGGAACACGTCTCTCCTCATGATATTGTAAACATGTAAATCGTTGTTCAGTTTCTAACTCCCAAGTAAGATATATATCAGGAACATATCTACCCTCAAATGGTGGAATATTCAATTTCAGTTTAGGGAGATGGTCATGATCTCGCACCAAGGGGAGCCCGAACATTGCCATTATTTGCATGTGGACGACCTGGTGGTTGTGGTGCTGGTGGTTGCACGTAGTAATCTTGATGTTGATCAACCTCATCCTCGTAATCTCTCACATAATCATCCTCCCCACCGCAGCAGCAGGAGCCACGAAGTATCAACAATGAAGCACCAAAGAGCTTGGCCAGTCAAGAGGGACACGGAAGCTCGGCGGAGGGCTGTTTGCGATGTGGAGGTAGTCCTTGTTGTTGTAGTAGAGGTGCGTTAGGTGCCGCCGGTGGTGGTGGTGGTAGACGCGCGAGCAATTCATTAAACTTGGTGTCGAGCTTTGTTTCGAACGCCTTCTCAATGCCATCTATCTTCTCCATGGCCTCTTCAAATCTATTTAGCACATCGTCCACCTGCCCACTCATCATTTGTTGAAACTTATCATGTAGCGCTTTGTTTGTCATGTTCTCCTACCGGTCTCGCCGGCTTGTGATCCCGCCATGGTTAGCAAAGAAGAGAAACACACAAGAATATGATTGACAGACTACTAGGAAGTGGTGGTGGTTGTGTGGTGGGCGATCACAAATCCGTCAAGCAAATCTCAAATTCTTACCAGTTCTTACCCAACAAAGAAAGTGTGACGGCAACCGATGTAGTCAAAACTCTCAAAGCTTGGATAGAGCGATTACTGTGGAGAGTCAAACGTACGATGTAGATGTATGTGGAGCTAGGAAGGCTTATAATATGGTAGCAAAAAAGGTCAATAATAATCAATTCAGAGATGCAAAGTTGAATAAACGCTCAACGACGCAGATCAGTCTGGTCCTAGGCTAGACCGTGCTAGAGAGACGCGAGCCTAGAACACTAACAAAATCACGGCTACCGCACGTAAACAAGGGAAAAGCACACTGGATTTTTTTTTCGCTTTTTTTTTTTTGCGCTCCTTTTTTTTTTTGCGAAAAATCTCTATAATGGCGAGTGTCTCAAAACTCTTCCCAGGTCAAATCGACAGGATGGGCACGAAAATTTTTTCGACCAATTTTTTTTTCAATCGCCGGACCCAAAAACTGGAAACGGGTCAAAAAAAACTTTCTATAACGGCGGCTGTCTCAATACACTTAGAAACACTTAAAAACAGGATAGCCAGAAAAATTTTCGACAAGTGCGTTTTCGGAAAATTTTGGGCCTAAACGGAGGGTGGTTTCCGGACTCTTCTTTTTTTTTTTTTCCGAAACCTACTCCGGCAAGGAAACACGAATCGGAAACTAGATGGATCTCGAAAACAAACCTAATATGAGAAGAACTCGGATTGGTGGTGGATATATGGTGGTGGTATATGGCAGCGGTGGTGGTAGCGGTGGTAGTATATGGATATGGATCGGTGGTGGTATATGGACACGGATTGGTGGTGGTATATGGATATGGATTCGAGCGGTGATGGTAGGTGGCAGGTGGCGATGATGATGGTGCGGTATGCGTGACAACTTATGACCGTAACTTCGAAACTCTAAAAGACTAGACGCTAAGACCAAAGCAACTAGACACGACGATGCAACCGCAAGAATTCAACAAAGCAAAACCCTAAAAAGATTATGCAAAGGCTCAGATTGGTTCGGATATGATGAACTAACCCTAATTTTTTTGTGGCTTTTTCGTGGACTATAGGTATGAAGAACAGACTCGATCTAAACTACGGAAAACTGTAAAATCTCACCGAGCAACCTGAAAATCTGATACCACTTGATAGAGGCAAAGGTGTCCCGATGTTTCGATGAGATGGTGGCTATCGTTTACGTGGGAGTCGACCTCGACGATCCGACTATTTAACGTCTTGAGACGTCATACTTAGCAATCGCTAAACCAACTTCCGAGGGTTATTGACCACGCCGAGCACGATCAACTCGACCACGAGGGCCTGGTTCCTGCGACCAAACGAAGAACAAGCAAGAAACTGAGATTGCAATCTGAATATTGCGAATATAAGATGAAAGCTTTATTGATCAAGGTGGGGTTCTGTGACGCCTTTGTCTGGTCGTTGAACACAAACGAAGTACACGAAGTTGCAACTATGGCGAACTTTTAATCTAAACAAAAACCAAAGTCTAAACGATGCGCTAGGGGCTGTAAACATGGAGGAAGAGGGGGGAATTTTGTGGCCCTTGAGGGAGGGGTCCAAACCATCCCTAACTCTTGTTTCCCCACACATACGGACTCTAAAAACAGCCTATACTTAAGTATTTCGAAATTACATGGGCCTGGCCCAATAATAAGGTGACGCAGCACCTAGAATAGCCTATGGACGAATATTATGAAGTGGCATCTTGTATATTTCGTCCAAGGCTTCATGCACCCATTATGGTGGCTTCAAAGTCCTGAAATCATCACTTGTAACTCCGTTCTTGTTCCCCTTGCATGGCATTATCTCCATGCTTGTTCTTGCTCCAATGTCCATCCTTCTCCAAGCTAGGGCCTTCATTTGTAAGTAAAACAAATGTATCCAATTTAGGCAGCATCATATTCTCATGAACATTAGAATCATTACCAAGAAACGAAAGTACCTGATAATTTAATTGGCGTCTTGTGAGCTCTAGTAATTGGTCCAGTATATGTAGCAGTAGGGGCTGTGGGTGTAACAATGGTATTGATGTCCTCATCAATTTGCTTTTCTTGTGATGATATTGATATGCTCCCTTTGCATCCTTTATCTCATATGCCATGCCATGCCCTCCTAGCTTCGGATATGCATTGTTTTGGATGTTGTCCATTTTCTCCAAATGATGTTTCCAATATTGCTCATGAGGAGACCCCCATAGTTTCCTCATACATGTTAGGAGAATTTGATCCATCCCATTCATTGCATGATCCCCATACTTGTGTGCACCACATGCTCCCCATGAATGAAAATGCTATCGATGCGCCATATACTCGCATTCTCAATTTGTGTCCCCATCGTGTCATACATAATAACTATTCTTTCATGATGGATGACATGTTCTTATACCATACATCAAATTTCTTTGAGCAATGCTTATCTTGTGCTAACTCACATGTGCACATACACATCATGATGGATGATGTGTACATTTACCACGCACACAATTTCTTTGGTTTGTGTCTCTTTTGTGTAGGTACCCATGAATACTTGTCGACCTCGCAATCCCACGAGTTGACAAAACGAGCTCTAGAGAGCAACGATGATTTGGGATCCCATGGATTGCCTTTCCCACCGCTCACTTCGCGCAAACACTTTGCGCATTTCTTTTACATGGCCCTCACATGGTTATGGGTAGTTGTCCATTATATACCCTTTGCCCATCTTGCCATGTTCACTTTGCATGATATGCCCATTCCTATGCCTTTGCCATGCATTTGTGACCCATGCTTTGCATTACACATGATGATTGATTCTAGTACTTGTATGTGTATTTGCAAGCGTGGTGGAGATATTGTTTGGTATTGCCATGATTGCTTTGTGCCCCATGCCTATGATGACACTATGATCTTGCTTTGTGTTCGTGCTTGCGATATGTCATGTGCATTCCCTATGCATATTATTAGTTTACATGACATGATTGCCATGATTTACTCTAGTGTGTTGCATCTTCGCTCCACTAGTTTGCACGACTTGATTACAATGCTTGCTTATGTTGCATCACCAATGATTCATACGTGCTCATTTCATGCGGTTGATGACAACCATCTATATGCTTTGCACATGATTCATATTGATTCTTGTCATATATCTCTATGTGTTGCCTCCCTCATGCTAGATGATTTGCCATGTATTGAGTGCAACAATGATTCTCTTCTTGCTCATGAGATTGCCCCCATAGCATTCTCGCATATATTTGGAGATTTTGACATAATTCTTGTGAAGCATGCTTGTCTTAACTCTTTGCACCATATACCTAGTGCCATGAATATTGCCATTGTTGCATCATATTATTCATGCACTTGTCCTTCTAATGGTTTTGTCCAAATGATGAGAACCATCATGATGGATGATGTGTTTATCTACCATGCGACACGTTCTTTGTTTTGTTTTGTGCATGTGTAGGATACTTGGACTTTGTGTCGACGTCCACGCCACGTGAGTTGACCATTCGAGCTCTTGAGAGCGAACCACCTTCTACCACGACGATTCTACATCGCACTTGTTTGTGCTTCGCATTGTGAAGGACGACAAGGACACACTTTCAAGGAATCACAAGATGGTGCGACATTGGAGAGTGCCCATTTCGAGCTTCACGATGGCGAGAGTTTGGTGATCGACCACTTTGACACGGCACCGCCATCTCTTTCCCATGGTGATTTGGTTTTCGATCCGAGGTCGGATCCTTTCCAAGGGGAGGGATGATGCGGAGCATCCTCGATCATCACCGTGTCAAGAGTCCGCTTTGGCAAGTGACACGTGCGACCTCTTCTTCACATACACAAAGGTGAATCTTCTCCTTTACACGTGCTCACTTGACCCCTTCGAGGATGGTATACTACTTGACACTTCCCCCTATGCATGCCTAGGTACCAAGGAGACCCTCTCGGAGATGCTCGGAAGGATGGACAAGACACCAAGTACAAGGACCAAGAGAAGAATCGCCTGGTTAGAAAGATCCGGACGTCCGACCAGACCGGACGTCCGACAACTCGAGCTCGGACGACCGCACCTCCGGACGACCGTGCAGCGACCACCGAACGAATCTGCGGACATCCGAAGAACTCCGGACGTCCGGGACCCCGAGCCTCCGGACGACCGCCCTCCGGACGTCCGGATCAAGCATGCCCGAGCGAATCTACGGACGTCCAAGAGCGCCGGACGTCCGGACCTTCGAGCCTCTCGACGGCCGGAACCCTCCGGACGTCCGACGCCTGTCACAAGACAAGGTGTTGGGCCGCAGCCCATGTACCCCTTCACTTACCCCTTCGTGGCCCATGACTATATATACTCCTCCACCTCCTCCTAGTTAGGGTTAGCATTGGATTAGCTCATGTTTGTGTGAGAGCCTTGCTCATCCACTTGGTTACTTCTCCTCGGAGCTCAGGACCTCTACGGAGAAGATCCCCCAAGCGGATTCAAGACCCCCTTCTAGGGTGGACCCCATCAAGACCTCCTCTCGGAGAAGAACGGCTACTCGTGTATCCTTACCTTTGTTGATTGTGGATCATATGTACCTCCTTGTGTTCGATGATCTAGTATTTTTGTGATTGATCCCTTGTCGGTTTAGTGATTTCTCTCTCGTTTCCCCCGTGTTTCCCTCTCGTTCTTCCGCGCGTTCTTCGTGATTCCCCCGTAGGATCCGCTCCAACGTGTAAGATCGTCCACGTAGGGTTCCACCCTACATCATTCCATCTTGCTTGTAAAGCTGAACGTGAAGTGCAGGATCGACAGGCGTTGGCGCGGACTAACTTTTCTGCAGGTCGACCTTCATCATGGACACCACGTGCATCATCTACTTCCACACGTTCTACTACACCGGCACCTCCGCCGGCTGCCACCTCCAACCGTGATACAAGAAAGCGTGCACAACCACCACTATCTCGCCAAGAGCGCACTTCCGGGCCTACACAGAGCTCTTCTTCTTCCATGGCGTCAACAGGGCACACAAGTGATATTATTTGTCGTCGTTGCAAGGGAAGAGGACATTTTGCCGTGAGAATGCCAATCTCAGCGTGTGATGATTGCTACCGAGGATGGTGGGTATGAGTCCGCTTAGTGACTATGATGAAGAGACTTTGGCTCTTATTACACATGAAGAACATGGTGGAGATGATTACGATCATGAGACGCAATACATGGCTGTCAAGATGCCGACAGTATGAATGTTTAGTTGCTCAACGTGTTTTGAGTGTGCAGGTTACACAAGCTGAGCAAAATCAGAGGCATAACTTGTTCCATACAAAGGAGTTGTGAAGGAACGTTCTATTCAAGCGTCATCATAGATGGAGGGAGCTGCAACAACTTGGCTAGCATGGATATGGTGGAGAAGCTTTCTCTCACCACAAGACCACATCCACATCCTTACTACATCCAATGGTTCAACAACAGCGGCAAGGTTAAGGTAACACGTCTGTTCGTGTGTATTTTAGTATCTCTACATATGCTGATTATGTTGATTGTGATGTGGTACCTATGCAAGCATGTTCCTTATTACTTGGTAGACCATGGCAATTTGATAAAAATTCTGTACACCATGGTAGAAACAATCAGTATACTCTTGTTCACAAGGATAAAAATATTACTTTGCTTCCTATGACTCCTGATTCAATTTTGAAAGATGATATTCATAGAGCTAAGAAAGCAAAACAGGAGAAAAATAAGAGTGAAAATCAGATTGTGGCAAAAGAATTTGAGCAACAAATGAAGCCTAATAATAAACCATCTAATGTTGCTTCTGAAATTAAACTGAAAAGTGCATGTTTACTTGCCACCAAATCTGATATTGAGGAGCTAGATTCTAGCAAATCTGTTTGCTATGCTTTTGTGTGCAAAGAGGCATTATTTTCATTCGAGGACATGCCTTCCTCTTTGCCCCCTGTTGTCACTAACATTTTGGAGGAGTTCGCTGACGTCTTCCCACAAGACGTGCCACCGGGATTACCACCTATTCGAGGGATTGAGCATCAAATTGACTTAATTCCCGGTGCATCGCTACCCAACTGTGCACCATACCGTACCAATCCAGAGGAGACGAAGGAGATTATGCGTCAAGTACAGGAGTTGCTCGACAAAGGTTATATACGCGAATCTCTTAGTCCTTGTGCTGTTCCTATTATACTAGTGCCTAAAAAGGATGGTACGCCACGTATGTGTGTTGATTGTAGAGGCATTAATAATATTACTATTCGTTATCGTCATCCTATTCCTAGGCTAGATGATACACTTGATGAATTGAGTGGCTCTACAATATTCTCCAAAGTTGATTTGCGTAGTGGATACCATCAAATTCGTATGAAATTGGGAGATGAATGGAAAACAGCATTTAAAACTAAGTTTGGTTTATATGAGTGGTTAGTCATGCCTTTTGGGTTAACTAATGCACCTAGTACTTTCATGAGACTAATGAACGAAGTTTTACGTGCTTTCATTGGACGATTTGTGGTAGTCTATTTTGATGATATACTGATTTATAGCAAATCTTTGGAAGAACATTTGGAACATTTACGTGCTGTTTTTAATGCTCTACGTGATGCACGCTTGTTTGGTAACCTTGGGAAGTGCACCTTTTGCACCGACCGAGTATCTTTTCTTGGCTATGTTGTTACACCACAGGGAATTGAAGTTGATAAAGCCAAGATTGAAGCTATTGAGAGTTGGCCGCAGCCCAAAACGGTCACACAAGTGAGGAGTTTTTGATGCGGAGCATCCCACGTTCATCCCCATGTACACTCCCACTACTCTCCAAGCCCCAAGTGGACATATGACGAGACCTCGAACAAACGCCATTGGACACAAGGTGAACTCGCTCCTCTCCGAACCTTCACTTCCCACATGTGAGACATGGTTACTACCTCAAATATATGTGCTATGCATGACCAGGAACAAGGAGGAAGACCATGGACAAGACGGCGAGGACACCAAGTACACGGACCAAGAAAAGAAGCTGGTTAGAACGGCCGGACGTCCGACCAGACCGGACGTCTGACGACTCCTGTTCGGACGGCCGGGCCCTCCGGACGACCGTGCGGCGACCACCGAACGAATCTGCGGACATCCGAAGAACTCCGGACGTCCGGGACCCCATGAGCCTCCGGACGACCGGCCCTCTCCGGACGTCCGACCGAAGCGCACTGAGCCGAATCTACGGATGTCCAAGAGCTCCGGACGTCCGGACCTTCGAGCCTCCTGACGACCGGAACCCTCCGGACGTCTGACGCCTATCTCAAGACAAGGTGTTGGGCCGCAACCCATGTACGCCTTCACTTACCCCTTCGTGGCCCATGACTATATATACTCCTCCACCTCCTCCTAGTTAAGGTTAGCATTGGATTAGCTCATATTCTTGTGTGAGAGCCTTTGCTCATCCACTTGGCTACTTCTCCACCGAGATCAGGACCTCTTCGGAGAAGATCCCCCAAGCGGATTCAAGACCCCCTTCTAGGGTGGACCCCATCAAGACCTCCTCACGGAGAAGAACGGCTACCGTTTGTATCGTCCTTTGTTGACTTTGAATCATGTATCTCCCTTTGTGTTCATCGATCTAGCACTTGTGTGATTGACCTCTTGTCGGTTGAGTGAATTCTCTCTCGCTTCCTCCGTGTTTTCCTCTTGTTCTTCCGCGTGTTCTTCGTGATTCACCGTAGGATCCGCTCCAACGTGAAAGATCATACACGTAGGGTCCCACCCTACATCATCTATGGATCGAGCTTAGGTTGATCACGCTTTTTGGAGCCCCTACCCTCTTTTTCTAGCTTGATTTTGTTGATTTCGTCCTAAATTCGAAAATCCCCACCAAAAATAGCCCCAATTTTTTTGTGATTTGTTAGTTTTGATGATGTTTTGTTGATTTTGATCCATGGATTTGCTTGGTTTCGAGTGGATCTAGCATCTCCCCAAGTTTTCCCACTTTCCATCCACAAAATCTCCTCAATTTTGACCCCAAAATCCCCAAATTTCGCCCAAAATCGCGTCCCGAAACTCGCATCTCGCGTTGACCCCGACCCACCGGACGACCGACGTTTTACGGACGTCTGGAGCCCCAGGAATGACCGGACGTCCGACCTTTTCCGGACGACCGGAACCCCTAACCCGCACCGAATTTACGGATTTCCGACTTTTCCGGACGTCCGACGCCCCGGACATCCGACCTTTTCCGGACGTCCGTAACTGTAGTTTCAGACTTTCGCTGATTTTTGTTTTGTCCATAACTAATTCATCCGAACTCCGATTTTGACGTTCTTTAGCTCGTTGAAAAGCTCTTGACATCCCCCTTCCAACAAAAATACCACCAAAATCATTTGACTCCATCAAATTTTGTGAACTTTGGCATCTTTGCCTATGGCTTCCGCCACATCCACCGCATAACCACCACCCACAACCGCAACCAAACCAATATACTTCCCCAAAGCAATAGTGGTTTCTTTAGTAGTGATTCTAGTCTCCTAATGTGTTTCGCTACTTAGGGACGATTGCTTCTTCATCAACCACCACCACCACTTCCACATAACCTTGCCCACCATACACTTCAACCACCCCAACTTAACCCAATTGTTGATTGAGCTTTTTCGAGTTGTGATTCGAGTCTCCTAAGGTGTTTCGCTACTTAGGGACGGCAACTTCAACTCCGACACGTGTATAGCCCATCATTCCACTTCCGCATTGCCAAGTGCAAACCACCACCGCATTCCCGCTACCACCATTTTGACATTTGACGTTTGAGATTTTGAGTTCGCGGTTTTTCCGTTTCCTAAGGTGTTTCGGCTACTTAGGGACGAGTCTCCATCATCTTGGTATCTACATCAAGAACACCGCTACTCATCATCGCCGGACGGTAACCTCCATATCATCTTGGTATCGTGGTATCCCTCCATTGTATATTCCCTTGCTTTTGCATTGTTAACCCCTAGCCTTACTTTTATGCGTTACTTGCCTATCGAGACTAGCCATTTGAGTATTGCCGCAACGTTACTTGTGCACATTAGTGATCATACCTTCCATTACATACCATACCATATCATATTGGTATCGTATCATCCATTGTGTCTCAAGTTTGTTCCCGCATATACACAATTGCTATCTTGGTTTGTGCATTGTGCAAAGTGGCCATACAAAAAAAAAGAGAATAAAGCTTTTAAGCAAAAGAAAGAGAGCAAAGAAGCTTGTAAGCAAGTGCCATAGCATCATACCACATTGCATATAAGATTGTCATATCCGATCATCTTGGATCATCTTGAGAGAAACACCGGAACCATACATACATAGCATACTTGGGATAGAAGTTTATCCATTTTGCATCTTATAGGTTGTGCACAAGTGTCGTATCCGCCTATTGAGCAATCGTGCTAGCGTCTCTCTTGAGTTGTGCAACACGGCGTTTTCCGTGGATTCCACATTTTGTGCTCATTCCTTGGTTGCACGACCCCATTTATCTATCCGTGTGTGTGTTTACGTGTGCCATTCTTTGCTATTGGTCCATTTGTTTCGCTTATGAATTTGTGAATCTCTTTCAACATTATTGAATCTTGCTAACATTTTGCATTAAATTTTTGTGCCACTATCCTCACCGAGCTCCTCCATAAGCCTTACTTGTGTAGGTGTGAGAACCGACAAGGATTGGTACCAATAGTGCTATTTCATTGTCCGCATTTGAGTGAACTTGATTCATTGTCAACCTCGGTCAAGGTACATTGGTATAAGTTCTTCTCTTTCTCCCACTCATATTTGCTCGAGTCTTGTGATGGATAGGCAAGGCATTTCATCTCCGGTCTTCGACAACAACGACGGCGTGAACAACTACATCACCAAAGCGTCTCTCTTTGATCTACAACGACAAGTGCAAGGCACACAATCAAGATTGCGAGCGCATCGAGAACATCTCCATCGACATTCATCACTCCGAAGCAAGGAGAAGGGACTACTTCGACAAGAAGCTTGCCGCACATAAAGAGGAGCAAGATGCAAGGATGGAGGAGATTCGGGCCTTGATCAAGTCTTCTTCCCCTTCGTCATCTTCAAGGCGGCGACATTCAAGCCACAAGTCTTCGGAGCGCGAAAAAGATGCAAGTGCAAATCGTCCTCGTCCACATCTACATGGCGACCACCATCACGTTCGTGATCAATATCGTCATGAAGGGCAAGTCACCTCCAAGCATCATGTGCATGACGACGACAAACCACATCTACAACGACATCATCATCATGAAGATGCTCCACAAGCGCAAATGCACAAGTCCCAACAAGCCCTACTTCACGCCAAGTCGAAGCTTCATAAGCACAAGAGAAGACCGCGAGACGACCACCACCAAGACGACGCTACGGCTACATCAACCACTTCGGCATCTTCGCCAAGTGTTCTCAAGGCATCTTCGCCTTTGGACGACGGCATCTTCGCCTTACTTCCCACGCAGGTACGCCTACATCGACTTCATCAAGTCCAAGGCGACCACCGACAAGCGAGGGCGACACTTCCATCTTCGGAAGCCCCTCAAGGAAGATGGCCGAGCATGGGAAACTCCCTTCGGTCATGGAGACGAGCTATGAGGTGCCACATCATATGGGCCTCCAACACCAAGACGGTGACAAGACGGTCGAGCGAGGGCCATCCCCTTCGACCACGGGCGACGAGAGCGAACCTCTTCAACAACATGAAGACGGCGCCAACATTGGACTCCTCCTCCGAGTCAAGCTACGCGATCACAAGATGGAGACATTTGCACCTACATCTCTAGCACCCACATATGTCGAGATGCCCCAATTGCCATGTGAGGAGAGCCACCACCCCATGAGTGACATGAGTGACTCCACCATACGTGACATTGAGAGCATTTCCTATGAGAGGATGAGTGTGACCACCACTAGCCCCACACATGAGAGCATGCCACACATCCTATGTGAGGTTGAGCGCCATTTGAGTGACTCCACCCACCATACGAGGGAGAGCATCCTTGAGGGAGTGAGTGAGCCACAACACTTAGTGAGTGAGGTAGTTGACACGACACATGAGGCCACTATGATTTCTAACGACTTAACCTCTACTCCTAGTGTGTTTTCTTCTTTGGTGCTAGGTCTCCTACATGACGACATGCCTATCTTTGTGAGTCTATTCCTCCATTGGAGACGCATTTATGGCCATGGTGGATGATGATGCACCCCCACATGGTTCCATCAAGATGAAGATGACAACGAGACGATCTTCAACACCTCACCTACAACTCATGAGCGACCTTCCAAAGGTAACATAGGTGATGGTGCTTCTCTTGTCCCACTAGTGGACTCTCTTGCCATCGATTGCTCCCATGATGTTGACCCACCTATTACCATGCTTCATGCTAGTAAAACTTCTTCATGCCTTGACTTACCTATTTATGATGAATATGATGATGAGCATGTTGAGCTGCCTAGTTGTGATGCTATGCTTCATAGGATATCATGTGAAAATTCTATTGGTCACATTATGTTTGACAATCCATTGAACTTGTCATATGCTATGAGTGAGATCTCCCATATTGCCTCATTTCAATCTCAACATAGTAACTATGCATGCCCCATTAAAATAAATCCCATTTGCACTTATGGCATAGATGACGAGATGATGGTCATTGGCTTTTGCTTCTCTTGTGATGATATTGCACTACTTCCTTTGCTAATTCGTCTACTATTCCATGCCATGATCACATTGTTCCAAATATGCATTGTTTTGGATGTTGTCAATATTCTCCATGTGATGTTTCCATTAATGCTCATGAGGAGACCCCATAGTTTCCTCATACATATTAGGAGATCTTGATGCATTTCATACTTTGCATGATTCCCATAATTGCTTGAACCATATGCATTACATGAATAACAATGCTCTAGATATTTCTCATGATGCATTGCACAATTTGAGTCTCCATCATGCCATACATAATAACAAACCTATCATGATGGATGACATGTTTTTATATCACGCATCTCATTTATTTGAGCATTGGCTATTTTGTGCTAACCGACACATGCACGTATGCATCATGATGGATGATGTGTACATCTACCACGCACACACAATTTTCTCTTTGTCTTTGTTTTGTGTAGGTACCCACATACACTCGTCAACATCTCAATCCCATGAGTTGATTTAAACGAGCTCTTGAGAGCAACGATGACTTGGGATCACGTGGACTTTCATTCCCACCATTCCTTTTGGCGCAAGGACTACGCGCATCTCTTCTACTTGGCTCTCACACGGCTTTGGGCTATTTACCACTTGTTACCTTATGCCCATTCTATCGTGTTCACTTTGCATGTTATGCTTACTTCTATGCCTTTGCCATGCAATTGTGACCCTTGCTTGCATATACCCATGATTCACCATTATGCTACTCCTATGTGTATTTGCATGCTTGGTGGAGATCCTTGTTGCTTTTGCCATGATTATCATGTGCCCCATGCTATTGTTGATTGTTGTGTTGGGAGAATCATGATGTCCCATTGCTATTTACATACGGCCTCTCGCCAATACATTGATGATAATTTTCTCATATCTTGCTTTCATGCTTGTGCTATGCCATGTGAATTATTCATGCCCACTATTTGCACATATGACATGCTTGCCATGATTCCTTCTAGTATGTTGCATCTTCGCACTACTAGCTTGCTTGACTTGATCGCTATGATTGCTTGCTATGTGGCATCACCCATGTTCCACTATCACTTGCTTTCTTGGGTTGATGACATATATGCTCATGCCTCTCACATGATATATCTTGGTCATTGTCTCTTGTGTCCATTAGTTGCCTCTCTCATATCCACTTGTATTGAGTGCAACCATACTATGATTATTGATCTTGGAGACTTTGACATATTACTTGTGATGCATGCTTGTTTGATTGCGCCTATTGCATTTGGTTGTTCTTGCATCATGTGCCTCCATACTATGAAACGCCTCCCTTGTATTTTCTTATGATATGAATGATGAGAACACTTGTTGGGTATTTTACCACACGAATGTTAGGTTTTGCACTTCCGCTTAACCTCATTTGTTTTTCCGAGTGTTTGTCATGTTCTTTCATTTTGAAGGATTCACAAGGCGGTAACATCACGAGACAACTTGCTTATGTGAAGGCATACAAGATGCACAACTCCATCATCCTTGAGAACCTCCTAAAGGTGACTTCCTTCCCTTTGAGCCATCCTCAAATACACATATTGGATGGGTCATTCTTTCATTGTTGTTTCCTTCTTCTTTTCTACATGATACATATATTGGATGGAGGACCGACATTGGAGATGGACCCTATGGACCTTCAAGTTGAGGAGTGCCACGACATCGAGCTATGGTACAACACCACCCATGACAAATTTGCACCCCATGCATGGATTGACTCACATTATGCTTGTCTTGTTGCACCTATTCCCATCTCATCCATGATATATGAGCATGTGCATTTTCTTAGCAAATTTGTTGTGATCTTTCTTGATGGCATATTCATACATCATGATCATATTGCCTACCATCAATTGCATGATAACATAATCATATTGAGCATCCATTGCCATATTCATGCTATTGATAAACCGTCTCACTATGACATTATTTTGCACCGTGGTTGCATTGATCACATTCACGACACCTTTGTTGTCCCAATGCATGAATTTTCTCTCATGAATGCTTTACATGTCATTTTACATCATTTGGATAAGCATTTCATGCCTTGTCATCGACAATTCCTTTGGACGGACTCATTCTTACATGATGGACACTTTGTGCGTTAACCATTGTATTTTCGAGTGTTGCTTGTGTTTGCTCTTTTGCATGTCTATCACTCGTGACACCTTGGACTACTTGGATTGCTCCATGTCTTCAACTTCGTCCAACTACAAGTCCGTCTCACGACAACTGCTTTCCATGGTGATGAGGATCACGATCCGAGGTCGGATCTTTCCCAAGGGGGAGATGATGCGGAGCAGCCCACGCTCATCCCCATGGACACTCCCACTACTCTCCAAGCCCCAAGTGGACATATGACGAGACCTCGAACAAACGCCATTGGACACAAGGTGAACTCGCTCTGTCCGAACCTTCACTTCCCACATGTGAGACATGGTTACTACCTCAAATATATGTGCTATGCATGACCAGGAACAAGGAGGAAGACCATGGACAAGACGGCGAGGACACCAAGTACACGGACCAAGAAAAGAAGCTGCCTGGTTAGCGGCGGACGTCCGACCAGACCGGACGTCTGACGACTCGTGCTCCGGACGACCGGGCCCCTCCGACGACCGTGCAAGGCCGACCACCGAATCAATCTGCGGACATCCGAAGAACTCGGACGTCCGGGACCTCATGAGCCTCCGGACGACCGGCCCCTCCCGGACGTCCAATCAAGCGCACTGAGCCGAATCTACGGATGTCCGAAGAGCTCCGGACGTCCGGACCTTCCCGAGCCTCCGGACCTTCCCGAGCCTCCGGACGACCGGAACCCTCCGGACGTCCGACGCCTGTCTGCGCACAGTGTGTTGGGCCGCAGCCCATGTACGCCTTCACTTACCCCTTCGTGGCCCATGACTATATATACTCCTCCACCTCCTCCTAGTTAAGGTTAGCATTGGATTAGCTCATATTCTTGTGTGAGAGCCTTTGCTCATCCACTTGGCTACTTCTCCACCGAGATCAGGACCTCTCCGGAGAAGATCCCCAAGCGGATTCAAGACCCCTTCTAGGGTGGACCCCATCAAGACCTCCTCACGGAGAAGAACGGCTACCGCTTGTATCGTCCCTTTGTTGACTTTGAATCATGTATCTCCCTTTGTGTTCATCGATCTAGCACTTGTGTGATTGACCTCTTGTCGGTTGAGTGAATTCTCTCTCGTTTCCTCCGTGTTTTCCTCTTGTTCTTCCGTGTGTTCTTCGTGATTCACCGTAGGATCCGCTCCAACGTGAAAGATCATACACGTAGGGTCCCACCCTACATCAGTTTTCTTGGACTCGCTGGTTTCTATAGGCATTTTGTGAGAGACTTTAGCACCATTGCTGCACCTCTCAATGAACTTACAAAGAAGGATGTGCCTTTTGTTTGGGGTACCGCACAGGAAGAAGCCTTCACGGTATTGAAAGATAAGTTGACACATGCTCCTTTACTCCAACTTCCTGACTTTAATAAGACTTTTGAGCTTGAATGTGATGCTAGTGGAATTGGATTAGGAGGTGTGTTATTACAAGATGGCAAACCTGTTGCATACTTTTCTGAAAAATTGAGTGGGCCTAGTCTGAACTATTCTACTTATGACAAAGAATTATATGCTCTTGTTCGGACTTTAGAGACATGGCAACATTATTTATGGCCCAAAGAATTTGTTATACATTACTGATCATGAATCTTTGAAACATATTAAAAGTCAAGCTAAACTGAATCGTAGACATGCTAAATGGGTTGAATTCATTGAGACTTTCCTTATGTCATTAAACACAAGAAGGGTAAAGAAAATATTATTGCTGATGCTTTGTCTCGTCGCTACAGTATGATTTCACAACGTGACTTCAAAATATTTGGTTTGGAGACCATCAAAGATCAATATGTGCATGATGCTGATTTTAAAGATGTAATGCAGAATTGTAAAGAAGGAAGAACATGGAACAAGTTCGTTATTAATGATGGTTTTGTGTTCCGTGCTAACAAGCTATGCATTCCTGCTAGCTCTGTTCATCTTTTGTTGTTGCAGGAGGCGCATGGAGGAGGATTAATGGGACACTTTGGCGTGAAGAAGACGGAGGATATACTTGCTACACATTTCTTTTGGCCAAAGATGAGACGGGATGTTGAGCCTTTTGTTGCTCGCTGCACTACATGTCAAAAAGCTAAGTCACGACTCAATCCTCATGGTTTATATATGCCTTTGCCTGTACCTAGTGTTCCTTGGGAGGATATATCTATGGACTTTGTTTTAGGTTTACCTCGAACAAAGAAGGGAGGGATAGCATATTTGTTGTCGTGGATAGATTCTCAAAATGGCACACTTTATACCATGTCATAAAAGCGATGATGCAGTTAATGTTGCTGATTTGTTCTTTCGTGAAATTATTCGCTTGCATGGTGTGCCAAATACTATTGTTTCAGATCGTGATACTAAATTTCTTAGCCACTTTTGGAGATGTTTATGGGCTAAGTTGGGGACTAAACTGCTTTTTAGTACTACTTGTCACCCCAAACCGATGGACAAACTGAAGTAGTCAATAGAACATTGTCTACTATGCTTAGGGCTGTTTTGAAGAATAATAAGAAAATGTGGGAAGAATGCTTGCCTCATATTGAATTTGCTTATAATCGTTCATTGCATTCTACTACTAAGATGTGCCCTTTTGAAATTCTGTATGGCTTCCTACCTCGTGCACCTATTGATTTGTTGCCTCTTCCATCTTCGTGAGAAGGTTAATTTTGATGCTAAAGAACATGCTGAATTGATTTTAAAAATGCATGAGTTAACTAAGGAAAACATTGAGCGTATGAATGCTAAATATAAACTTGCTGGAGATAAGGGTAGAAAACATGTTGTCTTTGCACCTGGAGATCTTGTTTGGTTACATTTGCGAGGATATGTTTCCTAATTTGCGCAAATCAAAGCTAATGCCACGTGCTGATGGTCCATTTAAGGTGTTAGAAAAAATAAATGATAATGCTTATAATGCATATAAACTTGAGCTGCCTGCAGATTTTGGGGTTAGTCCCACTTTTAACATTGCAGATTTGAAGCCTTATTTGGGTGAGGAAGATGAGCTTCCGTCGAGGACGACTTCATTTCAAGAAGGGGAGGATGATGAGGACATCAATACCATTGTTACACCCATAGACCCAGATACTATACATACCGGACCAATTACTAGAGCTCACAAGACGCCAATTGAATTATCGTGTACTTTCGCTTTCTTGGTAACGATTCCAATGTTCATGAGAATATGATGCTGCCTAAATTGGATACATTTGTTTTGCTTACAAATGAAGGGCCTACCATGGACAAGAAAGATGAACCTTGGAGCAAGTTCAAGCATGGAGATGTTGGCATGCGCAAGGGGAACAAGAACGGAGTTACAAGTGATGATTCCAGGACTTTGAAGCCACCCTAATGAGAGCATGAGGCCTTGGACGAAATATACAAGATGCCACTTCATAATATTCGTCCATAGGCTATTCTAGGTGCTGCGTCACCTTATTATTGGGCCAGCCCCATGTAATTTCGAAATACTTAAGTATAGGCTATTTTTAGAGTCCGTATGTGTGAGGAAACAAGAGTTAGGGTTGGTTTCGGACCCCTCCCTCAAGGGCCACGAAATTCCCTCCTCTTCCTCCATATATACAGCCCTTAGGGCGTCGTTTAGACTTTGGGTTTTGTTTAGATTAAAAGTTCGCCATAGCTGCAACTTCACAGCATTTCGCTTATGTCAACGACTGCATAAAGGCGTCCACGTAACCCCACCTTGATCAATAAAGCTTTCATCTTATATTCGCAATATCCAGATTGCAATCTCAGTTTCTTGCTTGTTCTTCGTTTGCTCGCAGGAAATGCAGACCCTCGTGGTCAGGTTGATCGTGCTCCGGCGTGGTCAATAACCTCTCGGAGTTGGTTTAACGATTGCTAAGGCGCGACGTCCTCGCACGTTCGTAGTCGGATCGTCAAAGTCGACTTCCTCCAAAGCGAAAACCACATCTCATCGAAAGACGGGACACCTTTGCCTCTATCACCTACACAAGTAAAGCTTATGGAGGAGCTCGGTGAGGATAGTGGCACAAAAATTTAATGCAAAATGTTAGCAAGAGTCAATAATGTTGAAAGAGATTCACAAATTCGCAAGTGAAACAAATGGACCAATAGCAAAGAATGGCACAAGGAAACACACACACGGATAGATAAATGGGGTCGTGCAACCAAGGAATGAGCACAAAATGTGGAATCCAAGGAAAACTCTCGTGTAGCACAACTCAAGAGAGACGCTAGCACGATTGCTCAATAGGCGGTTACGACACTTGTGCACAACCTATAAGATGCAAAATGGATAAACTTCTATCCCAAGTATGCTATGTATGTATGGTTCGGTGTTTCTCTCAAGATGATCCAAGATGATCGGATATGACAATCTTATATGCAATGTGGTATGATGCTATGGCACTTGCTTACAAGCTCTTGCTCTCTTTCTTTTGCTTAAAAGCTTTATTTCTTCTCTTTTTTTGTATGGCCACTTTGCACAATGCACAAACCAAGATAGCAATTGTGTATATGCGGAACAAACTTGTGACACAAGATATGATACCAATATATGCACCACAATGATATGGTATATATGCTATGGGAAGTATGATCACTAATGTGCACAAGTAACGTTGCCGGCAATACTCAAATGGCTAGTCTCGATAGGCAAGTAACGCAAAAGTAAGGCTAGGGGTTAACAATGCAATGGTAAGGGGAATATACAATGGAGGGATACCACGATACCAAGATGATATGGAGGTTACCGTCCGGCGATGATGAGTAGCGGTGTTCTTGATGTAGAAACCAAGATGATGGAGACTCGTCCCTAAGTAGACGAAACACCTTAGGAAACGGAAAAACCACGAACTCATAATCTCAAACGTCAAATGTCAAAATGGTGGTAGCGGGAATGCGATGGTGGTTTGCACTTGGCAATGCGGAAGTGGAATGATGGGCTATACACGTGTCGGAGTTGAAGTTGCCGTCCCTAAGTAGTCAAACACCTTAGGAGACACAAGCCACAACTCAAACAAGCTCAAACAACTATTGGGTTAAGTTGAGGTGGTTGAAGTGTATGGTGGGCAAGCCTATGCGGAAGTTATGGTGGTGGTGGTGGTTGATGAAGATGCAACCGTCCCTAAGTAGCCTAAACACCTTAGGAGACTCGAATCACAACTCAAACAACCTCAAATGCAAAGGGGAACAAAATTGGTTAGGTTGCGGAAGTCGGTGGTGGTTATGCGGAGGACATGGTGGAAGGCCTAGGCAAACTTGCCAAATTTTGGAACATTTGATGGAGTCAAATGATGTTGGTGGTATTTTTGTGGGATGGGGGATGTAAATAGCTTCAAAACGAGCTAAAGAACGTCAAAATCGGACTCCGGATGAATTAGTTATGGCCGAAACGGTGAAACGGAAAAAAAATGAAATCCCAGGGGCCGGATATCCGGGGTGGAGCCCGGATTTCCGGGGGTGTCTGTACAGAACCGAGCAGTTATTGCTCTCCAGGGGCCGGATGTCCGGCTTAGTCCGGATGTCGGCGGATGGCGGATGTCCTACCGAGGTCGGATGTCCGCCCATCTAATCCAAATCTCGTTTGGGGCAGAAATTTTCGAATTGGGGCGGAAATTGATGATTTCAAGGTCAAAATTGAGAGATTTCGTGGATGGAAAGTGGGAAACTTGGGGAAATGCTAGATCCACTCGAAACCAAGCAAATCCATGGATCAAAATCAACAAAACATCATCAAAACTAACAAATCACAAAAAAATTTGGTTCTATTTTTGGTGGGGATTTTCGGATTTAGGACGAAATCAACAAAATCAAGCTAGAAAACACGGGGTAGGGGAACCCTACGTGGATGATCTTTCACGTTTGGAGTGGATCCTACGGGGAATCACGAAGAACACGCGGAAGAACAAAGGGAAACACGGAGGAAACGAGAGAGAGATCGCTCAACCAACAAGGAATCAATCACACAAGTGCTAGATCACCGAACACAAAGAGGTATATATGATCCACAATCAAGAAAGGTAAGGATACACGAGTAGCCGTTCTTCTCCGAGAGGAGGTCTTGATGGGGTCCACCCTAGAAGGGGTCTTGAATCCGCTTGGGGATCTTCTCCAAGAGGTCTGAGCTCGAGGAGAAGTAACCAAGTGGATGAGCAAGGCTCTCACACAAACATGAGCTAAACCTAAGCTACCCTAGAAAGAGGAAGGGATGGAGTATATATAGTCTAGGGGGCGAAGAGGTACATGGGTCTCGGCCCTTTATCAGGCGCAGACAAAGTGAGCAGGATGTCCGGCGCCCGGATGTCCGGGCTTCAGGAGGCGCCGGATGTCCCGGTGGGGCCGGATGTCGTGGCTGGCTCGGGTCTTCCAGACGCATTCGGTGATGGAGGGGCCGGATTTTGGTGAAGGGGTCGGATATCCGGCTTCCTAAGAGCTGGATGTCCGGCCGGGCCGGATGTCCGGCCGTAGTACCGGTTTCTTCTTCCTTCTCCTTTCCTCGCTTCACAAGACGCTTGGCCTTGGTCCTTGGGCTCTCCATGATCTCCTCGGGTGTACCGAGTATGCACAAGGTCCGCGCTTGAAGTAGCATCCATGTCTTACATGCGGAAAGGGAAGATTCGGAAAGGAGCGAATTCACCTTAGGTCCAATGGCGTAGGCTCGAGTGTACATGGGGATGATCGTCGGATGCTCCGCATCAATGAGTATATATAGTAGTAGCCACGAAGGGGTAAGTGAGGGGCGAATGGGTACATGGCCGGAAGTTCCGGGGACGGTCGGAAGGTCCGGGGGCCGGAGGTTCCGGGCGAAGGTCCGGGCAGGGTCCGGGCTATCCAGAGAGTTGGCACACTCTCGGACGGCTTCGGTGCAGCAGGGCCGGAAGCTCCGGGATGGCCGGAGGTTCCGGTGGCCGGAAGTTCCGGGCAACGGCCGGAAGTTCCGGGCAACGGCCGGAAGTTCCGGGCTTTCCAGAAGCTTGTCCACGCTTCTTCTTCCATGCTTCCCCGCGGATGGTGTAGGTGATCCTTGGCGCTTGCACTCCTCCTCGTCATCCGAGAAGCTCCGACAATCCCTATGCATGCACACGGGAGAAGTGTCAAGTAGTACACCATCCTCGAAGGGGTCAAGTAAGCACGTGTAAAGGAGAAGATTCACCTTTATGTATGAGAAGTAGAGGTCGCACGTGTCACTTGCCAAACAGACTCTTGACATGGTGATGACCGTAGGATGCTCCGCATCAGTGAGGTAGTTGAGACGGCATGTGAGGCCACTACGATTTCTAATGACTTAACCTCTACTCCTAGTGTGTTTTGTTCTTTGGTGCTAGGTCTCCTACATGACGACATGCCTATCCTCGACGAGTCCCTACCTCCAATGGAGACGACGATGGCCATGGTGGACGATGATGCACCCCCCACATGGTACCATCAAGATGAAGATGACAACGACTTGGTCTTTGACACCTCACCTACAACACATGAGCGATGCTCCAAAGGTAACATATGTGATGGTGCTTCTCTTGTCCCACCAGCGGACTATCTCACTAATGATTGCTTGCATGATGTTGATCCACCTATTCCCATGTTTCATGCTAGTGCGACTTCTTCATGTCATGACTGATGCGGAGCATCCCACGATCATCCCCATGGACTTACAACCGTCTCATCAAGAGCCAAGAGGACCCATGACACGAGCTAGAGCTAGAGCTCTCGAGAACGAGGTGACCTCTTTCTTTATTGATATCACATATGATCCACTTGAGACATGGCTACTACCTAAGTCCGATATGCTATGCATGATTAGGTGTCAAGGGGAACCTCCCGAGGATGCACGTGAAGATGGACAAGCCACCAAGTCCGCGGATGAAGAGAACCAACGGAGAAGGCCAAGAACACCTTCCAGCCCGGACATCCGCCATGGCCGGACATCCGCCCTCGAGCTTCTACCTCAACAGGATCCAATCTGCCAAGTCTCCAGGTCCGGACATCCGGCGTCAAGCCCGGACATCCGCCCCGGCCGGATATCCGGCCTCAGCCGAATCCGCGCCTTTTCCCGATTCGGCTGAAATGGTCGCCCCAGCCCGGACATCCGGGCTGAGAGCCCGGACATCCGGCGCCCCGCGAAGGCCCGGACATCCGGCCCGACGTCCGGCCTCCCCTGCCTGCGTGCAGTGCTTCCGGGACTTGTTCCTTGTACCCTTCGACCCGAGACTATATATACTTGATCCCCTACCTCTTTCTAGGGTTAGCATTGGATTAGCTCATATTCTTGTGTGAGAGCCTTTGCTCATCCACTTGGCTACTTCTCCTGAGATCGGGACCTCTACGGAGAAGATCCCCAAGCGGATTCAAGACCCCTTCTAGGGTGGACCCCTCAAGGCCTCCTCACGGAGAAGAACGGCTACCGCTTGTATCGTCCTTTGTTGATCTTGAATCTTGTGCCACTCTATGTGATCGGTGATCTAGCATTTGTGTGATTGATCCCTTGTCGGTTTAGTGATTTCTCTCGCTTTCCTCCGTGTTTCCCTCTTGTTCTTCCGCGTGTTCTTCGTGATTCCCCGTAGGATCCGCTCCAACGTGAAAGATCATACACCTAGGGTTCCGCCCTACATCATCTATGGTATCATGAGCCACATTGATCACGTTATTGGAGCCCCTACCCCTCTTTTCTAGCTTGATTTTGTTGTTTTTGTCCTAATTCCGAAAATTCCCCACAAAAATAGCCCCAAAATTTTTTTGTGATTTGTTCGTGTGATGAAGTTTTGTTGGATTTGATCCGTGGATTTCATGTGTTGCAGGTAGATCTAGCTTTCTCCCACCATTTCCACAATTTCCATCCACAAAATCCCCTGAATTTTGCCCCGGAACCCAACTTCCCCCGCGGTGTTCATCGAGCCCGGACATCCGGCCCGAGCAGCCCGGACATCCGGCACCCCGGACATCCGGCCCGATCAGCCCGGACATCCGGCGCCCCGGACATCCGGCTTCGGCCCGGATTTCCGCCCCTAGTAACAACAATCCCTTCCACCACCCCGATCACCGCCTAACTTTCGCCAAATTTTGTCCCGTGCCCACATACACTTCCACTTACCTCCACCACTTCCGCATAACACCACCATAACCTTTCCCACTTCCAGATCCGACGACGTTGCCAAATTTTGCCTTGAGAATTTGAGTTGGGGTTTTCCGTATCCTTTTGTGTTTCGGCTATCTAGGTACGGTTCAACATCAACATCACCACCGCTCATCTTCGTCAAGGACGGTAACATCGTAGACACCTTTGACATTACTTGCAATTGCATTGATAACCATCATAGCCCATCTTTCGCGTTACTTACCCATCGAGACTAGCCATTGAGTATTGCCGGCAACGTGACTTGTGCACATTAGTGATCATACTCCATAGCATACATACCATACCAAAGTGGTGCATATCTTACCATCAACTTGTGTGTCACAAAGTTGTCATCGCATACACAATTGCTATCTTGGTTCGTGAAGTTTTGCATGAGAAAAGAGCTCAAAAGAGAAAGAGCCATTCAAGCTTTTAAGCAAAGAGAGAAAGATAAGCAAAGAGCTTATGAGCAAGAACCATAGCATCATACAACATTAAGATTGTCATACTTGATCATCTTGGATCAACACATCGAAACACCATACATATAGCATACTTGGGTAGAAGTCGTTGCATTTTGCTTAGTAGGTTGTGCACAAGTTCAGATCCGCCTATGGTGCAATCGTATAGCGTCTCTCTAGTGTTGTGCAACAAGAGCATCTTGGTGAATTCCACATTTTGGCTCATCCTTGGTTGCATAACCCCATATTATCTTTTATGTGTGTGTTTCCGTGTACCTTATCTTGCTATTGGTCTACTTGTTGCATTTGCAAATTTGTGAATCATTTCCAACTTTATTGAGTCTCACTTACAATTGCATCAAATTTTGTGCCACCATCCTAACCGAGCTCCACCATAAGCTTTTACTTGTGTAGGTGTGAGAACCGACAAGAATCGGTACCAAGAGTGCTATTTCATTGTCCGCATTTGAGTGAACTTGATTCATCTTCAACATCGGTCAAAGGTACATTGGTATAAGTTCTTTTCCGTTCTACCACTCACATTTTGCTTGGAATGATGGATAGGCCAAGTTCTTCTACCAACCCACTCTTCATCGAGCAAGACGACGACATGTCTTCATATGTCACCAAGAACCACCTCTTTTGATGCGGAGCATCCCACGCTCATCCCCATGTACACTCCATCTACTCTCCAAGCCCCAAGGATACACAAGATGAGACCTTGACTATGCGCCATTGGACCTAAGGTGAACTCGCTCCTTTCTGAATCTTCCCTTTCCGCATGTAAGACATGGATGCTACTTCAGGCGCGGACCTTGTGCATACTCAGGTACCCCCGAGGAGATCATGGAGAGCCCAAGGACCAAGGCCAAGCGTGCGCGGAAGCGAGGGAAGGAGAAGGAAGAAAGGGATCAGACAGCCGGACATCCGGCCCTTGGCTCGACATCCGGCCCTTCCAAGCCGGACATCCGGCCCGGCCCGGACATCCGGCCCCCATCATGAGAGCCGCAAAAGTTACAGGGCGGACATCCGGCCCCAGCCGGACATCCGGCTCTACGGAAGCGGATATCCGCCCCCTCGCCGGAAATCCGCCCCCATCACCGATTGCGTTTGGAAGACCCGCCAGCCGGACATCCGCCCCTAGCCCGGACATCCGGCGTCTCGAAAGTCTTGACATCCGGCCCGACGCCTTGGACATCCGGCCTCCCGCCTACGCTGCAAAGTGCATCCGGACTTGTCCCTTGTACCCTTCGCCCCCAAGACTATATATACTTCATCCCTTCCTCTTTTAGGGTTAGCATTGGATTAGCTCATATTCTTGTGTGAGAGCCTTTGCTCATCTACTTGGCTACTTCTCCACCGAGATCAGGACCTCTCGGAGAAGATCCCCAAGCGGATTCAAGACCCCTTCTAGGGTGGACCTCAAGGCCTCCTCACGGAGAAGAACGGTTACCGCTTGTATCTTACCTTTGTTGATCTTGAATCTTGTGCCACTCTATGCGATCGATAATCTAGCACTTGTGTGATTGATCTCTTGTCGGTTTCGTGATTTCTCTCTCGTTTCTCTCGTGTTCTTCCGCGTGTTCCTTGTGATTCCCCGTAGGATCCGCTCCAACGTGAAAGATCGTCCACGTAGGGTTCCGCCCTACATCATCTATGGATCGGAGCTTAGGTTGATCACGTTTTTGGAGCCCCTACCCCGTGTTTTCTAGCTTGATTTTGATGATTTCGTCCTAAATCCGAAAATCCCCACCAAAAATAGCCACAAAATTTTTTGAGATTTGTTAGTTTTGATTATGTTTTGTTGATTTTGATCAATGGATTTGCTTGGTTTCGAGTGGATCTAGCATTTCCCCAAGTTTCCCCACTTTCCATCCACGAAATCTCTCCAATTTTGACCTTGAAATCATCAATTTTCGCCCCCAATTCGAAAATTTTCGCCCCAAACTAGATCTGGATTCGTCGGGCCGGTCATACGGGCCACAGGGCGGACATCCCGGCCCACCCGCCAGACATCCGGGCCCCAAGCCGGACATCCGGGCCCTGGAGCACCAAATCTGCTCGATTCGGGACATACACCCCCGGAAATCCGGCCCGAGCCCCGGATATCCGGCCCCTGAGATTCCTGTTTTTTCCGTTTCACCGTTTCGGCCATAACTAATTCATCCGGAGTCCGATTTTGACGTTCTTTAGCTCGTTTTGAAGCTATTGACATCCCCCTTCCCATAAAAATACTACCACCACCATTTGAATCCATCAAATTTTGTGAACTTTGGCATCTTTGCCTAGGGCTTCCACCATATCCTCCGTGATAGCCACCACCGACTTCCGCAACCTAACCAATTTTATTCCCCATAGCATTAGTGGTTGTTTGAGTAGTGATTCGAGTCTCCTAAGGTGTTTCGCTACTTAGGGACGATTGCGTCTTCATCAACCACCACCACCACTTCCAAATAGGCGTACTCCACCATACACTTCCGCCACACCCCAACTTAACCCAATTTTGTTTGAGTTGTGGCTTGTGTGTCCTAAGGTGTTTCGGCTACTTAGGGACGACAACTTCAACTCCGACACGTGTATAGCCCATCATTCCACTTCCGCATTGCCAAGTGCAAACCACCACCGCATTCCCGCTACCACCATTTGACATTTGTCATTTGAGATTTTGAGTTCGCGGTTTTCCGCTTTCCTAAGGTGTTTCGCTACTTAGGACGAGTCTCCATCATCTTGGTATCTACATCAAGAACACCGCTACTCATCATCGCGGACGGTAACCTCCATATCATCTTGGTATCGTGGTATCCTTCCATTGTATATTCCCTTGCTATTGCATTGTTAACCCCTAGCCTTACTTTTGCGTTACTTGCCTATCGAGACTAGCCATTTGAGTATTGCCGTCAACGTTACTTGTGCACATTAGTGATCATACCTTCCATTACATACCATACCATATCATATTGGTATCATATCATCCATTGTGTCTCAAGTTTGTTCCCGCATATACACAATTGCTATCTTGGTTTGTGCATTGTACAAAGTGGCCATACAAAAAAAAAGAAATAAAGCTTTTAAGCAAAAGAAAGAGAGCAAAGAAGCTTGTATGCAAGTGCCATAGCATCATACCACATTGCATATAAGATTGTCATATCCGATCATCTTGGATCATCTTGAGAGAAACACCGGGAACCATACATACATAGCATACTTGGGATAGAAGTTTATCCATTTTGCATCTCATAGGTTGTGCACAAGTGTCGTATCCGCCTATTGAGCAATCGTGCTAGCATCTCTCTTGAGTTGTGCAACACGGCGCTTTCCGTGGATTCCAGATTTTGTGCTCATTCCTTGGTTGCACGACCCCATTTATCTATCCGTGTGTGTGTTTCCGTGTGCCATTCTTTGCTATTGGTCCATTTGTTTCACTTGCGAATTTGTGAATCTCTTTCAACATTATTGACTCTTGCTAACATTTTTGCATTAAATTTTTGTGCCACTATCCTCACCGAGCTCCTCCATAAGCTTTACTTGTGTAGGTGTGAGAACCGACAAGGATTGGTACCAATAGTGCTATTTCATTGTCCGCATTTGAGTGAACTTGATTCATTGTCAACATCGGTCAAGGTACATTGGTATAAGTTCTTCTCCTTCTCCCACTCATATTTGCTCGAGTCTTGTGATGGATAGGCAAGGCATTTCATCTCCGGTCTTCGACAACAACGACGGCGTGAACAACTACATCACCAAAGCGTCTCTCTTTGATCTACAACGACAAGTGCAAGGCACACAATCAAGATTGCGAGAGCGCATCGAGAACATCTCCATCGACATTCATCACTCTGAAGCAAGGAGAAGGGACTACTTCGACAAGAAGCTTGCCGCACATAAAGAGGAGCAAGATGCAAGGATGGAGGAGATTCGGGCCTTGATCAAGTCTTCTTCCCCTTCGTCATCTTCAAGGCGGCGACATTCAAGCCACAAGTCTTCGGAGCGCCCAAGCGATGCAAGCGCACATCGTCCTCGTCCACATCTACATGGCGACCACCATCACGTTCGTGATCAACATCGTCATGAAGGGCAAGTCACCTCCAAGCATCATGTGCACGCATTGACGATTTAACGACATCTACTACGAGCTCAAGCACGACAACAACATCATCATCATGAAGATGCTCCACAAGCGCAAATGCACAAGTCCCAAGAAGCCCTACTTCACGCCAAGTCGAAGCTTCATAAGCACAAGAGAAGACCGCGAGACGATCACCACCAAGACGGCACTACGGCTACATCAACCACTTCGGCATCTTCGCCAAGTTTTCTCAAGGCATCTTCGCCTTTGGACGTACGGCATCTTCGCCTACTTCCCACGATGCACGCCTACAACAACTTCTTCAAGTCCAAGGCGACCACCTACGACCGAGGGCGACACTTCCATCTTCGGAAGCCCCTCAAGGAAGATGGCCGAGCATGGGAAACTCCCTTCGGTCATGGAGACGAGCTATGAGGTGCCACATCATATGGGCCTCCAACACCAAGACGGTGACACGACGGCCGAGCAAGGGCCATCCCTTCGACCACGGCGACGAGCGCGAACCTCTTCAACAACATGAAGACGACGCCCATTTTGGACTCATACTCCGAGTCAAGCTACGCGACCGCGCATGGAGACATTTGCACCTACATCTCTCCGACACCCATATATGTCGAGATGCCCCAATTGCCATGTGAGGAGAGCCACCACCCCATGAGTGACATGAGTGACTCCACCATACGTGACATTGAGAGCATTTCCTATGAGAGGATGAGTGTGACCACCACTAGCCCCACACATGAGAGCATGCCACACATCCTATGTGAGGTTGAGCGCCATTTGAGTGACTCCACCCACCATACAGTGAGAGCATCCTTGAGGGAGTGAGTGAGCCACAACACTTAGTGAGTGAGGTAGTTGACACGGCACATGAGGCCACTATGATTTCTAACGACTTAACCTCTACTCCTAGTGTGTTTTCTTCTTTGGTGCTAGGTCTCCTACATGACGACATGCCTATCTTTGACGAGTCTATTCCTCCATTGGAGACGACGATGGCCATGGTGGATGATGATGCACCCCCCACATGGTTCCATCAAGATGAAGATGACAACGAGACGATCTTCAACACCTCACCTACAACTCATGACCGACCTTCCAAAGGTAACATAGGTGATGGTGCTTCTCTTGTCCCACTAGTGGACTCTCTTGACATCGATTGCTCACATGATGTTGACCCACCTATTACCATGCTTCATGCTAGTGAAACTTCTTCATGCCTTGACTTACCTATTTATGATGAATATGATGATGAGCATGTTGAGTTGCCTAGTTGTGATGCTATGCTCCATAGGACATCTTGTGAAAATTCTATTGGTCACTTCATGTTTGACAATCCATTGAACTTGTCATATGCTATGAGTGAGATCTCCCATATTGCATCTTTACAATCTCAACATAGTAACTATGCATGCCCCATTAAAATCAATCCCATTTGCACTTATGGCATAGATGATGAGATGATGGTCATTGGCTTTTGCTTCTCTTGTGAAGATATTGCCATGATTCCTTTACATGATTTATGCTAATTCATCTACTATTCCATGCCATGATCACATTGTTCCAAACATGCATTGTTGTGGATGTTGTCAATATTCTCCACGTGATGTTTCTACTCTTGCTCATGAGGAGACCCCATAGTTTCCTCATACACGCTTTGGAGATTTTGATTCATCCCATCCTTTGCATGATTTCCATGATTGCTTGCACCATATGCATTCCATGAATAACAATGCTCTAGATATTGCTCATGATGCATTACACAATTTGAGTCTCCATTATGCTATACATAACAACAAACCTATCATGATGGATGACATGTTTCTATATCACGCATCTCATTTATTTGAGCATTGGATATTTTGTGCTAACCGACACATGCATGTGCGCATCATGATGGATGATGTGTACATATATCATGCACACACAATTTTTCCTTTGTCTTTGTTTTGTGTAGGTACTCATGTATACTCGTCAACTTCTCAATCCCATGAGTTGATTTAAACGAGCTCTTGAGAGCAACGATGACTTGGGATCACGTGGACTTTCATTCCCACCATTCCTTTTATGCGCAAGGACTACGCCAAGATCTCTTCTACTTGGCTCTCACATGGCTTTGGGCTATTTACCACTTGTTACCTTATGCCCATTCTATCGTGTTCACTTTGCATGTTATGCTTACTTCTATGCCTTTGCCATGCAATTGTGACCCTTGCTTGCATATACCCATGATTCACCATTATGCTACTCCTATGTGTATTTGCATGCTTGGTGGAGATCCTTGTTGCTTTTGCCATGATTATCATGTGCCCCATGCTATTGTTGATTGTTGTGTTGGGAGAGTCATGATGTCCCATTGCTATTTACATACTGACCTCGCCAATACATTGATGATAATTTTCTCATATCTTGCTTTCATGCTTGTGCTATGCCATGTGAATTATTCATGCCCACTATTTGCACATATGACATGCTTGCCATGATTCCTTCTAGTATGTTGCATCTTCGCACTACTAGCTTGCTTGACTTGATCGCTATGATTGCTTGCTATGTTGCATCACCCATGTTCCACTATCACTTGCTTTCTTGGGTTGATGACATATATGCTCATGCCTCTCACATGATATATCTTGATCATTGTCTCTTGTGTCCATTAGTTGCCTCTCTCATATCCACTTGTATTGAGTGCAACCATACTATGATTATTGATCTTGGAGACTTTGACATATTACTTGTGATGCATGCTTGTTTGATTGCGCCTATTGCATTTGGTTGGTCTTGCATCATATGCCTCCATACTATGAAACGCTCCCTTGTACTTCCTTATGATATGAATGATGAGAACACTTGTTGGGTATCTTACCACTCGAATGATAGGTTTTGCATTTCCGCTAACCTCATTTGTTTTTCTGAGTGTTTGTCATGTTCTTTCATTTTGGAGGTGACACAAGGCGATGCCGTTATGCGACAACTTGGTCATGCGAAGGCATACACGATGCACAACACCAACATTTGCGAGAATATTCATAAGGTGAACTCCTTCTCTTTGAGCCATCCTCAAATACGCATATTGGATGGGTCACTCTTTCATTGTTGTTTCCTTCTTGTTGTGTACATGTTACATCTATTGGACGGAGGAGCGACATTGGAGATTGGCTCTATGGACCTTTACATTGAGGAGCGCTTGGACTTATGGGATGCACCTTGAACCTCCACTCATGCCACGACATCGAGCACTGGTACATCAACACTCCTTTGACACATTGTACCCACACATCCATATTTGTTGCTTGTGCTCATACATGTCATGCTCGATGGACATATCATACTCACCACAAGTTTGCACCCCATGCATGGATTGACACACATTATGATTGCCTTGTTGCATCTTGTATTCCCATGTCATCCATGATATATGAGCTTGTGCATTTTCTTAGCAAATTTGTTGTGATCTTCCTTGATGGCATATTATTACATCATGATCATATTGCCAATCATCAATTGCATGATAACATACACATGTTGAGCATCCATCGCCATATTCATGCTATTGATAAACCGTCTCACTATGACATCATTTTGCACCGTGGTTGCATTCATCATATTCACAACACAATTGTGTGCACAATGATTGCATTTGTTCCCATGAATGCTTTACATCTCATTTCATATTATCTTGCTAAGCTTCATGTGCTTTGTCATGAACAATCTTGCCTCACGGACTCATTCTTACATGATGGACACTTTGTGTGCGCTAACCATTGTATTTCCAAGTGTTGCTTGTGTTTGCTCTTTTTGCATATCTATCACTCCGGCGACACCGTGGACTACTTGGATTGCGCCATGTCTTCAACTTCGTCCAACTACAAATCCGTCTACGACAACCGTTTCCATGGTGATGAGGATCACGATCCGAGGTCGGATCTTTCCCAAGGGAGGGGAGATGATGCGGAGCATCCCACGCTCATCCCCATGTACACTCCATCTACTCTCCAAGCCCCAAGGATACACAAGATGAGACCTCGACTATGCGCCATTGGACCTAAGGTGAACTCGCTCCTTTCCGAATCGTCCCTTTCCGCATGTAAGACATGGATGCTACTTCAAGCGCGAACATTGTGCATACTCAGGTACACCCGAGGAGAACATGGAGAGCCCAAGGACCAAGGCCAAGCGTCTTGGCGGAGCGAGGGAAGGAGAAGGAAGAAAGGGACCAGGACAGCCCGGACATCCGGCCCTTGGCCCGGACATCCAGCCCTTCCAGAAAGCCCGGACATCCGGCCCCAGCCCGGACATCCGGCCCCCCATCACAGCAGCCGCCAAGCTACAGGACCCGGACATCCGGCCCCAGGCCCCGGACATCCGGCTCTTCCGGAAGCCCCGGATATCCGGCGCCCTCGCCCGGAAATCCGCCCCCATCACCGATTGCGTTTGGAAGACCCCGCCAGCCGGACATCCGCCCCTAGCCCGGACATCCGGCGTCTCGAAAGCTTGGGACATCCGGCCCGACGCCTTGGACATCCGGCCTCCCCGCCACGCTGATGCATCCGGACTTGTCCCTTGTACCCCTTCGCCCCAAGACTATATATACTTCATCCCCTTCCTCTTTTTAGGGTTAGCATTGGATTAGCTCATATTCTTGTGTGAGAGCCTTTGCTCATCCACTTGGCTACTTCTCCACCGAGATCAGGACCTCTCCGGAGAAGATCCCCCAAGCGGATTCAAGACCCCCTTCTAGGGTGGACCCTCAAGGCCTCCTCACGGAGAAGAACGGTTACCGTTTGTATCTTACCTTTGTTGATCTTGAATCTTGTGCCACTCTATGCGATCGATAATCTAGCACTTGTGTGATTGATCTCTTGTCGGTTTCGTGATTTCTCTCTCGTTTCTCTCGTGTTCTTCCGCGTGTTCCTTGTGATTCCCCGTAGGATCCGCTCCAACGTGAAAGATCGTCCACGTAGGGTTCCTCCCTACATCATCTTTGGTGCACAACGAGCGTTGCACCAAGAACAACAAGCAATGAGCGACCGCATCGACAACCTCGCCACCGACTTGCGACTCTCCGAGCAACGTACAAGAGACTACTTCGACAACAAGTTCGAGGCTCACAAGCAAGAGAATGATGCAAGAATGGACGAGATCCGTGCGTGGATGAGAAACCGGCATCATTCAACTTCTTCATCATCAAGACGGAAGCGCTCGAGACGACATTCCGACGACACCTTCTACGACTCAAGTACACCGTCATCGAACACTCTTCGACGAGCCACAAGGCCAAGACCGTCATGCATCTCGCAACCCGCTACATGTCAAGCATTCACAAGAGCAAGTTGATGATCAAGTTCCTCGTCCTCAATCTAACCAAGAGGCTTTTGCTCAAGCTCAAGAACGACAACGTCTTCGTCGCCAACAAGAGGAAGAACGAGCACGTCTTCACCAAGACGAACAAGACGCCAAGGCTCAACGTCTTCAACAACAACAACGTGAGGCGCAAGCTCTTGAGGCGCATCGTGCCCTTCAAGAATCAAGTAGAGCCTTCGCCAACCGCAATCGCGAACGGCGCAATCAAGAGGAAGCCCTTCGAGAAGAAATCCAAGAGAGGAACTACCAACCTCAAGTACAACGTCAAGTTCCTCAAGTTCCTCCACAAGCTCGACAAGCTCCACCTCAACCTCAAGTTCAACAAGGGCAAGTTGATCATGGTCTTCCTCCACGCCAAGAGCAACATGAAGACGAATACAATCCACGCCAAGGACATCATCATCAACATCGCCAACAACACAATGAAGAGCAACGCTACGGCAAGCTAAAATTCACCATGCCCAAGTTCAATGGAAGCAATGACCTCAAGACTACCTCTCATGGGCATTGAAGGTTGACAAAATCTTCCGCTTGCACAACTACGATGAAGCGAAGAAAATCGCTATGGCATCACTTGAGTTCCAAGACTATGTGCTCATATGGTGGGAACAAATCATTAAACAACGTCAAGCAAGAGGTGAACCTCCAATCACCACTTGGGCTCAAATGAAGGATGTCATGCGAGCACGCTTTTGTGCCAACCTACTACAAATCATGACCTCTTCAAGAAACTCCAACTACTCAAGCAAGGAACAAAGAGTGTTGAAGAATACTACAAAGAAATGGAGATAGCCATGATTCGAGCCAATGTCAAGGAAGATGATGAGCAAACTATGGCACGTTTCTTAAATGGACTCAATCATCCCATCAAGAAGATCGCCGACTTCCAACCATACTCATCCCTCATTGAGCTCGTGCATCAAGCTACAAAGGCGGAACGCCAAGTGCAAGATGACTTCAGGCACGCCAAGTACTCATCCAAGACCCACGGCTTCTCCAACAACCAAGCGCCAACGACTCCTTCAACATCTACATCAACCAAGCTTTCTTCAAGAAATGACGACAAGTCAAGTTACAAGAAGGCTCCGACGAGTTCAAGTCGTCCTCCTCCTACTACAAGCAACATCAAGCCGCATGCTTCATCCTCTACTCAGACCGATGAGACCATCAAGACAAGCTCCTTCAAGTGTTTCACTTGCGGCGGCCGAGGCCACAAGTCATACGAATGCACCAACAAGCGCACCATGATCCTCAACGACGATGGCACATATGACTCCATGAGTGAAGAGGAGATGGAAGCTCTTGAGCAAGTGGCTATGCACCGGTAAGTGAACGAAGATGAAGATGACCAAGTCTTTTGTGATGAGGATTCGAGCCCCACTCTCGTTGTCTCCAAGGTCTTGACTCTCCAACATCAACAAGAAGAAGACCAACGATGCCACATCTTCCACACAAAAGCCGGCATCAATGGACGGTCCATCAAGGTCATCATCGATGGAGGTAGTTGCCACAACTTGGCAAGTGAAGAACTATGCTCCAAGCTCCAATTGGTCAAGAGGAAGCACCCGCACCCCTACAAGGTTCAATGGCTAAGTGACTCCGGCACTATACGAGTCGAGCATACGGTCCAAGTCTCCTTCAAAATTGGTGCTTATGAAGACACGTTGGAATGTGATGTGGTCCCAATGACCATTTGCCACCTACTTCTAGGTCGACCATGGCAATTCGACCGTGGTGTCATCCACAATGGGCGCACCAATCACTATAGCTTCAAGATGAAAGGGAAGGAATATGTGCTACGACCTATGTCTCCTACTCAAGTGATAGCCGACAAGCAAGCCACACATCATAGAGAAAAGAGTGAGAAAGTGATCCACCCAAAAGTGAGTGAGAGCCACAAGCCAAATTTGAGCGACTCTTCGCCTAGAGAGAAAAACCTCATCCTATTTGCCACCAAAAGTGAGATGAGATGATAGAGGCGAGGGTGTCCCGATCTTTCGATGAGATGATAACTATCGATTTGGTGGAGACGACTTTGACGATCCGACTACAAACGTGCACGACGTTGCGCCTTAGCAATCGCTAAACCAATCTCCTGAGGGTAATGCGACGATGGGAAGCACGATCACCGACCACGAAGGTCTATTCCTGCACGCAATCGAAGAACAAGCAAGAATATGATAATGCAATCTGAATATTGCGAATATATATGAAGTATTGATAAACGTGGGGATCCGTAGCGGTCTTGGCCTGGTCGTTGGACACAAACGAAGTACACGAAGTTGCAATGGCTAACTTTAACTAAACAAATCCCAAGGAAAAAGCTACTAGATGGATCTACTTATATAGGATCAAGGGGTGGCGGCCAAGGAGGTGGTAGGACGTCCCAAGGCAGCCTAAAACTAACCCTAGGTCGTACAAGGCCAATGGGCCCAAGCGGAGGTGACGTAACACCTTTGGACTTGTAGTTTGACTCGGATTCTGCTGCAGCATCAGACTGTTTCGTCCATAACTCAACGCTCCGGACGACTTTGAAGGTCAATCCAATTGGGTTGGAAGGTGCACGAAATCTATTTTCCAACAAAAAAAGAATCACCCAATTTGGAGTCCGGATGAAAAAGTTATTGACGTTTTGAGTCAGGTATGTCTGTGCAGTCTGAATCTGAGTCCAGAACGTGAGAGACTTGGACTCTATCTTCTCTTGGTCCAAAAGTGACGTGAGAGGACTTTTGAACAGCACCTAAACTTCTCCTTTTCCCTTATCTTCATATGTGTATTGTACAAATGTCCCATAGACCTACAATTAGACAAAACACAAAAGTATGTGATGTATTTTTGTTCGGATAACATAAATAGATTATTGAATAGTTTGCACTAGAAATCACACGACAAATATGCATGTATGCAATATTTTTGGTCTTATCCAAGGTAGTCATGTCCTCATCATCCTCCACTTCTTGAAAACAAAGCCGTCCTCGGCGGTTCTTAGTCTGAAATGTGGCTAACAAAAGAGACAAGGTGTTGTATATGTATATGTCATCCATTTTTATTTCCCTTGATTTTTGCACATATGACACATAAATAGATGAGTAACTTGCATAGTTCATAAAATCTAAAGCCAAAACATTATCACAAGAAGTAGAAGGCATGAAAATATTGCAACTCAGTTTGCACATATAAGTGAAGCTCTTATTCATTTCAAAAGATTGACAATGTTCATCATTAAACCATCCCAACATTGGTGAATAAACCTTACTTGCATCAAGTTTACATGCTACAACATGCTTAAATAAGTAAACATGCAATAAGTCATTCGACATAGAATCATCACCAAGATTAGAGGTCATATCGAAATGATTAAATATTGATTCTTTTGCATCAACAATTAATTCAATGGGTGCACTCAAAATTGTTGGTATTTCAGTTGTTTGATCACATGGCAAAGTCAAATTATCAATATAATCCTCTAAAATAGGTGGTGTGATCAAAGTAGTGGGTAGCTCAACACATGATGTATTCAAGTTAACTAGGCATGCATCATTCTCATGTAAAAGTGGAAAATCTGTACCTTTGTCATTACCTCTTATAGTCAACTCAGATGATGCAGACACTCTCGATGATGATGTGTCACATGGTGGAGATGATGTAGTCCTCGCAACAACGGATGTGGTTGTCATAGTACGCCTAGTAGTTGAATAAACATCTGTATCAACAGTTGGAATGTGCACCGTGCGCTTGTTCTCCTTGTGGGCAACACGTCGTTTTATTTCTGTTCAGCTTTGCAAGCAAGACGAAACAAATGGTCCATAGGATAACACTCTTCATGAATTAGTATCTCCTGAATATTATGGTTTAATCCTCCCCAAAATCTATCCATAAAATCTTCTTCACTTTCTTCTAAAAATGAGTGCAACAAGGTAGTTTGTAAATCATCATAATATTTTGTTACGGTGTCACTACCTTGTTTTAAATGTTCCAGTTTTTAATCATGCCACAGTATAATAAACATCGACGAATCTATCTCTCATGACATGTTTTAAATCATCCCAAGTATTAGGTACATAATCAGGGTGTAACCGACAATATTCACTCCACCAAACTAGAGCATAACCAAAGTGAAAGAACCAACCGCAACCATAACTTTTTACGTTCATCAAAATTATGGGAAGCAAATATATTATTTATGTCTAACTCCCATTCAATATATAAAGGAGGTCTAAAACGGCCATTAAATGGTGGTATAGAAACATGAACCTGATCATGTGCATTTGGATGTTTGTGCACCTCTCGTGACGGTTGTGGTATTTGCATAGGTGGTGGCGTGTCTCCCGCAATCGACAAAGCCCATGAATTGACTCTGGATCCTGTCATGATTAGTAGAACAAGAAACAAAATCCAAAAATAATGTTTCTATAACTACTAGGATGTGGTGGTAAAACGCTCACAAGAAAGCAAATATCAATGTCTTACAAGTTCTTACCATGCACGGCGGTGACAGGCAACCAGCGGTGTCAAGTAACTCAAGATTGTGTAAAGAGATTGCCAGGGAGCGACGTATACACGGTGTAGAAATATGTGGAGCTGGGTTGGCTATATATGGTAGCAAAAGATTAGCAATAATCAATTCAAAGATGCAATGTTGAATAAACGCTCAACGACGGTCTTGTCTTTGGTCCTAGGCTAGACCGGACTAGAGACGCGAGCCTAGAACACTAATGAGGTCACGGCGAAGCACAACTAGCATCAATGAAGGATAATGAGTAGCTCTAGACATCAAGATATAAGTGAAGAGCACAACGGCAGTAAAGATAATGATGAAAACAAGCCAAGCGGGATATACAACAATTCTCTCTCCAGTTTTCCTCTTGAAAAGTTTGAGCCAATTTTCTGATAACTTTTTCAAAGAATGCTACTAACTCAAGCTTTCCAATGCAAAAAGAATCACTCAATTCCGAGTTGATATGAGGAGTCAAAAAATTCTAAAACTGATTTGAAAAACTGGAATAAGCTGTGTTCACGAACTTCGGAGGGCAAAAAGACCTATTTAGGAGCCGATTTTGAGGTGCCAAGTATTGAACTAGCTTCTGCAACTATTTAGATGTGGCTCGTCTCTAGCTTTAATTTGAGTACTCGCGGAGCCAAAACGGACTTCGTATGAGGAAGTTATGCCTGTTTTACTGAACAGTGCACAAAACAGATTCCAATCCGAATTCAGCTACGAGATTGAGTCTAGATAGATCCAAACTTTTTTTTTTCTTCTCTCTTTTTTTTCTCACACTTTTATTTCCTTTTTCTTTCTCTTTTTTTTTCTTTGACTTTTTTTTCTCTTTTTTTTCTGTCTTTTTTTCTCTCTTTTTCCAAAACAAACTAGATAAGATGCAGATTGGATCAAGCGAAGATGTGAATGACCTCAACTATGATTATGACAATGAATAGTGCATAGCACGTGGTGGAAATTGATGGATGGTATGGTGGACAGTGGAAGGGATAATGATGCAGCGGCGGCGTGACTAATGTGAACAGAACTCGAAACTCTAAAGGAAACTAGACACTAAGACCAGCAACTCGACACGACGATGCAACCGATAATTCAATAATGCAAACAATGAAAAGAAAACTGCAAAGGCTCGGACTGGCTTGGACAAAGGATGAATAGATCTAACTTTTTTTTTGTTGCTTTTTCTTGGACAATAGGTAAGAAAATAAATCTAATCTAGGGATAATTGGAAATTCTCACCGAGCAACCTGAAAACTGATACCACTTGATAGAGGCGAGGGTGTCCCGATCTTTCGATGAGATAATAACTATCGATTAGGTGGAGTCGACTTTGACGATCCGACTACAAATGATAATGGTGGCCTTTTCTTGGACAATAGGTAAGAAAATAAATCGAATCTAGGGACAATTGGAAATTCTCACCGAGCAACCTGAAAACTGATACCACTTGATAGAGGCGAGGGTGTCCCGATCTTTCGATGAGATGATAACTATCGATTTGGTGGAGACGAATTTGAAGGTGAATCCAATTGGGTTGGAAGGTGCACGAAATCTATTTTCCAACAAAAAAAGAATCACCCAATTTGGAGTCCGGATGAAAAAGTTATTGACGTTTTGAGTCGTGTATGTCTGCAGATCTAAATCTGAGTCCGAACGTGAGAGACTTGGACTCTATCTTCTCTTGGTCCAAAAGTGACGTGAGAGGACTTTTTGAACAGCACCTAAACTTCTCCTTTTCCCTTATCTTCATATGTGTATTGTACAAATGTCCCATAGACCTACAATTAGACAAAACACAAAAGTATGTGATGTATTTTTGTTCTGGATAACATAAATAGATTATTGAATAGTTTGCACTAGAAATCACCTGACAAATATGCATGTATGCAATATTTTTGGTCTTATCCAAGGTAGTCATGTCCTCATCATGAGAGAAGTATGTGAGAACCCATCGAGTGTGATGCACTTTGTCCTTGTGTGCAAGGATGGAGAACCAAAAACTAACACCATTCACAAGCTACCTTTGGTGTTTCAATCTCTTTTGCAGGAATTTCAAGATGTTTTTCCCGATGAGCTACCTCCGGGTCTACCTCCTCTTCGAGGGATAGAGCATCGAATTGACCTCATCCCCGGAGCGCCTCTACCAAACAAAGCTCCATACCGAGTCAACCCGGAAGAAACCAAGGAGATTCAACGGCAAGTACAGCAACTCATCGATAACGGTCATGTACGTGAAAGCTTAAGCCCCTGTGCCGTTCCCGTTATTCTTGTGCCTAAGCCCGATGGAAGTTTCCACTTGTGTTCCGATTGTAGACCTATCAATGCTATCACGGTGCGATATAGGCATCCCATTCCTCGCATAGATGATATGCTTGATGAACTTAGTGGAGCCAACTTTTTCTCAAAAATTGATCTTAAAAGTGGCTATTATCAAATACGCATACAAGAGGGTGATGAATGGAAAACTGCTTTCAAAACCAAATTTGGCTTATATGAATGGTTAGTGATGCCTATGGGTCTTTCGGAAGCTCCCGGTACTTTTGTGCGTCTTATGCATCATGTGCTTCATCCTTATATTGGAGTCTTTGTTGTGGTTTACTTTGATGATATTCTTGTGTTTAGCAAAACCATGAAAGAGCACATCAATCATGTAAAATCCGTGTTGCAAACTCTTCGCAAGGAAAGCCTTTATGCAAACTTGAAAAAATGCACTTTTGGAGTTGACAAAGTGGTTTTCTTGGGTTTTGTAGTTTCCTCAAAGGGTGTCCATGTTCATGAATCTAAAATTAAAGCAATTAAAACTTGGCCCCAACCCACAAATTTGCAACAAGTGCGAAGTTTTCTTGGTCTTGTGGGTTTCTATCGTCGCTTTGTGAAAGATTTTAGCACAATTGCTGCTCCTTTGCATGCTTTGAGCAAGAAGAATACTCCCTTTGTTTGGGGAACTTTGCAATCAACCGCTTTTGATGAGCTCAAGTCTTTCCTTACTCATGCTCCGATTCTTGCTTTGCCCAACTTTGACAAAACTTTTGAGGTTCATTGTGATGCAAGTGGTACCGGAATTGGCGGAGTTTTGATGCAAGAAAACGAGCCATTGCTTATTTTAGTGAAAAACTCTGCGGTGCTCAACTTAATTATCCGATCTATGACAAAGAATTGTATGCTTTAGTGCGTGTGCTACATGTTTGGGAACATTACCTTAGACCTCATGAGTTTGTCATCCATACCGATCATGAAACGCTTAAGTACCTCAAAGGTCAAACTAAATTAAACAAGCGTCATGCCAAATGGAGTGAATTCATTGAATCTTTTCCTTATGTGATCAAGTACATTAAGGGTAAAGAAAATGTAGTTGCCGACGCTTTCACGCATATGCATGCTTGTCACTCAACTTGAGTTGAATGTTATTGGTTTTGAGCATATAAAAGACTTGTATGAGCATGATCCATCTTTTGCTTCTCCTTATGCTAAGTGTTTGACGACACGTCTTGGGAACAATATTACATCAAGGATGGTTATCTTATGAGAGCTAACAAACTTTGCATTCCCGATTCTTCTCTTCGTTTGCTCCTTTTGCAAGAGGCTCATGGAGGCGGACTCATGGGACACTTTGGACGCGACAAGACATTCGCCACGCTCTCCAACAACTACTTTTGGCCCAAGATGTTCCGCGACGTCTCATGCTTCACCAACCGATGCTATACATGTCGCAAAGCTAAGTCTAAAGCTCAAGGTCTTTACATGCCCCTTCCAATTCCATATCAACCATGGGAAGACATTAGTATGGATTTTGTACTCGGTTTGCCTAGGAATCAAAATGGCAAGGATTCCGTTTTTGTTGTTGTGGATAGATTTTCTAAGATGGCACATTTCATACCTTGCAACAAGATAGACGATGCTTCACATGTTGCCAATCTCTTTTGTAGGGAAATCTTGCGACTCCATGGCGTACCAAAGACAATCGTCTCCGATCGTGACGTCAAGTTCTTGAGTTACTTTTGGAAGACCCTATGCGCCAAGCTTCGGAATCAAGCTCTTGTTCTCCTCGGCATACCATCCTCAAACCGATGGCCAAACGGAGGTGACGAACCGCACACTATCCACTCTACTTCGTGTCTTGATCAAGAAGAACCTCAAGGAATGGGAAGCATGTCTACCCATCGCCGAGTACGCCTACAATCGTGCAAGACATTCAACTACCGGCAAGTCCCCCTTCGAGGTCGTCTACGGTTTCAACCCGTTGTCCCCATTGGACATTCTACCACTTCCTCTCCAAGAGCGCACCAACATGGATGCAAGTGAACGAGCAAGCTACATCAAGAAGATGCACGAAGACACAAGGCACACCATTGAGCGCCAAGTAAAACGTCAAGCAAACAAGCTCAACGCCAACAAGCAACCCATCGTCTTCAACATTGGTGACCTCGTGTGGCTACACCTTCATGAGGACCGCTTCCCCAAAGAACGCAAGTCCAATCTTCTCCATCTAGCCGATGGACATTTCAAGGTGATAGCATGCTACAACGACAACGCCTACAAGATCGACCTACCTCGAGACAAATACAACGTGAGCGACATCTTCAACGTCAAGGACCTCGCACCATTCCATGGAGATGAAGCTTTTGATCCGAGGTCGGATCTCTCCCAAGGGGGGGGGGGGGAGATGATGCGGAGCATCCCACGATCATCCCCATGGACTTACAACCGTCTCATCAAGAGCCAAGAGGACCCATGACAAGAGCTAGAGGTAGAGCTCTCGAGAACGAGGTGACCTCTTTCTTTATTGATATCACATATGATCCACTCGAGACATGGCTACTACCTAAGTCCGATATGCTATGCATGATTAGGTGTCAAGGGGAACCTCCCGAGGATGCACGTGAAGATGGACAAGCCACCAAGTCCGCGGATGAAGAGAACCAACGGAGAAGGCCAAGAACACCTTCCAGGCCCCGGACATCCGGCCATGGCCCCGGACATCCGGCCCCTGGAGCTTCTACCTCAACAGGATCCAATCTGGCCAAGTCTCTGTGGCCGGACATCCGGCGTCAAGCGGACATCCGCCTCAGCCGGATATCCGGCCCCACCGGAAATCTGGCGCCCCTTTCCCGATTCGGCTGAAACGGTCGCCCCAGCTCGGACATCCGGGCTGAGAGCCCGGACATCCGGCACCTCGCGAAGGCCCAGACATCCGGCCCGACGTCCGGCCTCCCCTGCCTGCGTGCAGTGCTTCCGGGACTTGTTCCTTGTACCCCTTCGACCCGAGACTATATATACTTGATCCCCTACCTCTTTCTAGGGTTAGCATTGGATTAGCTCATATTCTTGTGTGAGAGCCTTTGCTCATCCACTTGGCTACTTCTCCTCGGAGATCAGGACCTCTACGGAGAAGATCCCCCAAGCGGATTCAAGACCCCCTTCTAGGGTGGACCCCCTCAAGGCCTCCTCATGGAGAAGAACGGCTGCCATTTGTATCGTCATTTGTTGATCTTGAATCTTGTGCCACTCTATGTGATCGGTGATCTAGCATTTGTGTGATTGATCCCTTGTCGGTTTAGTGATTTCTCTCTCGTTTCCACCGTGTTTCCCTCTTGTTCTTCCGCGTGTTCTTCGTGATTCCCCGTAGGATCCGCTCCAACATGAAAGATCATACACCTAGGGTTCCGCCCTACATCAATGACTTACCAATTAATATTGAATATGATGATGAGCATGTTGATTTGCCTAGCTGTGATGCTATGCTCCATAGGATATCATGTAAAAATTATTTTGGTCACATCATGTTCGACAACCCTTTAAACTTGTCATATGCTATGAGTGAGATCTCCCATATTGCTTCATTTCAATCTCAACATAGTAACTATGTGATGTAGGGCGGAACCCTCGGGGTCGATCTTTCACGTTTGGAGTGGATCCTACGGGAGAGAACACGAGGAACGCGCGGAAAACACAAGGCACAACACGAGGAGAAACGAGAGAATCACTCAACCGACAAGTATCGATCACACAAGGGCTAGATCACCGAACACATAAGGTAGCACAAGATTCAAAATCAACAAAGGAAAGATAAACGAGTAGCTGTTCTTCTCCGTGAGGAGGTCTTGATTGTCTTCCCTTGAAGGGGTCTTGAATCCGCTAGGGGATCTTTCTCCAAGAGGTCCTGAGCTCCGAGGAGAAGTAACCAAGTGGATGAGCAAGGCTCTCACACAAAATATGAGCTAAACCAATGCTAACCCTAAATAGGAGGAGGAGGAGGAGGTCTATTTATAGTCTTAGTGCAAATGGGGGCGAAGTGAAGGGGTACAAGGGCTCCAGCCAGCAGTGATCACTTTCAGTCTTGGGGACGTCGGGAAGGCGTCCAGACGTCCGGAGGCTCGGGACGGACCGGACATCCGGCATGGCTCGGACGTCCGTAGATTTGGCTCTGTCATGGACGTGTCGGACGTCTGGAGGGAGCCGGTCGTCCGTAGATTCGGCTTGGATGCTTGTCGCCCGGTCGTCCGGTCCGCCACGGACGTCCGTAGATTTGGCTCGGGTGGTCAGGTACCGGACGTCCGGAGAGCTCGGTCGTCCGTGTCGTGGGACTCGCCGGACGTCCGGACGGGGTTGGTCGTCCGACGCCTATAGTTTACAAATCAGCTCTCTTCTTCTCCATCACGCTTGGGGTCCTCGCCGTCTTGGCTCTTGGATGTAGCTGTACCGTGGCTCTCCTCCATGCACCTGATCACACGCAGAGTTTCCGAATGAGGTAGTAGCCATGTCTCGTGAGTAGGAAGAGGGAGTTCGGAGAGGAGCGAGTTCACCTTATCTTCAATAGCCTTAGCTCGAGCTCGAGTCATGGGTCCACGTGGTGTTGAGGAAGATGTAGGTACGTCGATGGGGATGAGTGAGGGATGCTCCGCATAATCTCCCCCCCCCCCTTGAGAGAGATCCGACCTCGGATCAAAAGCTTCATCTCCATGGTATGGCGCGAGGTCTTTGACGTTGAAGATGTCGCTCACATTGTACTTGTCTCATGGTAGGTCGATCTTGTAGGCATTGTCGTTGTAGCGTGCTAGCACCTTGAAAGGTCCATCGGCTCGAGGGAGAAGCTTGGACTTGCGTTCGTTGGGGAAGCGGTCCTTGCGAAGGTGTAGCCACACTAGATCACCAATGTTGAAGACCATGGGTTGCTTGTTCACGTTGAGCTTGGTCGCTAGTCGTTGTACTTGGAGCTCGATGGTGTGCCTTGTATCCTCATGCATCTTCTTGATGTAGCTTGCCCGTGCACTCGCATCCATGTTGGTGCGCTCTTGTAGAGGAAGAGGTAGAATGTCCAATGGTGACAATAGGTTGAAGCCGTAGATGACCTCGAAGGGGGACTTGCCGGTAGTCGAGTGTCTTATTGCGATTGTAGGCGTGCTTTCGGCGATGGGTAGACATGCCTCCCACTCCTTGATATTCTTCTTGATCAATACGCGAAGTAGAGTGGAGAGAGTCCGGTTCGTCACCTCCGTTTGGCCGTTGGTTTGAGGACGGTATGCGGATGAGAACAAGAGCTTGATTCCGAGCTTGGCGCATAGGGTCTTCCAAAAGTAACTCAAGAACTTGACGTCACGATCAGAGACGATTGTCTTTGGTACTCCATGGAGTCGCAAGATTTCCCTACAAAAGAGATTTGCAATGTGTGAAGCATCGTCTATCTTGTTGCAAGGAATGAAATGTGTCATCTTGGAAAATCTATCCACAACAACAAACACGGAATCCTTTTGATGTAGGGCGGAACCCTATGTGGACGATCTTTCATGTTTGGAGAGGGTCCCTACGAGGAACACGAAGAACGAGCGGAAGAGCACGAGGGAAATCACGGGGAAAAACACAAGAGAATCACTCAAACCAACAAGATTCGATTACACATGCGCTAGATCGATGACCACAAAGAGAGATACACGATCCACGATCAACAAAGGACGATACAAGAGGTAACCGGGTTCTTATCCGTGAGGAGGTCTTGATTGTCTTCCCTTGAAGGGGTCTTGAATCCGCTTGGGGGATCTTCTCCGAAGAGGTCCTGAGCTCCAAGGAGAAGTAACCAAGTGGATGAGCAAGGCTCTCACACAAAATATGAGCTAAACCATTGCTAACCCTAACTAGGTGGAGGTGGAGGAGTATATATAGTCTAGGGCCACGAAGGGGTAAGTGAGGAATACATGGGCCTCGGCCAGATACTCTGCGCACAGACAGGCGTCGGTCGTCCGGTACTTGTCGGATGTCCGGCGATTTGGCTCGGGTGTGGATTTGTCCGTCGTCCGGTCGGGACCGGTCGTCCGGGCGCTGGAGGATGTCGGACGTCCGGTCGGCGTCGGTCGTCCGACCGCTGTAGGTCTCGCTGGCTGGGACTTGTGCTGGCTGGTGAAGACTCCAGGCGTCGGACGTCCGGTAATGACCGGTCGTCCGGTGGCTGTTTATTTCTGGCAGCTTCTCCGTTTGGTCCTTGTACTTGGTGTCCTCGCTAGCTCGTCCGTTGGATGTGGTGGCTCCGTGGCTTTCCTCTAAGTACCTGATCATGCATAGCACACACGTTGGAGGTAGTAGCCATGTCTCACATGTAGAAAGTGAAGGTTCGGAGAGGGGCGAGTTCACCTTGTGTCAGATGGCATTTGTTCGAGGTCTCGTCATATGTCCACTTGGGGTTTGGAGAGTAGTCGGAGTGTACATGGGGATGAATGTGGGATGCTCCGCATGATCTCCCCCCCTTGGGAAAGAGCCGGCCTCGGATCGTGATCCTCATCACCATGAAAACGGTTGTCGTAGACGGACTTGTAGTTGGACGAAGTTGAAGACATGGCGCAATCCAAGTAGTCCAAGGTGTCGCCGGAGTGATAGACATGCAAAAAGAGCAAACGCGAGCAACACTCGGAAATACAATGGTTAGCGCACACAAAGTGTCCATCATGTAAGAATGAGTCCGTGCGGCAAGATTGGTCGTGACAAAGCGCATGAAGCTTAACAAGATGATCTAGAATGAGTTGCAAAGCATTCATGGGAGCAAAAGCATTCATTGTGCACACAAATGTGTTGTGAATATGATGAATGCAACCACGGTGCAAAATGATGTCATAGTGAGACGGTTTATCAATAGCATGAATATGGCAATGGATGCTCAATATGATTATGTTATCATGTAATTGATGGTAGGCAATATGATCACGATGTATGAATATGCTATCAAGAAAGATCACAACAAATTTGCTAAGAAAATGCACAAGCACATATATCATGGATGACATGGGAATAGGTGCAACAAGACAATCATAATGTGTGTCAATCCATGCATATGGTGCAAATTTGTCATGGGTGGTGTTGTACCATAGCTCGATGTCGTGGCACTCCTCAACTTGAAGGTCCATAGGGTCCATCTCCAATGTCGGTCCTCCATCCAATATATGTATCATGTAGACAAGAAGAAGGAAACAACAATGAAAGTATGGCCCATCCAATATGCATATTTGAAGATGGCTCAAAGGGAAGGAGTTCACCTTTAGGAGATTCTCGCAAATGTTGGTGTTGCACATCATGTACACCTTCACATAACCAAAATGTCTTTTATGGTACCGCCTTGTGAATCCTTCGAAATGAAAGAACATGACAAACACTCGGAAAAACAAATGAGGTTAGTGCAAATGCAAGACCTATCATTCGAGGGGTGAGATACCCAACAAGTGTTTTCATCATTCTTATCATAAGAAAGAACAAGGTGTGGTATGGTATGAAAGCATATGATGCAACTACAACCAAAGACAATAGGCTCAAGTAAGGAAGCATGCATCACAAGTAATATGTCCAAGTCTCCAAGATCATTAAGCATAGAGGCAACTATAGGAGGCAAGCGACAATAAACAAGATATATCATGTGAGAGGCATGAACATATATGTCATCAACCCAAGAAAGCAAGTGATAGTGGAACATGGGTGATGCAACATAGCAAGCAATCGTAGCGATCAAGTCAAGCAAGCTAGTAGTGCGAAGATGCAATGTACTAGAAGGAATCATGGCAAGCATGTCATGTGTGCAAATAGTGGGCATGAATAATTCACATGTCATAGCACAAGCATGAAAGCAAGATATGAGGAAAGTAGGTTCATGGTGTTGGCAAGAAGTCCTATGTAAATAGCAATGTAACATCATGACTCTCCCAACACAAGAATCAACAATAGCATGAGGCACATGATAAACATGGCAAAACCAACAATGATCTCCACCAAGCATGCAAATACACATAGGAGTATCATAATGGTGAGTCATGGGTAGATGCAAGCAAGGGTCACAATTGCATGGCAAAGGCATAGAAGCAAGGATAACATGCAAAGTGAACATGGGAAAATGAGCATAAGGGGACAAATGGTATATAGCCCATAGCCGTGTGAGAGACAAGTAAAAGAGATGCGCGTAGTCCTTGCGCAAAAGGAATGGTGGGAATGAAAGTCCACGGGATCCCAAGTCATCGTTGCTCTCAAGAGCCTGCTTTTGTCAACTCATGGGATTGAGATGTTGACGAGTATACGCATGTACCTACACAAAACAAAGACAAAGGAAAAATTGTGTGTGCGTGATATATGTACACATCATCCATCATGATCTTGTGGCGCATGTGTCGATTAGCACAAAATAGCCAATGCTCAAATAAATGAGATGCGTGATATAGAAACATGTCATCCATCATGATAGGTTTGTTGTTATGTATAGCATAATGGAGACTCAAATTGTGTAATGCATCATGAGAAATATGTAGAGCATTGTTATTCATGGAATGCATATGGTGCACGCAATTATGGGAATCATGCAAAGTATGAAATGTATCAAAATCTCCTAATATATATGAGGAAACTATGGGGGTCTCCTCATGAGCATTAATGGAAACATCACATGGAGAATATTGACAACAGCCAAAACAATGCATATTTGGAACAATGTGATCATGACATGGTATAGTAGATGAATTGTGCAAATCATGTAAAGGAAGCATGGCAATATGATCACATGAAAAACAAAAGCCAATGTCCATCATCTCGTCATCTATGCCATAAGTGCAAATGTGATTGATGTTAACGGGGCATGCATAGTTACTATGTTGAGATTGAAATGAGGCTATATGGGAGATCTCACTCATAGCATATGACAAGTTCAATGGATTGTCAAACATGGAGTGACCAATAGAATTTTCACAAGATATCCTATGAAGCATAGCATCACAACTAGGTAACTCAACAAGCTCATCATCATATTCATCATAAATAGGTAAGTCAAGGCATGAAGAAGTTTCACTAGCATGAAGCATGGTAATAGGTGGGTCAACATCATGGGAGCAATCGATGTCAAGAGAGTCCACTAGTGGGACAAGAGAAGCACCATCACCTATGTTACCTTTGGAGCATCGCTCATGTGTTGTAGGTGAGGTGGCGAAGATCCAATCGTTGCCATCTTCATCTTGATGGTACCATGTGGGGTGCATCATTGTCCACCATGGCCATCGTTGTCTCCATTGGAGGGATGGACTCGCCGAGGGTAGGCATGTCGTCATGTAGGAGACCTAGCACCAAAGAAGAAAACACACTAGGAGTAGAGGTTAAGTCGTTAGAAATCATGGTGGCCTCACATGCTGTGTCAACTACCTCACTCACTAAGTGTTGTGGCTCACTCACTCCCAATATGATGCTCTCACTGTATGGTTGGTGGAGTCACTCAAATGGCTCTCAACCTCACATAGGATGTGTGGCATGCTCTCAAGTGTGGGACTAGTGGTGGTCACACCCATCCTCTCATAGGAAATGCACTCAATGTCATATAGGGTGGAGTTACTCATCTCACTCATGGGTTGGTGGCTCTTCTCACATGGCAATTGGGTCATCTCATGATATGTGGGTGTCGGAGTGATGTTGGTGCAAATGTCTCCATGCTCAACTCCTACCGCCGCCTTGGTTGAAGGGATAGTCCCATTGATGTAGGGCGGAACCCTACGTGGGCGATCTTTCACGTGGAGCGGATCCTACGGGGAATCACGATGAACACGGAGAAGAACGGGGAGAAATCACAAGGGGAAACACTCAAGAACAAGTCCAATCACACATCCACTAGACAATCAAACACACAAGATCCACAAGGTACATGAACAACAAAAGGAAAGATACAAGGTAAGGTTCATCTCCGAGAGGAGGTCTTGGTGGGGTCCGCCCAAGATGGGGGTCTTGATGATATCCCGCAGGATCTTCTCACATGGAGGTCTTGAACTCCATGGGAGTGGTAGTCTCTCTCTCTCAAGGGAAGAGGTAGGAGCAAAGCTCACCTAAGAATGAGCTATCATATTTGCTAACCTAGAAAGGAAGTGGAGGTGGTCTATTTATAGTCTAAGCCACGAAGGGGTAAGTGGGAGAGGGATACAAGGCCAAAGGCCCGCGGCTGCGCACAGGCAGGGCGGTAGTACCGGGCTCATGGCCGGTAGTACCGCTTGAGCGGTAGTACCGCTTGGAGGGGCGGTAGTACCGCTTGGGTGGCCTTAGCGGTAGTACCGCTTGGAGTGGGCGGTAGTACCGCTCGTTCTGGAGCGGCCAGGTTCTCTTCCTCCTTCTCTTCCATGCTTCTCATGGACGGTGTAGTCGTTCCTTGGCGCTTGCACTCCTCCTCGACATCCGTGAAGCTCTGGCAATACTTATGCATGCACACGGGAGAAGTGTCAAGTAGTATACCATCCTCAAGGGGTCAAGTGAACACGTGTAAAGGAGAAGATTCACCTTTATGTATGATAAGTAGAGGTTGCACGTGTCACTTGCCAAACGGACTCTTGACATGGTGATGATCGTAGGATGCTCCGCATCATCCCTCCCCTTGGGAAAGATCCGACCTCGGATCGAAGACCAAATCACCATGGGAAAGAGATAAGCGTCGCCGTGTTGAAGTGGACGATCACCAAGTACTTGTCATCTCGAAGCTCGAAATGGGCACTCTCCAATGTCACACCGTCTTGTGATTCCTTCAAAAGGAGCAAATGGAACAAACACTTGGAAAAACAAATGTGGTTAGCGTTAGTGCAAAACCAAGCATTCAAGAGGTGATTCACCAAACAAGTGTCGTCATCAAGCATATCATAGGGTGTGACAAAGGATTGTGACATGGCATGTAAGCATATGAATTGATCAAAATCAAGGTCATCATGGAAACAAACATGTAAACGTGAGGTAGTGATGCAAATATGTGTGACAAGAGAATAAGCATTTACCTCAAGATCATAGCAATCATGTATAAAGCGCCGACAAATGGTCGATGGTAGGCATAGGAAGTATTCACAACACCAAATAAAATGAAGTGTCTAAACACATGGGTCAAGTGCAAGACAATCCAAGCATAGTGTGCATAGGGTGTAGTGAACATATTGTGGCACTCAACACAATAGAAAGAGCAATTGTTCATCATGTGAGGCAATCAAGTCAAGCATGTAGCAATCAATGTGACTTGGCATATGGGAAGGAATGACATTGTTGCAACCAAACATGTGATAGGAGAAAGTAATCCAAGAATTGGATGCAACACACAAGGTATATATGTCATGAAGCGTGGAAATGTGGCAATCATGGGTGAAAGAAATATCTCGCACATGCGTGCAAATGGTGAAAGCAACACATGAAGTATGATCCACAATATCCAAGCTCAAGAAGGATGTCACCTTGAAGGCGTGTCCTTGTGCATTCTTCACAATGCCGAAGTGGAAGCAAATACGGTGTAGAAGCGAGTCGTGGTAGAATGTATGAGGCTCGCTCTCAAGAGCTCGAATGGTCAACTCACGTGAAGTGGAAGTCGACACAAAGTCCAAGTATCCTACACATGCACACAACAAAACAAAGAACGTATGCACATGGTAGATAAACACATCATCCATCATGATGGTTCTCATCTTTGCACCTGACCATTAGAAGCACAATTGCATGAATAATATGATGCAACAATGGCGATATTCATGGCACTAGGTATATGGTGCAAAGAAGTAAGACAAGCATGCTTCACAAGAATTATGTCAAAATCTCCAAATATATGCGAGAATGCTATGGGGCAATCTCATGAGCAAGATTAAGGGCATTGTTGCACTCCATACATATCAAGTCATTTAGCATGGGAGAGGCAACACATGGAGATATATAAGAAGAAGCAATATCAATCATGTGCAAAGCATATAGATGGTTGTCATCAACCACATGAGATGAGCACGTATGAATCATGGGTGATGCAACATGAGCAAGCATAGAGATCAAGTCGTGCAAACTAGTGGAGCGAAGATGCAACACACTAGAGTAAATCATGGCAATCATGTCATGTGAGCAAATACTAGGCATAGACAATGCACATGACATATCGCAAGCACGGACACAAAGCAAGATGAAAGTATCATCATAGGAATGAGTCAGAATTGAACATAGCAATAACAAGTGATATCTCCACCAAGCTTGCAAATACACATACAAGTACTAGAATCAATCATCATGTGTAACGCAAAGCATGGGTCACAATTGCATTGTAAAGGCATAGTAATGAGCATATCATGCAAAGTGAACATGGCAAGATGGGCATAGAATATGTAATGGACAACAACCCATAGCCAAGTGAGGACCATGTAGAAGAAATGCGTGAAGTCTTTGCGCGAAGAGAGCGGTGGGAAAGGCAATCCATGGGATCCCAAATCATCGTTGCTCTCTAGAGCTCGCTTTGTCAACTCGTGGGATTGCGAGTTTGACAAGTATTCATGGGTACCTACACAAAAGAGACACAAACCAAAGAAATTGTGCGGCGTGGTAAATGTACACATCATCCATCATGATGTGTATGTGCACGTGTGAGTTAGCACAAGATAAGAAATGCTCAAAGAAATTTGATGCATGGTATAAGAACATGTCATCCATCATGAAAGAATAGTTATTATGTATGACACGATGGGGACACAAATTGAGAATGCAAGTATATGGCACATCAATATCATGTTTATTCATGGGGAGCATATGGTGCACACAAGTATTGGGATCATGCAATGGATAGGATGAATCAAAATCTCCTAAAATGTATGAGGAAACTATTGGGTCTCCTCATGAGCAATATCGTAAACATCACATGGAGAAAATGGACAACATCCAAAACAATGCATATCAGAAGCTAGGTGGTCATGGCATGGCATATGAGATAAATGATGCAAAGGAAGCATATCAATATCATCACAAGAAAAACAAATGCCAATAACCATGGGCTTGTCATGTATGCCATATGTGCAAATTGGGTTTATTTTAATGGCATATGCATAGTCACTATGAAGAGATTGCAAATAAGACATATGGTTGATCTCATGCATAGCATATGACAAGTCAAGCAGATTAGCAAACATGATGTGACCTAAAGAATTGTCACAAGAAATCCTATGTAACATGGCATCACAACTAATAAACTCCACATGGGAATCATTGTACTCATCATAAATGGGCAAATCATCACATGAGGAAATCATACTAGAATGAAGCATGTCAATAGGGTGATCAACATCATGCAAGCAATCAATGTCAAAATAGTCCACTAATGGGACGAGAGCATCACCGTCACCTTTGTTACCTTTGTCATTCCACTCAAATGGTGTAGGTGAGGTGGGAAAGACCAAATGGTGGTCATCTTCATCTTGATGGAACCATGTGGGGGGTGCATCATATTCCACCATGGCCATCGTCTTGTCCAAAGGGAGGACGGAGTCGTCGAGGATCGGCGTCATCATAGATGGGACCTAGCACCAAATGAGAAGACACAATAGAGGTAGAGGTCAAGTTGTTAGAAATGCAAATGGCCTCACTAGACCTATCAACTATCTCACTGTCTCTATGTGGTGGTTCACTCACTCCCTCAAAATAGGTGCACTCAAACTCACGTATGGTGGGGTCACTCATCTCACTCAAGTGGTGGGGGTTGTGGCTCTCCTCACATGGGAATTGGGGCAACACATATATGGGTCTAGCGGTGAAGTCACTCTCACTCTCAATATGGTGGCTCAAGTCACTCAAGTCATCGGACGTCGCCGTGGTCGAAGGGAAAATCCCATGCTCAACCGTCTCGTAGTCGTCGTCGTGGATGAAGGCCGAAGATGGCACATCATCGCTCTCGCCGTGGATGAAGGCCAAGATGGCACAACATCACTCTCGTCGTGGATGAAGGCCAAGATGGCACAACATCACTCTCGCCTCCTAAGATGGAAGCATCATCCTTGCTCGCCACCTTGTCGCTTGCCTCCAAAGCTTGGTCCTTGAAGGTCTCCGTAGTCGTACTTGTCGCCGCACCATCTTGAAAAAGAGTCAAGGTAGACTCGGCATCAACAATGCCACAAAGAGGGATGGCGGTGAAGTCGCACTTGGGAGCATCGTCTTGGAGCTTGTCGGGCTTGGACATCCTGGTGGTACTAGCCTCATGCTTATCGTAGAGCTTGGTCTCCACGAAGTTTGCTTGGGGTGGAGAAGCGTTGGCCTTCATGAGTTCTTGTTCCGCCTTGAGAGCACCGATGTAGTAGTCGTCGATGGACTTGTAGTTCTCGAGGAAGATGGTCTTGGAGATGTCGTTGTGCAATCCCATCATGAAGTGGAACTTCATTGACATTGGGTCGCCCACGCCGCTCGTCGCAAGGCAATCTTCATCTCCTTGAAGTACTTGTCGATGGACTTGGATCCTTGGGTGGTGTTCTCCAATTGGCGTCGAAGTTGTTCCGTGTATGTTGGAGGCACGAACTCGCCGCAAAGCTCTCTTCATCTTGGACCTACTCATCTCGTAGCACTCAAGGTGTGTGAGGCCACCATGTCGAGGCGTGGTCGTGGAAGTTTCTTGTGGCGCACTTCACTTGATCTTCGGGAGGAACTTGATGTAGCTTGAGGTAGTCGTCCATCAAACGCTCCCACTCGAGGTACTCCTCGGGTTCTTGAGTCCCATAGAAAGGAATCTCGTGGTCGATGTCGAGGTCGTAGTAGCTCGTGGAAGTCGCGGACTTGAGCTTGGGGAGCTTCTCTTGAGCGTAGTCTTGGGGTGCTTGTTGGCGAAGATGCCGAATATCCGAAGGCGAAGATGCCTTGAAGTCGCTTGGCGAAGATGCCAAGGGAGATGGTGAAGTCGTGGAGCGGTTGTTGATGTTGAGCTCTTGACCTTCACGTTCTTGTTGATGATGGTGTCGATGCCGATGTGATCTTGCCGAGACGGTAGCTCGGAAGCATGTGCTCTTGAGCGTCTTCTCAAGATGAGGAAGATCGCTTGTAGGACTTGATGAGGGATTTGATCTCCTCCATTTTAGCTTGCATCTTGGCGTCGTAGTTGTTTTCCATGGCATCGAACTCGTCGTTGTTGTAGTAGACCGAAGATGAAATGCCTTGCCTATCCATCACAAGACTCGAGTAGAGGTGAGTAGGAAATGAGATAAACAATACCAAGTTACCTTTTCCCAAAGTTGAGGATGTATCCCGTTTCACTCAATGTGAGATGAAAGAATAGTGGAATTGGTACCGGACTTGTTAACTCACACCTATCAAATAAAGCTTATGGTAGAGCTCGGTGAGGATAGTGGCACAAAAATTTGATGCAAAATGTTAGCAAGAGTCAATAATGTTGAAAGAGATTCACAAATTGCAAGCTTAAACAAGTAGACCAATAGCAATATGTGGCACACGGAAACACACACACGGATAGATAAATGGGGCCGTGCAACCAAGGAATGAGCTCAAAATGTGGAATCCACCAAAACGCTTCGTGTTGCACAACTCAAGAGAGACGCTTAGCACGATTGCTCAATAGGCGGATACGACACTTGTGCACAACCTATTTGATGCAAAATGGATAAACTTCTATCCCAAGTATGCTATGTATGTATGGTTCGGTGTTTCTCTCAAGATGATCCAAGATGATCGGATATGACAATCTTATATGCAATATGGTATGATGCTATGGCACTTGCTTACAAGCTTCTTTGCTCTCTTTCTTTTGCTTAAAAGCTTTATTTCTTTTTTTTCTATGGCCACTTTGCACAATGCACAAACCAAGATAGCAATAGTGTATATGCGGGAGCAAACTTGTGGCACAAGATATGATACCAATATGATATGGTATGTATGCTATGGGAAGTATGATCACTAATGTGCACAAGTAACGTTGCCGGCAATACTCAAATGGCTAGTCTCGATAGGCAAGTAACGCAAAAGTAAGGCTAGGGGTTAACAATGCAATGGAAAGGGGAATATACAATGAAGGGATACCACGATACCAAGATGATATGGAGGTTACCGTCCGGCGATGATGAGTAGCGGTGTTCTTGATGTAGATACCAAGATGATGGAGACTCGTCCCTAAGTAGCCGAAACACCTTAGGAAACGGAAAAACCGCGAACTCAAAATCTCAAACGTCAAATGTCAAAATGGTGGTAGCGGAAAGCGGTGGAGGTTTGCACTTGGCAATGCAGGAGTGGGATGATGGGCTATACACGTGTCGGAGTTGAAGTTGCCGTCCCTAAGTAGCCAAACACCTTAGGAGACACAAGCCACAACTCAAAAGCTCAATCAACAATTGGGTTAAGTTGGGTTGTCGGAAGTGTTTGGTGGGCAAGGTTATGTGGAAGTGGTGGTGGTGGTTGATGAAGAAGCAATGCGTCCCTAAGTAGCCGAAACACCCTAGGAGACTCGAATCACTACTCAAGCAACCACTAATGCTATGGGGAACAAAATTGGTTAGGTTGCGGAAGTCGGTGGTGGTTATGCGGAGGATGTGGCGGAAGCCCTAGGCAAAGATGCCAAAGTTCACAAAATTTGATGGTGTCAAAAGGTGGTGAAACCAATGTGAGGACCTCAGCACGCCGATAGCTTCAAACGAGCCAAAGAACACTCAAATCGGAGTTCGGAGTGAAAAGTTATGATGAAAATGGTGAAACTCGAACGCTGAATTGGGTTGGGCGGTAGTACCGCTTGGGAGGGCGGTAGTACTAGAAGCGGTAGTACCGCTTGGAATGGGCGGTAGTACCGCTCGTGTCGGGTTTTTTCGCAAAATCTGGCTCTGGGAGGCGGTAGTGCCGCTTGGAAGGGCGGTAGTACCGCTTGAGGTGCTAAGCGGTAGTACCGCTTGGAAGGGCGGTAGTACCGCTCGTGTCGGGATTTTTCGCAAATCCGGATAGGGCGCGATTTTGGGGCGGAAATGGATGATTTCTGGATCAAAATTGGAGAGATTTCGTGGATGGAAAGTGGGGAAACTTGGGGAGATGCTAGATCCACTCGAAACCAAGCAAATCCATGGATCAAAATCAACAAAACATCATCAAAACTAACAAATCACAAAAAAATTTGGGGCTATTTTTGGTGGGGATTTTCGGATTTAGGACGAAATCAACAAAATTAAGCTAGAAAAAGAGGGGTAGGGGCTCCAATAACGTGATCAACGTGGCTCATGATACCATAGATGATGTAGGGCGGAACCCTACGTGGGCGATCTTTCACGTTGGAGCGGATCCTACGGGGAATCACGATGAACACGGAGAAGAACGGGGAGAAATCACAAGGGGAAACACTCAAGAACAAGTCCAATCACACATCCACTAGACAATCAAACACACAAGATCCACAAGGTACATGAACAACAAAAGGAAAGATACAAGGTAAGGTTCATCTCCGAGAGGAGGTCTTGGTGGGGTCCGCCAAGATGGGGGTCTTGATGATATCCCGCAGGATCTTCTCACATAGAGGTCTTGAACTCCATGGGAGTGGTAGTCTCTCTCTCAAGGGAAGAGGTAGGAGCAAAGCTCACCTAAGAATGAGCTATCATATTTGCTAACCTAGAAAGGAAGTGGAGGTGGTCTATTTATAGTCTAAGCCACGAAGGGGTAAGTGGGAGAGGGATACAAGGCCAAAGGCCCGCGGCTGCGCACAGGCAGGGCGGTAGTACCGGGCTCATGGCCGGTAGTACCGCTTGAGCGGTAGTACCGCTTGGAGGGGCGGTAGTACCGCTTGGGTGGCCTTAGCGGTAGTACCGCTTGGAGTGGGCGGTAGTACCGCTGGCTCGAGCGGAGTGTTCTCTTCCTCCTTCTCTTCCATGCTTCCCTCATGGACGGTGTAGTCGTTCCTTGGCGCTTGCACTCCTCCTCGACATCCGTGAAGCTCCGACAATACTTATGCATGCACACGGAGAAGTGTCAAGTAGTATACCATCCTCGAAGGGGTCAAGTGAACACGTGTAAAGGAGAAGATTCACCTTTATGTATGATAAGTAGAGGTTGCACGTGTCACTTGCCAAACGGACTCTTGACATGGTGATGACCGTAGGATGCTCCGCATCACCCATGCTCAACCTTCTTGTCACCGTCTTGTTGTTGGAGGCCCATATGATGTGGCACCTCATAGCTCGTCTCCATGACCGAAGGGAATGTCCCATGCTCGGCCATCTTCCTTGAGGGGCTTCCAAGATGGAAGTGTCGCCCTCGTCGTAGGGTAGTCGCCTTGGACTTGATGAAGTCGATGTAGGTGTACACGTGGGAAGTAGGCGAAGATGCCGTACGTCCAAAGGCGAAGATGCCTTGAGAACACTTGGCGAAGATGCCGAAGTGGTTGATGTAGCCGTAGCGCCATCTTTGTGGTGGTCGTATCGCGGTCTTCTCTTTTGTACATGAAGCTTGGACTTGGCGTGAAGTATGGCTAGTTCGGACTTGTACGTTTGCGCTTGTGGAGCATCTTCATGTTGATGTTGTCGTTGTCCCACTTGAGCTCGTAGTAGATGTCATTCGTCGTCGTCGTGCACATGATGCTTGGAGGTGACTTGCCCTTCATGACGATGTTGTTCACGAACGTGATGGTGGTCGTCATGTAAATGTGGACGAGGACGATATGCACTTGCATCGTTTCCGTGCTCCGAAGACTTGTGTCTTGAATGTCGCCGCCGTGAGGATGACGAAGGGGAAGAAGACTTGATCAAGGCTCTAATCTCCTCCATCCTTGCATCTTGCTCCTCTTTATGTGCGGAAAGCTTCTTGTCGATGTAGTCCCTTTTCCTTGCTTCGGAGAGATGAATGTCGATGGAGAGGTTCTCGATGCGCTCTTGCAATCTTGATTGTGCGCCTTGCATTTGTCGTTGTAGATCGAAGATGGACGCTTTGGTGATGTAGTTGTTCACGCCGTCGTTGTTGTCGAAGACCGGAGATGAAATGCCTTGCCTATCCATCACAAGACTCGAGCAAATATGAGTGGGAGAAAGAGAAGAACTTATACCAAATGTACCTTGACCGATGTTGAAAATGGATCAATGATCACTCAATGTGTAACAAGGAAATAGCACAATTGGTACCCATTCTTGTCGGTTTCTCACACCTACAGAAGTAAGGCTTATGGTAGAGCTCGGTGAGGATAGTGGCACAAAAATTTGATGCAAAATGTTAGCAAGAGTCAATAATGTTGAAAGAGATTCACAAATTCACAAGAGAAACAAGTAGACCAATAGCAAAGAATGGCACACGGAAACACACACCCGGATAGATAAATGGGGTCGTGCAACCAAGGAATGAGCTCAAAATGTGGAATCCACCAAAACGCTCGTGTTGCACAACTCAAGAGAGACGCTAGCACGATTGCTCAATAGGCGGATACGACACTTGTGCACAACCTATAAGATGCAAAATGGATAAACTTTCTATCCCAAGTATGCTATGTATGTATGGTTCCCAGTGTTTCTCAAGATGATGCAAGATGATCGGATATGACAATCTTATGTGCAATGTGGTATGATGCTATGGCACTTGCTTACAAGCTCTTTGCTCTCTCTTTTGCTTAAAAGCATATTCTTTTTTTTCTATGGCCACTTTTGCACAATGCACAAACCAAGATAGCAATTGTGTATATGCGGGAACGATATTGTGACACAATGGATGATATCATACCAATATGATATGGTATGTATGCAACGGATGGTGTAGATCACTAATGTGCACAAGTAACGTTGCCGCCAATACTCAAATGGCTAGTCTCGATAGGCAAGTGACGCAAAAATGGGCTAGGGGTTAACGATGCAATGGCAAGGGAATCTACAATGGTGTCGTCGAGGTTACCGTCCTTTGCGATGATGAGCGGCGATGTTCTTGATGTAGATACCAAGATGATGGAGACTCGTCCCTAAGTAGCCGAAACACCTTAGGAAACGGAAAAACCGCGAACTCAAAATCTCCAAAGGCACAAGTCAAATGGTGGTAGCGCAATGCGGTGGTGGTTGCGGAAACTCAATGAGATTGCAGAAATGCAATGGTGGTTTTGGAGTACGCAATGCGGAAGTGGAAGGTAAGATGGTGGACTATACTCGGTGTCGGAGTTGGAGGCACGGTCCCTAAGTAGCCGAAACACCTTAGGAGACACAACTCACAACACAAATTAAATTGGGTTAAGTTGGGGTGTAAGTGTATGTTGGGTAAGCCTATGCGGAAGTGGTGGTGGTGGTTGATGAAGAAGCAACCGTCCCTAAGTAGCCGAAACACCTTAGGAGACTCGAATCACTACTCAAGCAACCACGAATGCTATGTGGAACAAAATGGGTTAGGTTGCGGAAGTCGGTGGTGGAGTAGCAGAGGATGTGGTGGAAGCCCTAGGCAAAGATGCCAAATTTCACAAAATTTATGGCGTCAAAAGGTTTTGGTGGTATTTTTGTTGGAAGGGGGATGTCAATATCTTTTCAACGAGCTAAAGACGCGAAAATCAGAGTTCGGGTGAATTAGTTATGGACAAAACAAAAATCAGCCGAAGTCTGAAACTACAGGTTACGGACGTCCGGGAAAGGTCGGATGTTCGGTCGTCGGACGTCCGGGAAGGTCGGAAATCCGTAAATTCTGTTCGGGTTAGGGGTTCCGGTCGTCCGGAAAGGTCGGACGTCCGGGGGTCGGGGGTCAACGCGGGATTTGAGCTCCGGGACGCGATTTTGGGCGGAATTTTGGGATTTTGAGGTCAAAATTGAGGAGATTTTGTGGATGGAAAGTGGAGAAACTTGGAGAAAAGCTAGATCCACTCGAAACCAAGCAAATCCATGGATCAAAACCAACAAAACTTCATCTCACCAACAAATCACAAAAAATTTTGGGGCTATTTTTGGTGGGGATTTTCGGATTTAGGACGAAATCAACAAAATCAAGCTAGAAAACACGGGGTAGGGGCTCAAAAAACGTGATCAACATGGCTCATGAAGCCAAGATGATGTAGGGCGGAACCCTATGTGGACGATCTTTCACGTTTGTAGAGGATCCCTACGAGGAACAGGAAGAACGAGCGGAAGAGCACGAGGGAAATCATGGGGAAAAACACAAGAGAATCACTCAAACTGATAGAGGCAAATGTGTCCCGATGTTTCGATGAGATGGTGGCTATCGTTTCTGTGGGAGTCGACCTTGACGATCCGACTACATTGTGCGAGACGTCGCGCCTTAGCAATTGCTAAACCAACTTCCGAGGGTTATTGACCACGCCGGAGCACGATCAACCTGACCACGAGGGCCTGTTTCCTGCGAGCAAACGAAGAACAAGCAAGAAAATAAGATTGCAATCTGGATATTGCGAATATAAGAGTAAAGCTTGATTAATGTAGGTGGGGTTATGAGACGCCTTGGTCTGGTCGTTGAACACAAACGAAGTACGCGAAGTTGCAGCTATGGCGAACTTTTGATCTAAACAAAACCCAAAGTCTAAACGACGCCCTAAGGGCTGTATATATGGAGAAAGAGGAGGGAATTTCGTGGCCCTTGAGGGAAGGGTCCGAAACCAACCCTAACTCTTGTTTCCCCACACATCTGAGACTCTAAAACAGCCTACACTTAAGTATTTCGAAATTACATGGGCTGGCCCAATATTAAGGTGACGCAGCACCTAGAATAGCCTATGGACGAATATTATGAAGTGGCATCTTGTATATTTCGTCCAAGGCCTCATGCTCTCATTAGGGTGGCTTCAAAGTCCTGGAATCATCACTTGTAACTCCGTTCTTGTTCCCCTTGCATGCCAACATCTCCATGCTTGAACTTGCTCCAAGGTTCATCTTTCTTGTCCATGGTAGGCCCTTCATTTGTAAGCAAAACAAATGTATCCAATTTAGGCAGCATCATATTCTCATGAACATTGGAATCGTTACCAAGAAACGAAAGTACCTGATAATTCAATTGGCGTGCGCGAGCTCTAGTAATTGGTCCAGTATGTATAGCAGCAGGGGCTGTGGGTGTAACAATGGTATTGATGTCCTCATCAGATGTCGAACCGTACCTAGATAGCCGAAACACAATTGGACACGGGGACCACAACTCAAAATCTCAAGGACCAAAATGTGTCAAAAATCGTCATAGGAGGTATTGCGGAGGATGGTGGTGTATGTGTGTTTGGAAGATGTGGTGGAAGGTGGGGTTGTGGTGGTGGCTGAACTGAAAATTCAGTTTGTCAGAGTTTCACGGACGTCCGGTTTTTACGGTCGTCCTCTCGTCGGACGTCCGGCAGGGTCCGGTTGTCCGTAATTTCGAATCGGGTCTGGGGTTCCGGTCGTCCGGGAAAGGTCGGACGTTTGGTGGTCGGGGTCAACGCGGGATGAACAGCAAGATTTCGGGGAGGAAGAAGACGGTGAGGTCGAAATCGAGCGGATTGATGGATGGAAAAGGGTGGGGAGGGTGGGGAAAGCTAGATCCACGCGTAGCAACTCAAATCCAACAAAATCTCAACTTACCAACAAATCACAAAAAAAAATTTGGGGCAATTTTTGGTGGGGAATTTTCGGATTTAGGACGAAATCAACAAAATCAAGCTAGAAAAAGAGGGGCAGGGGCTCCAAAAACGTGATCAACGTGGCTCATGATACCAAGATGATGTAGAGCGGAACCCTCGGGGTCGATCTTTCACGTTTGGAGTGGATCCTACAGGGAGAACACGAGGAACGCGCAGAAAACACAAGGCACAACACGAGGAGAAACGAGAGAATCACTCAACCGACAAGTATCGATCACACAAGGGCTAGATCACCGAACACATAAGGTAGCACAAGATTCAAAATCAACAAAGGAAAGATACACGAGTAGCCATTCTTCTCCGTGAGCAGGTCGGATCTTTCACAAGGGGGGGGGGGAGATGATGCGGAGCATCCTTCGGTCATCCCCATGGACCTTCCATCGACTATCCAAGCTCCAAGTGGACCCGTGACAAGAGCAAGAGCTCGTGCTATTCAATCCGAGGTGACATCACTCCTATTTGATTTCCCCTTTTCTTCCAGTGAGACGTGGCTACTACCTAAGTCCGAGACGCTATGCGTGATCAGGTACAACGTTCAAGCCAAGGAACCAGGAGCTGAAGAAGAAGCGACATGCATCAACTCTCTGGACAGCCCGGAACTTCCGGCCACAGCCCGAAACTTCCGGCCCGCCCGGAGCTTCTGACCTCCGACGACATCGACCAGCCCGGGCGTGCCAACTATCTGGTTAGCCCGGAACCTGCCCGGAACCCGTCCCGGACCTTCCGGCCCGCCCGGATCTTCCGGCCCCCGGAAGCCAGCCCAGCTCCACCCGCGCCAACTCTCTGCTTAAGCCGGACCCTGCCCGGACCTTCCGTCGCCCGTAACTTCCGGCCCCGTCATGAAAGCAGCCACTTGGGCCGAGGCAGTGTACCCTTTCGCCTCAGAACTATATATACTCCCCACCTCCTCCTAGTTAGGGTTAGCATTGGTTTAGCTCATATTTCGTGTGAGAGCCCTTGCTCATCCACTTGGTTACCTTCTCCTCGGAGATCGCGCCTCCTCGGAGAAGTTCCTTCCAAGGGATTCAAGACCCCCTCTAGGGTGGACCCCATCAAGACATCCTCACGGAGAAGAACGGCTACTCGTGTATCTTTCCTTTGTTGATTTTGAATCTTGTGCTACCTTATGTGTTCGGTGATCTAGCCCTTGTGTGAACGATACTTGTCGGTTTAGTGTTCCTCTTGTGTGTTTTTCCTTGTGTTCTTCCGCTTGTTCGTCGTGTTCTCCCCGTAGGATCCCCTCCAAACGTGAAAGATCTTCGATTAGGGTTCCACCCTACATCATCTTGGTATCATGAGCCACGTTGATCACGTTTTTGGAGCCCCTATGATGCGGAGCATCCCACGTTCATCCCCATGTACACTCCGACTACTCTCCAAGCCCGAAGAGGACATATGAAGAGACCTCGACCATACGCCATTGGGCACAAGGTGAACTCACTCCTCTTCGAACCGTCACTTTCCACATATGAGACATGGCTACTACCTCATGCATGGACCTTGCATACACTCAGGTACAACCGAGACGACCATGGAGGATCCAAGGACCAAGGCCAAGCATGGAAGAGGAGAAGGAAGAAGAAGCAGGACAAGCTCGAAAACCGGACCTTCCGGCCTGCCTGGAACTTCCGCCCGGACCTTCCGTCTCGCCTCGAACCTCCGCCCGAGTCTGCACCAGCCCCGAGAGCGCCAACTCTCTGGATAGCCCGGAACCCGGCTGGAACCTGCCCGGAACTTCCGGAGCCCGGAACTTCCGGCCATGCCCGGAACTTCCGGAGCCCGGAACTTCCGGCCATGCCCGGAACTTCCGGCCTGCGTGCGTGCAAGGACTCGGGCCGAAGTCCATGTATCCCTTTCCCACTTACCCCTCCGTGGCTTAGACTATAAATAGACCACCCCCTCCTCCTAGTTAGGGTTAGCAATGGATTAGCTCATATTTTGTGTGAGAGCCTTGCTCATCCACTTGGTTACTTCTCCTCGAAGCTCACGACCTCTTCGGAGAAGATCCCCCAAGCGGATTCAAGACCCCTTCAAGGGAAGACAATCAAGACCACCTCACGGAGAAGAACCCGGTTACCTCTTGTATCGTCCTTTGTTGATCGTGGATCGTGTATCTCTCTTTATGTTCATCGATCTAGCGCATGTTCAATCGAATCTTGTTGGTTTGAGTGATTCTCTTGTGTTTTCCCCTGTGATTTCCCTCGTGCTCTTCCGCTCGCTCTTCGTGTTCCTCGTAGGGATCCTCTCCAAACATGAAAGATCGTCACCGTAGGGTTCCACCCTACATCATCTTGGTATCATGAGCCACGTTGATCACGTTTTTGGAGCCCCTACCCTTTGTTTTCTAGCTTGATTTTGTTGATTTCGTCCTAAATCCGAAAATCCCCACCAAAAATAGGCCCAGATTTTTCTGTGATTTGTTGGTTTTGATGATGTTTTGTTGATTTTGATCCATGGATTCGTTGTGTTTCAAGTGGATCTAGCTTTCCCCCATCATTTCCCCCTTTCCATCCACAAAATCTCCCCAATTTTGACCTTGGAAATCGAGTTTTTCCGCCACCGTTCTCAAATCTGGAATTTAGGGTTCGTCCCGGACGAAATTCCACGACCCCCGGAACTTCCGGCCTCCCCCGGAACTTCCGTCCTACCTCGAACTTCCGGCAAAACAAAAGTTTACCCCAAAAATCCCCGACTTCGTGACTTTTTTATGACTTCAAACTTCCGCCACCCTCGAACTTCCGGCCCTAACCCCGGAACTTCCGGCCTAACCCGAAACATTGCACGAGATTTCAGCATCAGCCTTCTTCACCGTTTTCATCATAACGTTTCACTCCGAACTCCGATTTGAGTGTTCTTTGGCTCGTTTTAAAGCTATCGATGTGCCCGAGGTCCTCACCTTGGTTTCACCACCTTTTGACACGATCAAAATTTTGGAACTTTGGCATCTTTGCCTAGGGCTTCCACCACATCATCCGCAATACCACTATAGCCTTCCGCAACCTAACCCATTTTGATCCCCATAGCATCTGAGGTTGTTTGAGTAGTGACTTGAGTCTCCTAAGGTGTTTAGGCTACTTAGGGATGGTTGCTTCTTCATCAACCACCACCATAACTTCCGCATAGGCTTGCCCACCATACACTTCCGCCACCCAAACTTAACCCAATTTTGTTGTGTTGAGAGTTGTGTCTCCTAAGGTGTTTCGGCTACTTAGGGACGGCAACTTCAACTCCGACACCGTGTATAGCCCATCATATGTTTCCACCACCATAACCCGGTCAACTTCGGCTACTCGGGTTTCCACCAATACTTCCGCAACCACCACCGCATTCCCGCTACCAGCATTTGACTTTTGTCCGTGAGATTTTGAGTTGTGGTTTTTCCGTTTCCTAAGGTGTTTCGGCTACTTAGGGACGAGTCTCTATCATCTTGGTATCTACATCAAGAACACCGCCACTCATCTTCGCCATTGACGGTAACCTCCATATCAACTTGGTATTGTGATAGAGGCAAAGGTGTCCCGATGTTTCGATGAGATGGTGGCTATCGTTTCTGTGGGAGTCGACCTTGACGATCCGACTACGAACGTGCGAGACGTCGCGCCTTAGCAATCGTTAAACCAACTTCCGAGGGTTATTGACCACGCCGAGCACGATCAACTCGACCACGAGGGCCTGTTTCCCGCGAGCAAACGAAGAACAAGCAAGAAACTGAGATTGCAATCTGAATATTGCGAATATAAGATGAAAGCTTTATTGATCAAGGTGGGGTTTCGTGACGCCTTTGTCCGGTCGTTGAACACAAACGGCACGCGAAGTTGCAGCTATGGCGAACTTTTAATCTAAACAAAACCCAAGGTCTAAACGGTGCCCTAAGGGCTGTATATATGGAGGAAGAGGGGAATTTCGTGGCCCTTGGTGGAGGGGTCCGGAATCAACCCTATCTCTTGTTTCCCCACACATACGGACTCTAAAAATAGCCTATACTTGTGTATTTCGAAATTACAAGGGCTCGGCCCACTAATAAGGTGACGAGCACCTAGAATAGCCTCGACGACATTTATGAAGTAGCATCTTGTATATTTCGTCCAAGGCTTCATGCACCCATTATGGTGGCTTCAAGTCCTGAAATCATCACTTGTAACTCCGTTCTTGTTCCCCTTAGCATGGCATTATCTCCATGCTTGTTCTTGCTCCAATGTCCATCCTTCTCCAAGCTAGGGCCTTCATTTGTAAGCAAAAAAAATGTATCCAATTTAGGCAGCATCATATTCTCATGAACATTAGAATCATTACCAAGAAACGAAAGTACATGATAATTTAATAGGCGTGCGTGAGCACTAGTAATTGGTCAAGTATATGTAGAAGTAGGGGCTGAGGGTGTAACAATGGTATTGATGTCCTCATCATCCTCCCCTTCTTGAAATGAAGTCGTCCTCGACGGAAGCTCATTTTACTCACCCAAATAAGGCTTCAAATCTGCAATGTTAAAAGTGGGACTAACCCCAAAATCTGCAGGCAGCTCAAGTTTATATGCATTATCATTTATTTTCTCTAACACCTTAAATGGACCATCAGAACGTGGCATTAGCTTTGATTTTCGCAATTTATGAAACATATCCTTACTCAAAAGTAACCAAACAAGATATCCAGGTGCAAAGACAACATGTTTTCTACCCTTATCTCCAAAGACGTTTATATTTAGCATTCATACGGTCAATGTTTTCCTTAGTTATCTCATGCATTTTTAAAATCAATTCAGCACGTTCTTTAGCATCAAAATTAACCTTCTCCGAAGATGGAAGAGGCAACAAATCAATAGGTGCACGAGGTAGGAAGCCATACACAATTTCAAAAGGGCACATCTTAGTTGTAGAATGCAATGAACGATTATAAGCAAATTCAATATGAGGCAAGCATTCTTCCCACATTTTCTTATTATTCTTCAAAACAGCCCTAAGCATAGTAGACAATGTTCTATTGACTACTTCAGTTTGTCCATCAGTTTGGGGGTGACAAGTAGTACTAAAAAGCAGTTTAGTCCCCAACTTAGCCCATAAACATCTCCAAAAGTGGCTAAGAAATTCAGTATCACGATCTGAAACAATAGTATTTGGCACACCATGCAAACGAATAATTTCGCGAAAGAACAAATCAGCAACATTAACAAAGATCATCGCTTTTATGACATGGTATAAAGTGTGCCATTTTCGAGAATCTATCCACTTCAACAAATATGCTATCCCTCCCCTTCTTTGTTCGAGGTAAACCTAAAACAAAGTCCATAGATATATCCTCCCAAGGAACACTAGGCACAGGCAAAGGCATATATAAACCATGAGGATTGAGTCGTGACTTAGCTTTTTGACATGTAGTGCAAATGAGCTACAAAACGCTTGAACATCCCGTCCTCATCTTTGGCCAAAAGAAATGTGTAGCAAGTATATCCTCCGTCTTCTTCACGCCAAAGTGTCCCATTAATCCTCCTCCATGCGCCTCCTGCAACAACAAAAGACTAACAGAGCTAGCAGGAATGCATAGCTTGTTAGCACGGAACACAAAACCATCATTAATAACGAACTTGTTCCATGTTCTTCCCTCTTTACAATTCTGCATTACATCTTTAAAATCAGCATCATGCACATATTGATCTTTGATGGTCTCCAAACCAAATATTTTGAAGTCAAGTTGTGAAAGCATAGTATATCGACGAGACAAAGCATCGGCAATAACATTTTCTTTACCCTTCTTGTGTTTAATGACATAAGGGAAAGTCTCAATGAATTCAACCCATTTAGCATGTCTACGATTCAGTTTAGCTTGACTTTTAATATGTTTCAAAGATTCATGATCAGAATGTATAACAAATTCTTTGGGCCATAAATAATGTTGCCATGTCTCTAAAGTCTGAACAAGAGCATATAATTCTTTGTCATAAGTAGAATAGTTCAGACTAGGCCCACTCAATTTTTCGTAAAAGTATGCAACAGGTTTGCCATCTTGTAATAACACACCTCCTAATCCAATTCCACTAGCATCACATTCAAGCTCAAAAGTCTTATTAAAGTCAGGAAGTTGGAGTAAAGGACCATGTGTCAACTTATCTTTCAATACCGTGAAGGCTTCTTCCTGTGCGGTACCCCAAACAAAAGGCACATCCTTCTTTGTAAGCTCATTGAGAGGTGCAGCAATGGTGCTAAAGTCTCTCACAAAACGCCTATAGAAACCAGCGAGTCCAAGAAAACTCCTCACTTGTGTGACTGCTTTGGGCTGCGGCCAACTGTCAATAGCTTCAATCTTGGCTTTATCAACTTCAATTCTCTGTGGAGTAACAACATAGCCAAGAAAAGATACTCGGTCGGTGCAAAAGGTGCACTTCCCAATGTTACCAAACAAACGTGCATCACGAGAGCATTAAAAACAGCACGTAAATGTTCCAAATGTTCTTCCAAAGATTTGCTATAAATCAGTATATCATCAAAGTAAACTACCACAAATCGTCCAATGAAAACACGTAAAACTTCGTTCATTAATCTCATGAAAGTACTAGGTGCATTAGTTAACCCAAAAGGCATGACTAACCACTCATATAATCCAAACTTAGTTTTAAATGCTGTTTTCCATTCATCTCCCAATTTCATACGAATTTGATGGTATCCACTACGCAAATCAACTTTGGAGAATATTGTAGAGCCACTCAATTCATCAAGCATATCATCTAGCCTAGGAATAGGATGACGATAACGAATTGTAATATTATTAATGCCTCTACAATCAACACACATACGTGACGTACCATCCTTTTTAGGCACTAGTATAATAGGAACAGCACAAGGACTAAGAGATTCGCGTATATAACCTTTGTCGAGCAGCTCCTGCTTGACGATAATCTCCTTCGTCTCCTCCGGATTGGTACGGTATGGTGCGCGGTTGGTAGCGATGCACCGGGAATTAAGTCAATTTGATGCTCAATCCCTCGAATAGGTGGTAATCCGGTGGCACGCCTTGTGGGAAGACGTCGGCGAACTCCTGCAAAATGCTAGTGACAGTAGGGGGCAAAGAGGAAGGCACGCCCTCGAATGAAAATAATGCCTCTTAGCACCCAAAAGCATAGCAAACAGATTAGCTAGAAACTACCTCATCAATATCAGATTTGGTGGCAAATAAACATGCACTTTTCAGTTTAATTTCAGAAGCAACAGTAGATGGTTTATTATTAGGCTTCATTTGTTGCTAAAATTCTTTTGCCACAATCTGATTTTCACTCTTATTTTTCTCCTGTTTTGCTTTATTAGCTCTATTAATATCATCTTTCAAAATGGAATCAGGAGTCATAGGAAGCAAAGTAATATTTTTATCCTTGTGAACAAGAGTATCTTGATTGTTTCTACCATGGTGTACAGAATTTTTATCAAATTGCCATGGTCTACCAAGTAATAAGGAACATGCTTGCATAGGTACCACATCACAATCAACATAATCAGCATATGTAGAGATACTAAAATGCACACTAACAGTACGTGTTACCTTAACCTTGCCGCTGTTGTTGAACCATTGGATGTAGTAAGGATGTGGATGTGGTCTTGTGGTGAGAGAAAGCTTCTCCACCATATCCATGCTAGCCAAGTTGTTGCAGCTCCCTCCATCTATGATGACGCTTGAATAGAACGTTCCTTCACAACTCCCTTTGTATGGAACAAGTTATGCCTCCGATTTTGCTCACTTTTGTGTAACTCGCACACTCGTAACACGTTGAGCAACTAAACATTCATACCGCCACAAGCATCTTCGCAGCCATGAATTGCGTCTCATGATCGTAATCATCTCCACCATGTTCTTCATGTGTAATAAGAGCCAAAGTCTCTTCATCATAGTCACTAGCGGACTCATACCCACCATCCTCAAGAGCAATCATCACACGCTGAGATTGGCATTCTCTCAAAATGTCCTCTTCCCTTACAACGATTTACAAATAATATCACTTGTGTGCCCTGTTGACGCCATGGAAGAAGAAGAGCTACTGTAGGCCCAAAGCAGGTGTGCTCTTGGCGAGATAGTGGTGGTTGTGCCCGCTTTCTTGTATCACGGTTGGAGGTGGCAGCCACGGAGGTGCCGTGTAGTAGAACGTGTGGACGTAGATGATGCACGTGGTGTCCATGATGAAGGTCGACCTGCAGAAAAGTTAGTCCGCGCCAAGGCCTGGCCGATCCTCAAGCACTTCACGCTCAGCTTTTACAAGCAAGATGGAATAATCGAGTGATATTATTATAATCCTTGTAGTCTAGAATGGTCTGAATCTCTCTATTTAACCCACCCGTAAAACGTGCAAGCATAGCTTCATTCTCCTCAACAATACCACATCTAATCAAGCCAGTTTGTAATTCACGATAATATTCTTCTACCGAATTTTTCCTTGTCTTAAGCGCTGCAATTTTTGAAGTAATTCACATTGATAATATGGTGGAACCCAACGAGTACGCATAGCAGTTTTCAAAGCAACCAAGTAGTGGAACAGGATATAATCTACAATGTTCGCACCACCAAACACATGCAAAGCTAGTGAAAGCACAAACAGCAAAGCAGGAACACGCCTCTCCTCGTGATATTGTAAACATGTAAATCGTTGTTCGCTTTCTAACTCCCAAGTAAGATATATATCAGAACATATCTACCCTCAAATGGTGGAATATTCAATTTCAGTTTAGGGAGATGGTCATGATCTCGTACTGAAGGGGAGCCCGAACATTGCCATTATTTGCATGTGGACGACCGGTGGTTGTGGTGCGGTGGTTGCACGTAGTTACGATGTTGATCAACCTCATCCTCGTAATCTCTCACATAATCATCCTCCCCACCGCAGCAGCAGGAGCCACGAAATATCAACAGAAAGACCAAAGAGCTTGGCGGTGAAGAGGGACACGGAAGCTTCGGCGGAGGACTGTTTCGCGATGTGGAGGTAGTCCTTGTTGTTGTAGTAGAGGTGCGTTAGGTGCCGCGGTGGTGGTGGTGGTAAACGCGAGCAATTCATTAAACTTGTTATCGAGCTTTGTTTCAACGCCTTCTCAATGCCATCTATCTTCTCCATGGCCTCTTCAAATCTATTTAGCACATCGTCCACCTGCCCACTCATCATTTGTTGAAACTTATCATGTAGCGCTTTGTTTGTCATGTTCTCCCGGTCCGGTCTAAATCGGCTTGTGATCCTGCCATGGTTAGCAGCAATAGAAACACACAAGAATATGATTGACAGACTACTAGGAAGTGGTGGTGGTTGTGTGGTGGATACAAATCCGTCCAAGCAAATCTCAAATTCTTACCAGTTCTTACCCAAAGAAGAAAGGTGATCGGCAACCGATGTAGTCAAAACTCTCAAAGCTTGGATAGAGCGATTACCGTGGAGAGTCAAACGCAACGATGTAGATGTATGTGGAGCTGGGAAGGCTTATAATATGGTAGCAAAAAGGGTCAGCAATAATCAATTCAGAGATGCAAAGTTGAATAAACGCCAACGACGCAGATCAGGCTTGGTCCTAGGCTAGACCGTGCTAGAGACGCGAGCCTAGAACACTAACAAAATCACGGCGGCTGCACGTAAACAAGGGAAAAGCACACCGGATTTTTTTTCGCTACTTTTTTTTGCGCTGCTCTTTTTTTTTGGCGAAAAATCACTATAATGGCGAGTGTCTCAAAACTCTTCCGAGGTCAAATCGACAGGATGGGCACGAAATTTTTTCGACCAATATTTTTTTGTTTTTCGATTTGCGGACCCAAAAGCTGAAACGGGTCAAAAAACTTTCTATAACGCTTGTTGTCTCAATACACTTAGAAACACTTAAAACAGGATAGCCGTAAAATTTTTCGACAAGTGCGTTTTCGGAAAATTTTGGGCCTAAACGGAGGGTGGTTTTTTTTTCCAAACCTACTCGGCAAGGAAACACGAATCGGAAACTAGATGGATCTTGAAAACAAACCTAATATGAGAAGAACTTCGGATTGGTCGTGGATATATGGTGGTGGTATATGGCAGCGGTGGTGGTAGCGGTGGTAGTATCACGGATATGGATCGGTGGTGGTATATGGACACGGATTGGTGGTGGTATATGGATACGGATTCGAGCGGTGATGGTAGGTGGCAGGGCGATGATGATGGTGCGGTGGCGGCGTGACAACTTATGACCATAACTCGAAACTCTAAAAGACTAGACGCTAAGACCAGCAACTAGACACGACGATGCAACCGCAAATTCAACAAAGCAAAACCCTAAAAAGATTATGCAAAGGCTCAGATTGGTTCGGATATGATGAACTAACCCTAATATTTTTTGTGGCTTTTTCGTGGACTATAGGTATGAAGAACAGACTCGATCTAAACTACGGAAAACTGTAAAATCTCACCGAGCAACACGAAAATCTGATACCACTTGATAGAGGCAAAGGTGTCCCGATGTTTCGATGAGATGGTGGCTATCGCTTCGTGGGAGTCGACCTTGACGATCCGACTACGAACGGCGAGACGTCGCGCCTTAGCAATCGCTAAACCAACTTCCGAGGGTTATTGACCACGCCGAGCACGATCAACTCGACCACGAGGGCCTGCTTTCCCGCGAGCAAACGAAGAACAAGCAAGAAACTGAGATTGCAATCTGAATATTGCGAATATAAGATGAAAGCTTTATTGATCAAGGTGGGGTTTCGTGACGCCTTTGTCCGGTCGTTGAACACAAACGGCACGCGAAGTTGCAGCTATGGCGAACTTTTAATCTAAACAAAACCCAAGGTCTAAACGGTGCCCTAAGGGCTGTATATATGGAGGAAGAGGGGAATTTCGTGGCCCTTGGTGGAGGGGTCCAAATCAACCCTATCTCTTGTTTCCCCACACATACGGACTCTAAAAATAGCCTATACTTGTGTATTTCGAAATTACAAGGGCCTGGCCCACTAATAAGGTGACGCAGCACCTAGAATAGCCTCGGACGACATTTATGAAGTAGCATCTTGTATATTTCGTCCAAGGCTTCATGCACCCATTATGGTGGCTTCAAGTCCTGAAATCATCACTTGTAACTCTGTTCTTGTTCCCCTTGCATGGCATTATCTCCATGCTTGTTCTTGCTCCAATGTCCATCCTTCTCCAAGCTAGGGCCTTCATTTGTAAGCAAAACAAATGTATCCAATTTAGGCAGCATCATATTCTCATGAACATTAGAATCATTACCAAGAAACGAAAGTACCTGATAATTTAATTGGCGTGCGCGAGCTCTAGTAATTGGTCCAGTATATGTAGCAGTAGGGGCTGTGGGTGTAACAATGGTATTGATGTCCTCATCATATTGTGGTATCCCTCCTTTGTATATTCCCCTTGCCATTGCATTGTTAAGCCCTAGCCCATTTTGCGTTACTTGCCTATCGAGACTAGCCATTTGAGTATTGCCGGCAACGTTACTTGTGCACATTAGTGATCATACTTCCGATAGCATACATACCATATCATTGTGGTGTATATCTTGGTATCATATCGTGTGACACAAGTTTGTTCCCGCATATACACAATTGCTATCTTGGTTTGTGCATTGTGAAAAGTGGCCATACAAAAAAAAGAGAATAAGCTTTTAAGCAAAGGAGAGAGCAAAGAAGCTTGTAAGCAATAGCCATAGCATCATACCACATCGCGTATAAGATTGTCATATCCGATCATCTTGGATCATCTTGAGAGAAACACCGGGAACCATAAATACATATCATACTTGGGATAGAAGTCGTTGCATTTTTGTCTCCTATATGTTGTGCACAAGTGTCGTATCCGCCTATTAAGCAATCGTGCTAGCGTCTCTCTTGAGTTGTGCAACACGAGCGTTTTGGTGGATTCCACATTTTGAGCTCATTCCTTGGTTGCACGGCCCCATTTATCTATCCGTGTGTGCGTTTCCGCAGCCATTCATTGCTATTGGTCTACTTGTTTCACTTGCGAATTTGTGAATCTCTTTCAACATTATTGACTCTTGCTAACATTTTGCATCAAATTTTTGTGCCACTATCCTCACCGAGCTCCACCATAAGCTTTTACTTGTGCAGGTGTGAGAAACCGATAAGAATTGGTACCAATTGTGCTATTCCCTTGTTACACATTGAGTGATCATTGATCCATCTTCAACATCGGTCAAGGTACATTTGGTATAAGTTCTTCTCTTTCTCCCACTCATATTTGCTAGAGTCTTGTGATGGATAGGCAAGGCATTTCATCTCCGGTCTTCGACAACAACGACAGCATGAACACCTACATCACCAAAGCGTCCATCTTCGATTTACAACGAAAAATGCAAGGCGCACAATCAAGATTGCGAGAGCGCATCGAGAACATCTCCATCGACATTCGCCACTCCGAAGCAAGGAAAAGGGACTACATCGACAAGAAGCTTTCCGCACATAAAGATGAACAAGATGCAAGGATGGAGGAGATTAGAGCCTTGATCAAGTCTTCTTCCCCTTCATCATCTTGAAGGCGGCGACATTCAAGACACAAGTCTTCGGAGCACGGAAACGATGCAAGTGCAAATCGTCCTTGATGTAGGGCGGAACCCTACGTGGATGATCTTTCACGTTGGAGCGGATCCTACGGTGAATCACGAAGAATACGCGGAAGAACAAGAGGGAAACACCGGGAAAACGAGAGAGAATTCACTCAACCGACAAGAGATCAATCACACAAGTGCTAGATCGATGAATAAAAAGGGAGATACATGATTCAAGGTCAACAAAGGACGACACAAACGGTAGCCGTTCTTCTCTGTGAGGAGGCCTTGAGGGGGTCCACCCTAGAAGGGGGTCTTGAATCCGCTTGGGGATCTTCTCCAGAGGTCCCGATCTCCGAGGAGAAGTAGCCAAGTGGATGAGCAAAGGCTCTCACACAAGAATATGAGCTAATCCAATGCTACCCTAGAAAGAGGAAAGGGAACAAGTATATATAGTCTCGGGGCAAAGGGGTACAAGGGACAAGGCCCTGAGGCACCGCGCGCAGGTAGGGGGGGCCGGACGTCCGGGCGTCGGGCCGGATGTCCGGGCCTTCGCGAGGCGCCGGATGTCCGCTCTCGGCCGGATGTCCGGGCCGGGCGACCATTTCAGCCGAATCGGAAAGGGCGCCGGATTGGCTGGTGCCCGGATTTTCGGGCTGGTGGCCGGATGTCCGGGCTTGGACGCCGGATGTCCGGGCCCTGGAGACTTGGGCATTTTGATGCATGTTGAGGTAGAAGCTCCAGGGGCCGGATGTCCGGGGTCAGGGCCGGATGTCCGGGGCCTGGAAGGGGATTTTGCTCGTTTCCGTTGGTTCTCTTCGTCCATGGACTTGGCGGCTTGTCCGTCTTCACGTGCATCCTCGAGAGGTTCCCTTGACACCTAATCATGCATAGCATATCGGACTTAGGTAGTAGCCATGTCTTGAGTGGATCATATGTGATATCAATAAGGAAAGAGGTCACCTCGTTCTCGAGAGCTCTAGCTCTAGCTCGTGTCATGGGTCCTCTTGGCTCTTGATGAGACGGTTGTATGTCCATGGGGATGATAGTGGGATGCTCCGCATCATCTCCCCCACCCCCCCTTGGGAGAGATCCGACCTCGGATCAAAAGCTTCATCTCCATGGAATGGTGCGAGGTCCTTGACGTTGAAGATGTCGCTCACGTTGTATTTGACTCGAGGTATGTCGATCTTGTAGGCGTTGTCGTTAGAAGCGTGCTAGCACCTTGAAAGGTCCATCGGCTCGAGGGAGAAGCTTGGACTTGCGTTCTTTGGGGAAGCGGTCCTTGCGAAGGTGTAGCCACACGAGGTCACCAATGTTGAAGACGATGGGTTGCTTGTTGGCGTTGAGCTTGTTTGCTTGACGTTGTACTTGGCGCTCAATGGTGTGCCTTGTATCTTCGTGCATCTTCTTGATGTAGCTTGCTCGTTCACTTGCATCCATGTTGGTGCGCTCTTGGAGAGGAAGAGGTAGAATGTCCAATGGGGACAACGGGTTGAAACCGTAGACGACCTCGAAGGGGGCCTTGCCGTAGTTGAATGTCTTGCACGGTTGTAGGCGCATTTCGGCGATGGGTAGACATGCTTCCCATTCCTTAATGTTCTTCTTGATCAAGACACGAAGTAGAGTGGATAGTGTGCGGTTCGTCACCTCTGTTTGGCCGTCGGTTTGAGGATGGTATGCCGAGGAGAACAAGAGCTTGATTCCGAGTTTGGCGCATAGGGTCTTCCAAAAATAACTCAAGAACTTGACGTCACGATCGGAGACGATTGTCTTTGGTATGCCATGGAGTCGCAAGATTTCCCTACAAAAGAGATTGGCAACATGTGAAGCATCGTCTATCTTGTTGCAAGGTATGAAATGTGCCATCTTAGAAAATCTATCCACAACAACAAAGACGGAATCCTTGCCATTTTGAGTCCTAGGCAAACCAAGTACAAAATCCATACTAATGTCTTCCCATGGTTGATATGGAATAGGAAGAGGCATGTAAAGACCATGAGATTGAGCTTTAGACTTAGCTTTGCGACATGTATAGCATCGGTTGGTGAAGCGTGAGACGTCATGAACATCTTGGGCCAAAAGTAGTTGGTGGAGAGCGTGGCGAATGTCTTGTCGCGTCCAAAGTGTCCCATGAGTCCGCCTCCATGAGCCTCTTGCAAAAGGAGCAAACGAAGAGAAGACTCGGGAATGCAAAGTTTGTTAGCTCTCATAAGATAACCATCCTTGATGTAATATTGTTCCCAAGAAGTATGCGGCCAAACACTTAGCATAAGGAGAAGCAAAAGATGGATCATGCTCATACAAGTCTTTTATATGCTCAAAACCAATAACATTCAACTCAAGTTGAGTGACAAGCATGCATATGCGTGAAAGCGCGTCGGCAACTACATTTTCTTTACCCTTAATATACTTGATCACGTAAGGAAAAGATTCAATGAATTCACTCCATTTGGCATGACGCCTGTTTAACTTAGTTTGACCTTTGAGGTACTTTGCCGCTTTCATGATCGGTATGGATGACAAACTCGTGAGGTCTAAGGTAATGTTCCCAAACATGTAGCACGCCAAGACTAAAGCATACAACTCTTTGTCATAGATGGGATAATTAAGTTGAGCACCGGATAGTTTTTCACTAAAATAAGCAATGGCTCGTTTTTCTTGCATCAAAACTCCGCCAATTCCGGTACCACTTGCGTCACAATGAACCTCAAAAGTTTTGTCAAAATTGGGCAAAGCAAGAATCGGAGCATGAGTAAGCAAAGATTTAAGCTCATCAAAAGCGGTTGATTGCAAAGTTCCTGATGAGGACATCAATACCATTGTTACACCCACAGCCCCTGCTGCTATACATATTGGACCAATTACTAGAGCTCGCGCACGCCAATTGAATTATCAGGTACTTTCGTTTCTTGGTAACGATTCCAATGTTCATGAGAATATGATGCTGCCTAAATTGGATACATTTGTTTTGCTTACAAATGAAGGGCCTACCATGGACAAGAAAGATGAACCTTGGAGCAAGTTCAAGCATGGAGATGTTGGCATGCAAGGGAAACAAGAACGGAGTTACAAGTGATGATTCCAGGACTTTGAAGCCACCCTAATGAGAGCATGAGGCCTTGGACGAAATATACAAGATGCCACTTCATAATATTCGTCCATAGGCTATTCTAGGTGATCGTCACCTTATTATTGGGCCAGGCCCATGTAATTTCGGAAATACTTAAGTGTAGGCTGTTTTTAGAGTCCGTATGTGTGGGGAAACAAGAGTTAGGGTTGGTTTCGACCCCTCCCTCAAGGGCCACGAAATTCTCCTCTTTCTCCATATATACAGCCCTTAGGGCGCTGCTTAGACTTTGGGTTTTGTTTAGATTAAAAGTTCGCCATAGCTGCAACTTCGCGTGCATTTCGCTTTGTGTTCAACGACTGCATAAAGGCGCCACGTAACCCCACCTTGATCAATAAAGCTTTCATCTTATATTCGCAATATCCAGATTGCAATCTCAGTTTCTTGCTTGTTCTTCGCTTTGCTCGCAGGAAATGCAGACCCTCGTGGTCGTTGATCATGCTCCGGCGTGGTCAATAACCTCCTGAGTTGGTTTAGCGATTGCTAAGGCGCCGACGTCCTCAAGACGCTCGTAGTCGGATCGTCAAAGTCGACTTCCTCCAAAGCGAAAACCAACATCTCATCGAAAGACGGGACACCTTTGCCTCTATCAAGTGGTATCAGAGTTTCAGGATGCTCGGTGAGATTTTACAGATTTTCATAGAGTAGATCGAGTCATTCTTCATACCTAAAGTCCGTGAAAAAGCCACAAAAAAATTTAGGGTTAGTTCATCATATCCGAACCAATCTGAGCCTTCGCATAATCTTTTTAGGGTTTTTGCTTTGTTGAATTTGCGGTTGCATCGACGTGTCAAGTTGCTGGTCTTAGAGTCTAGTCTTTTAGAGTTTCGAGTTCTGGTCATAAGTTGTCACGCCGCCGCCGCACCATCATCATCGCCTTGACATCTACCACCCTTCTTATCCGCCACCGCTTTGAATCTGTATCCATATACCACCACCAATCCGTATCCATATACCACCACCAATCCGTATCCATATACCACCACCGCTACCATATACCACCGCCACGCCATATACCACCACCATATATCCACCACCAATCCGAGTTCTTCTCATATTAGGTTTGTTTTCGAGATCCATCTAAATTCGATTCGTGTTTCCTTGTTGCGTGAGGTTTCGGAAAAAAAATTCAAAACGCACTTGTCAAAAAAAAATTTAGGTCCGAAACCACCCTCCGTTTAGGCCCAAAATTTTCCGAAACGCACTTGTCGAAAAAATTTCTGGCTATCCTATTTTAGGTGTTTCTAAGCGTATTGAGACAGTCGCCATTATAGAAAGTTTTTTGACCCGCTTCAGCTTTTGGGTCCGGCAATCGAAAAAAAAAATTGGTCGAAAAAATTTCATGCCCATCCTGTCGGTTTGACACGGGAAGAGTTTTGAGACACTCGCCATTATAGTGATTTTTCAAAAAAAAAGAGCAGCAAAAAAAAGAGCGAAAAAAAATTCCAGAGTGTGCTTTTCCTTTGTTTCCGCAGCGCCGTGATTTTGTTAGTGTTCTAGGCTCGCGTCTCTAGCACGGTCTAGCCTAGGACCAAAGACAAAGACTGTCGTTGAGCGTTTATTCAACTTTGCATCTCTGAATTGATTATTGCTGACCCTTTTTGGTACCATCTTATAAGCCTTCCCCGCGCCACATACATCTACATCGGGCATTTGACTCTCCCGGGTAATCGCTCTATCCAAGTTTTGAGAGGTTTGACTACAGCGGTTGCCGATCACCGCCTGGGGCGGGGTAAGAACTGGTAAGAATTTGAGATTTGCTTGACGGATTTGTGACTGTCCACCACACCACCACCACCACTTCCTAGTAGTCTGTCAAATCATATTCTTGTGTGTTTCTATTGCTGCTAACCATGGCAGGATCACAGGCCGATGAGACTGACTGGGAGAACATGACAAACAAAGCGCTACATGATAAGTTTCAACAAATGATGAGTGGGCAGGTGGAAGATGTTCTAAATAGATTTGAAGAGGCCATGGAGAAGACAGATGGCATTGAGAAGGCGTTCGAAACAAAGCTCGGTAACAAGTTTAATGAATTGCTCGCGCGTCTACCACCACCACCACCGGCTGCACCTAATGCACCTCTACAACAACAACAACGACTACCTCCACATCGCGAAACAGCCCTCGGCCGAGCGAGCCGTGTCCCTCTTCAAATGGCCAAGCCGCTGCCGGTGCTGTTGATACTTCTGTGGCTCCTGCTGCTGATGTGGGGGCGGATGATTATGTGAGCGAGTACGAGGATGAGGTTGATCAACTTCAGAACTACGTGCAACCACCAGCACCACAACCACCAGCATCACAACCACCCGGTCGTCCACATGCAAATAATGGCAATGTTAGGGCTCCCCTCAGTGCGAGATCATGACCATCTCCCTAAACTGAAGTTGAATATTCCACCATTTGAGGGTAGATATGTTCACGATATATATCTTACTTGGGAGTTGGAAACTGAACAACGATTTACATGTTTACAATATCCTCGAGGAGAGACGTGTTCCCGCCGCTGTTTGTGCTTTCACTAGCTTTGCATGTGTTTGGTGGTCTGAACATTGTAGATTATATCCTGTTCCCGCTACTTGGACTGCTTTGAAAACTGCTATGCGTACTCGTTGGGTTCCACCATATTATCAACATGAATTACTTCAAAAATTGCAGCGCTTAAGACAAGGAAAAAATTCGGTAGAAGAATATTATCAGGAATTACAAACTGGCTTGATTAGATGTGGTATTGTTGAGGAGAATGAAGCTATGCTTGCACGTTTTCGGGTGGATTAAATAGAGATATTCAGACCATTCTAGACTACAAGGATTATACTAATATCACTCGATTATTCCATCTTGCTTGTAAAGCTGAACGTGAAGTGCAGGATCGACAGGCGTTGGCGCGGACTAACTTTTCTCGCAGGTCGACCTTCATCATGGACACCACGTGCATCATCTACTTCCACACGTTCTACTACACCGGCACCTCCGCCGGCTGCCACCTCCAACCGTGATACAAGAAAGCGTGCACAACCACCACTATCTCGCCAAGAGCGCACCTTTGGGCCTACGAGCTCTTCTTCTTCCATTGCTTGAACAGGTCACAATAGTGATATTATTTGTCGTCGTTGTAAGGGAAGAGGACATTTTGCCAGAGTATGCCAATCTCAGCGTGTGATGATTGCTAATGAGGATGGTGGGTATGAGTCCGCTAGTGACTATGATGAAGAGACTTTGGCTCTTACTACACATGAAGAACATGGTGGAGATGATTACGATCATGAGACGCAATACATGGCTGCTGAAGATGCCGACAGTATGAATGTTTAGTTGCTCAACGTGTTTTGAGTGTGCAGGTTACACAAGCTGAGCAAAATCAGAGGCATAACTTGTTCCATACAAAGGGAGTTGTGAAGGAACGTTCTATTCAAGGCCATCATAGATGGAGGGAGCTGCAACAACTTGGCTAGCATGGATATGGTGGAGAAGCTTTCTCTCACCACAAGACCACATCCACATCCTTACTACATCCAATGGTTCAACAACAGCGGCAAGGTTAAGGTAACACGCATCTGCTCAAGTGTATTTTAGTATCTCTACATATGCTGATTATGTTGATTGTGATGTGGTACCTATGCAAGCATGTTCCTTATTACTTGGTAGACGATGGCAATTTGATAAAAATTCTGTACACCATGGTAGAAACAATCAGTATACTCTTGTTCACAAGGATAAAAATATTACTTTGCTTCCTATGACTCCTGATTCAATTTTGAAAGATGATATTAATAGAGCTAATAAAGCAAAACAGGAGAAAAATAAGAGTGAAAATCAGATTGTGGCAAAAGAATTAGAGCAACAAATGAAGCCTAATAATAAACCATCTAATGTTGCTTCGAAATTAAACTGAAAAGTGCATGTTTACTTGCCACCAAATCTGATATTGAGGAGCTAGATTCTAGCAAATCTGTTTGCTATGCTTTTGTGTGCAAAGAGGCATTATTTTCATTCGAGGACGTGCCTTCCTCTTTTGCCCCTCTTGTCACTAACATTTTGCAGGAGTTCATTGACGTCTTCCCACAAGATGTGCCACCGGATTACCACCTATTCGAGGGATTGAGCATCAAATTGACTTAATTCCCGTGCATCGCTACCCAACCGTGCACCATACCATACCAATCCAGAGGAGACGAAGGAGATTATGCGTCAAATGTGGAGCTGCTCGACAAAGGTTATATACGCGAATCTCTTAGTCCTTGTGCTGTTCCTATTATACTCGTGCCTAAAAAGGATGGTACGTCGCGTATGTGTGTTGATTGTAGAGGCATTAATAATATTACTATTCGTTATCGTCATCCTATTCCTAGGCTAGATGATATGCTTGATGAATTGAGTGGCTCTACAATATTCTCCAAAGTTGATTTGGCGTAGTGGATACCATCAAATTCGTATGAAATTGGGAGATGAATGGAAAACAGCATTTAAAACTAAGTTTGGTTTATATGAGTGGTTAGTCATGCCTTTTGGGTTAACTAATGCACCTAGTACTTTCATGAGACTAATGAACGGAGTTTTACGTGCTTTCATTGGACGCATTTGTGGTAGTCTATTTTGATGATATACTGATTTATAGCAAATCTTTGGAAGAACATTTGGAACATTTACGTGTTGTTTTTAATGCTCTACGTGATGCACGCTTGTTTGGTAACCTTGGGAAGTGCACCTTTTGCACCGACCGAGTATCTTTTCTTGGCTATGTTGTTACACCACAGGGAATTGAAGTTGATAAAGCCAAGATTGAAGCTATTGAGAGTTGGCCGCAGCCCAAAACGGTCACACAAGTGAGGAGTTTTCTTGGACTCGCTGGTTTCTATATGCGTTTTGTGAGAGACTTTAGCACCATTGCTGCACCTCTCAATGAACTTACAAAGAAGGATGTGCCTTTTGTTTGGGGTACCGCACAGGAAGAAGCCTTCACGGTATTGAAAGATAAGTTGACACATGCTCCTTTACTCCAACTTCCTGACTTTATAAGACTTTTGAGCTTGAATGTGATGCTAGTGGAATTGGATTAGGAGGTGTGTTATTACAAGATGGCAAACTTGTTGCATACTTTTCTGAAAAATTGAGTGGGCCTAGTCTGAACTATTCTACTTATGACAAAGAATTATATGCTCTTGTTCGGACTTTAGAGACATGGCAACATTATTTATGGCCCAAAGAATGATCATGAATCTTTGAAACATATTAAAAGTCAAGCTAAACTGAATCGTAGACATGCTAAATGGGTTGAATTCATTGAGACTTTCCCTTATGTCATTAAACACAAGAAGGGTAAAGAAAATGTTATTGCTGATGCTTTGTCTCGTCGCTATACTATGCTTTCACAACTTGACTTCAAAATATTTGGTTTGGAGACCATCAAAGATCAATATGTGCATGATGCTGATTTTAAAGATGTAATGCAGAATTGTAAAGAAGGAAGAACATGGAACAAGTTCATTATTAAGGATGGTTTTGTGTTCCGTGCTAACAAGCTATGCATTCCTGCTAGCTCTGTCCGTCTATTGTTGTTGCAGGAGGCGCATGGAGGAGGATTAATGGGACACTTTGGCGTGAAGAAGACGGAGGATATACTTGCTACACATTTCTTTTGGCCAAAGATGAGACGGGATGTTGAGCGTTTTGTTGCTCGCTGCACTACATGTCAAAAAGCTAAGTCACGACTCAATCCTCATGGTTTATATATGCCTTTGCCTGTACCTAGTGTTCCTTGGGAGGATATATCTATGGAATTTGTTTTAGGTTTACCTCGAACAAAGAAGGGGAGAGACAGCATATTTGTTGTCGTGGATAGATTCTCGAAAATGGCACACTTTATACCATGTCATAAAAGCGATGATGCTGTTAATGTTGCTGATTTGTTCTTTCGTGAAATTATTCGCTTGCATGGTGTGCCAAATACTATTGTTTCAGATCGTGATACTAAATTTCTTAGCCACTTTTGGAGATGTTTATGGGCTAAGTTGGGGACTAAACTGCTTTTTAGTACTACTTGTCACCCCCAAACTGATGGACAAACTGAAGTAGTCAATAGAACATTGTCTACTATGCTTAGGGCTGTTTTGAAGAATAATAAGAAAATGTGGTGATGCGGAGCATACCACGCTCATCCCCATGTGATGCGGAGCATCTTACGGTCATCACCATGTTAAGAGTTCGTTTGGCAAGTGACACGTGCGACCTCTTCTTCACATACACAAAGGTGAATCTTCTCCTTTACACGTGCTCACTTGACCCCTTCGAGGATGGTATACTACTTGACACTTCCCCCGTGTGCATGCATAGGTATTGTCGGAGCTTCTCGGATGTCAAGGAGGAGTGCAAGCGCCAAGGAACGACTACACCATCCGCGAGGGAAGCATGGAAGCGACGGAAGAAGACGGAGCTGGAAGTTACAAAGAATGGACATCCGGGCCAGAGGCCGGACATCCGGCGCCTCAAAAGCCCGAACATCCGGCCAACCGCCCCGGACATCCGGCGTCTCCCGAGAGCCCGGATATCCGGCCTCAAGCCCGGAAATCCGGCACCCCTCTCCCGATCCGGCTGAAACAGTTGCCACAGCCCGGACATCCGGCCCCAGCCCGGACATCCGGCCCAGGCCCCGGACATCGGCCTCCCGCGAAGCCTCGGATATCCGGCTCCCGGCCCGAAATCGGCGCCCTCTCCGGTTCTGCTGAACGGTCGCTCTAGCCGGACATCCGGCCGAGAGCCTGAACATCCGGCGCCTCGCGAAGACCCGGACATCCGGCCCGACGCCCGGACGTCCGGCCTCCCTGCCTGCGTGTAGTGCCTCCGGGACTCGTCCCTTGTACCCCTTCGCCCCGAGACTATATATACTTGATCCCCTCCTCTTTCTAGGGTTAGCGTTGATTTAGCTCATTAGATAGAGCTTCGCTCATCCATACCGGATCTAATCCACGAGAGAGACCGCGGCCCCTCTTCGGAGAAGATCCACCTTGGATTCAAGACCTCCCTTTGCGGAGAAGACCATCATCAAGACCTCCTCACGGAGAAGAATGGCTACCGTTTGTATTGTCCTTTGTTGACCTTGGATCTCGTGTATCTCTTTGTGTTCTTTGATCTAGCATTTGTGTGACCGATTCCTTGTTGGTTGAGTGTTTTCCCTCGTTCCTCCCCGTGATTTCCTCGTGTTCTTCCGCTCGTTCTTCGTGTCTACCCGTAGGATCCACTCCAAACGTGAAAGATCGACGCTATAGGGTTCCACCCTACATCATCTATGGCATCATGAGTGATATAGGGCGGAACCCTATGTGGGCGATCTTTCACGTTTGGAGAGAATCCCTACGAGGAACACGAAGAAAGAGCGGAAGAACACGAGGAAATCACGGGGAGGAACGAGGGAAAACACTCAACCAACAAGGAATCGGTACACAAATGCTAGATCAAAGAACACCAGGAGAGATACATGATTCAAGGTCAACAAAGGACGATACAATCGGCAACCGTTCTTCTCCGTGAGGAGGTCTTGATGGGTCCACCCTAAACGGGGGTCTTGAATCCGCTTGGGAATCTTCTCCGTAGAGGTCCTGATCTCCGAGGAGAAGTAGCCAAGTGGATGAGCAAAGCTCTCACACAAATATGAGCTAATCCTTTGCTAACCTAGAAAGGTGGGGAAGAAAGAGTATATATAGTCTAGGGGCGAAGGGGTACAAGGGCTACGCCCCAAACAAAGTCAACACTTTCAGTGTCGGACGTCCGGAGGTCACCGGTCGTCCGGAGGCTCGACATGGTCCGGACGTCCGGAGGTCTTGGACGTCCGTAGATTCGGTTCGGGCGTCGTCGGTCGGACGTCCAAGACGGCCGGCCGTCCGGCTTTCAGAGGGTCCGGACGTCCGGAGGCTGTCGGTCGTCCGTAGCTTTGGCTCGGGTGATTGTCGTCAAGACGTCCGGGCAGCTCCAGTCTTCCGTAGATCTGGATCTGGTGAAAAAGTTCCGGACGTCATGAGGGCGTCGGTCGTCCGTGTCCGGAGAGTGTCGGACGTCCGGAGGCTTCCGGTCGTCCGGCCGCTGGGGACTCCAAAGCTCCGTCTTTTTCCATCTTCTCTTCCAGGCTTCCCTCGCGGATGGTGTAGGTGTTCCTTGGCGCTTGCACTCCTCCTCGTCGTTCGTGAAGCTCCGGCCATACCTATGCATGCACACGAGTGGAGTGTCAAGTAGTATACCATCCTCGAAGGGGTCAAGTGAGCACGTGTAAAGGAGAAGATTCACCTTTATGTATGAGAAGTAGAGGTCGACGTGTCACTTGCCAAACGGACTCTTGACATGGTGATGACCGTAGGATGCTCCGCATCATCCCCTCCCCCTTGGAATGGATCCGACCTCGGATCGAAAACCAAATCACCATGGGAAAGAGATGGCGGTGCCGTGTCAAAGTGGTCGATCACCAAGCTCTCGTCATCTTGAAGCTCGAAATGGGCACTCTCCAATGTCGCGCCATCTTGTGATTCCTTCAAAAGGAGTAAATAGAACAAACACTTGGAAAAACAAATGTGGTTAGCGTTAGTGCAAAACCAAGCATTCAAGAGGTGATGCACCAAACAAGTGTTGTCGTCAAGCATAGCATAGGGTGTGACAAAGGATTGTGACATGGCATGTAAGCATATGAATTGAGCAAAATCAAGGTCATCATGGAAACAAGCATGTAAACGTGAGGCAGAGATGCAAATATGTGTGACAAGAGCATAAGCATCCACCTCAGGGTCATAGCAATCATGCATAAAGCGCTCGACAAATGGTCGATGGTAGGCATAGGAATCATTCACAACACCAAATAAGATGAGATGTCCAAACACATGGGTCAAGTGCAAGACAATCCAAGCATAATATGCATAGGGTGTAGTGAAGATAGTATGGCACTCAACACAATAGAAAGAGCAATTGTTCATCATGTGTGAGGCAATCAAGTCAAGCATGTAGCAATCAATGGGACATGGCATATGTGAAGTAATGACATTGTTGCAACCAAACATATGAGAGGAGCAAGTAATCCAAGTATTGGATGCAACACGCAAGGTACATATATCATGATGCATGGGAATGTGATAATGGCAAGTCGAAGCAAGATCTCTACTAAGTGCGCAATCAAGTGGTCCAAGATGACCAATAAGTCACACGGTGTAAGCAACACAAGTAGTATGATCCGCAATATCCATGCTCAAGAAAGATGTCACCTTGAAGGCATGTCCTTGTGCATTCTTCAAAATGTCAAGCACAAACAAGTGCAATGTAGAATCGTCGTGGTAGAAGGTGGTTCGCTCTCAAGAGCTCGAGTGGTCAACTCACGTGAAGTGGAAGTCGACACAAAGTCCAAGTATCCTACACATGCACAAAGCAAAACAAAGAATGTATCAGCATGGTAGACAAACACATCATCCATCATGATGGTTCTCATCTTTGCACAAAACCATTAGAAGGACAAGTGCATGAATAATATGATGCAACAATGGCAATATTCATGGCACTAGGTATATGGTGCAAAGAAGTAAGACAAGCATGCTGCACAAGGGATATGTCAAAATCTCCAAACAAGTGTGAGAATGCTATGGGGGCAATCTCATGAGCAAGATGACAATCATGGTTGCACTCAATACATGGAAGCATGAGAGAGGCAACATATGGAGATATGTGACAAGAAGCAATAACAATCATATGCAAAGCATTTAGATGGTTGTCATCAACCGCATGAAATGGTGATGCAACATAAGCAAGCATAGTAATCAAGTCGTGCAAACTAGTGGAGCGAAGATGCAACACACTAGAAGAAATCATGGCAATCATGTCATGTAAACAAATAATAGGCATAGAAAATGCACATGACATATCGCAAGCACGAGCACAAAGCAAGATGAATGTTTCATCATAGGAATGGGTCATGAATAGAACATGGCAATAGCAAGTGATATCTCCACCAAGCTTGCAAATACACATACAAGTATGAGAGTCAATCATCATGTGTAAAGCAAAGCATGGGTCACAAATGCATGGAAAAGGCATAGGAATGAGCCTATCATGCAAAGTGAACATGGCAAGATGGGCATATGATATGTAATGAACAACAACCCATAACCAAGTGAGGGCCATGTAGAAGAAATGCGCGAAGTCTTTGCGCGAAGAGAGCGGTGGGAAAGACAATCCATGGGATCCCAAATCATCGTTGCTCTCTTGAGCTCGTTTTGTCAACTCGTGGGATTGCGAAGTTGATAAGTATTCATGGGTACCTACACAAAGGAGACACAAACGAAAGAAATTGTGTGTGTGGTAAATGTACACATCATCCATCATGATGTGTATGTGCACGTGTGAGTTAGCACAAGATAAGCATCGCTCCAAGAAATTTGATGCATGGTATAAGAACATGTCATCCATCATGAAGGAATAATTATTATGTATGACACGATGGGGACACAAATTGAGAATGCAAGTATATGGCACATCAATATCATGTTTATTCATGGGGAGCATATGGTGCACACAAGTATTGGGATCATGCAATGAATGGGATGAATCAAAATCTCCTAAAATGTATGAGGAAACTATGGGGTCTCCTCATGAGCAATATCGGAAACATCACATGGAGAAAATGGACAACATCCAAAACAATGCATATCCGAAGCTAGGTGGTCATGGCATGGCATATGAGATAAATGATGCAAAGGAAGCATATCAATATCATCACAAGAAAAACAAATGCCAATAACCATGGGCTTGTCGTCTATGCCATATGTGCAAATTGGGTTTATTTTAATGGCATATGCATAGTCACTATGGAGAGATTGCAAATAAGACATATGGTTGATCTCATGCCTAGCATATGACAAGTCAAGCGGATTAGCAAACATGATGTGACCTAAAGAACTGTCACAAGAAATCCTATGTAACATAGCATCGCAACTAATAGACTCCACATGAGAATCATCATATTCATCATAAATTGGCAAATCATCACATGGGGAAATCATACTAGCATGAAGCATGGTACTAGGTGGATCAACATCATGCAAGCAATCAATCGCAAGAATGTCCACTAGTGGGACTAGAGCATCACCTTCACCTATGTTACCGTTGTCATTCCACTCAAGTGGTGTAGGTGAGGTGGGAAAGACCAAATGGTGGTCATCATCATCTTGATGGAACCATGTGGGGGGTGCATCATATTCCACCATGGCCATCGTCTTGTCCAAAGGGAGGACGAAATCGTCGAGGATCGGCGCGTCATCATAAATGGGACCTAGCACCAAATGAGAAGACACAATAGAGGTAGAGGTCAAGTTGTTAGAAATGGAAATGGCCTCACGAGACCTATCAACTATCTCACTCTCTCTATGTGGTGGTTCACTCACTCCCTCAAAATAGGAGCACTCAAACTCACGTATGGTGGAGTCACTCATCTCACTCAAGTGGTGGGGTTGTGGCTCTCCTCACATGGGAATTGGGGAAACACATATATGGGGCTAGTGGTGAAGTCACTCTCACTCTCAATATGGTGGCTCAAGTCACTCAAGTCATCGGATGTCGCCGTGGTCGAAGGGAAAATCCCATGCTCAACCGTCTCTCGTAGTAAATGCCGTGGATGAAGGCCGAAGATGGCACATCATCGCTCTCGTCGTGGATGAAGGCCGAAGATGGCACAACATCAATCTCGCCTCCTAAGATGGAAGCATCATCCTTGCTCGCCACCTTGTCGCTTGCCTCCAAAGCTTGGTCCTTGAAGGTCTCCGTAGTCGTACTTGTCGCCGCACCATCTTGAAAAAGAGTCAAGGTAGACTCGGCATCATCAATGCCACAAAGAGGGATGGCGGTGAAGTCACACTTGGGAGCATCGTCTTGGAGCTTCTCGGGCTTGGACATCATGGTGGTACTAGCCTCATGCTTGTCGTAGAGCTTGGTCTCCACGAAGTTTGCTTGGGGTGGAGAAGCATTGGCCTTCATGAGTTCTTGTTCCGCCTTGAGAGCACCAATGTAGTAGTCGTTGATGGACTTGTAGTTCTCGAGGAAGATGGTCTTGGAGATGTCGTTGTGCAATCCCATCATGAAGTGGAACTTCATTGACATGGGGTCATCCACGCCGGCTCGTCGCAAGGCAATCTTCATCTCCTTGAAGTACGCGTCGATGGACTTGGATCCTTGGATGGTGTTCTACAATTGGCGTTGAAGTTGTTCCGTGTAGGTTGGAGGCACGAACTCTCGCCGCAAAGCTCTCTTCATCTTGGGCCAACTCATGTCGTAGTGCTCGAAGGTGTGTGAAGCCACCATGTCGAGGCGTAGTCGTGGAAGTTTCTTGTGGCGCACTTCACTTGATCTTCGGGAGGAACTTGATGTAGCTTGAGGTAGTCGTCCATCAAACGCTCCCACTCGAGGTACTCCTCGGGTTCTTGAGTCCCATAGAAAGGAATCTCGTGGTCGATGTCGAGGTCGTAGTAGCTCGTGGAAGTCATGGACTTGAGCTTGGAGAGCTTCTCTTGAGTGTAGTCTTGGGGTACTTGTTGGCAAAGATGCCGAATATCCGAAGGCGAAGATGCCTTGAAGTCGCTTGGCGAAGATGCCAAGAGAGATGGTGAAGTCGTTGAGCGGTTGTTGATGTTGAGCTCTTGACCTTCACGTTCTTGTTGATGATGGTGTCGATGCCGATGTGATGTTGCCGGAGATGGTCGCTCGGAAGGATGTGCTCTTGAGCGTCTTCTCGAAGATGAGGAAGATCGCTTGTAGGACTTGATGATGGATTTGATCTCCTCCATTTTAGCTTGCATCTTGGCGTCGTAGTTGTTTTCCATGGCATCGAACTCGCGTCGTTGTTGTTGTAGACCGAAGGTGGAATGCCTTGCCTATCCATCACAAGACTCGAGCAAATATGAGTGGGAGAAAGAGAAGAACTTATACCAATGTACCTTGACCGATGTTGAAAATGAATCAAGTTCACTCAAATGCGGACAATGAAATAGCACTATTGGTACCAATCCTTGTCGGTTCTCACACCTACACAAGTAAATCTTATGGAGGAGCTCGGTGAGGATAGTGGCACAAAAATTTAATGCAAAATGTTAGCAAGAGTCAATAATGTTGAAAGAGATTCACAAAGTCGCAAGTGAAACAAATGGACCAATAGCAATATGTGGCACACGGAAACACACACACACGGGTAGATAAATGGGGCCGTGCAACCAAGGAATGAGCTCAAAATGTGGAATCCACCAAAATGCTCGTGTTGCACAACTCAAGAGAGACGCTTAGCACGATTGCTCAATAGGCGGATCGACACTTGTGCACAACCTATAAGATGCAAAATGGATAAACTCTCTATCCCAAGTATGCTATTTGTGTATGGTTCGGTGTTTCTCACACAATGATCCAAGATGATCAAGTATGATATCATATGATATATTTGATGCTATGGCTATTGCTCACAAGCTCTTTGCTCACTCTTTTTCTTTGCTTAAAAGCTTATTCTCTTTTTTTTCTATGGCCACTTTGCACAATGCACAAACCAAGATAGCTTTTGTGTATGCGGGAATGATATTGTGACACAATGGATGATATGATGATACCAAGATGATATGGTATGTATGCAATGGAAAGTATGATCACTAATGTGCACAAGTAACGTTGCCGGCAATACTCAAATGGCTAGTCTCGTTAGGCAAGTAACGCAAAATGGGCTAGGGGTTATCAATGCAATTTGCAAGGGGAATATACAATGGTGTCGTCGAGGTTACCGTCCCTGCGATGATGATGAGTGGCGGTGTTCTTGATGTAGATACCAAGATGATGGAAACTTCGTCCCTAAGTAGCGAAACACCTTAGGAAACGGAAAACCGCGAACTCAAAATTTCAAATGACAAATGTCAAAATGGTGGTAGCGGAATGCGGTGGTGGTTTGCACTTGGCAATGCGAAGTGGAATGATGGGCTATACACGTGTCGGAGTTGAAGTTGCCGTCCCTAAGTAGCGAAACACCTTAGGAGACACAAGCCACAACTCGAAAAAGCTCGAACACTATTGGGTTAAGTTGAGGGTGGTGGAAGTGTATGGTGGGCAAGGTTATGTGGAAGTGGTGGTGGTGGTTGATGAAGAAGCAATCGTCCCTAAGTGGCGAAACACCTTAGGAGACTCGAATCGCTACTCAAGCAACCACTAATGCTATGGGGAACAAAATTGGTTAGGTTGCGGAAGTCGGTGGTGTCTATCACGGATGATATGGTGGAAGGCCTAGGCAAACTTGCCAAATTTTCAAAAATTTGATGGAGTCAAATGGTGGTGGTAGTATTTTTATGGGAAAGGGGATATCAAGAGCTTTTCAACGAGCTAAAGAACGTCAAAATCGGAGTTCGGATGAATTAGTTATGGACAAAACAAAAATCAGTCAAGTCTCGAATTAGCAGTTACGGACGTCCGTAAAAGGTCGGACATCCGTAAATTCAGTTCGGGTTAGGGGTTCCGGTCGTCCGGAAAAGGTCGGACGTCCGGTCGTTCCAGGGGCTCCGGACGTCCGTAACACGTCGGTCGTCCGGTAGGTCGGGTGAACTCGAAAATTGAGATCCGGACGCGATTTTGGGCGGAATTTTGGGATTTTGGGGTCAAAATGGAAGAGATTTTGTGGATGAAAGATGGGGAAACTTGGGGAAATGCTAGATCCACTCGAAACCAAGCAAATCCATGGATCAAAATCAACAAAACTTCATCTAACCAACAAATCACAAAAAAATTGGGGCTATTTTTGGTGGGGATTTTCGAAATTGGGGAAGAACACAACAAAATCAAGCTAGAAAAAGAGGGGTAGGGGCTCCAAAAACGTGATCAACCTAAGCTCTGATCCATAGATGATATAGGGCGGAACCCTATGTGGGCGATCTTTCACGTTTGGAGAGAATCCCTACGAGGAACACGAAGAAAGAGCGGAAGAACACGAGGAAATCACGGGGAGGAACGAGGGAAAACACTCAACCAACAAGGAATCGGTCACACAAATGCTAGATTAAAGAACACAAAGAGAGATACATGATTCAAGGTCAACAAAGGACGATACAATCGGCAACCATTCTTCTCCGTGAGGAGGTCTTGATGGGTCCACCCTAAACGGGGGTCTTGAATCCGCTTGGGAATCTTCTCCGTAGAGGTCCTGATCTCCGAGGAGAAGTAGCCAAGTGGATGAGCAAAGCTCTCACACAAATATGAGCTAATCCTTTGCTAACCTAGAAAGGTGGGGAAGAAAGAGTATATATAGTCTAGGGGGCGAAGGGGTACAAGGGCTACGGCCCCAAACAAAGTAAACACTTTCAGTGTCGGACGTCCGGAGGTCACCGGTCGTCCGGAGGCTCGACATGGTCCGGACGTCCGGAGGTCTTTGACGTCCGTAGATTCAGTTCGGCGCGTCGGTCGGACGTCTCAAGACGGCCGGTCGTCCGGCTTCAGAGGGTCCGGACGTCCGGAGGCTGTCGATCGTCCGTAGCTTTGGCTCGGGTGATTGTCGTCCGGACGTCCGGCAGCTCGATCGTCCGTAGATCTGGTTCGGGTGAAGTTCCGGACGTCCGGAGGCGTCGGTCGTCCGTGTCTTTGGAGAGGTGTCGGACGTCCGAGTCTTCCGGTCGTCCGGCCATTGGGACTCCGCAGCTCCGTCTTTTCCGTCTTCTCTTCTGTGCTTCCTCGCGGATGGTGTAGGTGTTCCTTGGCGCTTGCACTCCTCCTCGTCATCCGTGAAGCTCGGTCATACCTATGCATGCACCCGAGTGGAGTGTCAAGTAGTATACCATCCTCGAAGGGGTCAAGTGAACACGTGTAAAGGAGAAGATTCACCTTTATGTATGAGAAGTAGAGGTCGCACGTGTCACTTGCCAAACGGACTCTTGACATGGTGATGACCGTAGGATGCTCCGCATCAATGAGCCACGTTGATCACGTTTTTGGAGCCCCTACCCCTCTTTTTCTAGCTTGATTTTGTTGATTTCGTCCTAAATCCGAAAATTCCCCACCAAAAATAGCCCCAAATTTTTTTTGTGATTTGTTGGTTTTGATGATGTTTTGTTGATTTTGATCCATGGATTTGCTTGGTTTCAAGTGGATCTAGCATTCCCCCAAGTTTCCCCACCTTCCATCCACGAAATCCATCAAATTTTGCCCCCGAAATCATCAATTTCCGCCCAATTCGAAAATTTCCGCCTAAACGAGATCTGGATTCGTCGGGCGGACATCCGACCTCGGGCGGACATCCGACCATCCGGCCGGACAACCGGGCATCCGGCCCCTGGAGCGCCAAAACTGCTCGGTTCTGGACAGACACCCCCGGAAATCCGGGCTCCACCCTGGATATCCGGCCCCTGTACATTTCAGTTTTTTTCCGTTTCACCGTTTTGTCCATAACTAATTCATCCGGAGTCCGATTTTCGCGTTCTTTAGCTCGTTTCGAAGCTATTGACATCGCACTTCCCATAAAAATACTACCACCACCATTTGACTCCATCAAATTTTTGAAAATTTGGCAAGTTTGCCTAGGCCTTCCACCATATCATCCGCATAGCCACCACCGACTTCCGCAACCTAACCCATTTTGTTCCCCATAGCATTAGTGGTCGCTTGAGTAGTGATTCGAGTCTCCTAAGGTGTTTCGGCTACTTAGGTACGATTGCCTCTTCATCAATCAGCACCATAACTTCCGCATAGACGTGCCCACCATACACTTCCGCCACCCCCAACTTAACCCAATAGTTGTTTGAGCTTGTTTGAGTTGTGTCTTGTGTCTCCTAAGGTGTTTCGGCTACTTAGGGATGGCAACTTCAACTCCGACACGTGTATAGCCCATCATTCCACTTCCGCATTGCCAAGTGCAAACCACCACCGCATTCCCGCTACCACCATTTTGACATTTGACGTTTGAGATTTTGAGTTCATGGTTTTCCGTTTCCTAAGGTGTTTCTGCCACTTAGGGACGAGTCTCCATCATCTTGGTATCTACATCAAGAACAGCGCTACTCATCATCACGGACGGTAACCTCCATATCATCTTGGTATCGTGGTATCCCTCCATTGTATATTCCCTTGCTATTGCATTGTTAACCCCTAGCCTTACTTTTGCGTTACTTGCCTATCGAGACTAGCCATTTGAGTATTGCCGGCAACGTTACTTGTGCACATTAGTGATCATACTTCCCATAGCATATATACCATATCATTGTGGTCCATATATTGGTATCATATCTTGTGTCACAAGTTTTTTCCCGCATACACACAATTGCTATCTTGGTTTGTGCATTGTGCAAAGTGGCCATAAAAAAAAGAGAGAATAAAGCTTTTAAGCAAAAGAAAGAGAGCAAAGAAGCTTGTAAGCAAGTGCCATAGCATCAAATATATCATATGATATCATACTTGATCATCTTGGATCATTGTGTGAGAAACACCGGGAACCATACATACATAGCATACTTGGGATAGAAGTTTATCCATTTTGCATCAAATAGGTTGTGCACAAGTGTCGTATCCGCCTATTGAGCAATCGTGCTAGCGTCTCTCTTGAGTTGTGCAACACGAGCGTATTCCGTGGATTCCACATTTTGTGCTCATTCCTTGGTTGCACGACCCCATTTATCTATCCGTGTGTGTGTTTCCGCAGCCATTCTTTGCTATTGGTCCATTTGTTTCGCTTGCGAATTTGTGAATCTCTTTCAACATTATTGACTCTTCCTAACATTTTGCATTAAATTTTTGTGCCACTATCCTCACCGAGCTCCTCCATAAGCTTTACTTGTGTAGGTGTGAGAACCGACAAGGATTGGTACCAATAGTGCTATTTCATTGTCCGCATTTGAGTGAACTTGATTCATTGTCAACATCGGTCAAGGTACATTGGTATAAGTTCTTCTCTTTCTCCCACTCATATTTGCTCGAGTCTTGTGATGGATAGGCAAGGCATTTCATCTCCGGTCTTCGACAACAACGACGGCTGAACAACTACATCACCAAAGCGTCTCTCTTTGATCTACAACGACAAGTGCAAGGCACACAATCAAGATTGCGAGAGCGCATCGAGAACATCTCCATCGACATTCATCACTCCGAAGCAAGGAGAAGGGATACTTCGACAAGAAGCTTGCCGCACATAAAGAGGAGCAAGATGCAAGGATGGAGGAGATTCGGCCTTGATCAAGTCTTCCCCTTCATCATCTTCAAGGCGGCGACATTCAAGCCACAAGTCTTCGGAGCGCGCAAACGACGCAAGTGCACATCGTCCTCGTCCACATCTACATGGCGACCACCATCACGTTCGTGATCAACATCGTCATGAAGGGCAAGTCACCTCCAAGCATCATGTGCACAACGACGACGAACGACATCTACTACGAGATCAAGAACGACAACGACATCATCATCATGAAGATGCTCCACAAGCGCAAATGCACAAGTCCCAAGAAGCCCTACTTCACGCCAAGTCGAAGCTTCATAAGCACAAGAGAAGACCGCGAGACGAGCACCACCAAGAAGGCGCTACGGCTACATCAACCACTTCGGCAGCTTCGCCAAGTGCTCTCAAGGCATCTTCGCCTTTGGACGTACGGCATCTTCGCCTACTTCCCACGTGTACGCCTACATCGACTTCATCAAGTCCAAGGCGACCACCTACAAGCGAGGGCGACACTTCCATCTTCGGAAGCCCCTCAAGGAAGATGGCCGAGCATGGGAAACTCCCTTCGGTCATGGAGACGAGCTATGAGGTGCCACATCATATGGGCCCCCAACACCAAGACGGTGACATGACGGTCGAGCAAGGGCCATCCCCGTCGACCACGGCGACAGCCTTGAACCTCTTCAACAACATGAAGACGACGCCCACTTTGGACTCATACTCCGAGTCAAGCTACGCGACCGCGCATGGAGACATTTGCACCTACATCTCTCCGATACCCATATATGTCGAGATACCCCAATTGCCATGTGAGGAGAGCCACCACCCCATGAGTGACATGAGTGACTCCACCATACGTGACATTGAGAGCATTTCCTATGAGAGGATGAGTGTGACCACCACTAGCCCCACACATGAGAGCATGCCACACATCCTATGTGAGGTTGAGCGCCATTTGAATGACTCCACCCACCATACGTGTGAGAGCATCCTTGAGGGAGTGAGTGAGCCACAACACTTAGTGAGCGAGGTAGTTGACACGGCACATGAGGCCACTATGATTTCTAACGACTTAACCTCTACTCCTAGTGTGTTTTCTTCGTTGGTGCTAGGTCTCCTACATGACGACATGCCTATCCTCGACGAGTCCATCCCTACACTTTGGAGGCAGCGATGGCCATGGTGGGCGATGATGAACCCCCACATGGTTCCATCAAGATGAAGATGACAACGATACGATCTTCAACACCTCACCTACAACACATGAGCGACGCTCCAAAGGTAACATAGGTGATGGTGCTTCTCTTGTCCCACTAGTGGACTCTCTTACCATTGATTGCTCCCATGATGTTGACCCACCTATTCATATGCTTCATGCTAGTGAGACTTCTTCATGCCTAGACTTACCTATTTATGATGAATATGATGATGAGCATGTTGAGTTACCTAGTTGTGATGCTATGCTCCATAGGATATCTTGTGAAAATCCTATTGGTCACATTATGTTTGATAATCCTTTGAACTTGTCATATGCTATGAGTGAGATCTCCCATATTGCATCATTTCAATCTCAACATAGTAACTATGCATGCCCCATTAAAATAAACCCTATTTGCACTTATGGCATAGATGGCGAGATGATGGTCATAGGCTTTTGCTTCTCTTGTGATGATATTGCCATGCTTCCTTTACATGATTTATGCAATTGTCTACTATGTCATGCCATGATCACATTGTTCCAAATATGCATTGTTTTGGATGTTGTCAATATTCTCCACGTGATGTTTCTACTCTTGCTCATGAGGAGACCCCCATAGTTTCCTCATACATGTTAGGAGATTTTGATTCATCCTATCCTTTGCATGATTCCCATAATTGCGTGCACCATATGCATTCCATGAATAACAATGCTCTACATATTTCTCATGATGCATTACACAGCTTGAGTCTCCATTATGCTATACATAATAACAAACCTATCATGATGGATGACATGTTTCTATATCACGCATCTCATTTATTTGAGCATTGGATATTTTGTGCTAACCGACACATGCATGTGCGCATCATGATGGATGATGTGTACATATATCATGCACACACAATTTTTCCTTTGTCTTTGTTTTGTGTAGGTACTCATGTATACTCGTCAACTTCTCAATCCCAAGAGTTGACGAAACGAGCTCTTGAGAGCAACGATGATTTCGGATCACGTGGACTTTCATTCCCACCATTACTTTTGCGCAAGGACTACGCGCATCTCTTCTACTTGGCTCTCACACGGCTTTGGGCTATTTACCACTTGTTACCTTATGCCCATTCTATCGTGTTCACTTTGCATGTTATGCTTACTTCTATGCCTTTGCCATGCAATTGTGACCCTTGCTTGCATATACCCATGATTCACCATTATGCTACTCCTATGTGTATTTGCATGCTTGGTGGAGATCCTTGTTGCTTTTGCCATGATTATCATGTGCCCCATGCTATTGTTGATTGTTGTGTTGGGAGAGTCATGATGTCCCATTTACATACGGCCTCTCGCCAATACATTGATGATAATTTTCTCATATCTTGCTTTCATGCTTGTGCTATGCCATGTGAATTATTCATGCCCACTATTTGCACATATGACATGCTTGCCATGATTCCTTCTAGTATGTTGCATCTTCGCACTACTAGCTTGCTTGACTTGATCGCTATGATTGCTTACTATGTTGCATCACCCATGTTCCACTATCACTTGCTTTCTTGGGTTGATGACATATATGCTCATGCCTCTCACATGATATATCTTGATCATTGTCTCTTGTGTCCATTAGTTGCCTCTCTCATATCCACTTGTATTGAGTGCAACCATACTATGATTATTGATCTTGGAGACTTTGACATATTACTTGTGATGCATGCTTGTTTGATTGCGCCTATTGCATTTGGTTGTTCTTGCATCATATGCCTCCATACTATGAAACGCTCCCTTGTACTTTCTTATGATATGAATGATGAGAACACTTGTTGGGTATCTTACCACTGAATGATAGGTTTTGCATTTCCGCTAACCTCATTTGTTTTTCCGAGTGTTTGTCATGTTCTTTCATTTTGGAGGTGACACAAGGCGATGCCGTTATGCGACAACTTGGTCATGCGAAGGCATACACGATGCACAACACCAACATTTGCGAGAACATTCATAAGGTGAACTCCTTCTCTTTGAGCCATCCTCAAATGCGCATATTGGACGGGTCACTCTTTCATTGTTGTTTCCTTCTTGTTGTGTACATGTTACATCTATTGGACGGAGGAGCGACATTGGAGATTGGCTCTATGGACCTTTACATTGAGGAGCGCTTGGACTTATGGGATGCACCTTGAACCTCCACTCATGCCACGGCATCGAGCATTGGTACATCAACACTCCTTTGACACATTGTACCCACACATCCATATTTGTTGCTTGTGCTCATACATGTCATGCTCGATGGACATATCATACTCACCACAAGTTTGCACCCCATGCATGGATTGACACACATTATGATTGCCTTGTTGCATCTTGTATTCCCATGTCATCCATGATATATGAGCTTGTGCATTTTCTTAGCAAATTTGTTGTGATCTTCCTTGATGGCATATTCATACATCATGATCATATTGCCAATCATCAATTGCATGATAACATACACATGTTGAGCATCCATTGCCATATTCATGCTATTGATAAACCGTCTCACTATGACATCATTTTGCACCATGGTTGCATTCATCATATTCACAACACAATTGTGTGCACAATGATTGCATTTGTTCCCATGAATGCTTTACATCTCATTTCATATTATCTTGCTAAGCTTCATGTGCTTTGTCATGAACAATTTTGCCTCACGGACTCATTCTTACATGATGGACACTTTGTGTGCGCTAACCATTGTATTTCCGAGTGTTGCTTGTGTTTGCTCTTTTTGCATGTCTATCACTCCGTGACACCGTGGACTACTTGGATTGCGCCATGTCTTCAACTTCGTCCAACTACAAGTCCGTCTACGACAACCGTTTCCATGGTGATGAGGATCACGATCCGAGGTCGGATCTTTCCCAAGGGAGGGGAGATGATGCGGAGCATCCCACGCTCATCCCCATGTGATGCGGAGCATCCTACGGTCATCACCATGTCAAGAGTCCGTTTGGCAAGTGACACGTGCGACCTCTTCTTCACATACACAAAGGTGAATCTTCTCCTTGACACGTGCTCACTTGACCCCTTCGAGGATGGCATACTACTTGACACTTCTTCTATGTGCATGCAGAGGTATTGTCGAAGCTTCACAGACGTTGAGTAGGAGTGCAAGCACCAAGGAACGACTACACCATCCGCGAGGGAAGCATGGAAGTGGCGACGGAAGAAGACGGAGTTCTTGAAGTTACAGAATGGACATCCGGGCGAGGCCGGACATCCGCGCCTCACCAAAGCCCGGACATCCGGCCAACCGCCCGGACATCCGGCGTCTCCGAGCCCGGATATCCGGCCTCAAGCCCGAAATCCGGCACCCTCTCCCGATCCGGCTGAAATAGTTACCTGGCCGGACATCCGGCCCCAGCCCCGGACATCCGGCCTCCCGAAGCCGGATATCCGGCTCCCCAGCCCGAAATCCGGCGCCCTCTCCCGATTCTGCTGAAAGCAGTCGCTCTAGCCGGACATCCGGCTGAGAGCTGACATCCGGCGCCTCGCGAAGGCGGACATCCGACCCGACGCCGGACGTCCGGCCTCCCACCTGCGTCAAGATGCCTTGAGGACTCGTCCCTTGTACCCCTTCGCCCGAGACTATATATACTTGATCCCTCCTCTTTCTAGGGTTAGCGTTGATTTAGCTCATTAGATAGAGCTTGGCTCATCCATACCGGATCTACTCCACGAGAGAGATGCGGCCCCTCTTCGGAGAAGATCCACCTTGGATTCAAGACCTCCCTTTGGAGAAGACCATCATCAAGACCTCCTCACGGAGAAGAACGGCTACCGTTTGTATCGTCCTTTGTTGACCTTGGATCTCGTGTATCTCTTTGTGTTCTTTGATCTAGCATTTGTGTGACCGATTCCTTGTTGGTTGAGTGTTTTCCCTCGTTCCTCCCCATGATTTCCTCGTGTTCTTCCGCTCGTTCTTCGTGTCTCCCCGTAGGATCCACTCCAAACGTGAAAGATCGACGCTATAGGGTTCCACCCTACATCATGTGGGAAGAATGCTTGCCTCATATTGAATTTGCTTATAATCGTTCATTGCATTCTACTACTAAGATGTGCCCTTTTGAAATTGTGTATGGCTTCCTACCTCGTGCACCTATTGATTTGTTGCCTCTTCCATCTTCGGAGAAGGTTAATTTTGATGCTAAAGAACGCTGAATTGATTTTAAAAATGCATGAGTTAACTAAGGAAAACATTGAGCGTATGAATGCTAAATATAAACTTGCTGGAGATAAGGGTAGAAAACATGTTGTCTTTGCACCTGGAGATCTTGTTTGGTTACATTTGCGTAAGGATAGGTTTCCTAATTTGCGCAAATCAAAGCTAATGCCACGTGTTGATGGTCCATTTAAGGTGTTAGAGAAAATAAATGATAATGCATATAAACTTGAGCTGCCTCGCAGATTTTGGGGTTAGTCCCACTTTTAACATTGCAGATTTGAAGCCTTATTTGGGTGAGGAAGATGAGTTTCCGTCGAGGACGACTTCATTTCAAGAAGGGGAGGATGATGAGGACATCAATACCATTGTTACACCCACAGCCCCAGCTGCTATACATCTTGGACCAATTACTAGAGCTCAAGACGCCAATTGAATTATCGTGTACTTCCGTTTCTTGGTAACGATTCCAATGTTCATGAGAATATGATGCTGCCTAAATTGGATACATTTGTTTTGCTTACAAATGAAGGGCCTACCATGGACAAGAAAGATGAACCTTAGAGCAAGTTCAAGCATGGAGATGTTGGCATGCGCAAGGGAAACAAGAACGGAGTTACAAGTGATGATTCCAGGACTTTGAAGCCACCCTAATTGATGAGGACATCAATACCATTGTTACACCCACAGCCCCTACTGCTACATATCTTTGGACCAATTACTAGAGCTCACAAGACGCCAATTAACTTATCAGGTACTTTCGTTTCTTGGTAATGATTCTAATGTTCATGAGAATATGATGCTGCCTAAATTGGATACATTTGTTTTGCTTGCAAATGAAGGCCCTAGCTTGGAGAAGGATGGACATTGGAGCAAGAACAAGCATGGAGATAATGCCATGCGCAAGGGGAACAAGAACGGAGTTACAAGTGATGATTTCAGGACTTTGAAGCCACCATAATGGGTGCATGAAGCCTTGGACGAAATATACAAGATGCCACTTCATAATATTCGTCCCTAGGCTATTCTAGGTGCTGCGTCACCTTATTATTGGGCCAGGCCCATGTAATTTCGAAATACTTAAGTATAGGCTGTTTTTAGAGTCCGTATGTGTGGGGAAACAAGAGTTAGGGATGGTTTGGGACCCCTCCCTCAAGGGCCACGAAATTCCTCCTCTTCCTCCATATATACAGCCCTTAGGGCGTCGTTTAGACTTTGGGTTTTGTTTAGATTAAAAGTTCGCCATAGCTGCAACTTCGCGTGCCGTTTGTGTTCAACGACCGGACAAAGGCGTCACAGAACCCCACCTTGATCAATAAAGCTTTCATCTTATATTCGCAATATCCAGATTGCAATCTCAGTTTCTTGCTTGTTCTTCGTTTGCTCGCAGGAAATGCAGACCCTCGTGGTCGAGTTGATCGTGCTCGGCGTGGTCAATAACCTCTCGGAGTTGGTTTAGCGATTGCTAAGGCGCGACGTCCTCGCACGTTCGTAGTCGGATCGTCAAAGTCGACTTCCTCCAAAGCGAAAACCAACATCTCATCGAAAGACGGGACACCTTTGCCTCTATCAGTTCCCCAAACAAAGGGAGTATTCTTCTTGCTCAAAGCATGCAAAGGAGCGGCAATTGTGCTAAAATCTTTCACAAAGCGACGATAGAAACCCGCAAGACCAAGAAAACTTCGCACTTGTTGCAAATTGGTGGGTTGGGGCCAAGTTTTAATTGCTTCAATTTTAGATTCATCAACATGGACACCCTTTGAGGAAACCACAAAACCCAAGAAAACCACTTTGTCAACTCCAAAAGTGCATTTTTTCAAGTTTGCATAAAGGCTTTCCTTGCGAAGAGTTTGTAACACAGATTTTACATGATCGATGTGCTCTTTCATGGTTTTGCTAAACACAAGAATATTCATCAAAGTAAACCACAACAAAGACTCCAATATAAGGACGAAGCACATGATGCATAAGACGTACAAAAGTACCGGGAGCTTCCGAAAGACCCATAGGCATCACTAACCATTCATATAAACCAAATTTGGTTTTGAAAGCAGTTTTCCATTCATCACCCTCTTGTATGCGGATTTGATAATAGCCACTTTTAAGATCAATTTTTGAGAAAAAGTTGGCTCCACTAAGTTCATCAAGCATATCATCTAAGCGAGGAATGGGATTCCTATATCGAGCAGTAATAGCATTGATAGGTCGACAATCGGAGCACAAGCGTAAACTTCCATCGGGCTTAGGCACAAGAATAACCGGAACGGCACAAGGGCTTAGGCTTTCACGCATACATGACCGTTGTCGATTAGTTGTTGTACTTGTCGTTGAATCTCCTTGGTTTCTTCGGATTGACTCGGTATGGAGCTTTGTTTGGTAGAGGCACTCGGGGATGAGGTCAATTCGATGCTCTATGCCTCGAAGAGGAGGTAGACCGGAGGTAGCTCATCGGGAAAACATCTTGAAATTCCTGCAAAAGAGATTGAAACACCAAAGGTAGCTCGTGAATGGTGTTAGTTTTTGGATCTCCATCCTTGCACACAAGGACAAAGTGCATCACACTCGATGGGTTCTCACCCACTTCTCTCATCTCACTTTTGGTGGCAAATAGGATGAGGTTTTTCTCTCTAGGCGAAGGGTCGCTCAAATTTGGCTTGTGGCTCTCACTCACTTTTGGGTGGATCACTTTCTCACTCTTTTCTCTATGATGTGTGGCTTGCTTGTCGGCTATCACTTGAGTAGGAGACATAGGTCGTAGCACATATTCCTTCCCTTTCATCTTGAAGCTATAGTGATTGGTGCGCCCATTGTGGATGACACCACGGTCGAATTGCCATGGTCGACCTAGAAGTAGGTGGCAAACGGTCATTGGGACCACATCACATTTCAACGTGTCTTCATAAGCACCAATTTTGAAGGAGACTTGGACCGTATGCTCGACTCGTATAGTCTTGAGTCACTTAGCCATTGAACCTTGTAGGTGCGGGTGCTTCCTCTTGACCAATTGGAGCTTGGAGCATAGTTCTTCACTTGCCAAGTTGTGGCAACTACCTCCATCGATGATGACCTTGATGGACAGTCCATTGATGCCGGCTTTTGTGTGGAAGATGTGGCATCGTTGGTCTTCTTCTTGTTGATGTTCGAGAGTCAAGACCTTGGAGACAACGAGAGCGGGGCTCGAATCCTCATCACAAAAGACTTGGTCATCTTCATCTTTGTTCACTTGCCGGTGCATAGCCACTTGCTCAAGAGCTTCCATCTCCTCTTCACTCATGGAGTCATATGTGCCATCGTCGTTGAGGATCATGGTGCGCTTGTTGGTGCATTCGTATGACTTGTGGCCTCGGCCGTCGCAAGTGAAACACTTGAAGGAGCTTGTCTTGATGGTCTCATCGGTCGGAGTAGAGGATGAAGCACGCGGCTTGAGGTTGTTTGTAGTAGGAGGAGGACGACTTGAACTTGTCGAAGTCTTCTTGTAACTTGACTTGTCGTCGTTTCTTGAAGAAGGTTTGGTTGATGTAGATGTTGGAGGAGTCGTTGAAGCTTGGTTGTTGGAGGAGCCGTAGGTCTTGGATGAGTACTTGGCGTACTTGAAGTCATCTTGCACTTGGCGTTCCGCCTTTGTAGCTTGATGCACGAGCTCAATGAGGGATGAGTATGGTTGGAAGTCGGCGATCTTCTTGATGGGATGATTGAGTCCATTCAAGAAACGTGCCATAGTTTGCTCATCATCTTCCTTGACATTGGCTCGAATCATGGCTATCTCCATTTCCTTGTAATATTCTTCAACGCTCTTTGTTCCTTGCTTGAGTAGTTGGAGTTTCTTGAAGAGGTCACGGTTGTAGTAGGTTGGCACAAAACGTGCTCGCATGACATCCTTCATTTGAGCCCAAGTGGTGATTGGAGGTTCACCTCTTGCTTGTCGTCGCTCAATGATTTGTTCGCACCATATGAGCACATAGTCTTGGAACTCAAGTGATGCCATAGCGATTTTCTTCGCTTCATCGTAGTTGTGCAAGCGGAAGTTTTTGTCAACCTTCAATGCCCATGAGAGGTAGTCTGCGGGGTCATTGCTTCCATTGAACTTGGGCATGGTGAATTTTAGCTTGCCGTAGCGTTGCTCTTCATTGTGTTGTTGGCGATGTTGATGATGACGTCCTTGGCGTGGATTGTATTCGTCTTCATGTTGCTCTTGGCGCGGAGGAAGACCATGATCAACTTGCCCTTGTTGAACTTGAGGTTGAGGTGGAGCTTGTCTGATGCGGAGCATCCCACGCTCATCCCCATGTACACTCCATCTACTCTCCAAGCACCAAGGATACATAAGATGAGACCTCGACTATGCGCCATTGGACCTAAGGTGGACTCGCTCCTTTCCGAATCGTCCCTTTCCGCATGTAAGACATGGATGCTACTTCAAGCGCGGACATTGTGCATACTCAGGTACACCCGAGGAGATCATGGAGAGCCCAAGGACCAAGGCCAAGCGTGCGCGGGAGCGAGGGAAGGAGAAGGAAGAAAGGGACAGGACAGCCGGACATCCGGCCCTTGGCGGACATCCGACCCTTGGCGGACATCCGGCCCTTGGGGACATCCGGCCCAGCCGGACATCCGGCACCCCATCACAATGGCGCAAATCTACAGGCGGACATCCGCCCCAAGCCGGACATCCGGCTCTGGAAGCCGGATATCCGGCCCCTCGCCAAAATCCGGCCCCCATCACCGATTGCGTTTGGAAGACCCGCCAGCCGGACATCCGGCCCCCTAGCCGGACATCCGGCGTCTCGAAAGCCCGGCATCCGGCCCGACGCCCGGACATCCGGCCTCCTCGCCTCTGTAGCGGTGCATCCGGACTTGTCCCTTGTACCCTTCGCCCCCAAGACTATATATACTTCATCCCCTTCCTCTTTTAGGGTTAGCGTTGATTTAGCTCATAGATAGAGCTTAGCTCATCCATACCGGATCTACTCCACGAGAGAGACCGCGGCCCCTCTTCGGAGACGATCCACCTTGGATTGAAGACCTCCCTTTGCGGAGAAGACCATCATCAAGACCTCCTCACGGAGAAGAACGGCTACCGTTTGTATCGTCCTTTGTTGACATTGAATCATGTATCTCCCTTTGTGTTCTTTGATCTAGCATTTGTGTGACCGATTCCTTGTTGGTTGAGTGTTTTCCCTCGTTCCTCCCGTGATTTCCTCGTGTTCTTCCGCTCGTTCTTACGTAATCCACCGTAGGATCCGCTCCAACGTGAAAGATCGCCCACGTGAGGTTCCGCCCTACATCATCTATGGATCGAGCTTAGGTTGATCACGTTTTTGGAGCCCCTACCCCTCTTTTTCTAGCTTGATTTTGTTGATTTCGTCCTAAATCCGAAAATCCCCACCAAAAATAGCCCCAATTTTTTTTGTGATTTGTTAGTTTTGATGATGTTTTGTTGATTTTGATCCATGGATTTGCTTGGTTTCGAGTGGATCTAGCATTTCCCCAAGTTTCCCCACTTTCCATCCACGAAATCTCTCAATTTTGACCTTGAAATCATCAATTTTCGCCCCAATTCGAAAATTTCCGCCTAAACGAGATCTGGAATCAGGCCGGACATCAAGACCTCGGGCGGACATCTGGGCCATCCGGCGGACATCCGCCCCTAAGCCGGACATCCGGGCCCTGGAGCACCAAAATCGCTCGGTTCTGGACATTCACCCCGGAAATCCGGCCCCGAGCCCCGGATATCCGGCCACTGTACATTTCAGCTTTCCCATTTCACCGTTTTGTCCATAACTAATTCATCCGGAGTCCGATTTTGACGTTCCTTAGCTCGTTTTGAAGCTATTGACATCCCCCTTCCCACAAAAATACCACCAACACAATTTGACTCCATCAAATTTTGTGAACTTTGGCATCTTTGCCTAGGGCTTCCGCCACATCCTCCGCATAACCACCACCGACTTCCGCAACCTAACCAATTTTGTTCCCCATAGCATTAGTGGTTGCTTGAGTAGTGATTCGAGTCTCCTAAGGTGTTTCGGCTACTTAGGGACGATTGCTTCTTCATCAACCACCACCACCACTTCCACATAACCTTGCCCACCATACACTTCAACCACCCCAACTTAACCCAATTGTTGATTGAGCTTTTTCGAGTTGTGACTTGTGTCTCCTAAGGTGTTTCGCTACTTAGGGACGGCAACTTCAACTCCGACACGTGTATAGCCCATCATTCCACTTCCGCATTGCCAAGTGCAAACCACCACCGCATTCCCGCTACCACCATTTTGACATTTGACGTTTGAGATTTTGAGTTCGCGGTTTTTCCGTTTCCTAAGGTGTTTCGCCACTTAGGGACGAGTCTCCATCATCTTGGTATCTACATCAAGAACACCGCTACTCATCATCGCGGGACGGTAACCTCCATATCATCTTGGTATCGTGGTATCCCTCCATTGTATATTCCCTTGCTATTGCATTGTTAACCCCTAGCCTTACTTTTATGCGTATTTGCCTATCGAGACTAGCCATTTGAGTATTGCCGGCAACGTTACTTGTGCACATTAGTGATCATACCTTCCATTACATACCATACCATATCATATTGGTATCATATCATCCATTGTGTCTCAAGTTTGTTCCCGCATATACACAATTGCTATCTTGGTTTGTGCATTGTGCAAAGTGGCCACACAAAAAAATAAATAAATAAAGCTTTTAAGCAAAAGAAAGAGAGCAAAGAAGCTTGTAAGCAAGTGCCATAGCATCATACCATATTGCATATAAGATTGTCATATCCGATCATCTTGGATCATCTTGAGAGAAACACCGGAAACCATACATACATAGCATACTTGGGATAGAAGTTTATCCATTTTGCATCAAATAGGTTGTGCACAAGTGTCGTATCCGCCTATTGAGCAATCGTGCTAGCGTCTCTCTTGAGTTGTGCAACACGAGCGTTTTCCGTGGATTCCACATATTGTGCTCATTCCTTTGTTGCACGACCCCATTTATCTATCCGTGTGTGTGTTTCCGTGTGCCATTCTTTGCTATTGGTCCATTTGTTTCGCTTGCGAATTTGTGAATCTCTTTCAACATTATTGACTCTTGCTAACATTTTGCATTAAATTTTTGTGCCACTATCCTCACCGAGCTCCTCCATAAGCTTTACTTGTGTAGGTGTGAGAACCGACAAGGATTGGTACCAATAGTGCTATTTCATTGTCCGCATTTGAGTGAACTTGATTCATTGTCCACATCGGTCAAGGTACATTGGTATAAGTTCTTCTCTTTCTCCCACTCATATTTTCTCGAGTCTTGTGATGGATAGGCAAGGCATTTCATCTCCGGTCCTCGACAACAACGATGGCGTGAACAACTACATCACCAAAGCGTCTATCTTCGATCTACAACGACAAGTGCAAGGCACACAATCAAGATTACGAGAGCGCATCGAGAACATCTCCATCGACATTCATCACTCCGAAGCAAGGAGAAGGGACTACATCGACAAGAAGCTTGCCGCACATAAAGAGGAGCAAGATGCAAGGATGGAGGAGATTAGAGCCTTGATCAAGTCTACTTCCCCTTCGTCATCTTCAAGGCGGCGACATTCAAGCCACAAGTCTTCGGAGCGCGCAAACGACGCAAGTGCACATCGTCCTCGTCCACATCTGCATGGCGACCACCATCACGTTCGTGATCAACATCGTCATGAAGGGCAAGTCACCTCCAAGCATCATGTGCACGACGACGACGAACGACATCTTGATAGAGGCAAAGGTGTCCCGTCTTTCGATGAGATGTTGGTTTTCGCTTTGGAGGAAGTCGACTTTGACGATCCGACTACGAACGTGCGAGGACGTCGCGCCTTAGCAATCGCTAAACCAACTCCGAGAGGTTATTGACCACGCCGAGCACGATCAACGACCACGAGGGTCTGCATTTCCTGCGAGCAAACGAAGAACAAGCAAGAAACCGAGATTGCAATCTGGATATTGCGAATATAAGATGAAAGCTTTATTGATCAAGGTGGGGTTCTGTGACGCCTTTATGCAGTCGTTGAACACAAACGAAATGCACGCGAAGTTGCAGCTATGGCGAACTTTTAATCTAAACAAAACCCAAAGTCTAAACGACGCCCTAAGGGCTGTATATATGGAGGAAGAGGAGGGAATTTCGTGGCCCTTGAGGGAGGGGTTCGAAACCATCCCTAACTCTTGTTTCCCCACACATACGGACTCTAAAAACAGCCTATACTTAAGTATTTCGAAATTACATGGGCCTGGCCCAATAATAAGGTGACGCAGCACCTAGAATAGCCTATGGACGAATATTATGAAGTGGCATCTTGTATATTTCGTCCAAGGCTTCATGCACCCATTATGGTGGCTTCAAAGTCCTGAAATCATCACTTGTAACTCCGTTCTTGATCCCCTTGCGCATGGCATTATCTCCATGCTTGTTCTTTGCTCCAATGTCCATCCTTCTCCAAGCTAGGGCCTTCATTTGTAAGCAAAACAAATGTATCCAATTTAGGCAGCATCATATTCTCATGAACATTAGAATCATTACCAAGAAACGAAAGTACATGATAATTTAATTGGGCGTCTTGTGAGCTCTAGTAATTGGTCCAGTATATGTAGCAGTAGGGGCTGTGGGTGTAACAATGGTATTGATGTCCTCATCACATCTACTACGAGCTCAAGCACGACAACGACATCATCATCATGAAGATGCTCCACAAGCGCAAATGCACAAGTCCCAACAAGCCCTACTTCACGCCAAGTCGAAGCTTTATAAGCACAAGAGAAGACCGCGAGACGACCACCACCAAGACGGCGCTACGGCTACATCAACCACTTCAAAGATCTTCGCCAAGTGTTCTCAAGGCATCTTCGCCTTTGGACGTCACGGCATCTTCGCCTACTTCCCACGTGTACGCCTACATCGACTTCATCAAGTCCAAGGCGACCACCTACAAGCGAGGCGACACTTCCATCTTCTAAGCCCCTCAAGGAAGATGGCCGAGCATGGGAAACTCCCTTCGGTCATGGAGACGAGCTATGAGGTGCCACATCATATGGGCCTCCAACACCAAGACGGTGACATGACGGTCGAGCAAGGGCCATCCCCTTGACCACGGCGACAAGCCTTGAACCTCTTCAACAACATGAAGACGACGCCCACTTTGGACTCATACTCCGAGTCAAGCTACGCGACCGCGCATGGAGACATTTGCACCTACATCTCTCCGACACCCATATATGTCGAGATACCCCAATTGCCATGTAAGGAGAGCCACCACCCCATGAGTGACATGAGTGACTCCACCATACGTGACATTGAGAGCATTTCCTATGAGAGGATGAGTGTGACCACCACTAGCCCCACACATGAGAGCATGCCACACATCCTATGTGAGGTTGAGCGCCATTTGAGTGACTCCACCCACCATACGAGTGAGAGCATCCTTGAGGGAGTGAGTGAGCCACAACACTTAGTGAGTGAGGTAGTTGACACGACACATGAGGCCACTATGATTTCTAACGACTTAACCTCTACTCCTAGTGTGTTTTCTTCTTTGGTGCTAGATCTCCTACATGACGACATGCCTATCTTTTGAGTCTATTCCTCCATTGGAGACGCATTTATGGCCATGGTGGATGATGATGCACCCCCACATGGTTCCATCAAGATGAAGATGACAACGAGACGATCTTCAACACCTAACCTACAACTCATGAGCGACCTTCCAAAGGTAACATAGGTGATGGTGCTTCTCTTGTCCCACTAGTGGACTCTCTTGCCATCGATAGCTCCCATGATGTTGACCCACCTATTACCATGCTTCATGCTAGTGAAACTTCTTCATGCTTTGACTTACCTATTTATGATGAATATGATGATGATCATGTTGAGTTGCCTAGTTGTGATGCTATGCTTCATAGGATATCATGTGAAAATTCTATTGGTCACATTATGTTTGACAATCCATTGAACTTGTCATATGCTATGAGTGAGATCTCCCATATTGCCTCATTTCAATCTCAACATAGTAACTATGCATGCCCCATTAAAATAAATCCCATTTGCACTTATGGCATAGATGACGAGATGATGGTCATTGGCTTTTGCTTCTCTTGTGATGATATTGCCATGCTTCCTTTACATGATTTGCGCAATTGCCTACTATGTCATGCCATGATCACATTGTTCCAAATATGCATTGTTTTGGATGTTGTCAATATTCTCCACGTGATGTTTCTACTCTTGCTCATGAGGAGACCCCCATAGTTTCCTCATACATGTTAGGAGATTTTGATTCATCCCATCCTTTGCATGATGCCCATAATTGCGTGCACCACATGCATTCCATGAATAACAATGCTCTACATATTTCTCATGATGCATTACACAATTTGAGTCTCCATTATGCTATACATAACAACAAACGTATCATGATGGATGACATGTTTCTATATCACGCATCTCATTTATTTGAGCATTGGATATTTTGTGCTAACCGACACATGCACGTGCGCATCATGATGTATGATGCGTACATCTACCACACACACACAATTTTCCCTTTGTCCTTGTTTTGTCTAGGTACCCACATACACTCGTCAACATCTCAATCCCATGAGTTGACGAAACGAGCTCTTGAGAGCAACGATGACTTGGGATCACGTGGACTTTCATTCCCACCATTCCTTTTGCGCAAGGACTACGCGCATCTCTTCGACTTGGCTCTCACACGGCTTTGGGCTATTTACCACTTGTTACCTTATGCCCATTCTATCGTGTTCACTTTGCATGTTATGGTTACTTCTATGCCTTTGCCATGCAATTGTGACCCTTGCTTGCATATACCCATGATTCACCATTATGCTACTCCTATGTGTATTTGCATGCTTGGTGGAGATCCTTGTTGCTTTTGCCATGATTATCATGTGCCCCATGCTATTGTTGATTGTTGTGTTGGGAGAGTCATGATGTCCCATTGCTATTTACATCGACCTCTCGCCAATACATTGATGATAATTTTCTCATACCTTGCTTTCATGCTTGTGCTATGCCATGTGAATTATTCATGCCCACTATTTGCACATATGACATGCTTGCCATGATTCCTTCTAGTATATTGCATCTTCGCACTACTAGCTTGCTTGACTTGATCTCTATGATTGCTAGCTATGTTGCATCACCCATGTTCCACTATCACTTGCTTTCTTAGATTGATGACATATATGTTCATGCCTCTCACATGATATATCTTGTGTATTGTCGCTTGCCTCCTATAGTTGCCTCTATGCTTAATGACCTTGGAGACTTGGACACTTCACTTGTGATGCATGCTTGTTTGATTGCGCCTAGTGCATTTGGTTGTTCTTGCATCATATGCCTCCATACTATGAAACGCTCCCTTGTACTTTCTTATGATGAGCATGATGCATACACTTGTTGGGTATCTTACCACTCGAATGATAGGTTTTGCATTTCGCTAACCTCATTTGTTTTTCCGAGTGTTTGTCATGTTCTTTCATTTTGGAGGTTTCACAAGGCGATGTCGTTATGCGACAACTTGGTCATGCGAAGGCATACACGATGTGCAACACCATCATTTGCGAGAACATTCATAAGGTGAACTCCTTCTCTTTGAGCCATCCTCAAATATGCATATTGGATGGGTCATTCTTTCATTGTTGTTTCCTTCTTATTGTCCACATGATACATCTATTGGATGGAGGATCGACATTGGAGATTGGCTCTATGGACCTTTACATTGAGGAGCGCTTGGACTTATGGGATGCACCTTCGAACCTCCACTCATGCCACGACATCGAGCATTGGTACATCAACACTCCTTTGACACATTGTACCCACACATCCATATTTGTTGCTTGTGCTCATACATGTCATGCTCGATGGACATATCATACTCACCACAAGTTTGCACCCCATGCATGGATTGACACACATTATGATTGCCTTGTTGCATCTTGTATTCCCATGTCATCCATGATATATGAGCTTGTGCATTTTCTTAGCAAATTTGTTGTGATCTTCCTTGATGGCATATTCATACATCATGATCATATTGCCAATCATCAATTGCATGATAACATACACATGTTGAGCATCCATTGCCATATTCATGCTATTGATAAACCGTCTCACTATGACATCATTTTGCACCGTGGTTGCATTCATCATATTCACAACATGAATGCTTTACATCTCATTTCATATTATCTTGCTAAGCTTCATGTGCTTTGTCATGAACAATCTTGCCTCACGGACTCATTCTTACATGATGGACACTTTGTGTGCGCTAACCATTGTATTTCCGAGTGTTGCTTGTGTTTGCTCTTTTTGCATGTCTATCACTCCCATGACACCGTGGACTACTTGGATTGCGCCATGTCTTCAACTTCGTCCAACTACAAGTCCGTCTCACGACAACCGCTTCTGTGGTGATGAGGATCACGATCCGAGGTCGGATCTTTCCCAAGGGAGGGAGATGATGCGGAGCATCCCACGCTCATCCCCATGTACACTCCATCTACTCTCCAAGCCCCAAGGATACATAAGATGAGACCTCGACTATGCGCCATTGGACCTAAGGTGAACTTCGCTCCTTTCCGAATCGTCCCTTTCCGCATGTAAGACATGGATGCTACTTCAAGCGCGGACATTGTGCATACTCAGGTACACCCGAGGAGATCATGGAGAGCCCAAGGACCAAGGCCAAGCGTGCGTGGGAGCGAGGGAAGGAGAAGGAAGAAAGGGACCAGGACAGCCCGGACATCCGGCCCTTGGCCCGGACATCCGACCCTTCTAGCAAGCCCGGACATCCGGCCCCAGCCCGGACATCCGGCCCCCCCCATCTGACGCCAAAGCTACAGGGCGGACATCCGGCCCCAGGCCGGACGTCCGGCTCTTCCGGAAGCCCGGATATCCGGCCCCCTCGCCGAAATCCGGCCCCCATCACCGATTGCGTTTAGAAGACCCGCCAGCCACGACATCCGACCCCTAGCTCGGACATCCGGCGTCTCGAAAGCCGGACATCCGGCCCGACGCCGACATCCGGCCTCCCGCCTTCTGTAGCGGTGCATCCGGGACTTGTCCCTTGTACCCCTTCGCCCCAAGACTATATATACTTCATCCCCTCCTCTTTTAGGGTTAGCGTTGATTTAGCTCATAGATAGAGTCGCTCATCCATACCGGATCTACTCCACGAGAGAGACCGCGGCCCCTCTTCGGAGACGATCCACCTTGGATTGAAGACCTCCCTTTGCGGAGAAGACCATCATCAAGACCTCCTCACGGAGAAGAACGGCTACCGTTTGTATCGTCCTTTGTTGACCTTGAATCATGTATCTCCCTTTGTGTTCTTTGATCTAGCATTTGTGTGACCGATTCCTTGTTGGTTGAGTGTTTTCCCTCGTTCCTCCCCGTGATTTCCTCGTGTTCTTCCGCTCGTTCTTCGTAATCCACCGTAGGATCCGCTCCAACGTGAAAGATCGCCCACGTAGGGTTCCGCCCTACATCATTGTCGAGCTTGTGGAGGAGCTTGAGGAACTTGACGTTGTACTTGAGGTTGGTAGTTCCTTTCTTGGATTTCTTCTCGAAGGGCTTCCTCTTGATTGCGCCGTTCGCGATTGCGGTTGGCGAAGGCTCTACTTGATTCTTGAAGGGCACGATGCGCCTCAAGAGCTTGCGCCTCACGTTGTTGTTGTTGAAGACGTTGAGCCTTGGTTTCTTGTTCGTCTTGGTGAAGACATGCTCGTTCTTCCTCTTGTTGGCGACGAAGACGTTGTCGTTCTTGAGCTTGAGCAAAAGCCTCTTGGTTTGATTGAGGACGAGGGACTTGATCATTAACTTGCTCTTGTGAATGCTTGTCATGTAGCGGGTTGCCAGATGCATGACGGTCTTGACGAGCGGCACGACGAAGAGTGTTCGATGTAGGTGTACTTGAGTCGTAGAAGGTGTCGTCGGAGTGTCGACTCGAGCGGCTCCGTCTTGATGATGAAGAAGTTGAATGACGCCGGTTTCTCATCAACGCGCGGATCTCGTCCATTCTTGCATCATTCTCTTGCTTGTGAGCCTCGAACTTGTTGTCGAAGTAGTCTCTTGTACGTTGCTCGGAGAGTCGCAAGTCGGTGGCGAGGTTGTCGATCTGATCGCTCATTGCTTGTTGTTCTTGGTGCAACGCTCGTTGTGCACCAAAGAGGTGGCTCTTGGTGACGTATGAAGACATGTCGTCGTCTTGCTCGATGAAGAGTGGGTTGGTAGAAGAACTTGGCCTATCCATCATTCCAAGCAAAATGTGAGTGGTCGAACGGAAAAGAAGTTATACCAATGTACCTTTGACCGATGTTGAAAATGAATCAAGTTCACTCAAATGCGGACAATGAAATAGCACTCTTGGTACCGATTCTTGTCGGTTCTCACACCTACACAAATAAAAGCTTATGGTGGAGCTCGGTTAGGATGGTGGCAGAAAATTTGATGCAATTGTAAGTGAGACTCAATAATGTTGGAAATGATTCACAAATTTGCAAATGCAACAAGTAGACCAATAGCAAGATATGGTACACGGAACACACACGCAAATAGATAATATGGGGTTATGCAACCAAGGATGAGCCAAAATGTGGAATTCACCAAGATGCTCTTGTTGCACAACACTAGAGAGACGCTTAGCACGATTGCACAATAGGCGGATCTGAACTTGCGCACAACCTACTAAGCAAAAAATGCAACGACTTCTATCCCAAGTATGCTATATGTATTGTGTTTCGATGTGTTGATCCAAGATGATCAAGTATGACAATCTTAATGTTGTAAGATGCTATGGTTCTTGCTCATAAGCTCTTTGCTTATCTTTCTCTTTGCTTAAAAGCTTGATTGGCTCTTTCTCTTTTGAGCTCTTTTCTCATGCAAAACTTCACGAACCAAGATAGCAATTGTGTATGCAATGACAACTTTATGACGCACAAGTTGATGCTAAGATATGCACCACTTTGGTATGGCATGTATGCTATGGAGTATGATCACTAATGTGCACAAGTCACGTTGCCGGCAATACTCAATGGCTAGTCTCGATGGGTCAGCAACGCGAAAGATGGGTTATGATGGTTATCAATGCAATTGCAAGTAATGTCAAAGGTGTCGACGATGTTACCGTCCTTGACGAATATGAGCGGTGGTGATGTTGATGTTGAACCGTACCTAGATAGACGAAACACAAAAGGATACGGAAAACCCCAACTCAAATTCTCAAGGCAAAATTTGGCAACGTTGTCGGAATTGGAAGTGGGAAAGGCTAAGGTGGTGTTATGCGGAAGTGGTGGAGGTAAGTGGAAGTGTATGTGGGCACGGGACAAAATTTGGCGAAAGTTAGGCGGTGATCGGGGTGGTGGAAGGGATTGTTGTTACCAGGGGCCGGAAATCCGGGCTGGAAGCCGGATGTCCGGGCGCCGGATGTCCGTGCTGATCGGGCCGGATGTCCGGGGTGCCGGATGTCCGGGCTGCTCGGGCGGATGTCCGGCTCGATGAACACCATGGGGAAGGTGGGATCCGGGGCAAAATTCTGGAGATTTTGTGGATGGAAATTGTGGAAATGGTGGGGGAAAGCTAGATCTACCTGCAACACACGAAATCCACGGATCAAATCCAACAAAACTTCATCACACGAACAAATCACAAAAAAAATTTAGGGCTATTTTTGTGGGGAATTTTCGGAATTAGGACAAAAACAACAAAAATCAAGCTAGAAAAGAGGGGTAGGGGCTCCAATAACGTGATCAACGTGGCTCATGATACCATAGATGATGTAGGGCGGAACCCTACGTGGATGATCTTTCACGTTGGAGCGGATCCTACGGTGAATCACGAAGAACACGCGGAAGAACAAGAGGGAAACACAGGGAAAACGAGAGAGAATTCACTCAACCGACAAGAGATCAATCACACAAGTGCTAGATCGATGAACACAAAGGGAGATACATGATTCAAGGTCAACAAAGGACGATACAAACGGTAGCCGTTCTTCTCCGTGAGGAGGCCTTGAGGGGGTCCACCCTAGAAGGGGGTCTTGAATCCGCTTGGGGGATCTTCTCCGTAGAGGTCCTGATCTCCGAGGAGAAGTAGCCAAGTGGATGAGCAAAGGCTCTCGCACAAGAATATGAGCTAATCCAATGCTACCCTAGAAAGAGGAAAGGGAACAAGTATATATAGTCTCGGGGCAAAGGGGTACAAGGGACAAGGCCCTGAGGCACTGCACGCAGGCAGGGGGGGCGGACGTCCGGGCGTCGGGCCGGATGTCCGGCCATGAGGCGCCGGATGTCCGGCTCTCAGCCCGGATGTCCGGCTGGGCGACCGTTTCAGCCGAATCGGGAAAGGCGCCGGATTTCGGTGGGGCCCGGATTTCCGGCTGGTGGCGGATGTCCGGCTTGACGCCGGATGTCCGCCTGGAGACTTGGGCATTTTGATGCATGTTGAGGTAGAAGCTCCAGGGGCCGGATGTCCGGGGTCAGGGCCGGATGTCCGGGGCCTGGAAGGGGAGTTTGCTCGTTTCCGTTGGTTCTCTTCGTCCATGGACTTGGCGGCTTGTCTGTCTTCACGTGCATCCTCGGGAGGTTCCCCTTGACACCTAATCATGCATGCATATCGGACTTAGGTAGTAGCCATATCTCGAGTGGATCATATGTGATATCAATAAGGAAAGAGGTCACCTCGTTCTCGAGAGCTCTAGCTCTAGCTCGTGTCATGGGTCCTCTTGGCTCTTGATGAGACGGTTGTATGTCCATGGGGATGATCGTGGGATGCTCCGCATCAGTCCTCGTCCACATCTACATGGCAATCACCATCACGTTCGTGATCAACATCGTCATGAAGGGCAAGTCACCTCCAAGCATCATGTGCACGACGACGACGAACGACAACATCATCATGAAGATGCTCCAAAAGCGCAAACAAGCCCTACTTCACGCCAAGTCCAAGCTTCATGAGCAAAAGAGAAGACCGCGAGACGACCACAACCAAGACGGTGCTACGGCTACAACAACCACTTCGGCATCTTCGCCAAGTGCTATCAAGGCATCTTCGCCTTTGGACGTACGGCATCTTCGCCTACTTCCCACGAGTACGCCTACAACGACTTCAACAAGTCCAAGGCGACCACCTACGAGCGAGGGTGACACTTCCATCTTCGGATGCCCCCCAAGGAAGATGGCCGAGCATGGGAAACTCCCTTCGGTCATGGAGACGAGCTACGAGGTGCCACATCATATGGGCCTCCAACAACAAGACAGCGACAAGAAGGTCGAGCAAGGGCCATTCCCTTCGACCACGGCGATAGGAATTGAGCATGGAGGCATTTGCACCAACATCTCTCCGACACACACATATGTCGAGATGCCCCATTTGTCATGTGAGGAGAGCCACCACCCCATGAGAGAGATGAGTGACTCCACCATATGTCACATTGAGAGCATTTCCTTTGAGAGGATGAGTGTGACCACCACTAGCCCCACACATGAGAGCATGCCACACATCCTATGTGAGATTGAGTGCCATTTGAGTGACTCCACCAACCATATGAGTGAGAGCATCCTTGAGGGAGTGAGTGCGCCACAACACTTAGCGAGTGAGATAGTTGACACGACATGTGAGGCCACTTTGATTTCTAACGACTTAACCTCTACTCCTAGTGTGTTTTCTTCTTTGGTGCTAGGTCTCCTACATGACGACACACCTATCCTCGACGAGTCCATCCCTCCAATGGAGACGACGATGGCCATGGTGGACAATGATGCACCCCCCACATGGTTCCATCAAGATGAAGATGACAACGATTGGATCTTCAACACCTCACCTACAACACATGAGCGATGCTCCAAAGGTAACATAGGTGATGGTGCTTCTCTTGTCCCACTAGTGGACGCTCTTGACATTGATTGCTCCCATGATGTTGACCCACCTATTCCCATGCTTCATGCTAGTGAGACTTCTTCATGCCTTGACTTACCTATTTTTGATGAATATGATGATGAGCATGTTGAGTTGCCTAGTTGTGATGCTATGCTCCATAGGATATCATGTGAAAATTCTTTTGGTCACATCATGTTTGACAATCCATTGAACTTGTCATATGCTATGAGTGAGATCTCCCATATTGCATCATTTCAATCTCAACATAGTAACTATGCATGCCCCATTAAGATAAATCCCATTTGCACTTACGGCATAGATGACGAGATGATGGTCATTGGCTTTTGTTTTTCTTGTGATGATATTGCCATGCTTATTTTACATGATTTGCGCAATTCATCTACTATGTCATGCCATGATCACATTGAACCAAATATGCATTGTTTTGGATGTTCTCAATATTCTCCACGTGATGTTCCTACTCTTGCTCATGAGGAGACCCCCATAGTTTCCTCATACATATTAGGAGATCTTGATGCATTTCATACTTTGCATGATTCCCATGATAATGTACAACATATGCATTCCATGAATAACAATGCTCTAGATATTTCCCATGATGCATTACACAATTTGAGTCTCCATTATGCTATACATAACAACAAACCTATCATGATGGATGACATGTTTATATATCGCGCATCTCATTTATTTGAGCATTGGCTATTTTGTGCTAACAAACACACGCACGTGCGCATCATGATGGATGAAGTGTACATATACCATGCACACACAATTTTCCCTTTGTCTTTGTTTTGTGTAGGTACTCACGTATACTCGTCAACTTCTCAATCCCATGAGTTGAAGAAACGAGATCTTGAGAGCAATGATGACTTGGGATCCCGTGGACATTCATTCCCACCATTCCTTTTGCGCAAGGACTACGCGCATCTCTTTTACTTGTCTCTCACACGGCTATGGGCTATTTACCACTTCTCACCTTATGCTCATTTTACCGTGTTCACTTTGCATGCTATGCTTGCTTCTATGCCTTTGCCATGCCATTGTGACCCTTGCTTGCATCTACCCATGATTCACCATTATGCTACTCCTATGTGTATTTGCATGCTTGGTGGAGATCCTTGTTGCTATTGCCATGTTTATCATGTACCCCATGCTATTGATGCTATTTTGCTCATATCTTGCCCTTATGCTTGTGAAATGTCATGTGCATTATATATGCCCACTATTTGCACACATGACATGTTTGCCATGATTCCTTCTAATACGTTGCATCTTCGCACTACTAGCTTGCTTGACTTGACCACTATGATTACTTGCTTGGTTGCATCACCCATGTTCCAATGTTACTCGCTTTCTTGGGTTGATGACATATATGTTCATGCCTCTCACATGATATATCTTGTTCATTGTCGATTGCCTCCAATTGTTGCATCTATGCTTATTGATCTTGGAGACTTTGACACTTTACTTGTGATGCATGCTTGTTTACTTGAGCCTCTTGTATTTGGTTGTTCTCGCATCATATGCCTCCATACTATTAAATGCTCCCTTGTCCTTCCTTATGATGAGCATGATGCATACACTTGTTGGGTATCTTACCACACGAATGATAGGTTTTGCATTTCCGCTAACCTCATTTGTTTTTCCGAGTGTTTGTCATGTTCTTTCGTTTTGAAGGATACACAAGGCGGTAACATGATGAGACAACTTGGTCATGTGAAGACGTACACGATGCGCGACATCAACATTTTTGGTGATAGAGGCAAAGGTGTCCCGTCTTTCGATGAGATGTTGGTTTTCGCTTTGGAGGAAGTCGACTTTGACGATCCGACTACGAACGTGCGAGGACGTCGCGCCTTAGCAATCGCTAAACCAACTCCGAGAGGTTATTGACCACACCGGAGCACGATCAACCTGACCACGAGGGTCTGTTTCCTGCGAGCAAACGAAGAACAAGCAAGAAACTGAGATTGCAATCTGGATATTGCGAATATAAGATGAAACCTCATCCTATTTGCCACCAAAAGTGAGATGAGAGAAGTGGGTGAGAACCCATCGAGTGTGATGCACTTTGTCCTTGTGTGCAAGGATGGAGATCCAAAAACTAACACCATTCACGAGCTACCTTTGGTGTTTCAATCTCTTTTGCAGGAATTTCAAGATGTTTTCCCGATGAGCTACCTCCGGGTCTACCTCCTCTTCGAGGCATAGAGCATCGAATTGACCTCATCCCCGGAGTGCCTCTACCAAACAAAGCTCCATACCGAGTCAATCCGGAAGAAACCAAGGAGATTCAACGACAAGTACAACAACTAATCGACAACGGTCATGTACGTGAAAGCTTAAGCCCTTGTGCCATTCCGGTTATTCTTGTGCCTAAGCCCGATGGAAGTTTCTGCTTGTGCTCCGATTGTCGACCTATCAATGCTATTACCGTTTGATATAGGAATCCCATTCCTCGCTTAGATGATATGCTTGATGAACTTAGTGGAGCCAACTTTGTCTCAAAAATTGATCTTAAAAGTGGCTATTATCAAATCCGCATACAAGAGGGTGATGAATGGAAAACTGCTTTCAAAACCAAATTTGGTTTATATGAATGGTTAGTGACGCCTATGGGTCTTTCGGAAGCTCCCAGTACTTTTGTACGTCTTATGCATCATGTGCTTCGTCCTTATATTGGAGTCTTTGTTGTGGTTTACTTTGATGATATTCTTGTGTTTAGCAAAACCATGAAAGAGCACATCGATCATGTAAAATCTGTGTTACAAACTCTTCGCAAGGAAAGCCTTTATGCAAACTTGAAAAAATGCACTTTTGGAGTTGACAAAGTGGTTTTCTTGGGTTTTGTGGTTTCCTCAAAGGGTGTCCATGTTGATGAATCTAAAATTGAAGCAATTAAAACTTGGCCCCAACCCACCAATTTGCAACAAGTGCGAAGTTTTCTTGGTCTTGCGGGTTTCTATCGTTGCTTTGTGAAAGATTTTAGCACAATTGCCGCTCCTTTGCATGCTTTGAGCAAGAAGAATACTCCCTTTGTTTGGGGAACTGATAGAGGCAAAGGTGTCCGGTCTTTCGATGAGATGTTGGTTTTCGCTTTGGAGGAAGTCGACTTTGACGATCCGACTACGAACGTGCGAGGACGTCGCGCCTTAGCAATCGCTAAACCAACTCCGAGAGGTTATTGACCACGCCGGAGCACGATCAACCTGACCACGAGGGTCTGCATTTCCTGCGAGCAAACGAAGAACAAGCAAGAAACTGAGATTGCAATCTGGATATTGCGAATATAAGATGAAAGCTTTATTGATCAAGGTGGGGTTCTGTGACGCCTTTGTCCGGTCGTTCAACACAAACGGCACGTGAAGTTGCAGCTATGGCGAACTTTTAATCTAAACAAAACCCAAAGTCTAAACGACGCCCTAAGGGCTGTATATATGGAGAAAGAGGAGGGAATTTCGTGGCCCTTGAGGGAGGGGTCCAAACCAACCCTAACTCTTGTTTCCCCACACATACGGACTCTAAAACAGCCTACACTTAAGTATTTCGAAATTACATGGGCCTGGCCCAATAATAAGGTGACGCAGCACCTAGAATAACCTATGGACGAATATTATGAAGTGGCATCTTGTATATTTCGTCCAAGGCCTCATGCTCTCATTAGGGTGGCTTCAAAGTCCTGGAATCATCACTTGTAACTCCGTTCGTGTTTCCCTTGCATGCCAACATCTCCATGCTTGAACTTGCTCCAAGGTTCATCTTTCTTGTCCATGGTAGGCCCTTCATTTGTAAGCAAAACAAATGTATCCAATTTAGGCAGCATCATATTCTCATGAACATTGGAATCGTTACCAAGAAACGAAAGTACCTGATAATTCAATTGGCGTGCGTGAGCTCTAGTAATTGGTCCAGTATGTATAGCAGCAGGGGCTGTGGGTGTAACAATGGTATTGATGTCCTCATCATTTGGCATTCTCATAAAGGTGAACTCCTTCCCTTTGAGCCATCCTCACATATGCCTATTGGATGGGTCATTCTTTCATTGTTGTTTTCTTCTTGTTGTCTACATGATACATCTATTGGATGGAGGACCGACATTGGAGATGGACCCTATGGACCTTCAAGTTGAGGAGTGCTCGGACTTAGTGGATTCACCAACGGACCACCATTTCTACCACGACATTGAGCCATGGTACAACAACACCGATAACAAGTTTGCACTTTATACATGGATTGACTTGCATTATGATTGCCTTGGTGCATCTTGTATTTCTATGTCATCCATGATATATGAGCTTGTGCATTTCCTTAGCAAATTTGTTGTGATCTTTCTTGATGGCATATTCATACATAATGATCACATTGCCTACCATCAATTGCATGATAACATAATCATATTGAGCATCCATTGCCATATTCATGCTATTGATAAACCGTCTCACTATGACATCATTTTGCACCGTGGTTGCCCTGATCATATTCACAACACATTTGTGTGCACAATGAATGCTTTTGCTCCCATGAATGCTTTGCACATCATTATATATCATCTTGATAAGCTTCATGTGCTTTGTCACGAACAATCTTGTTGCAAGGACTCATTCTTACATGATGGACACTTTGTGTGCGCTAACCATTGTATTTCCAAGTGTACTTTGTGTTTGCTCATTTTGCATGTACCACATACCGGAGACACCTTGGAGTACTTGGATTATGAATGTCTTCAACTTCGTCCAACTACAAGTTCGTCCCACGACAACCGTTTCCATGGTGATGAGGATCACGATTCGAGGTCGGATCTTTCCCAAGGGAGGGGAGATGATGCGGAGCATCCCACGTTCATCCCCATGTACACTCCGACTACTCTCCAAGCCCGAAGAGGACATATGAAGAGACCTCGACCATACGCCATTGGGCACAAGGTGAACTCACTCCTCTTCGAACCGTCACTTTCCACATATGAGACATGGCTACTACCTCATGCATGGACCTTGCATACACTCAGGTACAACCGAGACGACCATGGAGGATCCAAGGACCAAGGCCAAGCATGGAAGAGGAGAAGGAAGAAGAAGCAGGGACAAGCTTCTGGAAAGCCCGGACCTTCCGGCCTGCACGGAACTTCCGGCCCCCGGACCCTCCGGCCTGCCCGGAACCTCCGGCTCCCGGAGTCCAGACCAGCCCCGAGCGCGCCAACTTTCTGGATAGGCCGGAACCTGCCCGGAACTTCCGGCCATGCCCGGAACTTCCGGCGGTGCCTGCGTGCAAGGACTCGGGCCGAAGCCCATGTATCCCTTTCCCACTTACCCCTTTGTGGCTTAGACTATAAATAGACCACCCCCTCCTCCTAGTTAGGGTTAGGAATGGATTAGCTCATATTTTGTGTGAGAGCCTTGCTCATCCACTTGGTTACTTCTCGGAGCTCACGACCTCTTCGGAGAAGATCCCCCAAGCGGATTCAAGACCCCTTCAAGGGAAGACAATCAAGACCTCCTCACGGAGAAGAACCCGGTTACCTCTTGTATCGTCCTTTGTTGATCGTGGATCGTGTATCTCTCTTTGTGTTCATCGATCTAGCGCATGTGTAATCGAATCTTCTTGGTTTGAGTGATTCTCTTGTGTTTTCACCCATGATTTCCCTCGTGCTCTTCCGCTCGTTCTTCGTGTTCCTCGTAGGGATCCTCTCCAAAGGTGAAAGATCGTCACCATAGGGTTCCACCCTATATCACCCTACCCCGTGTTTTCTAGCTTGATTTTGTTGTTTTCGTCCTAAATCTGAAAATCCCCACCAAAAATAGCCCCAAATTTTTTTTGTGATCTGTTGGTGTGATGAAGTTTTGTTGGATTTGATCCATGGATTTGTTTTGCTTCGAGTGGATCTAGCTTCCCCTACCTCCTTCCCTTCTAATTTCTTCTATTTCCCCTCAGGATTTGGGTTTTCCCCCAATTTTTCCGCCCAAACCCTCGATCCCGAAGTCCCTGTTCTTGGCAGAATCGCGACCACCGGAACTTCCGGCCAAGCCCGGAACTTCCGGCCCCCGGACCTTCCGGACCCCGGACCTTCCGTCTTGCCCGGAACTTCCGGCCTAGACAGAAAGGTCGCGCATCTTCGGCGACTCCCGCTTCTTCGGCAACTCCGACCATGGTGCAGCAACATCTTCGCAAACGTACTGAAGACCGTGCATTACATCATCGTCCACATTCGCACCCGTTTGGAACCTTTAACCGTAAGCAAGGACGGTAATCTCGTCGACATCTTTGCCCAAACCTTGCCATTGCATTGATAAACATCATAGCCATCTTTTGCGTTCCTTACCCATCGAGACTTGCCATTGAGTATTGCAAGCAACGTGACTTGTGCACATTAGTGATCATACTCCATGGCATACATACCATACCACCGTGGTGCATATCTTGGGATCCACTTGTGTGTCACAAAGTTGTCATCACATACACAATTGCTATCTTGGTTTGTAAAGTATTGCATGAGAAAAGAACTCAAAAGTGAAAGAGCCACCCAAGCTTTTAAGCAAAGAGGAAAGACAAGCAAAGAGCTTATGAGCAAGAACCATAGCATCATACCACATTAAGATTGTCATATTGGATCATCTTGGATCATAGCACCGAAATACCATACATATAGCATACGTGGGATAGCGATAGTTGCATTTTTTGCCTAGTAGGTTGTGCACAAGTTCCATATCCGCCTATTGTGCAATCGTGCTAGCGTCTCTATAGTATTGTGCAACAAGAGCATTTTCGTGGATTCCACATTTTGGCTCACTTTTGGTTTGCACAATCCCACTTATCTATTTGCGTGTGTGTTTTCGTGTACACCTACTTGCTTGGTCAACTTGTTGCATTTGCAAATTTGTGAATCTTTTCCAACATTATTGAAGCTCACTTACAATTGCATCAAATTTTGTGCCACCATCCTCACCAAGCTCCACTATGAGCTTTTATTTGTGTAGGTGTGAGAACCGACAAGGATTGGTACCAATAGTGCTATTTCATTGTCCGCATTTGAGTGAACTTGATTCATCATCAACATCGGTCAAAGGTACATTGGTATAAGTTCTTCTCCTTCTTCCACTCACATATTTTGCTTGGAATAATGGATAGGCCAAGTACTTCTACCAACCCACTCTTCATCGAGCAAGACGACGACATGTCTTCATACGTCACCAAGAGCCACCTCTTTGGTACACAATGAGCGTTGCACCAAGAGCAACAAGCAATGAGCGACCACATCGACAACCTCGCCACCGACTTGCGACTCTCCGAGCAACGTACAAGAGACTACTTCGACAACAAGTTCGACGTTCACAAGCAAGAGAATGATGCAAGAATGGACGAGATCCGCGCCTTGATGAGGAACCGACATCATTCCACTTCTTCATCATCAAGACGGAGCCGCTCGAGTCGACACTCCGACACCTTCTACGACTCAAGTACACCGTCATCAAACACTCTTCGACGAGCCGCGCGTCAAGACCGTCATGCATCTCGCAACCCGCTACATGACAAGCATTCACAAGAGCAAGTCGATGTGAAAGTCCCTCGTCCTCAATCAAACCAAGCCGCTTTTGCCCAAGCTCAAGAACGGCAACGACTACGGCGCCAAGAGGAAGAACGAGCGCGTCTACACCAAGACGCCGAGGCTCAATGTCTTCAACAACAACAACGAGAAGCGCAAGCCCTTGAGGCGCAATGTGCCCTTCAAGAATCAAGTCGAGCCATCGCCAACCACAATCGCGAACGTCGCAATCAAGAGGAAGCCCTTCGAGAAGAAATCCAAGAGAGGAACTACCAACCACGTGTGCAACGTCAAGTTCCTCAAGCTCCTCCACAAGCTCGTCAAGCTCCTCCACAAGCTCGTCAAGCTCCTCCTCAACCTCAAGTTCAACAAGAGCAAGTTGATCATGGACTTCCTCCACACCGAGAGCAACATGAAGATGATTGTCATCCCCGTCAAGGGCGTCATCATGACCATCGCCAACAACACAATGAAGAGCAACGATATGGAAAGCTCAAATTCACCATGCCCCAATTCAATGGAAGCAATGACCCCGAAGAGTACCTCTCATGGGCATTGAAGGTCGACAAAATCTTTCGTTTGCACAACTATGAGGAAGAGAAGAAGATCTCTATGGCATCACTTGAGTTCCAAGACTATGTGCTCATACGTTGGGAACAAATCATTAAGCGACGGCAATCAAGAGGTGAACCTCCAATCACCACTTGGGCTCAAATGAAAGATGTCATGAGAGCACGTTTTGTGCCAACCTACTACAACCGCGACCTCTTCAAGAAACTCCAACTCCTCAAGCAAGGAACAAAGAGTGTTGAAGAATACTACAAGGAAATGGAGATAGCCATGATTCGAGCCAATGTGAAGGAAGATGATGCACAAACTATGGCAGGTTTCTTGAATGGACTCAATCATCCCATCAAGAAGATCGCCGACTTCCAACCCTACTCCACCCTCATTGAGCTCGTGCATCAAGCTACAAAGGCGGAACATCAAGTGCAAGATGACTTCAAGCACGCCAAGTACTCGCCCAAGACGACGGCTTCTCCAACAACCAATCTTCAACAACTCCTCCAACATCTACATCAACCAAACCTTCTACAAGCAACGACGACAAGTCAAGTTACAAGAAAACTTCGACAAGTTCAAGTCGTCTTCCTCTTACTACAAGCAACTTCAAGCCGCGTGCTTCGTCATCTACTCCGACCGATGAGACCGTCAAGACAAGCTCCTTCAAGTGTTTCACTTGCGGCGGCCGAGGCCACAAGTCCTATGAATGCACCAAAAAGCGCACAATGATCCTCAACGATGATGGCACCTATGACTCAATGAGTGAAGAGGAGATGGAAGCTCTTGAGCAAGTGGCCATGCACCGGCGAGTGAACGAAGATGAAGATGATCAAGTCTTTTGTGATGAGGATTCGAGCCCCGCTCTCGTTGTCTCCAAGGTCTTGACTCTTCAACATCAACAAGAAGAGACCAACGATGCCACATCTTCCACACAAAGGCCGGCATCAATGGAAGTTCCGTCAAGGTCATCATCGACGGAGGTAGTTGCCACAACTTGGCAAGCGAAGAACTATGCTCCAAGCTTCAATTGGTCAAGAGGAAGCACCCGCATCCATAAAAGGTTGAATGGCTAAGTGACTTCGGCACTATACGAGTCGAGCATACGGTCCAAGTCTCCTTCAAAATCGGTGCATATGAGGACACTTTGGAGTGTGATGTGGTCCCAATGATCGTTTGCCACCTCCTTCTTGGTCGACCATGGCAATTCGACCGTGGTGTCTTCCACAACGGGCGTACAAATCACTATAGCTTCAAGATGAAAGGGAAGGAATACGTGCTACGACCTATGTCTCCTAGTCAAGTGCTAGCCAACAAACAAGCCACCCATCATGGAGAGAAGAGCGAGAACATGATCCACCAAAAAGTGAGTGAGAGCCACAAGCCAAACTTGAGCGCCTCTTCGCCTAGAGAGAAAAACCTCATCCTATTTGCCACCAAAAGTGAGATGAGAGAAGTGTGTGAGAACCCATCTAGTGTGATGCACTTTGTCCTTGTGTGCAAGGATGGAGAACCAACAACTAACACCTCTCACGAGCTACCTTTAGTGTTTCAATCCCTTTTGCAGGAATTCCAAGATGTTTTCCCCAATGAGCTACCTCCGGGTCTACCTCCTCTTCGAGGCATTGCACATCGAATCGACCTCATCCACGGAGCGCCTTTACCAAACAAAGCTCCATACCGAGTCAATCCCGAAGAAACCAAGGAGATTCAACGGCAAGTACAACAACTCATCGACAACAGTCATGTACGTGAAAGCTTAAGCCCTTATGCCGTCCCCGTTATACTTGTGCCTAAGCCCGATGGAAGTTTCCGCTTGTGTTCCGATTCTAGACCTATAAATGCTATTACTGTTTGCTATAGGCATCCCATTCCTCGCTTAGATGATATGCTTGATGAACTTAGTGGAGCCAACTTTTTCTCAGAAATTGATCTTAAAAGTGGCTATTATAAAATCCGCATTCAAGAGGGTGATGAATGGAAAACTGCTTTCAAAACCAAATTTGGCTTATATGAGTGGTTAGTCATGCCTATGGGTTTATTGGAAGCTCCCGGTACTTTCGTGCGTCTTATGCATCATGTGCTTCGCCCTTATATTGGAGTCTTTGTTGTGGTTTACTTCAACGATATTCTTGTGTTTAGCAAAACCATGAAAGAACATCTTGATCATGTTAGGGCTGTTTTGCAAACCCTTCGCAAGGAAAGTCTTTATGCAAACATGAAAAAATGCACATTTGGTGTTGACAAAGTGGTTTTCTTGGGTTTTGTTGTATCCTCAAAGGGTGTCCATGTTGATGAATCTAGGATTGAAGCAAATTAAACTTGGCCCCAACCAACCAATTTGCAACAAGTGCGTAGCTTTCTTGGTCTTGCGGGTTTTTATCGTCGCTTTGTGAAAAACTTTAGCACAATTGCCGCTCCTTTGCATGCCTTGAGTAAGAAGAATACTCCTTTTGTTTGGGTATCTTTGCAATCCACAGCTTTTGATGAGCTCAAGTCTTTGCTTACTCATGCTCCGATTCTTGCATTGCCCAATTTTGACCAAACTTTTGAGGTTCATTGTGATGCAAGTGGTACCGGAATTGGCGGAGTTTTGATGCAAGAAAAACGAGCAAGTGCATATTTTAGTGAAAAACTCTCCGGTGCTCAACTTAACTATCCCATCTATGACAAGGAATTATATGCTCTAGTGCGTGTGCTACATGTTTGGGAACATTACCTTAGACCTCATGAGTTTGTCATCCATACCGATCATGAAACGCTGAAGTACTTAAAAGGTCAAACTAAGTTGAACAAGCGTCATGCCAAATGGAGTGAGTTTATTGAATCTTTTCCTTATGTCATCAAGTACATTAAGGGTAAGGAAAATGTAGTTGCCGATGCACTTTCACGCATATGCACGCTTGTCACTAAACTTGAGTTGAATGTTATAGGCTTTGAGCACATAAAAGATTTGTATGCTAACGACCCATCTTTTGCTATTCCTTACGCTAAGTGTTCGACGCATACCTCTTGGGAACAATATTACATCAAGGATGGTTATCTTATGAGAACTAACAAATTATGCATTCCCGAGTCTTCTCTTCGTTTGCTCCTTTTGCAAGAGGCTCATGGAGGCGGACTCATGGGACACTTTGGACGCGACAAGACATTCACCACGCTCTCCAAGAACTACTTTTGGCCCAAGATGTTCCACGACGTCTCACGCTTCACCAACCGATGCTCTACATGTCGCAAAGCTAAGTCTAAAGCTCAATCCCATGGTCTTTACATGCCTCTTACTATTCCTTATCAACCTTGGGAAGACATTAGCATGGATTTTGTACTTGGTTTGCCTAGAACTCAAAATGGAAAGGATTCCGTGTTTGTTGTTGTGGATAGATTTTCCAAGATGGCACATTTCATTCCTTGCAACAAGATAGACGATGCTTCTCACATTGCAAATCTCTTTTGTAGGGAAATCTCGCGACTCCATGGAGTACCAAAGACAATCGTCTCCGATCGTGATGTCAAAGTTCTTGAGTTACTTTTGGAAGACCCTATGCGCCAAGCTCGGAATCAAGCTCTTGTTCTCACCCGCATACCATCCTCAAACCGACGGCCAAATGGAGGTGACGAACCGGACTCTCTCCACTCTACTTCGAGTATTGATCAAGAAGAACATCAAGGAGTGGGAGGCATGTCTACCCATCACCGAGTACGCCTACAATCAGGCAAGACATTCGACTACCGACAAGTCCCCCTTCGAGGTCCTCTACGGCTTCAACCCGTTGTCACCATTGGGCATTCTACCTCTTCCTCTACAAGAGCGCACCAACATGGATGCGAGTGCACGGGCAAGCTACATCAAGAAGATGCATGGGGATACAAGGCACACCATCGAGCGCCAAGTACAACGACTAGCGACTAAGCTCAACGTCAACAAGCAACCCATGGTCTTCAACATTGGTGATCTAGTGTGGCTACACCTTCGCAAGGACCGCTTCCCCAACGAACGCAAGTCCAAGCTTCTCCCTCGAGCCGATGGACCTTTTAAGGTGCTAGCGCTTCTAGCGACAACGCCTACAAGATCGACCTACCATGAGACAAGTACAATGTCAGCCACATCCTCAACGTCAAGGACCTCGCGCCGTACCATGGTGATGAAGATTTTTATCCGAGGTCGGATCTTTCACAAGGGGGGGGGGAGATGATGCGGAGCATCCTTCGGTCATCCCCATGGACCTTCCATCGACTATCCAAGCTCCAAGTGGACCCATGACAAGATCAAGAGCTCGTGCTATTCAATCCGAGGTGACATCACTCCTATTGGATTTCCCCTTTTCTTCCAGTGAGACATGGCTAGTACCTAAGTCCGAGACGCTATGCGTGATCAGGTACAACGTTCAAGCCAAGGAACCAGAGTGAAGAAGAAGCGACATGCGCCAACTCTTCGATAACTCCGGAACTTCCGCCACGCCCGGAACTTCCGGCTCCGAACTTCCGCCCGCCCGAGCTTCCGGCCTCGACGACATCGACCAAAGACGGGCGTGCCAACTATCCGTTAGCTCGAACCTGCCCGAACTCCGTCATGGACCTTCCGGCCTCCGGCCAGCCCAGCTCCACCCGCCAACTCTTCGCTTAAGCCGGACCTGCCCGGGACCTTCCGCCGGAACTTCCGGCCCTTGAAACTTCCGGCCCTGCTGTGACGGAACACTTGGGCCGAGGCCCGTGTACCCTTTCGCCCTGTAAACAATATATACTCCCCCACCTCCTCCTAGTTAGGGTTAGCATTGGTTTAGCTCATATTTTGTGTGAGAGCCCTTGCTCATCCACTTGGTTACCATCTAGGATATCATCAAGACACCCCTCGTGGGAAGATCCATCTAGGATATCATCAAGACCTCCTCTTGGAGATGAACTTTACCTTGTATTTTTCCCTTTGTTGTTCATGTACCTTGTGGATCTTGTGTGTTTGATTGTCTAGTGGATGTGTGATTGGACTTGTTCTTGAGTGTTTTCCCTTGTGATTTCTCCCCGTTCTTCCCCGTGTTCTTCGTGCTCTTCGAAGGATCCCACTCCAAACGTGAAAGATCGGCCTACACCGGGTTAGCCCCGTAACATATGGTATCATGAGCCACGTTGATCACGTTTTTGGAGCCCCTACCCCGTGTTTTCTAGCTTGATTTTGTTGTTTTTGTCCCAAATTCGAAAATTCCCCACCAAAAATAGCCCCAATTTTTTTTGTGATTTGTTAGTGTGATGATGTTTTGTTTGATTTTGATCCATGGATTTGCTTGGTTTCGAGTGGATCTAGCATTTATCCAAGTTTCCCCATCTTTCATCCACGAAATCTGGTCAACTTTGACCCCAAAATCCCCATTTTCCGCCCAAAATCGCGCCCCCGAACTCGCATCTCGCGTTGACCCCGACTCCCCGGACGACCGGCGTTTACTTGACGTCCGGAGCCCCAGGAACGACCGGACGTCCGACCTTTCCCGGACGACCGGAACCCCTAACCCGAACCGAATTTACGGATTTCCGACTTTTCCGGACGTCCGACGCCCCGGACATTCGACCTTTCCCGGACGTCCGTAACCTGTAGTTTCAGACTTCGGCTGATTTTTGTTTTGTCCATAACTAATTCATCCGAACTCCGATTTTGACGTTCTTTAGCTCGTTTTGAAGCTATTGACATCCCCCTTCCAACAAAAATACCAGAAAAACCATTTGACTCCATAAAAGTTTTGGAACTTTGGCATCTTTGCCTAGGGCTTCCACCACATCCTCCGCATAGCCACCACCGACTTCCGCAACCTAACGAATTTTGTTCCATATCATATTAGTGGTTGCTTGAGTAGTGATTCGCGTCTCCTAAGGTGTTTCAGCTACTTAGGGACGGTTGCTTCTTCATCAACCACCACCGCCACTTCCGCATAGGCTTGACCAACATACACTTCCACCACCCCCAACTTAACCCAATTTTGTTTGTGTTGGGAGTTGTGTCTCCTAAGGTGTTTCGGCTACTTAGGGACCGTGCTTCCAACTCCGACACCATGTATAGTTCACGACCTTACCCTCCACTTCCGCATTGCGTACTCCAAAACCACCATTGCATTTCCGCATTCACATTGAGCTTCCGCAACCACCACCGCATTCCGCTACCACCATTTCACTTTTGTCTTTGAGATTTTGAATTCGCGGTTTTTCCGTTTCCTAAGGTGTTTCGGCTACTTAGGGACGAGTCTCCATCATCTTGGTATCTACATCAAGAACACCGCCACTCATCATCGCAAAGGACGGTAAACTCGACGACACCATTGTATATTCCCCTTGCAATTGCATTGTTAACCCCTTGCCCATTTTGCGTCACTTGCCTATCGAGACTAGCCATTTGAGTATTGCCGGGCCACGTTACTTGTGCACATTAGTGATCTACACCATCCGTTGCATACATACTATATAATATCGGTATCATATCATCCATTGTGTCACAATATCGTTCCCGCATATACACAATAGCTATCTTGGTTTGTGCATTGTGCAGAAGTGGCCATACAAAAAAAATTAGAATAAGCTTTTAAGCAAAAGAGAAAGAGCAAAGAGCTTGTAAGCAATAGCCATAGCATCAAAATATATCATATGGTATCATACTTGATCATCTTGGATCATTGTGTGAGAAACACCGGGAGCCATACATATATAGCATACTTGGGATAGAAAGTTTATCCATTTTGCATCTTGTAGGTTGTGCACGAGTGTCGTATCCGCCTATTGAGCAATCGTGCTAGCGTCTCTCTTGAGTTGTGCAACACGAGCGTTTTCCGTGGATTCCACATTTTGAGCTCATTCCTTGGTTGCACGGCCCCATTTATCTATCCGTGTGTGCATTTCCGTGTGCCATTCATTGCTATCGGTCTACTTGTTTCACTTGCGAATTTGTGAATCTCTTTCAACATTATTGACTCTTGCTAACATTTTGCATAAAATTTTTGTGCCACTATCCTCACCGAGCTCTACCATAAGCTTTACTTGATAGGTGTGAGTGAACAAGTCCGGTACCAATTCCACTATTCTTTCATTCACATTGAGTGAACCGGGATACATCCTCAACTTTGGGAAAAGGTAACTTGGTATTGTTTATCTCATTTCCTACTCACCTCTACTCGAGTCTTGTGATGGATAGCCAAGGCATTTCACCCTCGGTCTACAACAACAACGACGAGTTCGATGCCACGAACAATAACTCCGACGCCAAGATGCAAGCTCAAATGGAGGAGATCAAAGCCCTCATCAAGTCCTACAAGCAATCTTCCTCATCTTTGAGAAGACGCTCAAGAGCACATGCTTCCGAGCTACCATCTCCGGCAAGATCACATCGGCATCGACACCATAACCACCAAGAACGTGAAGGTCATGAGCTCAACATCAACTAGCGCTCAACGACTTCACCATCTCCCTTGGCATCTTCGCCAAGCGACTTCAAGGCATCTTCGCCAACAATGATGAGGACATCAATACCATTGTTACACCCACAGCCCGTGCTGCTATACATACTGGACCAATTACTAGAGCTCGCGCAAGCCAACTAAATTACCAGGTACTTTTGTTTCTTGGTAATGATTCTATTGTTCATGAGAATATGATGCTGCCTAAGTTGGATACATTTGTTTTGCTTACATATGAAGGGCCTAGCTTGGAGAAGGATGAACATTGGAGCAAGAACAAGCATGGAGATGATGGCATGCGCAAGGGGAACAAGAACGGAGTTACAAGTGATGATTTCAGGCTTTGAAGCCACCATAACGGGTGCATGAAGCCTTGGACGAAATATACAAGATGCCACTTCATAAATTTCGTCCAGAGGCTATTCTAGGTGTGCGTCACCTTATTATTGGGCCAGGCCCATGTAATTTCGAAATACATAAGTATAGGCTATTTTAGAGTCCGTATGTGTGGGGAAACCAGAGATAGGGTTGTTTTCGGACCCCTCCACCAAGGGCCACGAAATTCCCCCCTCTTCCTCCATATATACAGCCCTTAGGGCACCGTTTAGACTTTGGGTTTTGTTTAGATTAAAGTTCGCCATAGCTACAACTTCGCGTGCTTCGTTTGTATTCAACGACCAGACAAAGGCGTCACAGAACCCCACCTTGATCAATAAAGCTTTCATCTTATATTCGCAATATCCAGATTACAATCTCAGTTTCTTGCTTATTCTTCGTTTGCTCGCAGGAAACAGACCCTCGTGGTTAGGTTGATCGTGCTCCGGGGTGGTCAATAACCTCTCGGAGTTGGTTTAGCGATTGCTAAGGCGCGACGTCCTCGTACGTTCGTAGTCGGATCGTCAAAGTCGATTTCCACCAAAGCGATATCCATCATCTCATCGAAATACGGGACACCCTCGCCTGTATCAAGTGGTATCAGATTTCCAGGTTGCTCGGTGAGATTTTACAGTTTTTCGTAGTTTAGATCGAGTCATTCTTCATACCTACAGTCCATGAAAAAGCCACAAAAAATTAGGGTTAGTTCATCATATCCGAACCAATCGAGCCTTTGCATAATCTTTTAGGGTTTTGCTTTGTTGAATTTGCGGTTGCATCGTCGTGTCTAGTTGCTTTGGTCTTAGCGTCTAGTCTTTTAGAGTTTCGAAGTTACGGTCATAAGTTGTCACGCCGCCACCGCACCATCGCCATCGCCTCGCCACCTACCACGACCGCTCCGAAGCCGTATCCATATACCACCACCGATCCATATCCATATACTACCACTGCTACCACCACCGCTGCCATATACCACCACCATATATCCACCACCAATCCGAGTTCCTTGCATATTAGGTTAACTTTCGAGATCCATCTATTTCCAGATTTGTATTTTCCTTGTCTGAGTAGGTTTCGGATTCCAGCAATCTTTTGCCGTCCGTAGAAGAGGTTGGTTTCCAAAAAAAAAAAAAGAGTCCGGAAACCACCCTCGAAAAAAATATTGGTCGAAAAAATTTCGTGCCCATCCTGTCAGTTTGACCTGGGAAGAGTTTAGAGACACTCGCCATTATAGTGATTTTTCACAAGAAAAAGGAGCGCAAAAAAAACAGAGCGCAAAAAAAAGCGCGAAAAAAAATTTCCAGAGTGTGCTTCTCCCTTGTTTACGTGCAGCGCCGTGATTTTGTTCGTGTTCTAGGCTCGCGTCTCTAGCACGGTCTAGCCTAGGACGAACACAGTACCGTCGTTGAGCGTTCATTCAACTTTACATCTCTGAATTGATTATTGCTGATCCTTTTAGCTACCATATTATAAGCCTTCCCAGCTCCACATACATCTACGTCGTGCGTTTGACTCTCCCTGGTAATCGCTCTATCCAAGCTTTGAGAGTTTTGACTACAACGGTTGCCGATCACCGCCTGCTGCTGGGATTTGTGACACCCCACCACCACCATATTCCAGTAGGTTGTAGGATCATATTCTTGTCTGTTTCTATTGCTGCTAACTATGGCAGGAATACAAGTCAACGAGATTGACTGGGAGAACATGACGAACAAAGAGCTTCATGATAACTTTTAGCAAATGATGGGTCAACAGGTGGAAGACGTGATGGCCAGCTTTGGAAAGGCAATGGAGAAGATGGATGACATTGAGAAGTCAATTGACACCAAGTTGGACGCCAAGTTTGATTAATTACTCAAACGCCTCCCACAACCAGTTCTACGCCGCGATACAGTAGGGCGAGCACAGCGTGTTCCTATTGAGCCAGGACAAAATTCGGGTGCCGCTGCTACTGCTGTTGGTGCTTCTGTAGCTCCTGCTGTTACTGCAGAGATGGAGGACTATTACGAGGATGAGGTTGATCAAAATCAGAACTACGTGCAGCCACCAGCACCACCACCAAAGCAGTCGACCTCGGTATATCTTCGCAACGGTAGGCTGCACCACCACCTCAGTACGAGATCATGACCATCTCCCTAAACTGAAATTGAATATTCCACCGTTTGAGGGTAGATATGTTCTGATATATATCTTACTTGGGAGTTAGAAACTGAACAATGATTTACATGTTTACAATACCCGAGGAGAGACGTGTTCCTGCCGCTTGTTTGTGCTTTCACTAGCTTTGCATGTGTTTGGTGGTCTGAACATTGTAGATTATATCCTGTTCCACTACTTGGGCTGCTTTGAAAACCGCTATGCGTACTCGTTGGGTTCCACCATATTATCAACGTGAATTACTTCAAAAATTGCAGCGCTTAAGACAAGGAAAAAATTATCAGGAATTACAAACTGGCATGATTAGATGTGGTATTGTTGAGGAGAATGAAGCTATGCTTGCACGTTTTATGGGTGGATTAAATAAAGAGATTCAGACCATTCTAGAGTATAAGGAGTATACTAATATCACTCGTTTATTCCATCTTGCTTGTAAAGCTGAACGTGAAGTGCAGGATCGACAAGCATTGGCGCGAACTAACTTTTCTGCAGGTCGACCTTCATCATGGACACCACGTGCATCATCTACTTCCACTGCACCATCACCTCCTTGGTGCCACCTCCAACCGTGATACAAGAAAGCAGGCACAACCACCACTATCTGCCAAGAGCACACCTGCCGGGCCTGCGCAGAGCTCTTCTTCTTCCATGGCGTCAACAGAGCACACAAGTGATATTATTTGTCGTCGTTGTAAGGGAAGAGGACATTATGCGAGAGAATGCAAATCTCAGCGTGTGATGATTGCTACTGAGGACGGTGGGTATGAGTCCGCTAGTGACTATGATGAGGAGACTTTGGCTCTTATTACACATGAAGAACACGGTGGAGATGATTACGATCATGAGACGCAATACATGGCTCCTCAAGACGCCGACAGGTATGAATGTTTAGTTGCTCAACGTGTTTTGAGTGTGCAGGTCACACAAGCTGAGCAAAATCAGAGGCACAATTTGTTCCATACAAAGGGAGTTGTGAAGGTACGTTCTGTGCGCGTCATCATAGATGGAGGGAGCTGCAACAACTTGGCTAGCATGGAGATGGTGGAGAAGCTATCTCTCACCACAAGACCACATCCACATCCTGATGAGGACATCAATACCATTGTTAGACCCACAGCCCGTGCTGCTATACATACTGGACCAATTACTAGAGCTCGCGCACGCCAACAAAATTACCAGGTACTTTCGTTTCTTGGTAATGATTCTAATGTTCATGAGAATATGATGCTGCCTAAATTGGATACATTTGTTTTGCTTACAAATGAAGGGCCTAGCTTGGAGAAGGATGAACATAGGAGCAAGAACAAGCATGGAGATGATGGCATGTGCAAGGGGAACAACAACGGAGTTACAAGTGCTGATTTCAGGGGCTTTGAAGCCACCATAGCAGGTGCATGAAGCCTTGGACGAAATATACAAGATGCCACTTCATAAATTTCGTCCAGAGGCTATTCTAGGTGCTGTGTCACCTTATTATTGGGCCAGGCCCATGTAATTTCGTAATACATAAGTATAGGCTATTTTTAGAGTCCGTATGTGTGGGGAAACAAGAGATAGGGTCTATTTCGGACCCCTCCACCAAGGGCCACGAAATTCCCCCCTCTTCCTCCATATATACAGCCCTTAGGGCACCGTTTAGACTTTGGGTTTTGTTTAGATTAAAGTTTGCCATAGTTGCAACTTCGCGTACTTCGTTTGTGTTCAACGACCAGACAAAGGCGTCGCAGAACCCCACCTTGATCAATAAAGCTTTCATCTTATATTTGCAATATCCAGATTGCAATCACTGTTTCTTGCTTGTTCTTCGTTTGCTCGCAGGAAACAGACCCTCGTGGTCAGGTTGATCGTGCTCCGGCGTGGTCAATAACCTCTCGGAGTTGGTTTAGCGATTGCCACCATCTCATCGAAACATCGGGACACCTTTGCCTCTATCAAGTCAAGTTGTGAAAGCATAGTATAGCGACGAGACAATGCATCAGCAATAACATTTTCTTTACCCTTCTTGTGTTTAATGACATAAGGGAAAGTCTCAATGAATTCAACCCATTTAGCATGTCTACGATTCAGTTTAGCTTGACTTTTAATATGTTTCAAAGATTCGTGATCGGAATGTATAACAAATTCTTTGGGCCATAAATAATGTTGCCATGTTTCTAAAGTCCGAACAAGAGCATATAATTCTTTATCATAAGTAGAATAATTCAGACTAGGTCCACTCAATTTTTCAGAAAAGTATGCAACAGGTTTGCCATCTTGTAATAACACACCTCCTAATCCAATTCCACTAGCATCACATTCAAGCTCAAAAGTCTGATTAAAATCAGGAAGTTGGAGTAAAGGAGCATGTGTCAACTTATCTTTCAATATCGTGAAGGCGTCTTCCTGTGCGGTACCCCAAACAAATGGCACATCCTTCTTTGTAAGCTCGTTCAGAGGTGCAGCAATGGTGCTGAAATCTCTCACAAAACGCCTAAAGAATCCAGCGAGGCCAAGAAAACTCCTCACTTGTGTGACCGTTTTGGGCTGCGGCCAACTCTCAATAGCTTCAATCTTGGCTTTGTCAACTTCAATTCCTTGTGGAGTAACAACATAGCCAAGAAAAGATACTCGGTCGGTGCAAAAGGTGCACTTCCCAAGGTTACCAAACAACGTGCATCACGTAGAGCAATAAAACAGCACGTAAATATTCCAAATGTTCTTCCAAAGATCTGCTATAAATCAATAGGTCATCAAAGTAAACTACCACAAATCGTCCAATGAAAGCACGTAAAACTTCGTTCATTAATCTCATGAAAGTACTAGGTGCATTAGTTAACCCAAAAGGCATGACTAACCACTTATATAATCCAAACTTAGTTTTAAATGCTGTTTTCGATTCATCTCCCAATTTCATACGAATTTGATGGTATCCACTACGCAAATCAACTTTGGAGAATATTGTAGAGCCACTCAATTCATCAAGCATATCATCTAGCCTAGGAATAGGATGGCGATAACGAATAGTAATATTATTAATGCCTCTACAATCAACACACATACGTGATGTACCATCCTTTTTCGGCACTAGAATAATAGGAACAGCACAAGGACTAAGGGATTGGCGTATATAACCTTTGTCGAGCAGCTCATGTACTTGACGCATAATCTCCTTCGTCTCCTCCGGATTGGTGCGGTATGGTGCACGGTTGGGTAATGATGCACCGGGAATTAAGTCAATCGATGCTCAATCCCTCGAATGGGAGGTAATCCGGTGGCACGTCTTGTGGAAAGACGTCAGCGAACTCCTGCAAAATGTTAGTGACAGCAGGAGGCAAAGAGGAAGGCACGTCCTCGAATGAAAATAATGCCTCTTTGCACACAAAAGCATAGCAAATAGATTTGTTGAAATCTAGCTCATCAATATCAGATTTAGTGGCAAATAAACATGCACTTTTCAATTTAATTTCAGAAGTGTAACATCCCAATTTTTCCTAAATTAGGATGTTAATAGATCATTCATATGCATATCATATTTTTATTGCATTATTTGTCTTTCTGCAATATTCGAATCATTATGCAACTAAAGGCAATTTATTTGGAGTGGAGATAACATGACTTCTCCCTATTTTAAAAATGTTCATAATGTGCAGAATATTATTTCCAGTTCATATGATATGTTACGGTAATTTTTGTGATCTTCAAAATATTTTATTTGTTTGTTTTATTGCTGTTTGAGTGGCCTATTGCATCAAAATTATTTTACAAAATTGCACTAGAGTTGGAACTAGTGTTCCTGTAGTTTATAGCTGTAGACTTATTTTTACTGTGTGTCTAGGTATTTTTATTTAGAATTATATTGTGTATTTTATTTTATTTATTTTTAGTTTTGCTGCTGTAGTTTTTGTTTAAAAAAAAACGCATAGCGCCCTTAAGACCTTGCACGCCCAAAGACAATGACCCACCTAACCACAGCCCGATCCAGCCCGCTCGCTAGCGATCGCCGTGACGGCGGGCCCCCTGTTCGTCCCCTCCACCGGACATGCGCCACGCACGCCGAGGCCGAGCCGGATCGTCCGCGCCCACAGTCGACCCAGCGCTCGAGACCCGTGTCACGGGCAAAAACCCTCGACGAACCCTACCGCAGCCTTCTCCCCTTCGCCACTCGTCCACGCGTAGCCATAGGGCAAAACGGATCTCGCCGGAGGAACTCGAGACCGCCGCCGTTCGTCGCTCCGTTCCGTCGCCGTAAGAGCATCTCCAGCCACACTGCCTGCTTCACTTGTTTCCCCGCTCGAAGCCGCCCTCGCCTGACGTCTTTGTGTTGCCGAAAACGCAGCAGAGGGAGAGGAACAAGCCGAGCCGACGCACCGGAGCAGCCGCCGTTCACATCCTCGCCGCCCTCAGTAGAGGACGCCCCGTCGCCGTTTGACGTCACCGCCGCCTCCGCCGCTCGACACCGCACCCGCCCGTCACCTCGCCTTCGCCGGAGACCCACCGGAGGAGCGCCGCCGCCAACGCCCGAGACCGCCGCCGCCGTCCTCTGCTTCCGGTGAGCACGCACACACAGCAAACCCCGGCCAATCACAGGCTGACACGTGGCAATTCGCTACAGGAACAACACGGGAGTTCGCTACAGGACCAGGAGATTTCTGTTTCTTTTTGTTTTTCACAGATTTTCATCCAATATTCTTTTAGCTATATCTTTTATTCTATAAGTCCAAAATAGGTGATTCTTTTTCCTATGCACTCACAAAAATCAACACATTATCACAGTACCAATTTTGCACATGTTTGCACTTTTCAAATTTGAATTCGTTTGAATTTGAATTAAATCTTCCGGAGGCCGTAACTCTCAAACCGTTTATCGGAATCGAGTGATTCTTTTTGCATTGTGACCGTAGTGCAATTTAGGTGCTGTTAAGATTCTGTTGTTGAGTTTTAAAAATGATTTGCTTGCTGTTGGTTTTGTTTTGGTTCTATTCGTGTTCTGGTGATTGATTTGTTGAATTGTGTGAAACGTGTAGATTGTCCGGAGTGCGACGCGAGCTATTGTCAGGAGTGCGACTTTCTGAATCAGAACCAAAGCAAGTTACATGTTGATCATCCTTTACCTATTGTTTTCTTTGCATTGTAGTATATATCACACTATAACTTTATGCATTATAGGATTGTTATATTTTGAGCTATGCTGTTGAGCTATCTTCCGTCTTTTTGCAAACCATGATAGTTGTAGTTCTTGTGCTTTGTAGACGGGGTGGTTCGTGTATTCATTGAGATTATGTGAGGATTATATATATATATAACAATTGAGTAGTAACTTCGAGATTTAACTCACCTCTGGCGGAAGTGGTATTGCTTGGTGTTGAGGGAAGGCATCATGGGGTCTTGCACCTTTTCTAAGGCCATGCGCTCATGAGGGTGCACCCTAAGTGGAATGCCGCTTGTGTTCAAAAAGATCAGACAGACTTAGTGACTAGTAGCTTCCATGTGCGGCCACCTTGGCTATATGGGCTCTGGCTTAGTTGATCGCTTGTTGGAACCCTTGCCTGCAGACGGTGTCGAATGATGTAGCATATGTAGGTGGGATGTGGCCGTCGGTGGTTAAGGGAACCTCTTGAAAGACTTTGTCTCAATCTTCGGATTGGGTCCAAGGGTAAAGCGTACAAAACTCTGCAGAGTATTGAAACTAATCATGATTAGTCGTGCCCCGGTTATGGGTAAATTTGAGCCACTATGCCATTACAGTTGTTGGATGATCTTGACAGATGTGACACCTAATAATATTTGTGGGCAACTAAATAATGGGTAGGTTGGAGTTGATTTTGCCAACTCAACCTTGTGCATTTAATTGTAGTAATAAAGAACTAAATAAAAATTTGACTATTAGGTAGTTATGAGGATAAAATCAGCTTTCTGCAAAAATAAACCCTCAAGCTTTCCTTTGTTATACTATGCATATATATGTAGGTCTGCTTTATTATTACTCCTGTGTAACTTGCCAATACATTCCAAGTATTGACCTATATGGCTGCAACGTCTCATGTTGCAGGATATTGACGAAGAGTAAGGTACCGTTAGGGTCGCGATGCACTTTTCAAAGCATCGCCGATGGGCTATGATGGGACTCATCGTTATTTTCTGCTACTTTCCGCTGTTTGATTTAATAAAGCTAGCCAAGTGCTATGCAGATTGTTTTATTTTTTATACTCTGGATCATACGTTGTAATAAATGATGCACTTGCTATTCTGGTATTCATCTATACTGTGTGTGCTAGCGAGTTCGATCCAGGGACTAGCACGGTAAGCACAGAGACTCAAATCCTTCGAGGTTTGGTCGTTACAAGAAGCAACACTAGATTAGATGGTTTACTATTAGGCTTCATTTCTTGCTCAAATTCTTTTGCCACAATCTGATTTTCACTCTTATTTTTATCCTGTTTTGCTTTATTAGCTCTATTAATATCATCTTTCAAAATGGAATCAGGAGTCATAGGAAGCAAATTAATATTTTTATCCTTATGAACAAGAGTATACTGATTGTTTCTACCATGGTGTACAGAATTTTTATCAAATTGCCATGGTCGACCAAGTAATAAGGAACATGCTTGCATAGGTACCACATCGCAATCAACATAATCAGCATATGTACAGATACTAAAATGCACACGAACAGTACGTGTTACCTTAACCTTGCCGCTGCTGTTGAACCATTGGATGTAGTAAGGATGTGATAGAGGCGAGGGTGTCCCGTCTTTCGATGAGATGATGGATATCGCTTTGGTGGAAATCGACTTTGACGATCCGACTACGAACGTACGAGGACGTCGCTCCTTAGCAATCGCTAAACAAACTCCGAGAGGTTATTGACCACGCCGGAGCACGATCAACCTGACCACGAGGGTCTGTTTCCTGCGAGCAAACGAAGAACAAGCAAGAAACTGAGATTGCAATCTGGATATTGCGAATATAAGATGCAAGCTTTATTGATCAAGGTGGGGTTCTGTGACGCCTTTGTCTGGTCGTTGAACACAAACAAAATGCTGTGAAGTTGCAGCTATGGCGAACTTTAATCTAAAAAACCCAAAGTCTAAACGGTGCCCTAAGGGCTGTATATATGGAGGAAGAGGGGAATTTCGTGGCCCTTGGTGGAGGGGTCCGAAAACAACCCTATCTCTTGTTTCCCCACACATACGGACTCTAAAAATAGCCTATACTTATGTATTTCGAAATTACATGGGCCTGGCCCAATAATAAGGTGACGCAGCACCTAGAATAGCCTCTGGACGAAATTTATGAAGTGGCATCTTGTATATTTCATCCAAGGCTTCATGCACCCGTTATGGTGGCTTCAAAGCCCTGAAATCATCACTTGTAACTCCGTTCTTGTTCCCCTTGAGTATGCCATCATCTCCATGCTTGTTCTTGCTCCAATGTTCATCCTTCTCCAAGCTAGGCCCTTCATTTGTAAGCAAAACAAGTGTATCCAATTTAGGCGACATCATATTCTCATGAACATTAGAATCATTACCAAGAAACGAAAGTACCGGTAATTTAGTTGGCGTCTTGTGAGCTCTAGTAATTGGTCCAAGATGTGTAGCGGCACGGGCTGTGGGTGTAACAATGGTATTGATGTCCTCATCATCCTCCCTTCTTGAAATGAAGTCGTCCTCGACGGAAGTTCATCTTCCTCACCCAAATAAGGCTTCAAATCTGCAATGTTAAAAGTGGGACTAACCCCAAAATCTGCAGGCAGCTCAAGTTTATATGCATTATCATTTATTTTCTCCAACACCTTAAAGGGACCATCAAAGACGTGGCATTAGCTTTGATTTGCGCAAATCAGAAAATCTATCCTTACATAAATGTAACCAAACAAGATCTCCGGTGCAAACACAACATGTTTTCTACCCTTATCTCCCACAAGTTTATATTTAGCATTCATACGCTCAATGTTTTCCTTAGTTAACTCATGCATTTTTAAAATCAATTCAGCACGTTCTTTAGCATCAAAATTAACTTTCTCCGAAGATGGAAGAGGCAACAAATCAATAGGTGCACGAGGTAGGAGACCATACACAACTTCAAAAGGGCACATCTTAGTAGTAGAATGCAATGAACGATTATAAGCAAATTCAATATGAGGCAAGCATTCCTCCCACATTTTCTTATTATTCTTCAAAACAGCCCTAAGCATAGTAGACAATGTTCTATTTACTACTTCAGTTTGTCCATCAGTTTGGGGGTGACAAGTAGTACTAAAAAGCAGTTTAGTCCCCAACTTAGCCCATAAACATCTCCAAAAGTGGCTAAGAAATTTAGTATCACGATCTGAAACAATAGTATTTGGCACACCATGCAAGCGAATAATTTCACGAAAGAACAAATCAGCAACATTAACAGCATCATCGCTTTTATGACATGGTATAAAATGTGCCATTTTCGAGAATCTATCCACGACAACAAATAAGCTATCCCTCCCCGTCTTTGTTCTAGGTAAACCTAAAACAAAGTCCATAGATATATCCTCCCAAGGAACACTAGGTACAGGCAAAGGCATATATAAACCATGAGGATTGAGTCGTGACTTAGCTTTTTGACATGTAGTGCAGCGAGCAATAAAACACTCAACATCCCGTCTCATCTTTGGCCAAAAGAAATGTGTAGCAAGTACGTCCTCCGTCTTCTTCACGTCAAAGTGTCCCATTAGACCTTCTCCATGCGCCTCCTGCAACAACAAAAGACGAACGGAGCTAGCTGGAATGCATAGCTTGTTAGCACGAAACACAAATCCATCATTAACGCATTTAACTTGTTCCATGTTCTCCCTTCTTTACAATTCTGCAATACATCTTTAAAATCAGCATCATGCATATATTGATCTTTGATGGTCTCCAAACCAAATATTTTGAAGTCAAGTTGTGAAAGCATAGTATAGCGACGAGACAATGCATCAGCAATAACATTTTCTGTACCCTTCTTGTGTTTAATGACATAAGGGAAAGTCTCAATGAATTCAACCCATTTAGCATGTCTACGATTCAGTTTAGCTTGACTTTTAATATGTTTCAAAGATTCATGATCGGAATGTATAACAAATTCTTTGGGCCATAAATAATGTTGCCATGTTTCTAAAGTCCGAACAAGAGCATATAATTCTTTATCATAAGTAGAATAATTCAGACTAGGCCCACTCAATTTTACAGAAAAGTATGCAACAGGTTTGCCATCTTGTAATAACACACCTCCTAATCCAATTCCACTAGCATCACATTCAAGCTCAAAAGTCTTATTAAAATCAGGAAGTTGGAGTAAAGGAGCATGTGTCAACTTATCTTTCAATACCGTGAAGGCGTCTTCCTGTGCGGTACCCCAAACAAAAGGCACATCCTTCTTTGTAAGCTCGTTGAGAGGTGCAGCAATGGTGCTGAAATCTCTCACAAAACGCCTATAGAATCCAGCGAGGCCAAGAAAACTCTTCACTTGTGTGACCATTTTGGGCTGCGGCCAACTCTCAATAGCTTCAATCTTGGCTTTGTCAACTTGAATTCCCTGTGGAGTAACAACATAGCCAAGAAAAGATACTCGGGCGGTGCAAAAGGTGCACTTCCCAAGGTTACCAAACAAACGTGCATCATGTAGAGCAATAAAAACAACACGTAAATGTTCCAAATGTTCTTCCAAAGATCTGCTATAAATCAATATGTCATCAAAGTAAACTACCACAAGTCGTCCATTCAAAGCACGTAAAACTTCGTTCATTAATCTCATGAAAGTACTAGGTGCATTAGTTAACCCAAAAGGCATGACTAACCACTCATATAATCCAAACTTAGTTTTAAATGGTATATGGCAGCGGTGGTGGTAGCAGTGGTAGTATATGGATATGGACCGGTGGTGGTATATGGATACGGATTCAGAGCGGTGGTGGTAGGTGGGAGGGGTGATGACGATGGTGCGGTGGCGGCGTGACAACTTATGACCAGAACTCGAAACTCTAAAAGACTAGACGCTAAGACCAGCAACTAGATACGACGATGCAACCGCAAATTCAACAAAGCAAAACCCTAAAAAGATTATGCAAAGGCTCAGATTGGTTCGGATATGATGAACTAACCCTAATTTTTTTTGTGGCTTTTTCGCGGACTGTAGGTATGAAGAACAGACTCGATCTAAACTACGAAAAACTGTAAAATCTCACCGAGCAACCTGGAAATCTGATACCACTTGATACAGGCGAGGGTGTCCCGTCTTTCGATGAGATGATGGATATCGCTTTGGTGGAAATCGACCTTGACGATCCGACTAAGTACGTGCGAGACGTCGCGCCTTAGCAATCGCTAAACCAACTTCCGAGGGTTATTGACCACGCCGGAGCACGATCAACCTGACCATGAGGGCCTGTTTCCTGCGAGCAAACGAAGAACAAGCAAGAAACTAAGATTGCAATCTGGATATTGCGAATATAAGAGGAAAGCTTTATTCATGAAGGTGGGGTTCTGAGACGCCTTGGTCTGGTCGTTGAACACAAACGGCAATGCTGTGAAGTTGCAGCTAAGGCTAACTTTTGATCTAAACAAAACCCAAAGTCTAAACGGTGCCCTAAGGGCTGTATATATGGAGGAAGAGGGGGGGAATTTCGTGGCCCTTGGTGGAGGGGTCCGAAATCAACCCTATCTCTTGTTTACCCACACATACGGACTCTAAAAATAGCCTATACTTGTGTATTTCGAAATTACAAGGGCCTGGCCCAATAATAAGGTGACGCAGCACCTAGAATAGCCTCGGGACGAAATTTATGAAGTCGCATATTGTATATTTCATCCAAGGCTTCATGCACCCATTATGGTGGCTTCTAAGTCCTGAAATCATCACTTGTAACTCCGTTCTTGTTCCCCTTGCGCATGGCATCATCTCCATGCTTGTTCTTGCTCCAATGTCCATCCTTCTCCAAGCTAGGCCCTTCATTTGTAAGCAAAACAAATGTATCCAATTTAGGCAGCATCATATTCTCATGAACATTAGAATCATTACCAAGAAACGAAAGTACCTGATAATTTAATTGGCGTGTGCGAGCTCTAGTAATTGGTCCAAGTATATGTAGCGATGAGGGGCTGCGGGTGTAACAATGGTATTGATGTCCTCATCATCCTCCCCTTCTTAAAATGAAGTCGTCCTCGACGGAAGCTCATCTTCCTCACCCAAATAAGGCTTCAAATCTACAATGTTAAAAGTGGGACTAACCCCAAAATCTGCAGGCAGCTCAAGTTTATATGCATTATCATTTACTTTCTCCAACACCTTAAAGGGACCATCGGCCGCGTGGCATTAGCTTTGATTTGCGCAAATCAGGAAATATATCCTTACGCAAATGTAACCAAACAAGATCTCCAGGAGCAAACACAACATGTTTTCTACCCTTATCTCCAGCTAGTTTATATTTAGCATTCATACACTCAATGTTTTCCTTAGTTAACTCATGCATTTTTAAAATCAATTCAGCACGTTGTTTAGCATCAAAATTAACCTTCTCCGAAGATGGAAGAGGCAACAAATCAATAGGTGCACGAGGTAGGAAACCATACACAACTTCAAAAGGGCACATCTTAGTAGTAGAATGCAATGAACAATTATAAGCAAATTCAATATGAGGCAAGCATTCCTCCCACATTTTCTTATTATTCTTCAAAACAGCCCTAAGCATAGTAGACAATGTTCTATTGACTACTTCAGTTTGTCCATCAGTTTGGGGGTGACAAGTAGTACTAAAAAGCAGTTTAGTCCCCAACTTAGCCCATAAACATCTCCAAAAGTGGCTAAGAAATTTAGTATCACGATCTGAAACAGTAGTATTTGCCACACCATGCAAGCGAATAATTTCACGAAAGAACAAATCAGCAACATTAACAGCATCATCGCTTTTATGACATGGTATAAAGTGTGCCATTTTCGAGAATCTATCCACGACAACAAATATGCTATCCTCCCTTCTTTGTTCTAGGTAAACCTAAAACAAAGTCCATAGATATATCCTCCCAAGGAACACTAGGTACAGGCAAAGGCATATATAAACCATGAGGATTGAGTCGTGACTTAGCTTTTTGACATGTAGTGCAACGAGCAATAAAACGCTCAACATCCGTCACATCTTTGGCCAAAAAATGTGTAGCAAGTACATCCTCCGTCTTCTTCACGCCAAAGTGTCCCATTAGTCCTCCTCCATGTGCCTCCTGCAACAACAAAAGACGAACGGAGCTAGCAGGAATGCATAGCTTGTTAGCACGGAACACAAATCCATCATTAACGACGAACTTGTTCCACGTTCTTCCTTCTTTACAATTCTGCAATACATATTTAAAATCAGCATCATGCACATATTGATCTTTGATGGTCTCCAAACCAAATATTTTGAAGTCAAGTTGTGAAAGCATAGTATAGCGACGAGACAATGCATCAGCAATAACATTTTCTTTACCCTTCTTGTGTTTAATGACATAAGGAAAGTCTCAATGAATTCAACCCATTTCGCATGTCTACGATTCAGTTTAGCTTGACTTTTAATATGTTTCAAAGATTCATGATCAGAATGTTTAACAAATTCTTTGGGCCATAAATAATGTTGCCATGTTTCTAAAGTCGAACAAGAGCATATAATTCTTTATCATAAGTAGAATAATTCAGACTAGGCCCACTCAATTTTTAGGAAAAGTATGCAACAGGTTTGCCATCTTGTAATAACACACCTCCTAATCCAATTCCACTAGCATCACATTCAAGCTCAAAAGTCTTATTAAAATCAGGAAGTTGGAGTAAAGGAGCATGTGTCAAATTATCTTTCAATACCGTGAAGGCTTCTTCTGTGTGGTACCCCAAACAAAAGGCACATCCTTCTTTGTAAGCTCATTGAGAGGTGCAGCAATGGTGCTAAAGTCTCTCACAAAACGCCTATAGAAACCAGCGAGTCCAAGAAAACTCCTCACTTGTGTGACCGTTTTGGGTTGCGGCCAACTCTCAATAGCTTCAATCTTGGCTTTATCAACTTCAATTCTCTGTGGAGTAACAACATAGCCAAGAAAAGATACTCGGTCGGTGCAAAAGGTGCACTTCCCAAGGTTACCAAACAAACGTGCATCACGCAGAGCATTTAAAACAGCACGTAAATGTTCCAAATGTTCTTCCAAAGATTTGCTATAAATCAGTATATCATCAAAATAGACTACCACAAATCGTCCAATGAAAGCACGTAAAACTTCGTTCATTAGTCTCATGAAAGTACTAGGTGCATCAGTTAACCCAAAAGGCATGACTAACCACTCATATAAACCAAACTTAGTTTTAAATGCCGTTTTCCATTCATCTCCCAATTTCATACGAATTTGATGGTATCCACTACGCAAATCAACTTTGGAGAATATTGTAGAGCCACTCAATTCATCAAGCATATCGTCTAGCCTCGGAATAGGATGACGATAACGAATAGTAATATTATTAATGCCTCTACAATCAACACACATACGCGACGTACCATCCTTTTTAGGCACTAGTATAATAGGAACAACACAAGGACTAAGAGATTCGCGTATATAACTGATGCGGAGCATCCCACGATCATCCCCATGGACTTACAACCGTCTCATCAAGAGCCAAGAGGACCCATGACACGAGCTAGAGCTAGAGCTCTCGAGAACGAGGTGACCTCTTTCCTTATTGATATCACATATGATCCACTCGAGACATGGCTACTACCTAAGTCCGATATGCTATGCATGATTAGGTGTCAAGGGAACCTCTCGAGGACGACGTGAAGATGGACAAGCCACCAAGTCCGCGGATGAAGAGAACCATCGGAGAAGGCCAAGAGCACCTTCCAGGCCCCGGACATCCGGCCATGGCCCCGGACATCCGGACCCCGGAGCTTCTACCTCAACAGGATCCAATCTGGCCAAGTCTCCAGGACCCGGACATCCGGCGTCCAAGCCCGGACATCCGGCCCCCAGCCCGGATATCCGGGCCCCAGCCCGGAAATCCGGCGCCCCTTTCCCGATTCGGCTGAAACGGTCGCCCCAGCCCGGACATCCGGCCCTTGGCCCGGACATCCGGCTCTTCCGGAAGCCCCGGATATCCGGCCCCCCATCACCGATTGCGTTTGGAAGACCCCGCCAGCCCGGACATCCGGCCCCCTAGCCCGGACATCCGGCGTCTCGGGAAAGCCCGGACATCCGGCCCGACGCCCGGACATCCGGCCTCCCCTACTGCAGGCCTCGTGGCCTTGTCCCTTGTACCCCTTCGCCCGAGACTATATATACTTGTTCCCTTTCCTCTTTCTAGGGTTAGCATTGGATTAGCTCATATTCTTGTGTAAGAGCCTTTGCTCATCCACTTGGCTACTTCTCCACCGAGATCAGGACCTCTCCGGAGAAGATCCCCCAAGCGGATTCAAGACCCCTTCTAGGGTGGACCCCCTCAAGGTCTCCTCACGGAGAAGAACGGTTACCGTTTGTATCTTACCTTTGTTGATCTTGAATCTTGTGCCACTCTATGTGATCGACAATCTAGCACTTGTGTGATTGATCTCTTGTCGGTTTCGTGATCTCTCTCTCGTTTCCTCCGTGTTTCCCTCGTGTTCTTCCGCGTGTTCCTCGTGATTCCCCGTAGGATCCGCTCCAACGTCAAAGATCGCCCACGTAGGGTTCCACCCTACATCATCTATGGTATGATGAGCCACGTTGATCACGTTATTGGAGCCCCTACCCCTCTTTTTCTAGCTTGATTTTGTTGTTTTTGTCCTAAATCCAAAAATCCCCACAAAAATAGCCCCAAATTTTTTTGTGATTTGTTCGTGTGATTAAGTTTTGTTGGATTTGATCCATGGATTTCGTGTGTTACAGGTAGATCTAGCTTTCTCCCACCATTTCCACAAATTCCATCCACAAAATCCCGCGAATTTTGCCCCGGTTCCCACTTTCCCCCGCGGTGTTCATCGAGCCCGGACATCCGGCCCGAGCAGCCCAGACATCCGGCAGCCAGGACATCCGGCCCGATCAGCCCGGACATCCGGCGTCCCGGACATCCGGCTTCCAGCCCGGATTTCCGGCCCCTGGTAACAACAATCCCTTCCTCCACCCCGATCACCGCCTAACTTTCGCCAAATTTTGTCCCGTGCCTACATACACTTCCACTTACCTCCACCACTTCCGCATAACACCACCCTTAGCCTTCCCCACTTCCAATGCCGACAACGTTGCCAAATTTTGCCTTGAGAATGTGAGTTGGGGTTTTCCGTATCCTTTTGTGTTTCGGCTATCTAGATGCGGTTCAACATCAACATCACCACCGCTCATCTTCGTCAAGGACGGTAACATCGTTGACACCTTTGACATTACTTGCAATTGCATTGATAACCATCATAGCCCATCTTTCGCGTTGCTTACCCATCGAGACTAGCCATTGAGTATTGCCGCAGCGTGACTTGTGCACATTAGTGATCATACTCCATAGCATACATACCATACCAAAGTGGTGCATATCTTACCATCAACTTGTGTGTCACAAAGTTGTCATCGCTACACAATTGCTATCTTGGTTTGTGAAGTTTTGCATGAGAAAAGAGCTCAAAAGAGAAAGAGCAATTCAAGCTTTTAAGCAAAGAGAGGAAGATAAGCAAAGAGCTTATGAGCAAGAACCATAGCATCATACAACATTAAGATTGTCATACTTGATCATCTTGGATCAACACATCGAAACACCATACATATAGCATACTTGGGTAGAAGTCGTTGCATTTTGCTTAGTAGGTTGTGCACAAGTTCGTATCCGCCTATTGTGCAATCGTGCTAGCGTCTCTCTAGTGTTGTGCAACAAGAGCATCTTGGTGAATTCCACATTTTGGCTCATCCTTGGTTGCATAACCCCATATTATCTTTTAGTGTGTGTTTAGTGTACCTTATCTTGCTAGTGGTCTACTTGTTGCATTTGCAAATTTGTGAATCATTTCCAACTTTATTGAGTCTCACTTACAATTGCATCAAATTTTGTGCCACCATCCTAACCGAGCTCCACCATAAGCTTTTACTTGTGTAGGTGTGAGAACCGACAAGAATCGGTACCAAGAGTGCTATTTTATTGTCCGCATTTGAGTGAACTTGATTCATCTTCAACATCGGTCAAAGGTACATTGGTATAAGTTCTTTTCCGTTCTACCACTCACATTTCGCTTGGAATGATGGATAGGCCAAGTTCTTCTACCAACCCACTCTTCAACGAGCAAGACGGCGACATGTCTTCATATGTCACCAAGAACCACCTATTTGGTGCACTGTGAGCGTTGCACCAAGAACAACAAGCAATGAGCGACCGCATCGACAACCTCGCCACCGACTTGCGACTCTCCGAGCAACGTACAAGAGACTACTTCGACAACAAGTTCGAGGCTCACAAGCAAGAGAATGATGCAAGAATGGGCGAGATCCGCGTTGATGAGAAACCGGCATCATTCAACTTCTTCATCATCAAGACGGAGCCGCTCGAGTCGACATTCCGACGACACCTTCTACGACTCAAGTACACCGTCATCGAACACTCTTCGACGAGCCGCGCGCCAAGACCGTCATGCATCTCGCAACCCGCTACATGTCAAGCATTCACAAGAGCAAGTTGATGATCAAGTTCCTCGTCCTCAATCTAATCAAGAGGCCTTTGCTCAAGCTCAAGAACGACAACGTCTTAAATGCCAACAAGAGGAAGAACGAGCACGTCTTCACCAAGGCGAACAAGCCGCCAAGGCTCAACGTGTTCAACAACAACACCGTGAGGCGCAAGCTCTTGAGGCGCAACGTGCCCTTCAAGAATCAAGTAGAGCCTTCGCCAACCGCAATCGCGAGCAGGCGCAATCAAGAGGAAGCCCTTCGAGAAGAAATCCAAGAGAGGAACTACCAACTTCATGCACAACGACAAGTTCCTCAAGCTCCTCCACAAGCTCGTCAAGCTCCACCTCAACCTCAAGTTAAACAAGGGCAAGTTGATCATGGTCTTCTTCGCGCCAAGAGCAACATGAAGGCGAATACAATCCACGCCAAGGACGTCATCATCAACATCGCCAACAACACAATGAAGAGCAACGCTTCGGCAAGCTAAAATTCACCATGCCCAAGTTCAATGGAATCAATGACCCGAAGACTACCTCTCATGGGCATTGAAGGTTGACAAAATCTTCCGCTTGCACAACTACGATGAAGCGAAGAAAATCGCTATGGCATCACTTGAGTTCCAAGACTATGTGCTCATATGGTGGGAACAAATCATTGAGCGACGACAAGCAAGAGGTGAACCTCCAATAACCACTTGGGCTCAAATGAAGGATGTCATGCGAGCACGTTTGTGCCAACCTACTACAACCGCGACCTCTTCAAGAAACTCCAACTACTCAAGCAAGGAACAAAGAGCGTTGAAGAATATTACAAGGAAATGGAGATAGCCATGATTCGAGCCAATGTCAAGGAAGATGATGAGCAAACTATGGCACGTTTCTTGAATGGACTCAATCATCCCATCAAGAAAATCACCGACTTCCAACCATACTCATCCCTAATTGAGCTCGTGCATCAAGCTACAAAGGCGGAACGCAAAGTGCAAGATGACTTCAAGTACGCCAAGTACTCATCCAAGACCTACGGCTCCTCCAACAACCAAGCTTCAACGACTCCTCCATCATCTACATCAACCAAACTTTCTTCAAGAAACGACGACAAGTCAAGTTACAAGAAGACCTCGACATGCTCAAGTCGTCCTCCTCCTACTACAAGCAACATCAAGCCGCGTGCTTCATCCTCTACTACGACCGATGAGACCATCAAGACAAGCTCCTTCAAGTGTTTCACTTGCGGCGGCCGAGGCCACAAGTCATACGAATGCACCAACAAGCGCACCATGATCCTCAACGACGATGGCACATATGACTCCATGAGTGAAGAGGAGATGGAAGCTCTTGAGCAAGTGGCCATGCACGGCAAGTGAACAAGGAAGAAGATGATCAAGTCTTTTGTGATGAGGATTCGAGCCCGCCCTCGTTGTCTCCAAGGTCTTGACTCTCCAACATCAACAAGAAGAAGACCAACGATGCCACATCTTCCACACAAAAGCCGGCATCAATGGACGGTCCATCAAGGTCATCATCGATGGAGGTAGTTGCCACAACTTGGCAAGTGAAGAACTATGCTCCAAGCTCCAATTGGTCAAGAGGAAGCACCCGCACCCCTACAAGGTTCAATGGCTAAGTGACTCCGACACTATACGAGTCGAGCATACGGTCCAAGTCTCCTTCAAAATTGGTGCTTATGAAGACACGTTGGAATCTGATGTGGTCCCAATGACCATTTGCCACCTACTTCTAGGTCGACCATGGCAATTCGACCGTGGTGTCATCCACAATGGGCGCACCAACCACTATAGCTTCAAGATGAAAGGGAAGGAATATGTGCTACGACCTATGTCTCCTACTCAAGTGATAGCCGATAAGCAAGCCACACATCATAGAGAAAAGAGTGAGAAAGTGATCCACCCAAAAGTGAGTGAGAGCCACAAGCCAAATTTGAGCGACTCTTCGCCAAGAGAGAAAACCTCATTCTATTTGCCACCAAAAGTGAGATGAGAGAAGTGTGTGAGAACCCATCGAGTGTGATGCACTTTGTCCTTGTGTGCAAGGATGGAGAACCAAAACTAACACCATTCACGAGCTACCTTTGGTGTTTCAATCTCTTTTGCAGGAATTTCAAGATGTTTTCGCCGATGAGCTACCTCCGGGTCTACCTCCTCTTCGAGGCATAGAGCATCGAATTGACCTCATCCCCGGAGCGCCTCTACCAAACAAAGCTCCCGGTACTTTTGTGCGTCTTATGCATCATGTGCTTCGTCCTTATATCGGAGTCTTTGTTGTGGTTTACTTTGATGATATTCTTGTGTTTAGCAAAACCATGAAAGAGCACTTCAATCATGTAAAATCTGTGTTGCAAACTCTTCGCAAGGAAAGACTTTATGCAAACTTGAAAAATGCACTTTTGGGGTTGACAAAGTGGTTTTCTTGGGTTTTGTAGTTTCCTCAAAGGGTGTCCATGTTGATGAATCTAAAATTGAAGCAATTAAAACTTGGCCCCAACCCACAAATTTGCAACAAGTGCGAAGTTTTCTTGGTCTTATGGGTTTCTATCGTCGCTTTAAAAGATTTTAGCACAATTGCCGCTCCTTTGCATGCTTTGAGCAAGAAGAATACTCCCTTTGTTTGGGGAACTTTGCAATCAACCGCTTTTGATGAGCTCAAGTCTTTGCTTACTCATGCTCCGATTCTTGCTTTGCCCAATTTTGACAAAACTTTTGAGGTTCATTGTGATGCAAGTGGTACCGGAATTGGTGGAGTTTTGATGCAAGAAAAACGAGCCATTGCTTATTTTAGTGAAAAACTATCCGGTGCTCAACTTAATTATCCCATCTATGACAAAGAATTGTATGCTTTAGTGTGTGTGCTACATGTTTGGGAACATTACCTTAGACCTCATGAGTTTATCAACCGATCATGAAATGCTTAAGTACCTCAAAGGTCAAACTAAATTGAACAAGCGTCATGCAAAATGGAGTGAATTCATTGAATCTTTTCCTTATGTGATCAAGTACATTAAGGGTAAAGAAAATGTAGTTGCCGACGCGCTTTCACGCATATGCATGCTTGTCACTCAACTTGAGTTGAATGTTATTGGTTTTGAGCATATAAAAGACTTGTATGAGCATGATCCATGATGTAGGGCGGAACCCTCCGTGGACGATCTTTCACGTTGCAGCGGATCCTACGGGGAATCACGATGAACACGGGGAAGAACGGAGGGAAATCACAAGGGGAAACACTCAAGAACAAGTCCAATCACACATCCACTAGACAATCAAACACACAAGATCCACAAGGTACATGAACAACAAAAGGAAAGATACAAGGTAAGGTTCATCTTCGAGAGGAGGTCTTGATGGGGTCCACCCTAGAAGGGGGTCTTGAATCCGCTTGGGGGATCTTCTCCGAAGAGGTCCTGGGCTCCGAGGAGAAGTAACCAAGTGGATGAGCAAGGCTCTCACACAAACATGAGCTAAAACCTAAGCTAACCCTCGAAAGAGGAAGGGGAAGGAGTATATATAGTCTAGGGGGCGAAGGGGTACAAGGGCCTCGGCCCGGATGCACTGCACGCAGGCAGGGGAGGCCGGATGTCCGGGCGTCGGGCCGGATGTCCGGGCTTTCGACGCCGGATGTCGGGCTAGCCGGCCGGATGTCCGGCGGTAGCGGCTGGATCTGCCGATTGGTGCGGGCGCCGGATTTCAGGCGAGTGGCGGATATCCGGCTTCGTGGGAGGCCGGATGTCCGGGGCACTGGGGCCGGATGTCCGGTCTGTAGTCTTCCTGGCAGGGCTGCGGCTGCTGTGATGGGCGCCGGATGTCCGGGCTGTGGCCGGATGTCCGGGCAGGGCCGGATGTCCGGGCTGTGGCCGGATGTCCGGGCAGGGCCGGATGTCCGGGCTGTGGCCGGATGTCCGGGGCCTGTAGCAGCTGGCTCTTCTTCCATCGTCGCTTCCAGGCTTCCCTCGCGGATGGTGTAGTCGTTCCTTGGTGCTTGCACTCCTCCTTGACATCCGAGAAGCTCCGACAATACATATGCATGCATACGGGGGAAGTGTCAAGTATTATACCATCCTCGAAGGGGTCAAGTGAGCACGTGTAAAGGAGAAGATTCACCTTTGTGTATGTGAAGAAGAGGTCGCACGTGTCACTTGCCGAACGGACTCTTGACATGGTGATGACCGTAGGATGCTCCGCATCATCCCTCCCCTTGGAAAGGATCCGACCTCGGATCGAAAACCAAATCACCATGGGAAAGAGATGGTGGTCTTTGTGTCAAAGTGGTCGATCACCAAGCTGTCCGTCATCTTGAAGCTCGAAATGGGCACTCTCCAATGTCGCACCATCTTGTGATTCCTTCAAAAGGAGTAAATAGAACAAACACTTGGAAAAACAAATGTGGTTAGCGTTAGTGCAAAACCAAGCATTCAAGAGGTGATTCACCAAACAAGTGTTGTCATCAAGTGATGAGGACATCAATACCATTGTTACACCCACAGCCCCTGCTGCTATACATACTGGACCAATTACTAGAGCTCGCGCACGCCAATTGAATTATCAGGTACTTTCGTTTCCTGGTAACGATTCCAATGTTCATGAGAATATGATGCTGCCTAAATTGGATACATTTGTTTTGCTTACAAATGAAGGGCCTACCATGGACAAGAAAGATGAACCTTGGAGCAAGTTCAAGCATGGAGATGTTGGCATGCGCAAGGGGAACAAGAACGGAGTTACAAGTGATGATTCCAGGACTTTGAAGCCGCCCTAATGAGAGCATGAGGCCTTGGACGAAATATACAAGATGCCACTTCATAATATTCGTCCATAGGCTATTCTAGGTGCTGCGTCACCTTAATATTGGGCCAGGCCATGTAATTTCGAAATACTTAAGTGTAGGCTGTTTTTAGAGTCCATGTGTGGGGAAACAAGAGTTAGGGTTGGTTTGGACCCCTCCCTCAAGGGCCACGAAATTCCTCCTCTTTCTCCATATATACAGCCCTTAGGGCGTCGTTTAGACTTTGGGTTTTGTTTAGATTAAAAGTTCGCCATAGCTGCAACTTCGTGCATTTCGTTTGTGTTGAACGACTGCACAAAGGCGTCACAGAACCCCACCTTGATCAATAAAGCTTTCATCTTATATTCGCAATATCCAGATTGCAATCTCAGTTTCTTGCTTGTTCTTCGTTTGCTCGCAGGAAGCAGACCCTCGTGGTCAGGTTGATCGTGCTCGGCGTGGTCAATAACCTCTCGGAGTTGGTTTAGCGATTGCTAAGGCGCGACGTCCTCGCACGTTCGTAGTCGGATCGTCAAAGTCGACTTCCTCCAAAGCGAAAACCAACATCTCATCGAAAGACGGGACACCTTTGCCTCTATCATCAAGCATAGCTTTTGGTGTGACAAAGGATTGTGACATGGCATGTAAGCATATCAATCGAGCACAAGCAAAAATATCATGGGAACAAGCATGTAAATGTGAGGTAGAGATGCAAATATGTGTGACAAGAGCATAAGCATCCACCTCAAGGTCATAGCAAGCATGCATAAAGCGCTCGACAAATGGTCGATGGTAGGCATAGGAAGTATTCACAACACCAAATAAAATGAAGTGTCTAAACACATGGGTCAAGTGCAAGACAATCCAAGCATAATGTGCATAGGGTGTAGTGAATATAGTGTGGCGCTCAACGCAATAGAAAGAGCAATTATTCATCATGTGTGAGGCCATCAAGTCAAGCATGTAGCAATCAATGGGATATGGCATATGTGAAGTAATGACATTGTTGCAACCAAACATATGAGAGGAGCAAGTAATCCAAGAATTAAGACAAGCATGCTTCACAAGAATTATGTCAAAATCTCCAAATATATGCGAGAATGCTATGGGGGCAATCTCATGAGCAAGAAGAGAATCATTGTTGCACTCAATACATGGCAAATCATCTAGCATGAGGGAGGCAACACATAGAGATATATGACAAGAAGCAATATGAATCATGTGCAAAGCATATAGATGGTTGTCATCAACCGCATGAAATGAGCAAGTATGAATCATTGGTGATGCAACATAAGCAAGCATTGTAATCAAGTCGTGCAAACTAGTGGAGCGAAGATGCAACACACTAGAGTAAATCATGGCAATCATGTCATGTGAGCAAATAATAGGCATAGGGAATGCACATGACATATCATAAGCACGAACACAAAGCAAGATGAAAGTATCATCATAGGAATGGTGCACAAAAGAAACATGGCAATAACAAGCAATATCTCCACCAAGCTTGCAAATACACATACAAGTCACGAGAATCAATCATCATGTGTAATGCAAAGCATGGGTCACAAATGCATGTCAAAGGTATAGGAATGGGCATATCATGCAAAGTGAACATGGCTAGATGGGCATAGAATATGTAATGGACAATAACCCATAGCCAAGTGAGGGCCATGTAGAAGAAATCTTGTGAAGACTTCGCGTGAAGAGAGCGGTGGGAAAGTCAATCCATGGGATCCCAAATCATCGGTGCTCTCTAGAGCTCGTTTTGTCAACTCGTGGGATTGCGAGTTTGACAAGTATTCATTGGTACCTACACAAAAGAGACACAAACCAAAGAAATTGTGCGCGTGGTAAATGTACACATCATCCATCATGATGTGTATGTGCACATGTGAGTTAGCACAAGATAAGCATCGCTCAAAGAAATTTGATGCATGGTATAAGAACATGTCATCCATCATGAAAGAATAGTTATTATGTATGACACGATGGGGACACAAATTGAGAATGCAAGTATATGGCGGATCAATAGCATGTTTGTTCATGGGGAGCATATGGTGCACATAATTATTGGGATCATGCAATGGATGGGATGGATCAAAATCTCCTAACATGTATGAGGAAACTATGGGGGCCTCCTCATGAGCAATAGCGGAAACATCACATGGAGAAAATGGACAACATCCAAAACAATGCATATCCGAAGCTAGGAGGGCATGGCATGGCATATGAGATAAAGGATGTGATGAGGACATCAATACCATTGTTACACCCACAGCCCCTACTGCTACATATACTGGACCAATTACTAGAGCTCGCGCACACCAATTAAATTATCAGGTACTTTCGTTTCTTGGTAATGATTCTAATGTTCATGAGAATATGATGCTGCCTAAATTGGATACATTTGTTTTGCTTACAAATGAAGGCCCTAGCTTGGAGAAGGATGGACATTGGAGCAAGAACAAGCATGGAGATAATGCCATGCTAAGGGAACAAGAACGGAGTTACAAGTGATGATTTTAGGACTTTGAAGCCACCATAATGGGTGCATGAAGCCTTGGACGAAATATACAAGATGCTACTTCATAAATGTCGTCCTGAGGCTATTCTAGGTGCTGCGTCACCTTATTAGTGGGCCAGGCCCTTGTAATTTCGAAATACACAAGTATAGGCTATTTTTAGAGTCCGTATGTGTGGGGAAACAAGAGATAGGGTTGATTTCGGACCCCTCCACCAAGGGCCACGAAATTCCCCTCTTCCTCCATATATACAGCCCTTAGGGCACCGTTTAGACCTTGGGTTTTGTTTAGATTAAAAGTTCGCCATAGCTGCAACTTCGCGTGCCGTTTGTGTTCAACGACCGGACAAAGGCGTCACGGAACCCCACCTTGATCAATAAAGCTTTCATCTTATATTCGCAATATTCAGATTGCAATCTCAGTTTCTTGCTTGTTCTTCGTTTGCTCGCAGGAAACAGGCCCTCGTGGTCAGGTTGATCGTGCTCCGGCGTGGTCAATAACCCTCGGAAGTTGGTTTAGCGATTGCTAAGGCGCGACGTCTCGCACGTTCGTAGTATGATCGTCAAGGTCGACTCCCACAGAAACGATAGCCACCATCTCATCGAAACATCGGGACACCTTTGCCTCTATCAAGTGGTATCAGATTTTCAGGTTGCTCGGTGAGATTTTATAGTTTTTAAGTAGTTTAGATCGAGTCATTCTTCATACCTATAGTCCACGAAAAAGCCACAAAAAAATTAGGGTTAGTTCATCATATCCGAACCAATGGAGCCTTTGCATAATCTTTTTCGGGTTTTGCTTTGTTGAATTTGCGGTTGCATCGTCGTGTCTAGTTGCTGGTCTTAGCGTCTAGTCTTTTAGAGTTTCGAGTTACGGTCATAAGTTGTCACGCCGCCACCGCACCATCATCATCGCCTCGCCACCTACCATCACCGCTCGAATCCGTATCCATATACCACCACCAATCCGTGTCCATATACCACCACCGATCCATATCCATATACTACCACCGCTACCACCACCGCTGCCATATACCACCACCATATATCCACCACCAATCCGAGTTCTTCTCATATTAGGTTTGTTTTCGAGATCCATCTAAATTCCGATTCGTGTTTCCTTACTGCGTAGGTTTCGGAAAAAAAAGTCTGAAACCACCCTCGTTTAGGCCCAAAAATTTTCCAAAACGCACTTGTCGAAAAATTTTCTGGCTATCCTGTTTTTAAGTGTTTCTAAGTGTATTGAGACAGTCGCTGTTATAGAAAGTTTTTTTTTACCCGTTTCCAGTTTTTGGGTCCGGGTAGTCGAAAAAAAAAAATTGGTCGAAAAAATTTTCGTGCCCATCCTGTCAGTTTGACCTCGGAAGAGTTTTGAGACACTCGCCATTATAGTGATTTTTCGCAAAATAAGAGCAGCGAAAAAAGCAAAAAAAAAAAAGAGCGAAAAAAAATCCAGAGTGTGCTTTTCCCTTGTTTACGTGCGGTAGCGTGATTTTGTTAGTGTTCTAGGCTCGCGTCTCTAGCACGGTCTAGCCTAGGACCAACCTGATACCGTCGTTGAGCGTTTATTCAACTTTGCATCTCTGAATTGATTATTGCTTACCCTTTTTGCTACCATATTATAAGCCTTCCCAGCTCCACATACATCTACATCGTGCGTTTGACTCTCACTGGTAATCGCTCTATCCAAGCTTTGAGAGTTTTGACTACATCGGTTGCCGATCACCGCTTTCTTCTTTGGGTAAGAACTGGTAAGAATTTGAGATTTGCTTGACGGATTGTATTATCCACCACACAACCACCACCACTTCCTAGTAGTCTGTCGAATCATATTCTTGTGTGTTTCTATTCTGCTAACCATGGCAGGATCACAAGCCATTTAGACCGACCGAGAGAACATGACAAACAAAGCGCTACATGATAAGTTTCAACAAATGATGAGTGGGCAGGTGGACGATGTGCTAAATAGATTTGAAGAGGCCATGGAGAAGATAGATGGCATTGAGAAGGCGTTGAAACAAAGCTCGATAACAAGTTTAATGAATTGCTCATGCGTCTACCACCACCACCACCACGGCACCTAACGCACCTCTACTACAACAACAAGGACTACCTCCACATCGTGAAACAGCCCTCCATGAGCTTCCCGTGTCCCTCTTCACTGGCCAAGCTCTTTGGTGCTGCTTTGTTGATATACTTCGTGGCTCCTGCTGCTTTGCGGTGGGGAGGATGATTATGTGAGAGATTACGAGGATGAGGTTGATCAACATCAGAACTACGTGCAACCACCGCACCACAACCACCAGGTCGTCCACATGCAAATAATGGCAATGTTCGGGCTCCCCTTCAGTCTGAGATCATGACCATCTCCCTAAACTGAAATTGAATATTCCACCATTTGAGGGTAGATATGTTCACGATATATATCTTACTTGGGAGTTAGAAACCGAACAACGATTTACATGTTTACAATATCACGAGGAGAGGCGTGTTCCTGCTGCTGTTTGTGCTTTCACTAGCTTTACATGTGTTTGGTGGTCTGAACATTGTAGATTATATCCTGTTCCAGCTACTTGGGTTGCTTTGAAAACTGCTATGCGTACTCGTTGGGTTCCACCATATTATCAACGTGAATTACTTCAAAAATTGCAGCGCTTAAGACAAGGAAAAAATTCTGTGAAAGAATATTATCGGGAATTACAAACTGGCTTGATTAGATGTGGTATTGTTAGGAGAATGAAGCTATGCTTGCACGTTTTACGGGTGGGTTAAATAGAGAGATTCAGACCATTCTAGACTACAAGGATTATAATAATATCACTCGATTATTCCATCTTGCTTGTAAAGCTGAGCGTGAAGTGCAGGATCGGCAGGCCTTGGCGGCGGACTAACTTTTACGCAGGTCGACCTTCATCATGGACACCACGTGCATCATCTACGTCCACACGTTCTACTACACGGCACCTCCGTCGGCTGCCACCTCCAACCGTGATACAAGAAAGCGGGCACAACCACCACTATACGCCAAGAGCACACTGCTGGGCCTACAGAGCTCTTCTTCTTCCATGGCGTCAGCAGGGCACACAAGTGATATTATTTGTCGTCGTTGTAAGGGAAGAGGACATTTTGCGAGAGAATGCCAATCTCGGCGTGTGATGATTGCTCTTGAGGATGGTGGGTATGAGTCCGCTAGTGACTATGATGAAGAGACTTTGGCTCTTATTACACATGAAGAACATGGTGGAGATGATTACGATCATGAGACGCAGTTCATGGCTCTTTGAAGATCTTGGCGGTATGAATGTTTAGTTGCTCAACGTGTTTTGAGTGTGCAGGTTACACAAAATTTGAGCAAAATCGGAGGCATAACTTGTTCCATACAAAGGGAGTTGTGAAGGAGCGTTCTATTCAAGGCGTCATCATAGATGGAGGGAGCTGCAACAACTTGGCTAGCATGGATATGGTGGAGAAGCTTTCTCTCACCACAAGACCACATCCACATCCTTACTACATCCAATGGTTCAACAACAGCGGCAAGGTTAAGGTAACACGTCTTTGTTAGGTGTGCATTTTAGTATCTCTACATATTACGATTATGTTGATTGTGATGTGGTACCTATGCAAGCATGTTCCTTATTACTTGGTAGACCATGGCAATTTGATAAAAATTCTGTACACCATGGTAGAAACAATCAGTATACTCTTGTTCACAAGGATAAAAATATTACTTTGCTTCCTATGACTCCTGATTCCATTTTGAAAGATGATATTAATAGAGCTAATAAAGCAAAACAGGAGAAAAATAAGAGTGAAAATCAGATTGTGGCAAAAGAATTTGAGCAACAAATGAAGCCTAATAATAAACCATCTAATGTTGCTTCTGAAATTAAACTGAAAAGTGCATGTTTATTTGCCACCAAATCTGATATTGATGAGCTAGATTCTAGCAAATCTGTTTGCTATGCTTTTGTGTGCAAAGAGGCATTATTTTCATTCGAGGGCGTGCCTTCCTCTTTGCCCCTACTGTCACTAACATTTTGCGGGGAGTTCACGACGTCTTCCCACAAGGCGTGCCACCGGATTACCACCGACTCGAGGGATTGATCATCAAATTGACTTACTGCCCGGTGCATCGCTACCCAACCGCGCACCATACCGTACCAATCCTGAGGAGACGAAGGAGATTATGCGTCAAGTACAGGAGCTGCTCGACAAAGGTTATATACGCGAATCTCTTAGTCCTTGTGCTGTTCCTATTATACTAGTGCCTAAAAAGGATGGTACGTCGGCGTATGTGTGTTGATTGTAGAGGCATTAATAATATTACTATTCGTTATCGTCATCCTATTCCTAGGCTAGATGATATGCTTGATGAATTGAGTGGCTCTACAATATTCTCCAAAGTTGATTTGCGTAGTGGATACCATCAAATTCGTATGAAATTGGGAGATGAATGGAAAACAGCATTTAAAACTAAGTTTGGATTATATGAGTGGTTAGTCATGCCTTTTGGGTTAACTAATGCACCTAGTACTTTCATGAGATTAATGAGCGAAGTTTTACGTGCTTTCATTGGACGATTTGTGGTAGTTTACTTTGATGATATACTGATTTATAGCAAATCTTTGGAAGAACATTTGGAACATTTACGTGCTGTTTTTAATGCTCTACGTGATGCACGTTTGTTTGGTAACATTGGGAAGTGCACCTTTTGCACCGACCGAGTATCTTTTCTTGGCTATGTTGTTACTCCACGAGAATTGAAGTTGATAAAGCCAAGATTGAAGCTATTGAGAGTTGGCCGCAGCCCAAAACGGTCACACAAGTGAGGAGTTTTCTTGGACTCGCTGGTTTCTATAGGCGTTTTGTGAGAGACTTTAGCACCATTGATGCACCTCTCAATGGGCTTACAAAGAAGGATGTGCCTCTTGTTTGGGGTACCGCACAGGAAGAAGCCTTCACGGTATTGAAAGATAAGTTGACACATGCTCCTTTACTCCAACTTCCTGACTTTAATAAGACTTTTGAGCTTGAATGTGATGCTAGTGGAATTGGATTAGGAGGTGTGTTATTACAAGATGGCAAACCTGTTGCATACTTTTACGAAAAATTGAGTGGGCCTAGTCTGAACTATTCTACTTATGACAAAGAATTATATGCTCTTGTTCGGACTTTAGAGACATGGCAACATTATTTATGGCCCAATGAATTTGTTATACATTCTGATCATGAATCTTTGAAACATATTAAAAGTCAAGCTAAACTGAATCGTAGACATGCTAAATGGGTTGAATTCATTGAGACTTTCCCTTATGTCATTAAACACAAGAAGGGTAAAGAAAATGTTATTGCTGATGCTTTGTCTCGTCGATATACTATGCTTTCACAACTTGACTTCAAAATATTTGGTTTGGAGACCATCAAAGATCAATATGTGCATGATGCTGATTTTAAAGATGTAATGCAGAATTGTAAAGAGGGAAGAACATGGAACAAGTTCATTATTAATGATGGTTTTGTGTTCCGTGCTAACAAGCTATGCATTCCTGCTAGCTCTGTTCGTCTTTTGTTGTTGCAGGAGGCGCATGGAGGAGGATTAATGGGACACTTGGGCGTGAAGAAGGCGGAGGATATACTTGCTACACATTTCTTTTGGCCAAAGATGAGACGGGATGTTGAGCGTTTTCTAGCTCTCAGCACAACAAGTCAAAAAGCTAAGACACGACACAATCCTCATGGTATATATATGACTATGACTGTGCCTAGAGTTACTTGGGAGGATATATCTATGGACGTAGATTTAGGTATACCACGAACAAAGAAGGGAGGGATAGCATATTTGTTGTCGTGGATAGATTCTCGAAAATGGCACACTTTATACCATGTCGAAAAGCGATGATCTTTGTTAATGTTGCTGATTTGTTCTTTCGCGAAATTATTCGTTTGCATGGTGTGCCAAATACTATTGTTTCAGATCGTGATACTAAATTTCTTAGCCACTTTTGGAGATGTTTATGGGCTAAGTTGGGGACTAAACTGCTTTTTAGTACTACTTGTCACCCCCAAACTGATGGACAAACTGAAGTAGTCAATAGAACATTGTCTACTATGCTTAGGGCTGTTTTGAAGAATAATAAGAAAATGTGGGAAGAATGCTTGCCTCATATTGAATTTGCTTATAATCGTTCATTGCATTCTACAACTAAGATGTGCCCTTTTGAAATTGTGTATGGCTTCCTACCTCGTGCACCTATTGATTTGTTGCCTCTTCCATCTTCGGAGAAGGTTAATTTTGATGCTAAAGAACGTGCTGAATTGATTTTAAAAATGCATGAGATAACTAAGGAAAACATTGAGCGTATGAATGCTCAATATAAACGTCTTTGGAGATAAGGGTAGAAAACATGTTGTCTTTGCACCGGAGATCTTGTTTGGTTACATTTGCGTAAGGATAGGTTTCCTAATTTGCATAAATCAAAGCTAATGCCACGCGTCTTGATGCTCCATTTAAGGTGTTAGAGAAAATAAATGATAATGCATATAAACTTGAGCTGCCTGCAGATTTTGGGGTTAGTCCCACTTTTAACATTGCAGATTTGAAGCCTTATTTGGGTGAGGAATATGAGCTTCCGTCGAGGACGACTTCATTTCAAGAAGGGGAGGATGATGAGGACATCAATACCATTGTTACACCCACAGGCCCTCTTTGCTACATATCTTGGACCAATTACTAGAGCTCGCGACGCCAATTAAATTATCAGGTACTTTCGTTTCTTGGTAATGATTGTAATGTTCATGAGAATATGATGCTGCCTAAATTGGATACATTTGTTTTGCTTACAAATGAAGGCCCTAGCTTGGAGAAGGATGGACATTGGAGCAAGAACAAGCATGGAGATAATGCCATGCAAAAGGGGAACAAGAACGGAGTTACAAGTGATGATTTCAGGACTTTGAAGCCACCATAATGGGTGCATGAAGCCTTGGACGAAATATACAAGATGCTACTTCATAAATGTCGTCCCGAGGCTATTCTAGGTGCTGCGTCACCTTATTAGTGGGCCAGGCCCTTGTAATTTCGAAATACACAAGTATAGGCTATTTTAGAGTCCGTATGTGTGGGGAAACAAGAGATAGGGTTGATTTCGGACCCCTCCACCAAGGGCCACGAAATTCCCCCTCTTCCTCCATATATACAGCCCTTAGGGCACCGTTTAGACCTTGGGTTTTGTTTAGATTAAAAGTTCGCCATAGCTGCAACTTGGCGTGCATTTCGTTTGTGTTCAACGACCGGACAAAGGCGTCCACAGAAACCCCACCTTGATCAATAAAGCTTTCATCTTATATTCACTATATTCAGATTGCAATCTCAGTTTCTTGCTTGTTCTTCGTTTGCTCGCGAAAGCAGGCCCTCGTGGTCGAGTTGATTGTGCTCGGCGTGGTCAATAACCCTCGGAAGTTGGTTTAGCGATTGCTAAAGCGCCGACGTCTCTCACGTTAAATGGTCGGATCGTCAAGGTCGACTCCCACAGAAACGATAGCCACCATCTCATCGAAACATCGGGACACCTTTGCCTCTATCAGGACGAAAAGGGATCATATCAATATCATCACAAGAAAAACAAATGCCAATAACCATGGGCTTGTTATCTATGCCATATGTGCAAATTGGGTTTATTTTAATGGCATATGCATAGTCACTATGAAGAGATTGCAAATAAGACATATGATGGATCTCATGCATAGCATATGACAAGTCAAGCGGATTAGCAAACATGATGTGACCTAAAGAATTGTCACAAGAAATCCTATGTAACATGGCATCACAACTAATAGACTCCACATGAGAATCATCATATTCATCATAAATGGGCAAATCATCACATGGGGAAATCATACTAGAATGAAGCATGTCAATAGGGTGATCAACATCATGCAAGCAATCAATGTCAAGAATGTCCACTAGTGGGACTAGAGTATCACCGTCACCTATGTTACCTTTGTCATTCCACTCAAGTGGTGTAGGTGAGGTGGGAAAAGACCAAATGGTGGTCATCTTCATCTTGATGGAACCATGTGGGGGTGCATCATAGTCCACCATGGCCATCGTCTTGTCCAAAGGGAGGACGAAGTAAATCGAGGATCGGGCGTCATCATACATGGGACCTAGCACCAAATGAGAAGACACAATAGAGGTAGAGGTCAAGTCGTTAGTGTTGAAAGTGGCCTCACATGACCTATCAACTATCTCACTCTCTCTATGTGGTGGTTCACTCACTCCCTCAAAATAGGTGCACTCAAACTCACGTATGGTGGAGTCACTCATCTCACTTTCGGGTGGTGGTTGTGGCTCTCCTCACATGAGAATTGGGGCAACTCATCATGTATGTGGCTAGTGGTGAAGTCACTCTCGCTCTCAATATGGTGGCAAAAGTCACTCAAGTCATCGGACGTCGCCGTGGTCGAAGGGAAAATCCCATGCTCAACCGTCTCGTAGTCGTCGTCGTGGATGAAGGCCGAAGATGGCACATCATCGCTCTCGTCGTGGATGAAGGCCGAAGATGGCACAACATCACTCTTGCCTCCTAAGATGGAAGCATCATCCTTGCTCGCCACCTTGTCGCTTGCCTCCAAAGATTGGTCCTTGAAGGTCTCCGTAGTCGTACTTGTCGCCGCACCATCTTGAAAAAGAGTCAAGGTAGACTCGGCATCATCAATGCCACAAAGAGGGATGGCGGTGAAGTTGCACTTGGGAGCATCGTCTTGGAGCTTGTCGGGCTTGGACATCGTGGTGCTACTAGCCTCATGCTTGTCGTAGAGCTTGGTCACCGTGAAGTATGCTTGGGGTGGAGAAGCCTTGGCCTTCATGAGTTCTTGTTCCGCCTTGAGAGCACCAATGTAGTAGTCGTTAACGGACTTGTAGTTCTCGAGGAAGATGGTCTTGGAGATGTCGTTGTGAAATCCCATCATGAAGTGGAACTTCATCGAAATGGGGTAAATCACGCCACTCGTCAAAGCAATCTTCATCTCCTTGAAGTACTTGTCGATGGACTTGGATCCTTGGGTGGTGTTCTCCAATTGGCGTCGAAGTTGTTCCGTGTAGGTTGGAGGCACGAACTCTCGCCGCAAAGCTCTCTTCATCTTGGACTAACTCATCTCCTAGCACTCCGAAGGTGTGTGAAGCCACCATGTCGAGGCGTAGTCGTGGAAGTTTCTTGTGGCGCACTTCACTTGATCTTCGGGAGGAACTTGATGTAGCTTGAGGTAGTCGTCCATCAAACGCTCCCACTCGAGGTACTCCTCGGGTTCTTGAGTCCCATAGAAAGGAATCTCGTGGTCGATGTCGAGGTCGTAGTAGCTCGTGGAAGTCGCGGACTTGAGCTTGGGGAGCTTCTCTTGAGCGTAGTTTTGGGGTGCTTGTTGGCGAAGATGCCGAATATCCGGCGAAGATGCCTTGAAATCGCTTGGCGAAGATGCCAAGGGAGATGGTGAAGTCGTTGAGCGTTTGTTGGTGTTGAGCTCTTGACCTTCACGTTCTTGGTGGTGATGGTGTCGATGCCGATGTGATCTTGCCGGAGATGGTCGCTCGGAAGGATGTGCTCTTGAGCGTCTTCTCGAAGATGAGGAAGATCGCTTGTAGGACTTGATGAGGGATTTGATCTCCTCCATTTTAGCTTGCATCTTGGCGTCGTAGTTGTTTTCCATGGCATCGAACTCATCGTTGTTGTTGTAGACCGAAGATGAAATGCCTTGCCTATCCATCACAAGACTCGAGTAGAGGTGAGTAGGAAATGAGATAAACAATACCAAGTTACCTTTTCCCAAAGTTGAGGGTGTATCCCGTTTCACTCAATGTGAGATGAAAGAATAGTGGAATTGGTACCGGACTTGTTCACTCACACCTATCAAGTAAAGCTTATGGTAGAGCTCGGTGAGGATAGTGGCACAAAAATTTGATGCAAAATGTTAGCAAGAGTCAATAATGTTGAAAGAGATTCACAAATTCGCAAGCGAAACAAATGGACCAATAGCAATATGTGGCACATGGAAACACACACACGGATAGATAAATGGGGCCATGCAACCAAGGAATGAGCTCAAAATGTGGAATCCACCAAAACGCTCGTGTTGCACAACTCAAGAGAGACGCTAGCACGATTGCTCAATAGGCGGATACGACACTTGTGCACAACCTATAAGATGCAAAATGGATAACTTTCTATCCCAAGTATGCTATATATGTATGGTTCCCGGTGTTTCTCACACAATGATCCAAGATGATCAAGTATGATACCATATGATGTATTGTGGTATGATGCTATGGCTCTTGCTTACCAGCTCTTTGCTCTCTCTCTTTCTTTGCTTAAAAGCTTATTCTCTTTTTTTTTCTTTGGCCACTTTGCACAATGCACAAACCAAGATAGCAATTATGTATATGCGGGAACAAACTTGAGACACAATGGATGATATGATACCAATATGATATGGTATGGTATGTAATGGAAGGTATGATCACTAATGTGCACAAGTAACGTTACCGGCACTACTCAAATGGCTAGTCTCGATAGGCAAATGCTTGTAAAAGTAAGGCTAGGGGTTAACAATGCAATAGCAAGGGAATATACAATGGAGGGATACCACGATACCAAGATGATATGGAGGTTACCGTCCGGCGATGATGAGTAGCGGTGTTCTTGATGTAGATACCAAGATGATGGAGACTCGTCCCTAAGTGGCGAAACACCTTAGGAAGCGGAAAAACCGCGAACTCAAAATCTCAAGCGTCAAATGTCAAAATGGTGGTAGCGGGAATGCGGTGGTGGTTTGCACTTGGCAATGCGGAAGTGGAATGATGGGCTATACACGTGTCGAAGTTGAAGTTGCCGTCCCTAAGTAGCCGAAACACCTTAGGAGACACAAGCCACAACTCAAACAAGCTCAAACAACTATTGGGTTAAGTTGGGGGTGGCGGAAGTGTATGGTGGGCACGTCTATGCGGAAGTTATGGTGGTGGTGGTTGATGAAGAAGCAATCGTCCCTAAGTAGCCGAAACACCTTAGGAGACTCGAATCACTACTCAAGCAACCACTAACGCTATGGGGAACAAAATGGGTTAGAGTTGCGGAAGTCGGTGGTGGCTATCACGGATGATATGGTGGAAGGCCTAGGCAAACTTGCCAAATTTTCAAAAATTTGATGGAGTCAAATGGTGGTGGTAGTATTTTTGTGGGAAGGGAATGTCAATAGCTTCAAAACCTTGAGCTAAAGAACGTCAAAATCGGACTCGGATGAATTAGTTATGGACAAAGCGGTGAAAGCGGAAAAACTGAAGTCTCGGGGCCGGATATCCGGGGTTGAGCCCGGATTTCCGGGGCTGTCTGTCGAACCGAGCAGATTTGGTGCTCCAGGCCCGGATGTCCGGCTTGGGGCCGGATGTCCGGCCGGATGGCCCGGATGTCCGCCCGAGGCTGGATGTCCGCCCGACGATTCGAGATCTCGTTTGGGCGGAAATTTTCGAATTGGGGGCGGAAATTGATGATTTCAAGGTCAAAATTGAAGAGATTTCGTGGATGGAAAGTGGGGAAACTTGGGGAAATGCTAGATCCACTCGAAACCAAGCAAATCCATGGACCAAAATCAACAAAACATCATCAAAACTAACAAATCACAAAAAAAATTTGGGGCTATTTTTGGTGGGGATTTTCGGATTTAGGACGAAATCAACAAAATCAAGCTAGAAAAAGAGGGTAGGGGCTCCAAAAGCGTGATCAACCTAAGCTCGATCCATAGATGATGTGAGGCGGAACCCTACGTGGACGATCTTTCACGTTGGAGGCGGATCCTACGGGGAATCACGATGAACACGGGGAAGAACGGAGGGAAATCACAAGGGGAAACACTCAAGAACAAGTCCAATCACACATCCACTAGACAATCAAACACACAAGATCCACAAGGTACATGAACAACAAAAGGAAAGATACAAGGTAAGGTTCATGATGAGGACATCAATACCATTGTTACACCCACAGCCCCTGCTGCTATACATACTGGACCAATTACTAGAGCTCGCGCACGCCAATTGAATTATCAGGTACTTTCGTTTCTTGGTAACGATTCCAATGTTCATGAGAATATGATGCTGCCTAAATTGGATACATTTGTTTTGCTTACAAATGAAGGGCCTACCAAGGACAAGAAAGATGAACCTTGGAGCAAGTTCAAGCCTGGAGATGTTGGCATGCGCAAGGGGAACAAGAACGGAGTTACAAGTGATGATTCCAGGGCTTTGAAGCCACCCTAATGAGAGCATGAGGCCTTGGACGAAATATACAAGATGCCACTTCATAATATTCGTCCATAGGCTATTCTAGGTGCTGCGTCACCTTATTATTGGGCCGGGCCCATGTAATTTCGAAATACTTAAGTATAGGCTGTTTTTAGAGTCCGTATGTGTGGGGAAACAAGAGTTAGGGTTGGTTTGGACCCCTCCCTCAAGGGCCACGAAATTCCCTCCTCTTCCTCCATATATACAGCCCTTAGGCGTCGTTTAGACTTTGGGTTTTGTTTAGATTAAAAGTTCGCCATAGCTGCAACTTCGCGTGCCGTTTGTGTTCAACGACCGGACAAAGGCGTCCACAGAACCCCACCTTGATCAATAAAGCTTTCATCTTATATTCGTAATATCCAGATTGCAATCTCGGTTTCTTGCTTGTTCTTCGTTTGCTCGCAGGAAGCAGACCCTCGTGGTCGGAGTTGATCGTGCTCGGCGTGGTTAATAACCTCTCGGAGTTGGTTTAGCGATTGCTAAGGTGCGGCGTCCTCGACGTTCGTAGTCGGATCGTCAAGTCGACTTCCTCCAAAGCGAAAACCAACATCTCATCGAAAGGCGGGACACCTTTGCCTATATCAAGTGGTATCAGATTTTCAGGTTGCTCGGTGAGATTTTACAGTTTTTCGTAGATTAGATCGAGTCTGTTCTTCATACCTAAAGTCCACGAAAAAGCCACAAAAAAAATTTAGGGTTAGTTCATCATATCCGAACCAATCTGAGCCTTTGCATAATCTTTTTAGGGTTTTTGCTTTGTTGAATTTGCGGTTGCAACGTCGTGTCAAGTTGCTGGTCTTAGAGTCTAGTCTTTTAGAGTTTCGAGTTCTGGTCATAAGTTGTCACGCCGCCGCCGCACCATCATCATCGCCTGGCCATCTACCACCAATCTGTCTCCATATACCACCACCGCTGCCATATACCACCACCATATATCCACCACCAATCCGAGTTCTTCTCATATTAGGTTTGTTTTCGAGATCCATCTAGTTTCCGATTCGTGTTTCCTGGCCGGAGTAGGTTTCGGAAACCACCCTCCGTTAGGCCCAAAATTTTCGAAACCGCACTTGTCGAAAAATTTTACGGCTATCCTATTTTTAGGTGTTTCTAAGCGTATTGAGGCGGTCGCCATTATAGAAAGTTTTTTTGACCCGTTTCCGGTTTTGGGAGGCGTTCGAAAAAAAAAAAATTGGTCGAAAAAATTCCGTGCCCATCATGTCATTTTGACCTTGTAAGATTTTTTAGACACTCGCCATTATATTGATTTTTCGCACAAAAAAAAAAGAGCAGCGCAAAAAAAAAGCAGCGCAAAAAAAAAAAGAGCGAAAAAAAAAATCCAGAGTGTGCTTTTCCGGTTTTTGCGTGCAGCGCCGTGATTTTGTTAGTGTGCTAGGCTCGCGTCTCTATACGGTCTAGCCTAGGACCAGACCTGATCACGTCGTTGAGCGTTCATTCAACTTTGCATCTCTGAATTGATTATTCTTGACCCTTTTGCTACCATATTATAAGCCTTCCCAGCTCCACATACATCTACATCGTCGTTTGACTCTCCACAGTAATCGCTCTATCCATGCTTTGAGAGTTTTGACTACATCGGTTGCCGATCACCGCCTGCTGCTGGTAAGAACTGGTAAGAATTTGAGATTTGCTTGACGGATTTGTGACTGTCCACCACACCACCACCACCACTTCCTAGTAGTTTGTCGAATCATATTCTTGTGTGTTTCTATTCTGCTAACCATGGCGGGATCACAAGCCAGCGAGACCGACCGGGAGAACATGACAAACAAAGCGCTACATGATAAGTTTCAACAAATGATGAGTGGGCAGGTGGAAGATGTTCTAAATAGATTTGAAGAGGCCATGGAGAAGATAGATGGCATTGAGAAGGCGTTGAAACAAAGCTCGATAACAAGTTTAATGAATTGCTCATGCGTCTACCACCACCACCACCGCTGCACCTAATGCACCTCTACAACAACAACAACGACTACCTCCACATCACGAAGCAGCCCTCCGCCGAAGCGAGCCGTGTCCCTCTTGACTGGCCAAGCTGCTTTGGTCTTCTGTTGATACTTCTGTGGCTCCTGCTGGCGATGTGGGGGAGGATGATTATGTGAGAGAGTACGAGGATGAGGTTGATCAACTTGAACTACGTGCATGTGCAACCACCAGCACCACAACCACCCGTCGTCCACATGCAAATAATGGCAATGTTAGGGCTCCCCCTCAGTGCGAGATCATGACCATCTCCCTAAACTGAAGTTGAATATTCCACCATTTGAGGGTAGATATGTTCACGATCTATATCTTACTTGGGAGTTAGAAACTGAACAACGATTTACATGTTTACAATATCACGAGGAGAGGCGTGTTCCGCTGCTGTTTGTGCTTTCACTAGCTTTGCATGTGTTTGGTGGTGCGAACATTGTAGATTATATCCTGTTCCAGCTACTTGGACTGCTTTGAAAACTGCTATGCGTACTCGTTGGGTTCCACCATATTATCAACGTGAATTACTTCAAAAATTGCAGCGCTTAAGACAAGGAAAAAATTCGGTAGAAGAATATTATCAGGAATTACAAACTGACTTGATTAGATGTGGTATTGTTGAGGAGAATGAAGCTATGCTTGCACGTTTTACGGGTGGATTAAATAGAGATATTCAGACCATTCTAGACTACAAGGATTATACTAATATCACTCGATTATTCCATCTTGCTTGTAAAGCTGAGCGTGAAGTGCAGGATCGGCAGGCGTTGGCGGCGGACTAACTTTTCTCGCAGGTCGACCTTCATCATGGACACCACGTGCATCCTCTACTTCCACACGTTCTACTACACGGCACCTCCATCGGCTGCCACCTCCAACCGTGATACAAGCGGGCACAACCACCACTATACGCCAAGAGCACACTGCTTTGGGCCTACAGAGCTCTTCTTCTTCCATGGCGTCAACAGGACACACAAGTGATATTATTTGTCGTCGTTGTAAGGGAAGAGGACACTTTGCGAGAGAATGCCAATCTCAGCGTGTGATGATTGCTCACGAGGATGGTGGGTATGAGTCCACTAGTGACTATGATGAAGAGACTTTGGCTCTTATTACGCATGAAGAACACGGTGGAGAGGATTACGATCATGAGACGCAATACATGGCTCTTTGAAGATCTTGACAGGTATGAATGTTTAGTTGCTCAACGTGTTTTGAGTGTGCGAGTTACACAAGTGAGCAAAATCAGAGGCATAACTTGTTCCATACAAAGGGAGTTGTGAAGGAGCGTTCTATTCAGCGTCATCATAGATGGAGGGAGCTGCAACAACTTGGCTAGCATGGATATGGTGGAGAAGCTTTCTCTCACCACAAGACCACATCCACATCCTTACTACATCCAATGGTTCAACAACAGCGGCAAGGTTAAGGTAACACGTCTTTGTTAGGTGTGTATTTTAGTATCTCTACATATCTTGATTATGTTGATTGTGATGTGGTACCTATGCAAGCATGTTCCTTATTACTTGGTAGACCATGGCAATTTGATAAAAATTCTGTACACCATGGTAGAAACAATCAGTATACTCTTGTTCACAAGGATAAAAATATTACTTTGCTTCCTATGACTCTGATTCAATTTTGAAAGATGATATTACTAGAGCTAATAAAGCAAAACAGGAGAAAAATAAGAGTGAAAATCAGATTGTGGCAAAAGAATTTGAGCAACAAAAGAAGCCTAATAATAAACCATCTAATGTTGCTACTGAAATTAAACTCAAAAGTGCATGTTTACTTGCCACCAAATCTGATATTGAGGAGCTAGATTCTAGCAAATCTGTTTGCTAAGCTTTTTTGTGCAAAGAGGCAATATTTTCATTCGAGGGCGTGCCTTCCTCTTTGCCCCTACTTGTCACTAACATTTTGCGGGAGTTCGTGGCGTCTTCCCACAAGGCGTGCCACCGGGATTACCACCTATTCGAGGGATTGAGCATCAAATTGACTTAATTCCGGTGCGTCGCTACCAACCGTGCACCATACCGTACCAATCCGGAGGAGACGAAGGAGATTATGCGTCAAGTACAGGAGCTGCTCGACAAAGGTTATATCTGTGAATCTCTTAGTCCTTGTCTGTTCCTATTATACTAGTGCCTAGAAAGGATGGTGCGTCGGCGTATGTGTGTTGATTGTAGAGGCATTAATAATATTACTATTCGTTATCGTCATCCTATTCCTAGGCTAGATGATATGCTTGATGAATTGAGTGGCTCTACAATATTCTCCAAAGTTGATTTGCGTAGTGGATACCATCAAATTCGTATGAAATTGGGAGATGAATGGAAAACAGCATTTAAAACTAAGTTTGGTTTATATGAGTGGTTAGTTATGCCTTTTGGGCTAATGCACCTAGTACTTTCATGAGACTAATGAACGAAGTTTTACGTGCATTCATTGGACGATTTGTGGTAGTCTATTTTGATGATATACTGATTTATAGCAAATCTTTGGAAGAACATTTGGAACATTTACGTGCTGTTTTTAATGCTCTACGTGATGCACGTTTGTTTGGTAACCTTGGGAAGTGCACCTTTTGCACCGACCGAGTATCTTTTCTTGGCGATGTTGTTACATCACAGGGAATTGAAGTTGATAAAGCCAAGATTGAAGCTATTGAGAGTTGGCCGCAGCCCAAAACGGTCACACAAGTGAGGAGTTTTCTTGGACTCATTTGGTTTCTATAGGCGTTTTGTGAGAGACTTTAGCACCATTGCTGCACCTGTCAATGAACTTACAAAGAAGGATGTGCCTTTTGTTTGGGGTACTTACGGGAAGAAGCCTTCACGGTATTGAAAGATAAGTTGACACATGCTCCTTTACTCCAACTTCGACTTTAATAAGACTTTTGAGCTTGAATGTGATGCTAGTGGAATTGGATTAGGAGGTGTGTTATTACAAGATGGCAAACCTGTTGCATACTTTTACGAAAAATTGAGTGGGCTTAGTCTGAACTATTCTACTTATGACAAAGAATTATATGCTCTTGTTAGGACTTTAGAGACATGGCAACATTATTTATGGCCCAAAGAATTTGTTATACATTACGATCATGAATCTTTGAAACATATTAAAAGTCAAGCTAAATTGAATCATAGACATGCTAAATGGGTTGAATTCATTGAGACTTTGCCTTATGTCATTAAACACAAGAAGGGTAAAGAAAATGTTATTCTTGATGCTTTGTCTAAATGCTATACTATGCTTTCACAACTTGACTTCAAAATATTTGGTTTAGAGACCATCAAAGATCAATATGTGCATGATGCTGATTTTAAAGATGTAATGCAGAATTGTAAAGAAGGAAGAACATGGAACAAGTTCGTTATTAATGATGGTTTTGTGTTCCGTGCTAACAAGCTATGCATTCCTGCTAGCTCTGTTCGTCTTTTGTTGTTGCAGGAGGCGCATGGAGGAGGATTAATGGGACACTTTGGCGTGAAGAAGACGGAGGATATACTTGCTACACATTTCTTTTGGCCAAAGATGAGACGGGATGTTGAGCGTTTTGTTGCTCATTTGCACTACATGTCAAAAAGCTAAGTCACGACTCAATCCTCATGGTTTATATATGCCTTTGCCTGTACCTAGTGTTCCTTGGGAGGATATATCTATGGACTTTGTTTTAGGTTTGATAGAGGCAAAGGTGTCCCGATGTTTCGATGAGATGGTGGCTATCGTTTCTGTGGGAGTCGACCTTGACGATCCGACTATGAACGTGCGAGACGTCGCGCCTTAGCAATCGCTAAACCAACTTCCGAGGGTTATTGACCACGCCGGAGCACGATCATCCTGACCACGAGGGCCTGTTTCCTGCGAGCAATCGATGATATAGCAATAAACTGAGATTGATATCTGAATATTGCTATTATAAGATGAAAGCTTTATTGATCAAGGTGGGGTTCTGTGGCGCCTTTATGCAGTCGTTGAACACAAACGAAGTACGCGAAGTTGCATCTATGGCGAACTTTTAATCTAAACAAAACCCAAGGTCTAAACGGTGCCCTAAGGGCTGTATATATGGAGGAAGAGGGGGGGAATTTCGTGGCCCTTGGTGGAGGGGTCCGAAATCAACCCTAACTCTTGTTTCCCCACACATACGGACTCTAAAACAGCCTATACTTAAGTATTTCGAAATTACATGGGCCTGGCCCAATAATAAGGTGACGTGACACCTAGAATAGCCTATGGACGCATATTATGAAGTGGCATCTTGTATATTTCGTCCAAGGCCTCATGCACTCATTAGGGTGGCTTCAAAGTCCTGGAATCATCACTTGTAACTCCGTTCTTGTTCTCCTTGCATGCCAACATCTCCATGCTTGAACTTGCTCCAAGGTTCATCTTTCTTGTCCATGGTAGGCCCTTCATTTGTAAGCAAAACAAATGTATCCAATTTAGGCAGCATCATATTCTCATGAACATTGGAATCGTTACCAAGAAGCGAAAGTACCGATAATTCAATTGGCGTCGTGAGCTCTAGTAATTGGTCCATATGTATAGCCTTGAGGGCTATGGGTGTAACAATGGTATTGATGTCCTCATCATCCTCCCTTCTTGAAATGAAGTCGTCCTCGTGGAAGCTCATCTTCCTCACCCAAATAAGGCTTCAAATCTGCAATGTTAAAAGTGGGACTAACCCCAAAATCTGCAGGCAGCTCAAGTTTATATGCATTATCATTTATTTTCTCTAACACCTTAAATGGACCATCATACGTGGCATTAGCTTTGATTTGCGCAATTTAGGAAACCTATCCTTACGCATAAATGTAACCAAACAAGATCTCCGGTGCAAAGACAACATGTTTTCTACCCTTATCTCCGGCAAGTTTATATTTAGCATTCATACGCTCAATGTTTTCCTTAGTTAACTCATGCATTTTTAAAATCAATTCAGCACGTTCTTTAGCATCAAAATTAACCTTCTCCGAAGATGGAAGAGGCAACAAATCAATAGGTGCACGAGGTAGGAAGCCATACACAATTTCAAAAGGGCACATCCTAGTAGTAGAATGCAATGAACGATTATAAGCAAATTCAATATGAGGCAAGCATTCTTCCCACATTTTCTTATTATTCTTCAAAACAGCCCTAAGCATAGTAGACAATGTTCTATTGACTACTTCAGTTTGTCCATCGGTTTGGGGGTGACAAGTAGTACTAAAAAGCAGTTTAGTCCCCAACTTAGCCCATAAACATCTCCAAAAGTGGCTAAGAAATTTAGTATCACGATCTGAAACAATAGTATTTGGCACACCATGCAAGCGAATAATTTCACGAAAGAACAAATCAGCAACATTAACAACATCATCGCTTTTATGACATGGTATAAAGTGTGCCATTTTCGAGAATCTATCCACGACAACAAATATGCTATCCCTCCCTTCTTTGTTCGAGGTAAACCTAAAACAAAGTCCATAGATATATCCTCCCAAGGAATACTAGGCACGAGCAAAGGCATATATAAACCATGAGGATTGAGTCGTGACTTAGCTTTTTAACGGTAGTGCAGCGAGCAACAAAACGCTCAACATCCCGTCTCATCTTTGGCCAAAAGAAATGTGTAGCAAGTATATCCTCCGTCTTTTTTGACGCCAAAGTGTCCCATTAAGCCTCCTCCATGCGCCTCCTGCAACAACAAAAGACGAAACGAGCTAGCAGGAATGCATAGCTTGTTAGCACGGAACACAAAACCATCATTAATAACGAACTTGTTCCATGTTCTTCCTTCTTTACAATTCTGCATTACATCTTTAAAATCAGCATCATGCACATATTGATCTTTGATGGTCTCCAAACCAAATATTTTGAAGTCAAGTTGTGAAAGCATAGTATATCGACGAGACAAAGCATCAGCAATAACATTTTCTTTACCCTTCTTGTGTTTAATGACATAAGGGAAAGTCTCAATGAATTCAACCCATTTAGCATGTCTACGATTCAGTTTAGCTTGACTTTTAATATGTTTCAAAGATTCATGATCAGAATGTATAACAAATTCTTTGGGCCATAAATAATGTTGCCATGTCTCTAAAGTCCGAACAAGAGCATATAATTCTTTGTCATAAGTAGAATAGTTCAGACTAGGCCCACTCATTTTTTCAGAAAAGTATGCAACAGGTTTGCCATCTTGTAATAACACACCTCCTAATCCAATTCCACTAGCATCACATTCAAGCTCAAAAGTCTTATTAAAGTCGGGAAGTTGGAGTAAAGGAGCATGTGTCAACTTATCTTTCAATACCGTGAAGGCTTCTTCACATGCGGTACCCCAAACAAAAGGCACATCCTTCTTTGTAAGCTCATTGAGAGGTGCAGCAATGGTGCTAAAGTCTCTCACAAAACGCCTATAGAAACCAGCGAGTCCAAGAAAACTCCTCACTTGTGTGACCGTTTTGGGCTGCGGCCAACTCTCAATAGCTTCAATCTTGGCTTTATCAACTTCAATTCCACGTGGAGTAACAACATAGCCAAGAAAAGATACTGGTCGGTGCAAAAGGTGCACTTCCCAAGGTTACCAAACAAGCGTGCATCACGTAGAGCATTAAAAACAGCACGTAAATGTTCCAAATGTTCTTCCAAAGATTTGCTATAAATCAGTATATCATCAAAGTAAACTACCACAAATCGTCCAATGAAAGCACGTAAAACTTCGTTCATTAATCTCATGAAAGTACTAGGTGCATTAGTTAACCCAAAAGGCATGACTAACCACTCATATAATCCAAACTTAGTTTTAAATGCTGTTTTCCATTCATCTCCCAATTTCATACGAATTTGATGGTATCCACTCATAAATCAACTTTGGAGAATATTGTAGAGCCACTCAATTCATCAAGCATATCGTCTAGCCTAGGAATAGGATGGCGATAACGAATAGTAATATTATTAATGCCTCTACAATCAACACACATACGCCGACGTACCATCCTTTTTAGGCACTAGTATAATAGGAACAGCACAAGGACTAAGAGATTGGCGTATATAACCTTTGTCGAGCAGCTCTGTACTTGACGCATAATCTCCTTCGTCTCCTCCGGATTGGTACGGTATGGTGCACGGTTGGGTAGCGATGCACCGGGAATTAAGTCAATTTGATGCTCAATCCCTTGAATAGGTGGTAATCCGGTGGCACGTCTTGTGGGAAGGCGTCGGCGAACTCCTGCAAAATGTTAGTGACAATGAGGGGCAAAGAGGAAGGCACGTCCTCGAATGAAAATAATGCCTCTTTGCACACAAAAGCATAGCAAACAGATTTGCTAGAATCTAGCTCATCAATATCAGATTTGGTGGCAAATAAACATGCACTTTTCAGTTTAATTTCGGAAGCAACATTAGATGGTTTATTATTAGGCTTCATTTGTTGCTCAAATTCTTTTGCCACAATCTGATTTTCACTCTTATTTTTCTCCTGTTTTGCTTTATTAGCTCTATTAATATCATCTTTCAAAATGGAATCAGGAGTCATAGGAAGCAAAGTAATATTTTTATCCTTGTGAACAAGAGTATCTTGATTGTTTCTACCATGGTGTACAGAATTTTATCAAATTGCCATGGTCTACCAAGTAATAAGGAACATGCTTGCATAGGTACCACATCACAATCAACATAATCGGTATATGTAGAGATACTAAAATACACACGAACAAAGACGTGTTATCTTAACCTTGCAATTTGTTGTTGAACCATTGGATGTAGTAAGGATGTGGATGTGGTCTTGTGGTGAGAGAAAGCTTCTCCACCATATCCATGCTAGCCAAGTTGTTGCAGCTCCCTCCATCTATGATGGCGCTTGAATAGAACGTTCCTTCACAACTCCCTTTGTATGGAACAAGTTATGTCGCTGATTTTGCTCGACTTGTGTAACCTGCACACTCAAAACATGTTGAGCAACTAAACATTCATACTGTCAAGCATCTTGACAGCCATGTATTGCGTGTCATGATCAGAATCATCTCCACCGTGTTCTTCATGTGTAATAAGAGCCAAAGTCTCTTCAACATAGTCACTAGCGGACTCATACCCACCATCCTCAGAAGCAATCATCACACGCTGATATTGGCATTCTCTCAAAATGTCCTCTTCCCTTACAACGACGACAAATGATATCACTTGTGTGCCCTGTTGACGCCATGGAAGAAGAAGAGCTACTGTGTAGGCCCAAAGGTGTGCTCTTGGCGGATAGTGGTGGTTGTGCCTGCTTTCTTGTATCACGGTTGGAGGTGGCAGCCGACGGAGGTGCCTGTGTAGTAGAACGTATGGAAGTAGATGATGCACGTGGTGTCCATGATGAAGGTCGACCTGCAGAAAAGTTAGTTCGCGCCAACGCCTGACGATCCTGCACTTCACGTTCAGCTTTACAAGCAAGATGGAATAATCGAGTGATATTATTATAATCCTTGTAGTCTAGAATGGTGCGAATCTCTCTATTTAATCCACCTTAAAACGTGCAAGCATAGCTTCATTCTCCTCAACAATACCACATCTAATCAAGCCAGTTTGTAATTCCACGATAATATTCTTCACCGAATTTTTCCTTGTCTTAAGCGCTGCAATTTTTGAAGTAATTCACGTTGATAATATGGTGGAACCCAACGAGTACGCATAGCAGTTTTCAAAGCAGCCCAAGTAGCTGGAACATGATATAATCTACAATGTTCAGACCACCAAACACATGCAAAGCTAGTGAAAGCACAAACAGCAGCAGGAACATGTCTCTCCTCAGGATATTGTAAACATGTAAATCGTTGTTCAGTTTCTAACTCCCAAGTAAGATATATATCAGGAACATATCTACCCTCAAATGGTGGAATATTCAATTTTAGTTTAGGGAGATGGTCATGATCTTGTACCAAGGGGAGCCGAACATTGCCATTATTTGCATGTGGACGACACGGTGGTTGTGGTGCCGGTGGTTGCACGTAGTTACGATGTTGATCAACCTCATCCTCATAATCTCTCACATAATCATCCTCCCCACCGCAGCAGCAGGAGCCACGAAGTATCAACAGAAAGACCAGCAGCTTGGCGGTGAAGAGGGACACGGAAGCTTCGGCGGAGGGCTGTTTCGCGATGTGGAGGTAGTCGTTGTTGTTGTAGTAGAGGTGCGTTAGGTGTCACGGTGGTGGTGGTGGTAGACGCAGCTGAGCAATTCATTAAACTTGTTATCGAGCTTTGTTTCGAACGCCTTCTCAATGCCATCTATCTTCTCCATGGCCTCTTGAAATCTATTTAGCACATCGTCCACCTGCCCACTCATCATTTGTTGAAACTTATCATGTAGCGCTTTGTTTGTCATGTTCTCCCGGTCGGTCTAAATCGGCTTGTGATCCTGCCATGGTTAGCGACAATAGAAACACACAAGAATATGATTCGACAGACTACTAGGAAGTGGTGGTGGTTGTGTGGTGGGCGAGTCACAAATCCGTCAAGCAAATCTCAAATTCTTACCAGTTCTTACCCAAAGAAGAAAGCGGTGATCGGCAACCGATGTAGTCAAAACTCTCAAAGCTTGGATAGAGCGATTACCGGGGAGAGTCAAACGCACGATGTAGATGTATGTGGAGCTGGGAAGGCTTATAATATGGTAGCAAAAGGGTCGACAATAATCAATTCAGAGATGCAAAGTTGAATAAACGCTCAACGACAGATCTTGTCTTTGGTCCTAGGCTAGACCGTGCTAGAGACGCGAGCCTAGAACACTAACAAAATCACGGCATCAAGACGTAAACAAGGGAAAAGCACACTCTGGATTTTCTTTTTCGCTCTTTTTTTTTTGCTTTTTTTTTTTGCTGCTTTTTTTTTTGCGAAAAATCACTATAATGGCGAGTGTCTCAAAACTCTTCCGAGGTCAAATCGACAGGATGGGCACGAAAAAAATTTCGACCAATATTTTTTTTTGACCGCGGACCCAAAAAGCGGAAACGGGTCAAAAAACTTTCTATAACGGTGACTGTCTCAATACACTTAGAAACACTTAAAAACAGGATAGCCGTAAAATTTTTCGACAAGTGCGTTTCGGAAAATTTTGGGCCTAAACGGAGGTGGTTTCAGACTCTTTTTTTTTCCGAAACCTACTCCGCAAGGAAACACGAATCGGAAACTAGATGGATCTCGAAAACAAACCTAATATGAGAAGAACTCGGATTGGTGGTGGATATATGGTGGTGGTATATGAGCGGTGGTGGTATATGGCAGCGGTGGTGGTATATGGCTACGGATTGGTGGTGGATAAGAAGGGTGGTAGATGGCAAGGCGATGATGATGGTGCGGCGGCGGCGTGACAACTTATGACCAACTCGAAACTCTAAAAGACTAGACTCTAAGACCAGCAACTTGACACGACGATGCAACCGCAAATTCAACAAAGCAAAAACCCCAAAAAGATTATGCGAAGGCTCAGATTGGTTCGGATATGATGAACTAACCCTAATTTTTTTTTGTGGCTTTTTCGTGGACTGTAGGTATGAAGAACAGACTCGATCTAATCTACGAAAAACTGTAAAATCTCACCGAGCAACCTGAAAATCTGATACCACTTGATAGAGGCAAAGGTGTCCCGATGTTTCGATGAGATGGTGGCTATCGTTTACGTGGGAGTCGACCTTGACGATCCGACCATTTAACGTCGAGACGTCGCGCTTAGCAATCGCTAAACCAACTTCCGAGGGTTATTGACCACGCCGAGCACGATCAACTCCGACCACGAGGGCCTGCTTTCTCGCGAGCAAACGAAGAACAAGCAAGAAACTGAGATTGCAATCTGAATATTGCGAATATAAGATGAAAGCTTTATTGATCAAGGTGGGGTTACATGACGCCTTTGTCCGGTCGTTGAACACAAACGGCACGCGAAGTTGCAGCTATGGCGAACTTTTAATCTAAACAAAACCCAAGGTCTAAACGGTGCCCTAAGGGCTGTATATATGGAGGAAGAGGGGAATTTCGTGGCCCTTGGTGGAGGGGTCGAAATCAACCCTAACTCTTGTTTCCCCACACATACGGACTCTAAAACAGCCTATACTTAAGTATTTCGAAATTACATGGGCCTGGCCCAATAATAAGGTGACGCAGCACCTAGAATAGCCTATGGACGCATATTATGAAGTGGCATCTTGTATATTTCGTCCAAGGCCTCATGCACTCATTAGGGTGGCTTCAAAGTCCTGGAATCATCACTTGTAACTCCGTTCTTGTTCTCCTGCGCATGCCAACATCTCCATGCTTGAACTTGCTCCAAGGTTCATCTTTCTTGTCCATGGTAGGCCCTTCATTTGTAAGCAAAACAAATGTATCCAATTTAGGCAGCATCATATTCTCATGAACATTGGAATCGTTACCAAGAAACGAAAGTACCTGATAATTCAATTGGCGTGCGCGAGCTCTAGTAATTGGTCCAGTATGTATAGCCGCAGGGGCTGTGGGTGTAACAATGGTATTGATGTCCTCATCAAGGTTTACCTCGAACAAAGAAGGGGAGGGATAGCATATTTGTTGTCGTGGATAGATTCTCGAAAATGGCACACTTTATACCATGTCATAAAAGCGATGATGCTGTTAATGTTGCTGATTTGTTCTTTCGTGAAATTATTCGCTTGCATGGTGTGCCAAATATTATTGTTTCAGATCGTGATACTAAATTTCTTAGCCACTTTTGGAGATGTTTATGGGCTAAGTTGGGGACTAAACTGCTTTTTAGTACTACTTGTCACCCCCAAACTGATGGACAAACTGAAGTAGTCAATAGAACATTGTCTACTATGCTTAGGGCTGTTTTGAAGAATAATAAGAAAATGTGGGAAGAATGCTTGCCTCATATTGAATTTTTCTTATAATCGTTCATTGCATTCTACTACTAAGATGTGCCCTTTTGAAATTGTGTATGGCTTCCTACCTCGTGCACCTATTGATTTGTTGCCTCTTCCATCTTCGGAGAAGGTTAATTTTGATGCTAAAGAACGTGCTGAATTGATTTTAAAAATGCATGAGTTAACTAAGGAAAACATTGAGCATATGAATGCTAAATATAAACTTGCTTTGGAGATAAGGGTAGAAAAATGTTGTCTTTGCACTGGAGATCTTGTTTGGTTACATTTGCGTAAGGATAGGTTTCCTAATTTGCATAAATCAAAGCTAATGCCACGTCTTGATGGTCCATTTAAGGTGTTAGAGAAAATAAATGATAATGCATATAAACTTGAGCTGCCTGCAGATTTTGGGGTTAGTCCCACTTTTAACATTGCAGATTTGAAGCCTTATTTGGGTGAGGAAGATGAGCTTCCGTCGAGGACGACTTCATTTCAAGAAGGGGAGGATGATGAGGAAATCAATACCATTGTTACACCCACAGCCCCTGCTGCTATACATCTTGGACCAATTACTAGAGCTCGCAAGACGCCAATTGAATTATCGGTACTTTCGCTTTCTTGGTAACGATTCCAATGTTCATGAGAATATGATGCTGCCTAAATTGGATACATTTGTTTTGCTTACAAATGAAGGGCCTACCATGGACAAGAAAGATGAACCTTGGAGCAAGTTCAAGCTCGGAGATGTTGGCATGCTAAGGGGAACAAGAACGGAGTTACAAGTGATGATTCCAGGACTTTGAAGCCACCCTAATGAGAGCATGAGGCCTTGGACGAAATATACAAGATGCCACTTCATAATATTCGTCCATAGGCTATTCTAGGTGCATGCGTCACCTTATTATTGGGCCGGCCCATGTAATTTCGAAATACTTAAGTATAGGCTGTTTTAGAGTCCGTATGTGGGGAAACAAGAGTTAGGGTTGGTTTCGGACCCCTCCTCAAGGGCCACGAAATTCCCTCCTCTTCCTCCATATATACAGCCCTTAGGGCGTCGTTTAGACTTTGGGTTTTGTTTAGATTAAAAGTTCGCCATAGCTGCAACTTCGCGTGCATTTCGTTTGTGTTCAACGACTGCACAAAGGCGCCACGTAACCCCACCTTGATCAATAAAGCTTTCATCTTATATTCGCAATATCCAGATTGCAATCTCAGTTTCTTGCTTGTTGCGTTTGCTCGCAGGAAATGCAGACCCTCGTGGTCAGGTTGATCGTGCTCCGGCGTGGTCAATAACCTCTCGGAGTTGGTTTAGCGATTGCTAAGGCGCGACGTCCTCGCACGTTCGTAGTCGGATCGTCAAAGTCTACTTCCTCCAAAGCGAAAACCAACATCTCATCGAAAGACGGGACACCTTAGCCTCTATCAGTTCATCTCCGAGAGGAGGTCTTGATGGGGTCCACCCTAGAAGGGGGTCTTGAATCCGCTTGGGGGATCTTCTCCGAAGAGGTCCTGGGCTCCGAGGAGAAGTAACCAAGTGGATGAGCAAGGCTCTCACACAAACATGAGCTAAAACCTAAGCTAACCCTCGAAAGAGGAAGGGGAAGGAGTATATATAGTCTAGGGGGCGAAGGGGTACAAGGGCCTCGGCCCGGATGCACTGCACGCAGGTAGGGGAGGCCGGATGTCCGGGCGTCGGGTCGGATGTCCGGGCTTTCCCGAGACGCCGGATGTCCGGGCTAGCCGGCCGGATGTCCGGGCAGGCGCGGCTGGATCTGCCGATTCGGGTGCGGGGCGCCGGATTTCCGGGCGAGTGGCCGGATATCCGGGGCTTCGTTCGAGGCCGGATGTCCGGGCACGGGGCGGATGTCCGGTCCTGTAGTCTTCTGGCAGGGTTCTTTGTGATGGGCGCCGGATGTCCGGGCTGTGGCGGATGTCCGGCAGGCCGGATGTCCGGCTGTGGCGGATGTCCGGGGCTATGTGGTAGCTCTTCTTCCATCGTCGCTTCGGGCTTCCCTCGCGGATGGTGTAGTCGTTCCTTGGCGCTTGCACTCCTCCTTGACATCCGAGAAGCTCCGACAATACATATGCATGCATACGGGAAGTGTCAAGTAGTATACCATCCTCGAAGGGGTCAAGTGAGCACGTGTAAAGGAGAAGATTCACCTTTGTGTATGTGAAGAAGAGGTCGCACGTGTCACTTGCCGAACGGACTCTTGACATGGTGATGACCGTAGGATGCTCCGCATCAATCCATCTTTTGCTTCTCCTTATGCTAAGTGTTTGACGCATACGTCTTGGGAACAATATTACATCAAGGATGGTTACCTTATGAGAGCTAACAAACTTTGCATTCCCTCTTCGTTTGCTCCTTTTGCAAGAGGCTCATGGAGGCGGACTCATGGGACACTTTGGACGCGACAAGACATTCGCCACGCTCTCCACCAACTACTTTTGGCCCAAGATGTTCATGACGTCTCACGCTTCACCAACCGATGCTATACATGTCGCAAAGCTAAGTCTAAAGCTCAATCCCATGGTCTTTACATGCCTCTCCCTACTCCATATCAACCTTGGGAAGACATTAGTATGGATTTTGTACTTGGTTTGCCTAGGACCCAAAATGGCAAGGATTCCGTCTTTGTTGTTGTGGATAGATTTTCTAAGATGGCACATTTCATACCTTGCAACAAGATAGACGATGCTTCACATGTTGCCAATCTCTTTTGTAGGGAAATCTTGCGACTCCATGGCGTACCAAAGACAATCGTCTCCGATCGTGACGTCAAGTTCTTGAGTTACTTTTGGAAGACCCTATGCGCCAAGCTCGGAATCAAGCTCTTGTTCTCCTCGGCATACCATCCTCAAACCGATGGCCAAACAGAGGTGACGAACCGCACACTATCCACTCTGCTTCGCGTCTTGATAAAGAAGAACATCAAGGAATGGGAAGCATGTCTACCCATCGCCGATGCACGCCTACAATCGTGCAAGACATTCAACTACCGGCAAGTCCCCTTCGAGGTCGTCTACGGTTTCAACCCGTCGTCCCCATTGGACATTCTACCTCTTCCTCTCCAAGAGCGCACCAACATGGATGCAACTGAACGAGCAAGCTACATCAAGAAGATGCACGAAGACACAAGGCACACCATTGAGCGTCTAGTACAACGTCAAGCAAACAAGCTCAACGCCAACAAGCAACCCATCGTCTTCAACATCGGTGATCTCGTGTGGCTACACCTTCGCAAGGACCGCTTCCCCAAAGAACGCAAGTCCAAGCTTCTCCCTCGAGCCGATGGACCTTTCAAGGTGCTAGCATGCTACAACGACAACGCCTACAAGATCGACCTACCTCGAGACAAATACAACGTGAGCGACATCTTCAACGTCAAGGACCTCGCACCATTCCATGGAGATGAAGCTTTTGATCCGAGGTCGGATCTCTCCCAAGGGGGGGGGGAGATGATGCGGAGCATCCCACGATCATCCCCATGGACTTACAACCGTCTCATCAAGAGCCAACAGGACCCATGACACGAGCTAGAGCTAGAGCTCTCGAGAACGAGGTGACCTCTTTCCTTATTGATATCACATATGATCCACTCGAGACATGGCTACTACCTAAGTCCGATATGCTATGCATGATTAGGTGTCAAGGAACCTCTCGAGGGCCTTGCGTGAAGATGGACAAGCCACCAAGTCCGCGGATGAAGAGAACCATCGGAGAAGGCCAAGAGCACCTTCCAGGCCCCGGACATCCGGCCATGGCCCCTGACATCCGGCCCATGCAGCTGCTACCTCAAAAGGAACCAATCTGGCCAAGTCTCCGGGACCCGGACATCCGGCGTCCAAGCCCGACATCCGCCCCAGCCGGATATCCGGGCCCTGACTGAAATCGGCGCCCTTCCCCGATTTGAAGCAGTCGCCCCAGCCGGACATCCGGCCCTTGGCGGACATCCGGCTCTTCCGGAAGCCCCGGATATCCGGCCCTCGCCGGAAATCCGGCCCCATCACCGAGTGCGTGTGGAAGTCCCCTCCTGCCCGGACATCCGGCCCCCTAGCCCGGACATCCGGCGTCTCAGGAAAGCCCGGACGTCCGGCCTCCCCTGCCTGCGCGCAGTGCCTCAGGGCCTTGTCCCTTGTACCCCTTCGCCCGAGACTATATGTACTTGTTCCCTTTCCTCTTTCTAGGGTTAGCATTGGATTAGCTCATATTCTTGTGTGAGAGCCTTTGCTCATCCACTTGGCTACTTCTCCACCGAGGTCAGGTCCTCTCCGGAGAAGATCCCCCAAGCGCTTTCAAGACCCCCTTCTAGGGTGGACCCCCTCAAGGCCTCCTCACGGAGAAGAACGGTCACCGTTTATATCTTACCTTTGTTGATCTTGAATCTTGTGCCACTCTATGTGATCGATAATCTAGCACTTGTGTGATTGATCTCTTGTCGGTTTTGTGATCTCTCTCTCGTTTCCTCCGTGTTTCCCTCGTGTTCTTCCGCGTGTTCCTCGTGATTCCCCGTAGGATCCGCTCCAACGTGAAAGATCGCTCACGTAGGGTTCCACCCTACATCAATAACCTTTGTCAATCAACTCCTGTACTTGACGCATAATCTCCTTCGTCTCCTCTGGATTGGTACGGTATGGTGCACGGTTGGGTAGCGATGCACCGGGAATTAAGTCAATTTGATGCTCAATCCCTCGAATAGGTGGTAATCCCGGTGGCACGTCTTGTGGGAAGACGTCAGCTAACTCCTGCAAAATGTTAGTGACAGCAGGGGGCAAAGAGGAAGGCACGTCCTCGAATGAAAATAATGCCTCTTTGCACACAAAAGCATAGCAAACAGATTTGCTAGAATCTAGCTCATCAATATCAGATTTGGTGGCAAGTAAACATGCACTTTTCAGTTTAATTTCAGCAGCAACATTAGATGGTTTATTATTAGGCTTCATTTGTTGCTCAAATTCTTTTGCCACAATCTGATTTTCACTCTTATTTTTCTCCTGTTTTGCTTTATTAGCTCTATTAATATCATCTTTCAAAATGGAATCAGGAGTCATAGGAAGCAAAGTAATATTTTTATCCTTGTGAACAAGAGTATACTGATTGTTTCTACCATGGTGTACAGAATTTTATCAAATTGCCATGGTCTACCAAGTAATAAGGAACATGCTTGCATAGGTACCACATCACAATCAACATAATCAGCATATGTAGAGATACTAAAATACACACGAGCGATCGTGTTACCTTAACCTTGCCGCTGTTGTTGAACCATTGGATGTAGTAAGGATGTGGATGTGGCCTTGTGGTGAGAGAAAGCTTCTCCACCATATCCATGCTAGCCAAGTTGTTGAACGTTCCTTCACAACTCCCTTTGTATGGAACAAGTTATGCCTCTGATTTTGCTCAGCTTGTGTAACCTGCACACTCAAAACACGTTGAGCAACTAAACATTCATACACTGCCAAAGATCTTCAGCAGCCATGTATTGCGTCTCATGATCGTAATCATCTCCACCGTGTTCTTCATGTGTAATAAGAGCCAAAGTCTCTTCATCATAGTCACTAAGCGGACTCATACCCACCATCCTCAAGAGTAATCATCACTGCTGAGATTGGCATTCTCTCAAGAAAATGTCCTCTTCCCTTACAACGACGACAAATAATATCACTTGTGTGCCCTGTTGACGCCATGGAAGAAGAAGAGCTCTGTGTAGGCCCAGCAGGTGTGCTCTTGGTAGATAGTGGTGGTTGTGTGATAGAGGCAAAGGTGTCCCGATGTTTCGATGAGATGGTGGCTATCGTTTCTGTGGGAGTCGACCTTGACGATCCGACTACGTACGTGCGAGACGTCGCGCCTTAGCAATCGCTAAACCAACTTCCGAGGGTTATTGACCACGCCGAGCACGATCAACCTGACCACGAGGGCCTGTTTCCTGCGAGCAAACGAAGAACAAGCAAGAAACTAAGATTGCAATCTGGATATTGCGAATATAAGAGGAAAGCTTTATTAATGAAGGTGGGGTTACGAGACGCCTTTGGTGCAGTGCGTTGAACACAAACGGCACGCTGTGAAGTTGCAGCTATGGCGAACTTTTGATCTAAACAAAACCCAAAGTCTAAACGACGCCCTAAGGGCTGTATATATGGAGAAAGAGGAGGGAATTTCGTGGCCCTTGAGGGAGGGGTCGAAACCAACCCTAACTCTTGTTTCCCCACACATATGGACTCTAAAACAGCCTACACTTAAGTATTTCGAAATTACATGGGCCTGGCCCAATAATAAGGTGACGCAGCACCTAGAATAGCCTATGGACGAATATTATGAAGTGGCATCTTGTATATTTCGTCCAAGGCCTCATGCTCTCATTAGGGTGGCTTCAAAGTCCTGGAATCATCACTTGTAACTCCGTTCTTGTTTCCCTTGCGCATGCCAACATCTCCATGCTTGAACTTGCTCCAAGGTTCATCTTTCTTGTCCATGGTAGGCCCTTCATTTGTAAGCAAAACAAATGTATCCAATTTAGGCAGCATCATATTCTCATGAACATTGGAATCGTTACCAAGAAAGCGGAAGTACACGATAATTCAATTGGTGTGCATGAGCTCTAGTAATTGGTCCAAGATGTATAGCAGCAGGGGCTGTGGGTGTAACAATGGTATTGATGTCCTCATCATCCTCCCCTTCTTGAAATGAAGTCGCCCTCGACGGAAACTCATCTTCCTCACCCAAATAAGGCTTCAAATCTGCAATGTTAAAAGTGGGACTAACCCCAAAATCTGCAGGCAGCTCAAGTTTATATGCATTATCATTTATTTTCTCTAACACCTTAAATGGACCATCTACACGTGGCATTAGCTTTGATTTGCGCAAATTAGGAAACCTATCCTTACGCAAATGTAACCAAACAAGATCTCCCGGTGCAAAGACAACATGTTTTCTACCCTTATCTCCAGCAAGTTTATATTTAGCATTCATACGCTCAATGTTTTCCTTAGTTAACTCATGCATTTTTAAAATCAATTCAGCACGTTCTTTAGCATCAAAATTAACCTTCTCCGAAGATGGAAGAGGCAACAAATCAATAGGTGCACGAGGTAGGAAGCCATACACAATTTCAAAAGGGCACATCTTAGTAGTAGAATGCAATGAGCGATTATAAGCAAATTCAATATGAGGCAAGCATTCTTCCCACATTTTCTTATTATTCTTCAAAACAGCCCTAAGCATAGTAGACAATGTTCTATTGACTACTTCAGTTTGTCCATCGGTTTGGGGGTGACAAGTAGTACTAAAAAGCAGTTTAGTCCCCAACTTAGCCCATAAACATCTCCAAAAGTGGCTAAGAAATTTAGTATCACGATCTGAAACAATAGTATTTGGCACACCATGCAAGCGAATAATTTCACGAAAGAACAAATCAGCAACATTAACGGCATCATCGCTTTTATGACATGGTATAAAGTGTGCCATTTTCGAGAATCTATCCACGACAACAAATATGCTATCCCTCCCTTCTTTGTTCGAGGTAAACCTAAAACAAAGTCCATAGATATATCCTCCCAAGGAACACTAGGTACAGTAAAGGCATATATAAACCATGAGGATTGAGTCGTGACTTAGCTTTTTGACATGTAGTGCAAATGAGCTACAAAACGCTCAACATCCCGTCTCATCTTTGGCCAAAAGAAATTTGTAGCAAGTATATCCTCCGTCTTCTTCACGCCAAAGTGTCCCATTAATCCTCCTCCATGCGCCTCCTGCAACAAAAAAAGACGAACAGAGCTAGCAGGAATGCATAGCTTGTTAGCACGGAACACAAAACCATCCTTAATAACGAACTTGTTCCATGTTCTTCCTTCTTTACAATTCTGCATTACATCTTTAAAATCAGCATCATGCACATATTGATCTTTGATGGTCTCCAAACCAAATATTTTGAAGTCAAGTTGTGAAAGCATAGTATAGCGACGAGACAAAGCATCAGCAATAACATTTTCTTTACCCTTCTTGTGTTTAATGACATAAGGGAAAGTCTCAATGAATTCAACCCATTTAGCATGTCTACGATTCAGTTCAGCTTGACTTTTAATATGTTTCAAAGATTCATGATCAGAATGTATAACAAATTCTTTGGGCCATAAATAATGTTGCCATGTCTCTAAAGTCCGAACAAGAGCATATAATTCTTTGTCATAAGTAGAATAGTTCAGACTAGGCCCACTCATTTTTTCAGAAAAGTATGCAACAGGTTTGCCATCTTGTAATAACACACCTCTAATCCAATTCCACTAGCATCACATTCAAGCTCAAAAGTCTTATTAAAGTCGGAAGTTGGAGTAAAGGAGCATGTGTCAACTTATCTTTCAATACCGTGAAGGCTTCTTCTGTGCGGTACCCCAAACAAAAGGCACATCCTTCTTTGTAAGTTCATTGAGAGGTGCAGCAATGGTGCTAAAGTCTCTCACAAAGCGCCTATAGAAACCAGCGAGTCCAAGAAAACTCCTCACTTGTGTGACCGTTTTGGGCTGCGGCCAACTCTCAATAGCTTCAATCTTGGCTTTATCAACTTCAATTCCCTGTGGTGTAACAACACAGCCAAGAAAAGATACTCGGTCGGTGCAAAAGGTGCACTTCCCAAGGTTACCAAACAAACGTGCATCACGTAGAGCATTAAAAACAACACGTAAATGTTCCAAATGTTCTTCCAAAGATTTGCTATAAATCAGTATATCATCAAAATAGACTACCACAAATCGTCCAATGAAAGCACGTAAAACTTCGTTCATTAGTCTCATGAAAGTACTAGGTGCATTAGTTAACCCAAAAGGCATGACTAACCACTCATATAAACCAAACTTAGTTTTAAATGCTGTTTTCCATTCATCTCCCAATTTCGCATTTAATTTGATGGTATCCACTATGCAAATCAACTTTGGAGAATATTGTAGAGCCACTCAATTCATCAAGCATATCATCTAGCCTAGGAATAGGATGGCGATAACGAATAGTAATATTATTAATGCCTCTACAATCAACACACATACGCCGACGTACCATCCTTTTTAGGCACTAGTATAATAGGAACAGCACAAGGACTAAGAGATTCGCGTATATAACCTTTGTCGAGCAGCTCACATACTTGAAGCATAATCTCCTTCGTCTCCTCTGGATTGGTACGGTATGGTGCATGGTTGGGTAGCGATGCACCGGGAATTAAGTCAATTTGATGCTCAATCCCTCGAATAGGTGGTAATCCCGGTGGCACGTCTTGTGGGAAGACGTCGTGAACTCTGCAAAATGTTAGTGACAATGAGGGGCAAAGAGGAAGGCACGTCCTCGAATGAAAATAATGCCTCTTTGCACACAAAAGCATAGCAAACAGATTTGCTAGAATCTAGCTCCTCAATATCAGATTTGGTGGCAAGTAAACATGCACTTTTCAGTTTAATTTCAGAAGCAACATTAGATGGTTTATTATTAGGCTTCATTTGTTGCTCAAATTCTTTTGCCACAATCTGATTTTCACTCTTATTTTTCTCCTGTTTTGCTTTATTAGCTCTATTAATATCATCTTTCAAAATTGAATCAGGAGTCATAGGAAGCAAAGTAATATTTTTATCCTTGTGAACAAGAGTATACTGATTGTTTCTACCATGGTGTACAGAATTTTTATCAAATTGCCATGGTCTACCAAGTAATAAGGAACATGCTTGCATAGGTACCACATCACAATCAACATAATCAGCATATGTAGAGATACTAAAATACACACGAACAAAGACGTGTTACCTTAACCTTGCCGCTGTTGTTGAACCATTGGATGTAGTAAGGATGTGGATGTGGTCTTGTGGTGAGAGAAAGCTTCTCCACCATATCCATGCTAGCCAAGTTGTTGCAGCTCCCTCCATCTATGATGACGCTTGAATAGAACGCGTTCCTTCACAACTCCCTTTGTATGGAACAAGTTATGCCTCTGATTTTGCTCAGCTTGTGTAACCTGCACACTCAAAACACGTTGAGCAACTAAACATTCATACTGCCAAGATCTTCAGCTGACCATGTATTGCGTCTCATGATCAGAATCCTCTCCACCGTGTTCTTCATGCGTAATAAGAGCCAAAGTCTCTTCATCATAGTCACTAGCGGACTCATACCCACCATCCTCAGTAGCAATCATCACACGCTGAGATTGGCATTCTCTCAAAGTGTCCTCTTCCCTTACAACGACGACAAATAATATCACTTGTGTGTCCTGTTGACGCCATGGAAGAAGACGAGCTCTGTGTAGGCCAGCGGTGTGCTCTTGGCGAGATAGTGGTGGTTGTGCACGCTTTCTTGTATCACGGTTGGAGGTGGCAGCCACGGAGGTGCCGGTGTAGTAGAACGTGTGGATGTAGATGATTCTCGTTGTGTCCATGATGAAGGTCGACCTGCAGTAAAGTTAGTCCGCCGCCAACGCTCGCCGATCCTGCACTTCACGTTCGCTTTGCAAGCAAGATGGAATAATCGAGTGATATTAGTATAATCCTTGTAGTCTAGAATGGTCTGAATATCTCTATTTAATCCACAGAAAACGTGCAAGCATAGCTTCATTCTCCTCAACAATACCACATCTAATAAAGCCAGTTTGTAATTCACGATAATATTCTTCTACCGATTTTTTCCTTGTCTTAAGCGCTGCAATTTTTGAAGTAATTCACGTTGATAATATGGTGGAACCCAACGAGTACGCATAGCAGTTTTCAAAGCAGCCCAAGTAGTCGGAACAGGATTTAATCTACAATGTTCAGACCACCAAACACATGCAAAGCTAGTGAAAGCACAAACAGCAGCGGGAGCACGTCTCTCCTCAGGATATTGTAAACATGTAAATCGTTGTTCAGTTTCTAACTCCCAAGTAAGATATAGATCAGGAACATATCTACCCTCAAATGGTGGAATATTCAACTTCAGTTTAGGGAGATGGTCATGATCTCGTACCTGAGGGGGAGCCCTAACATTGCCATTATTTGCATGTGGACGACCGGGTGGTTGTGGTGCTGGTGGTTGCACTTGCACGTATTACTGAAGATGATCAACCTCATCCTCGTACTCTCTCACATAATCATCCTCCCCACATCGCCAGCAGGAGCCACCAAGTATCAACAGGCACCAGCAGCTTGGCCAGTTGAAGAGGGACACGGCTCGCTTCGGCGGAGGGCTGCTTCAGCGATGTGGAGGTAGTCGTTGTTGTTGTTGTAGAGGTGCATTAGGTGCAGCCGGTGGTGGTGGTGGTAGACGCAGCGAGCAATTCATTAAACTTGTTATCGAGCTTTGTTTCAACGCCTTCTCAATGCCATCTATCTTCTCCATGGCCTCTTCAAATCTATTTAGCACATCTTCCACCTGCCCACTCATCATCTGTTGAAACTTATCATGTAGCGCTTTGTTTGTCATGTTCTCCCGGTCGGTCTAAATCGGCTTGTGATCCCGCCATGGTTAGCGACAATAGAAACACACAAGAATATGATTGACGGACTACTAGGAAGTGGTGGTGGTGGTGTGGTGGGCGATCACAAATCCGTCAAGCAAATATCAAATTCTTACCGTTCTTACCCAGCGGCGGGCGGTGATCGGCAACCGATGTAGTCAAAACTCTCAAAGCTTGGATACAGCGATTACCGGGAGAGTCAAGCATACGATGTAGATGTATGTGGAGTTGGGAAGGCTTATAATATGGTAGCAAAAGGGTCGACAATAATCAATTCAGAGATGCAAAGTTGAACAAACGCTCAACGACGGTACTGTGCTGGTCCTAGGCTAGACCGTGCTAGAGACGCGAGCCTAGAACACGAACAAAATCACGGCGCTGCACGTAAACAAGGGAAAAGCACACTCTGGAATTTTTTTTTCGCTCTTTTTTTTGCGCTGCTTTTTTTTTTTTTTTTTTTTGCGAAAAATCACTATAATGGCGAGTGTCGAAACTCTTCCTGTGTCAAATCGACGGGATGGGCACGAAATTTTTCGACCAATTTTTTTATCGCCGGACCCAAAAAGCTGGAAACGGGTCAAAAACTTTCTATAACGGGCGTTGTCTCAATACGCTTAGAAACACCTAAAAATAGGATAGCGGAAAAATTTTCGACAAGTGCGTTTTCAAAAATTTTGGGCCTAAGCGGAGGGTGGTTTCAGACCTACTCGGCTAGGAAACACGAATCGGAAACTAGATGGATCTCGAAAACAAACCTAATATGAGAAGAACTTCGGATTGGTGGTGGATTTATGGTGGTGGTGGTGGTATATGGTAGCGGTGGTGGTATATGGATACGGATTGGTGGTGGTATATGGATACGGATTGGTGGTGGTATATGGATACGGATTGAGGCGGTGGCGGATAAGCAATGGTGGTAGATGGCAAGGCGATGATGATGGTGCGGCGGCGTGAAAACTTATGACCAGAACTCGAAACTCTAAAAGACTAGACGCTAAGACCAAAGAATCAGACACGACGATGCAACCGCAAATTCAACAAAGCAAAACCCTAAAAAGATTATGCAAAGGCTCGATTGGTTCAGATATGATGAACTAACCCTAATTTTTTGTGGCTTTTTCGTGGACTTTAGGTACGAAGAACAAACTCGATCTAATCTACGAAAAGCGTAAAATCTCACCGAGCAACCTGAAAATCTGATACCACTTGATAGAGGCAAAGGTGTCCCGATGTTTCGATGAGATGGTGGCTATCGTTTACGTGGGAGTCGACCTTGACGATCCGACTACGTGACGTGGCGAGACGTCGCGCCTTAGCAATCGCTAAACCAACTTCCGAGGGTTATTGACCACGCCGAGCACGATCAACGACCACGAGGGCCTGTTTCCTGCGAGCAAACGAAGAACAAGCAAGAAACTAAGATTGCAATCTGGATATTGCGAATATAAGAGGAAAGCTTTATTAATGAAGGTGGGGTTACGAGGCGCCTTGGTGCAGTCGTTGAACACAAACGGCACGCGAAGTTGCAGCTAAGGCGAACTTTTGATCTAAATAAAACCCAAAGTCTAAACGGTGCCCTAAGGGCTGTATATATGGAGGAAGAGGAATTTCGTGGCCCTTGGTGGAGGGGTCCAAATCAACCCTATCTCTTGTTTCCCCACATACGGACTCTAAAAATAGCCTATACTTGTGTATTTCGAAATTACAAGGGCCTGGCCCAATAATAAGGTGACGCAGCACCTAGAATAGCCTCGGGACGAAATTTATGAAGTAGCATCTTGTATATTTCGTCCAAGGCTTCATGCACCCATTATGGTGGCTTCAAAGTCCTGAAATCATCACTTGTAACTCCGTTCTTGTTCCCCTTGCGCATGGCATCATCTCCATGCTTATTCTTGCTTCAATGTCGAGCCTTCTGCAAGCTAGGCCCTTCATTTGTAAGCAAAACAAATGTATCCAATTTAGGCAGCATCATATTCTCATGAACATTAGAATCATTACCAAGAAACGAAAGTACCTGATAATTTAATTGGCGTGCGCGAGCTCTAGTAATTGGTCCAGTATATGTAGCAGTAGGGGCTGCGGGTGTAACAATGGTATTGATGTCCTCATCATGACTTCAAAATATTTGGTTTGGAGACCATCAAAGATCAATATGTGCATGATGCTGATTTTAAACATGTATTGCAGAATTGTAAAGAAGGAAGAACATGGAACAAGTTCGTCGTTAATTATGGATTTGTGTTCCGTGCTAACAAGCTATGCATTCCAGCTAGCTTCGTTCGTCTTTTGTTGTTGCAGAGGCGCATGGAGGAGGACTAATGGGACACTTTGGGCGTGAAGAAGACGGAGGAAGTTCTTGCTACACATTTCTTTTGGCCAAAGATGAGGCGGGATGTTGAGCGTTTTATTGCTCGCTGCACTACATGTCAAAAAGCTAAGTCACGACTCAATCCTCATGGTTTATATATGCCTTTGCCTGTACCTAGTGTTCCTTGGGAGGATATATCTATGGACTTTGTTTTAGGTTTACCTAGAACAAAGAAGGGAGGATAGCATATTTGTTGTCGTGGATAGATTCTCGAAAATGGCACATTTTTACCATGTCATAAAAGCGATGATCTTTGTTAATGTTGCTGATTTGTTCTTTTGTGAAATTATTCGCTTGCATGGTGTGCCAAATACTATTGTTTCAGATCGTGATACTAAATTTATTAGCCACTTTTGGAGATGTTTATGGGCTAAGTTGGGGACTAAACTGCTTTTAGTACTACTTGTCACCCCAAACTGATGGACAAACTGAAGTAGTCAATAGAACATTGTCTACTATGCTTAGGGCTGTTTTGAAGAATAATAAGAAAATGTGGGAGGAATGCTTGCCTCATATTGAATTTGCTTATAATCGTTCATTGCATTCTACTACTAAGATGTGCCCTTTTGAAGTTGTGTATTGTTTCCTACCTCGTGCACCTATTGATTTGTTGCCTCTTCCATCTTCGGAGAAGGTTAATTTTGATGCTAAAGAACGTGCTGAATTGATTTTAAAAATGCATGAGTTAACTAAGGAAAACATTGAGCGTATGAATGCTAAATATAAACTTGCTGGGGATAAGGGTAGAAAACATGTTGTGTTTCACCTGGAGATCTTGTTTGGTTACATTTGCGTAAGGATAGATTTCCGGATTTGCGCAAATCAAAGCTAATGCCACGTGCTGATGGTCCCTTTAAGGTGTTGGAGAAAATAAATGATAATGCATATAAACTTGAGTTGCCTGCAGATTTTGGGGTTAGTCCCACTTTTAACATTGCAGATTTGAAGCCTTATTTGGGTGAGGAAGATGAACTTCCGTCGAGGACGACTTCATTTCAAGAAGGGAGGATGATGAGGACATCAATACCATTGTTACACCCACAGCCCGTGCTGCTAAACATACTGGACCAATTACTATAGCTCGCGCACGCCAACTAAATTACCAGGTACTTTCGTTTCTTGGTAATGATTCTAATGTTCATGAGAATATGATGCTGCCTAAACTGGATACATTTGTTTTGCTTACAAATGAAGGGCCTAGCTTGGAGAAGGGTGAACATTGGAGCAAGAGCAAGCATGGAGATGATGGCATGCACAAGGGGAACAAGAACGGAGTTATAAGTGATGATTTCAGGGCTTTGAAGCCACCATAACGGGTGCATGAAGCCTTGGACGAAATATACAAGATGCCACTTCATAAATTTCGCCCAGAGGCTATTCTAGGTGCTGCGTCACCTTATTATTGGTCCAGGCCCATGTAATTTCGAAATACATAAGTATAGGCTATTTTTAGAGTCCGTATGTGTGGGGAAACAAGAGATAGGGTTGTTTTCGGACCCCTCCACCAAGGGCCACGAAATTCCCCCTCTTCCTCCATATATACAGCCCTGAGGGCAACGGTTAGAGTTTGGGTGTTGTTTAGATTAAAGTTCGCCATAGCTGCAACTGCGCGGACTGAGTGTGTGTTCAACGACCGGACAAAGGCGTCACAGCACCCCACCTTGATCAATACAGCTTTCATGTTATATTCGCCCTATCCAGATTGCAATCTCCGTTTCGTGCTTGTTCTTCGTGTGCTCGCAGGAAACAGACCCTTGTGGTCAGGTTGATCGTGCTCCGGCGTGGTCAATAACCTCTCAGAGTTGGTTTAGCGATTGCTAAGGCGCGACGTCCTCGTACGTTCGTAGTCGGATCGTCAAAGTCGATTTCCACCAAAGCGATATCCATCATCTCATCGAAAGACGGGACACCTTTGCCTCTATCAAACAAGCACCCCATGGCTATGCTCAAGAGAAGCTCCCCAAGCTCAAGTCCGCGACTTCCACGAGCTACTACGACCTCGACATCGACCACGCGATTCCTTTCTATGGGACTCAAGAACCCGAGGAGTACCTCGAGTGGGAGCGTTTGATGGACGACTACCTCAAGCTACATCAAGTTCGTCCCGAAGATCAAGTGAAGTGCGCCACAAGAAACTTCCACGACTACGCCTCGTCTTGGTGGCTTCACACACCTTCGGAGTACTACAACATGAGTTGGACCAAGACGAAGAGAGCTTTGCGGCGAGAGTTCGTGCCTCCAACCTACACGGAACAACTTCGACGCCAATTGGAGAACACCATCCAAGGATCCAAGTCCATAGACGCGTACTTCAAGGAGATGAAGATTGCCTTGCCACGAGCCGGCGTGGACGACCCCATTTCGATGAAGTTCCACTTCATGATGGGATTGAACAACGATATCTCCAAGACTATCTTCCTCGAGAACTACAAGTCCATCGACGACTACTACATTAGTGCTCTCAAGGCGGAACAAGAACTCATGAAGGCCAAGGCTTCTCCACCCCAAGCAAACTTCACGGCGACCAAGCTCTACGACAATCATGAGGCTAGTACCACCAAGATGTCCAAGCCCGACAAGCTCCAAGACGATGCTCCCAAGTGCGACTTCACCGCCATCCCTCTTTGTGGCATTGATGATGCCGAGTCCACTTCGACTCTTTTTCAAGACGGTGCGGCGATGAGTACGACTACGTAGACCTTCAAGGACCAAGCTTTGGAGGCGCGCGACAAGGTTGCAAGCAAGGATGATGCTTCCATCTTAGGAGGCGAGAGTGATGTTTTGCCATCTTCGGCCTACATCCACGACGACGATGACGAGATGATCGAGCATGGGATTTTCCCTTCGGTCATGGAGGAGAGTGATGTTGTGCCATCTTCGGCCTTCATCCATGGCGACGGCGATGAGATGGTTGAGTATTTCACCTCGAACACGGCGACGTATGATGACTTGAGTGACTTGTGCCACCATATTGGGAGTGACAGTGCCTTCACCACTAGCCCTATATATGATGTGTTGCCACAAATCTTATGTGAGGAGAGCCACAACCACCACTTGAGTGAGATGAGTGACTCTACCATACCTGAGTTTGAGCGCACCTATTTCGAGGGAGTGAGTGAACCACCACATAGAGAGAGTGAGATAGTTGATAGGTCTCGTGAGGCCATTTCCATTTCTAACAACTTGACCTCTACCTCTATTGTGTCTTCTCATTTGGTGCTAGGTCCCATTTATGATGACGCGCCGATCCTCGACGACTTCGTCCTCCTTTTGGACAAGACGATGGCCATGGTGGACTATGATGCACCCCCCACATGGTTCCATCAAGATCAAGATGACCACCATTTGGTCTTTCCCACCTCACCTACACAACTTGAGTGGAATGACAAAGGTAACATAGGTGACGGTGATGCTCTAGTCCCACTAGTGGACATTCTTGACATTGATTCACCTAGTACCATGCTTCATGCTAGTATGATTTCACCATGCGATGATTTGCCCATTTACGATGAATATGATGATTCTCATGTGGAGTCTATTAGTTGTGATGCCATGTTACATAGGATTTCTTGTGACAATTCTTTAGGCCACATCATGTTTGATAATCCGCTTGACTTGTCATATGCTATGAATGAGATAAACCATATGTCTTATTTGCAATCTCCTCATAGTGACTATGCATATGCCATTAAAATAAACCCAATTTGCACTTATGGCATAGATGACAAGCCCATGGTTTGGCATGTGTTTTTCTTGTGATGATATTGTTATGCTCCCTTTGCATCATTTATCTCATATGACTTGCCATGACCACCTAGCTTCGGATATGCATTGTTTTGGATGTTGTCCATTTTCTCCATATGATGTTTCCGATATTGCTCATGAGGAGACCCCCATAGTTTCCTCATACATGTTAGGAGAATTTGGTCCATCCCATTGATTGCATGATCACAATACTTGTGTGCACCATATGCTCCCCATGAACAAACATGCTATTGATGTGCCATATACTTGCATTCTCAATTTGTGTCCCCGTCGTATCATACATAATAACTACTCTTTCATGATGGATGACATGTTCTTATACCATGCATCAAATTTCCTTGAGCGATGCTTATCTTGTGCTAACTCACACGTGCACATACACATCATGATGGATGATGTGTACATTTACCACGCCAAGACAATTTCTTTGGTTTGTGTCTCTTTTGTGTAGGTACCCATGAATACTTGTCAAACTCGCAATCCCATGAGTTGACAAAACGAGCTCTAGAGAGCAACGATGATTTGGGATCCCATGGATTGCCTTTCCCACCGCTCTCTTCGCGCAAAGACTTCACGCATTTCTTCTACATGGCCCTCACTTGGCTATGGGTTGTTGTCCATTACATATTCTATGCCCATCTTGCCATGTTCACTTTGCATGATATGCCCATTCCTATGCCTTTTCCATGCATTTGTGACCCATGCTTTGCTTTACACATGATGATTGACTCTCATACTTTTATGTGTATTTGCAAGCTTGGTGGATATATTGCTTGTTGTTGCCATGTTCCATTTGTGACCCACCCCTATGATGATACTATGATCTTGCTTTGTGTTCGTGCTTGTGATATGTCATGCGCATTGTCTATGCCTATTATTTGCTCACATGACATGATTGTCATGATTTATCCTAGTGTGTTGCATCTTCGCTCCACTAGTTTGCACGACTTGATTACTATGCTTGCTTATGTTGCATCACCATTTCATGCGGTTGATGACAACCATCTATATGCTTCGCACATGATTCATATTGCTTCTTGTCATATATCTCTATGTGTTGCCTCTCTCATGCTAGATGATTTGCCATGTATTGAGTGCAACAATGATTTTCTTCTTGCTCATGAGATTGCTCCCATAGCATTCTCGCATATATTTGGAGATTTTGACATAATTCTTGTGAAGCATGCTTGTCTTACTTCTTTGCACCATATACCTAGTGCCACGAATATTGCCATTGTTGCATCATATTATTCATGCACTTGTGCTTCTAATGGTTATGTGCAAAAGATGAGAACCAGCACCTGACCCCAGCGGTAGTACTGCCTTCCTCGACCGTTACTTCCGCCCTCCCTGAGTCGCTAGCAGTACAACCGCCACCTCGACCGGTACAATCGGCCTGTCTGCGCACAGTGTAACGGGCCAAGCCCATGTACCCCTTAACCCTCACTTACCCCTTCGTGGCTCTAGACTATAAATACTCCTCCACCTCCTCCTAGTTAAGGTAGCAAAGGATTAGCTCATATTTGTGTGAGAGCTTTGCTCATCCACTAGTTACCTTCTCCTCGGAGATCGCGCCTCCTCGGAGAAGATCCTTCCAAGAGGATTCAAGACCCCCTTCTAGGGTGGACCCCCATCAAGACCTCCTCACGGAGAAGAACGGCTACTCGTGTATCTTTCCTTCATTGATTTTGAATCTTGTGCTACCTTATGTGTTCGATGATCTAGCCCTTGTGTGATCGATACTTGCCGGTTTAGTGTTCCTCTTGTGTGTTTTTCTTTGTGTTCTTCCGCTTGTTCGGCGTGTTCCTCGTAGGGATCCTCTCCAAACGTGAAAGATCTCCGACTAGGGCTCCGCCCTACATCATCTTGGTATCATGAGCCACGTTGATCACGTTTTTGGAGCCCCTACCTCGTGTTTTCTAGCTTGATTTTGTTGATTTCGTCCTAAAATCCGAAAATCTCCACCAAATATAGCCCCAAATTTTTTTGTGATTTGTTGGTTTGATGATGTTTTGTTGATTTTGATCCGTGGATTTGCTTGGTTTCAAGTGGATCCAGCTTTCCCCAAAGTTTCCCCACTTCCCTTCCACGAAATCTCTCCAATTTTGCCCCCGAAATCATCAATTTCCGCCCCAAATCGCGCCACGATACAATCTGCGAAGAATCCCGTCTCGACTGGTACTACCGCCCATCCAAGCGGTACTACCGCTGAGTACCTCAAGCGGTACTACCGCCCGTCCGAGCGGTACTACCGCCCATACCAGTCTCAGCCATCTTAGTTTCACCATATTTTCGCCAAATTTTGCCCGGAGCCCACGCCTACTTCCGCATACCCACACCACTTTCCACAAACACCACCACCGCTCACCGCCACCTCCTATGTCGATTTTGACACGTTTTGGTCTTTGAGAATTTGAGTTGTGGCTCCCGTGTCCTATTGTGTTTCGGCTATATAGGTACGGTTCGACGTCAACATCACCACCGCTCATCTTCGCCTAGCACTCATCATCGCCAAGGACGGTAACCTCGACGACATCTTTGTCATCTCTTGCAATTGCATTGATAACCATCATAGCCCATCTTTTGCGTTGCTTACCCATCGAGACTAGCCATTGAGTATTGCCGGCAACGTGACTTGTGCACATTAGTGATCATACCGCATAGCATACATACCATACCAAAGTGGTGCATATCTTGGGATCCATTTGTGTGTCACAAAGTTGTCATCGCATACACAATTGCTATCTTGGTCCGTGAAGTTTTGCATGAGAAAAGAGCTCAAAAGTGAAAGAGCCACCCAAGCTTTTAAGCAAACAAGAAAGATAAGCAAAGAGCTTATAAGCAAGAACCATAGCAACATACTACATTAAGATTGTCATATTGGATCATCTTGGATCATAGCACCAAAATACCATACATATAGCATAATGGGAGAGAGATAGTTGCATTTTCGCCTAGTAGGTTGTGCACAAGTTCCGTATCCGCCTATTGTGCAATCGTGCTAGCGTCTTTCTAGTATTGTGCAACAAGAGCATTTTCGTGGATTCCACATTTTGGCTCACATTTGGTTTGCACAATCCCACTTATCTATTTGCGTGTGTGTTTCCGTGTACACCTACTTGCTTGGTCAACTTGTTGCATTTGCAAATTTGTGAATCTTTTCCAACATCTTTGAGTCAAACTAACGATTGGAATCAATTTTGTGCCACTAACCTAACCAAGCTCCACCATAAGCTTTTACATGTGTAGGTGTGAGAACCGACAAGGATTGGTACCAATAGTGCTATTTCATTGTCCGCATTTGAGTGAACTTGATTCATCATCAACATCGGTCAAAGGTACATTGGTATAAGTTCTTCTCCTTCTACCACTCACATTTAGCTTGGAATGATGGATAGGCCAAGTACTTCTACCAACCCACTCTTCCTCGGGGAAGACGACGACATGTCTTCATCGTCACCAAGAGCCACCTCTTTGGTGCACAACGAAGCGTTGCACCAAGAGCAACAAGCAATGAGCGACCGTGATCGACAACCTCGCCACCGACTTGCGACTCTCCGAGCAACGTACAAGAGACTACTTTGATAACAAGTTCGACGCTCACAAGCAAGAGAATGATGCAAGAATGGACGAGATCCGCGCCTTGATGAGGAACCGGCATCATTCCACTTCTTCATCCTCAAGACGGAGCCGCTAGAGTCGACACTCCGACGACACCTTCTACGACTCAAGTACACCTACGTCGAACACTCTTCGTCGTGCCGCACGTCAAGACCGTCAAGCAAACCGCAATCCTCTACACAACACCGACTCTCAAGAGCATCGACATCGTCAAAACCAAGCTACATTTGCGCAAGCACAAGCAAGGCAACGCCAACGACAACAAGAACAAGAAGAGCGAGCGAGACAACATTAAGATGCACAAGACGCCGAGGCGCAACATCGAGAACAACAACTACGGGAAGCTCAAGCACTTGAGACACAACGTGCACTTCGCGACTCAAGTCGAGCCGTTGCCGACCGAGGACACCAAGCTCGTGAATATCAAGAAGTGCTCCGCGAGGAAGTCCAAGAGAGGCTCTACCAAGCACGCGTGCATCGACAAGCCCCACAACAAGCTCGACAAGCTCCACCACATGCTCACCAAGAACCTCAAGTTCATCAAGCGCATGAAGACAATGGGAATCCACCAAGACAAGAGCAACATGAGGAAAACGACCCTCCTCGCCAAGAGCAACATGAGATTGTTAATCCTCAACGACATGGACGTCATCATCCTTGACCACAACACAATGAAGAGCAACACTATGGAAAGCTCAAATTCACCATGCCCAAGTTCAATGGAAGCAATGACCCCGAAGAGTACCTCTCATGGGCATTGAAGGTCGACAAAATCTTTCGTTTGCACAACTATGAGGAAGAGAAGAAGATCGCTATGGCATCACTTGAGTTCCAAGACTATGTGCTCATATGGTGGGAACAAATCCTTGAGAGGCGACAAGCAAGAGGTGAACCTCCAATCACCACTTGGGCTCAAATGAAAGATGTCATGAGAGCACGTTTCGTGCCCACCTACTACAACCGCGACCTCTTCAAGAAACTCCAACTCCTCAAGCAAGGAACAAAGAGTGTTGAAGAATACTACAAGGAAATGGAGATAGCCATGATTCGAGCCAATGTGAAGGAAGATGATGAGCAAACTATGGCACGTTTCTTGAATGGACTCAATCATCCCATCAAGAAGATCGCCGGCTTCCAACCATACTCCACCCTCATTGAGCTCGTGCATCAAACTACAAAGGCGGAACGTCAAGTGCAAGATGACTTCAAGTACGCCAAATACTCGTCCAAGACCTACGGCTTCTCCAACAACCAAGCTTCAACACCTCCTCCAACATCTACATCAACCAAACCTTCTACAAGCAATGACGACAAGTCAAGTTCAAAGAAAACTTCGGCAAGTTCAAGTCGTCTTCCTCCCACTACAAGCAAATTCAAGCCGCGTGCGTCATCATCTACTCAAAACGATGAGACCGTCAAGACAAGCTCCTTCAAGTGTTTCACTTGCGGCAGCCGAGGCCACAAGTCCTTTGAGTGCACAAACAAGCGCACCATGATCTTGAACGACGACGGCACCTTCGACTCCATGAGTGAAGGAGAAATGGAAGCCCTTGAGCAAGTGGCCATGCACCGACAAGTGAACAACGAAGACGAAGATGACCAAGTCTTTTGTGATGAAGATTCAAGCCCCGCTCTTGTTGTCTCCAAGGTCTTGACTCTTCAACATCAACAAGAAGAAGACCAACGATGCCACATCTTCCACACAAAGGCCGACATCAATGGAAGGCCCGTCAAGGTCATCATCATCGATGGAGGTAGTTGTCACAACTTGTGATGCGGGGCTAACCCGGTGTAGGCCGATCTTTCACGTTTGGAGTGGGATCCCTCGAAGAACACGATGAACACGGGGAAGAACGGAGAGAAATCACAAGGGGAAACACTCAAGAACAAGTCCAATCACACACCCACTAGACAATCAAACACACAAGATCACAAGGTACATGAACAACAAAGGGAAAGATACAAGGTAAGGTTCATCTCCAAGAGGAGGTCTAATGCGGAGCATCCCTCGCTCACCCCCATGGACGTGCCTAAATCTCCCTCAACGCCACTAGGACCCATGACAAGAGCCCGAGCTAAGGCTATCGAAGATAAGGTGAATTCGCTCCTCTCCGAACTCCCTCTTCCTACTCACGAGACATGGCTACTACCTCATTCGGAGACTCTATGTGTAATCAGGTACATGGAGGTGAGCCAATGATGAGGACATCAATACCATTGTTACACCCACAACCCCTGCTGCTATACATACTGGACCAATTACTAGAGCTCGCGCACGCCAATTGAATTATCAGGTACCTTTCGTTTCTTGGTAACGATTCCAATGTTCATGAGAATATGATGCTGCCTAAATTGGATACATTTGTTTTGCTTACAAATGAAGGGCCTACCATGGACAAGAAAGATGAACCTTGGAGCAAGTTCAAGCATGGAGATGTTGGCATGCGCATAAGGGGAACAAGAACGGAGTTACAAGTGATGATTCCAGGACTTTGAAGCCACCCTAATGAGAGCATGAGGCCTTGGACGAAATATACAAGATGCCACTTCATAATATTCGTCCATAGGCTATTCTAGGTGCTGCGTCACCTTATTATTGGGCCAGGCCCATGTAATTTCGAAATACTTAAGTATAGGCTATTTTTAGAGTCCGTATGTGTGAAACAAGAGTTAGGGTTGGTTTCAGACCCTCCCTCAAGGGCCACGAAATTCCTCCTCTTCCTCCATATATACAGCCCTTAGGGCGTCGTTTAGACTTTGGGTTTTGTTTAGATCAAAAGTTCGCCATAGCTGCAACTTCACGCATTTCGTTTGTGTTCAACGAACAGACCAAGGCGTCTCAGACCCCCACCTTCATTAATTAAGCTTTCATCTTATATTCGCATTATCCAGATTGCTATCTTTGTTTCTTGCTTGTTCTTCGTTTGCTCGCAGGAAACAGGCCCTCGTGGTCGAGTTGATCGTGCTCGGTGTGGTCAATAACCCTCGGAAGTTGGTTTAGCGATTGCTAAGGCGCGACGTCTCACACGCACGTAGTCGGATCGTCAAGGTCGACTCCCACGTAAACGATAGCCACCATCTCATCGAAACATCGGGACACCTTTGCCTCTATCAAGTGGTATCAGATTTTCAGGTTGCTCGGTGAGATTTTACAGCTTTTTCAGAGATTAGATCGAGTCTGTTCTTCGTACCTAAAGTCCACGAAAAAGCCACAAAAAAAATTAGGGTTAGTTCATCATATCCGAACCAATCTGAGCCTTTGCATAATCTTTTTAGGGTTTTGCTTTGTTGAATTTGCGGTTGCATCGTCGTGTCTAGTTGCTGGTCTTAGCGTCTAGTCTTTTAGACTACAAGGATTATACTAATATCACTCGATTATTCCATCTTGCTTGTAAAGCTGAACGTGAAGTGCAGGATCGACAGGCGTTGGCGCGGACTAACTTTTCTGCAGGTCGACCTTCATCATGGACATCACGTGCATCATCTACTTCCACACGTTCTACTACACCGGCACCTCCGTTACCGCCACCTCCAACCGTGATACAAGAAAGCGGGCACAACCACCACTATCCGCCAAGAGCACACTGCCGGGCCTACACAGAGCTCTTCTTCTTCTATGGCGTCAACAGGGCACACAAGTGATATTATTTGTCGTCGTTGTAAGGGAAGAGGACATTTTATGAGAGAATGCCAATCTCAGCGTGTGATGGTTGCTCACGAGGATGGTGGGTATGAGTCCGCTAGTGACTATGATGAAGAGACTTTGGCTCTTATTACACATGAAGAACACGGTGGAGATGATTACGATCATGAGGCGCAATACATGGCTCTTTGAAGATCTTGGCGGTATGAATGTTTAGTTGCTCAACGTGTTTTGAGTGTGCAGGTTACACAAGCTGAGCAAAATCAGAGGCATAACTTGTTCCATACAAAGGGAGTTGTGAAGGAACGTTCTATTAGCGTCATCATAGATGGAGGGAGCTGCAACAACTTGGCTAGCATGGATCTGGTGGAGAAGCTTTGTCTCACCACAAGGCCACATCCACATCCTTACTACATCCAATGGTTCAACAACAGCGGCAAGGTTAAGGTAACACGTCTTTGTTCGTGTGTATTTTAGTATCTCTACATATGCTTTGATTATGTTGATTGTGATGTGGTACCTATGCAAGCATGTTCCTTATTACTTGGTAGACCATGGCAATTTGATAAAAATTCTGTACACCATGGTAGAAACAATCAGTATACTCTTGTTCACAAGGATAAAAATATTACTTTGCTTCCTATGACTCCTGATTCCATTTTGAAAGATGATATTAATAGAGCTAATAAAGCAAAACAGGAGAAAAATAAGAGTGAAAATCAGATTGTGGCAAAAGAATTTGAGCAACAAATGAAGCCTAATAATAAAACATCTAATGTTGCTTCGAAATTAAACTGAAAAGTGCATGTTTACTTGCCACCAAATCTGATATTGATGAGCTAGATTCTAGCAAATCTGTTTGCTATGCTTTTGTGTGCAAAGAGGCATTATTTTCATTCGAGGACGTGCCTTCCTCTTTGCCCCCGCTGTCACTAACATTTTGCAGGAGTTCACGACGTCTTCCCACAAGGCGTGCCACCGGATTACCACCTATTCGAGGGATTGAGCATCAAATTGACTTAATTCCGGTGCATCGCTACCCAACCGTGCACCATACCGTACCAATCCAGAGGAGACGAAGGAGATTATGCGTCAAGTATGTGAGCTGCTCAACAAAGGTTATATACGCGAATCTCTTAGTCCTTGTGCTGTTCCTATTATACTAGTGCCTAAAAAGGATGGTACATCGGCAGATGTGTGTTGATTGTAGAGGCATTAATAATATTACTATTCGTTATCGTCATCCTATTCCTAGGCTAGATGATATGCTTGATGAATTGAGTGGCTCTACAATATTCTCCAAAGTTGATTTGCGTAGTGGATACCATCAAATTCGTATGAAATTGGGAGATGAATGGAAAACAGCATTTAAAACTAAGTTTGGTTTATGGGAGTGGTTAGTCATGCCTTTTGGGTTAACTAATGCACATAGTACTTTCATGAGACTAATGAACGAAGTTTTACGTGCTTTCATTGGACGATTTGTGGTAGTCTATTTTGATGATATACTGATTTATAGCAAATCTTTAGAAGAACATTTGGAACATTTACGTGCTATTTTTAATGCTCTACGTGATGCACGTTTGTTTGGTAACCTTGGGAAGTGCACCTTTTGCACCGACCGAGTATCTTTTCTTGGTTATGTTGTTACACCACAGGGAATTGAAGTTGATAAAGCCAAGACTGAAGCTATTGAGAGTTGGCCGCAGCCCAAAACGGTCACACGAGTGAGGAGTTTTCTTGGACTCGCTGGTTTCTATAGGCGTTTTGTGAGAGACTTTAGCACCATTGCTGCACCTCTCAATGAACTTACAAAGAAGGATGTGCCTTTTGTTTGGGGTACCGCACAGGAAGAAGCCTTCACGGTATTGAAAGATAAGTTGACACATGCTCCTTTACTCCAACTTCCTGACTTTAATAAGACTTTTGAGCTTGAATGTGATGCTAGTGGAATTGGATTAGGAGGTGTGTTATTACAAGATGGCAAACCTGTTGCATACTTTTCTGAAAAATTGAGTGGGCCTAGTCTAAACTATTCTACTTATGACAAAGAATTATATGCTCTTGTTCGGACTTTAGAGACATGGCAACATTATTTATGGCCCAAAGAATTTGTTATACATTCTGATCATGAATCTTTGAAACATATTAAAAGTCAAGCTAAACTGAATCGTAGACATGCTAAATGGGTTGAATTCATTGAGACTTTCCTTATGTCATTAAACACAAGAAGGGTAAAGAAAATGTTATTCTTGATGCTTTGTCTCGTCGCTATACTATGCTTTCACAACTTGACTTCAAAATATTTGGTTTGGAGACCATCAAAGATCAATATGTGCATGATGCTGATTTTAAAGATGTAATGCAGAATTGTAAAGAAGGAAGAACATGGAACAAGTTCGTTATTAATGATGGTTTTGTGTTCCGTGCTAACAAGCTATGCATTCCTGCTAGCTCTGTTCGTCTTTTGTTGTTGCAGGAGGCGCATGGAGGAGGATTAATGGGACACTTTGGCGTGAAGAAGACGGAGGATATACTTGCTACACATTTCTTTTGGTCAAAGATGAGGCCGGGATGTTGAGCGTTTTGTTGCTCGCTGCACTACATGTCAAAAAGCTAAGTCACGACTCAATCCTCATGGTTTATATATGCCTTTGCCTGTACCTAGTGTTCCTTGGGAGGATATATCTATGGACTTTGTTTTAGGTTTACCTCGAACAAAGAAGGGAGGGATAGCATATTTGTTGTCGTGGATAGATTCTAAAATGGCACACTTTATACCATGTCATAAAAGCGATGATGTTAATGTTGCTGATTTGTTCTTCGTGAAATTATTCGCTTGCATGGTGTGCCAAATACTATTGTTTCAGATCGTGATACTAAATTTCTTAGCCACTTTTGGAGATGTTTATGGGCTAAGTTGGGGACTAAACTACTTTTTAGTACTACTTGTCACCCCCAAACTGATGGACAAACTGAAGTAGTCAATAGAACATTGTCTACTATGCTTAGGGCTGTTTTGAAGAATAATAAGAAAATGTGGGAAGAATGCTTGCCTCATATTGAATTTGCTTATAATCGTTCATTGCATTCTACTACTAAGATGTGCCCTTTTGAAATTGTGTATGGCTTCCTACCTCGTGCACCTATTGATTTGTTGCCTCTTCCATCTTCGGAGAAGGTTAATTTTGATGCTAAAGAACGTGCTGAATTGATTTTAAAAATGCATGAGTTAACTAAGGAAAACATTGAGCGTATGAATGCTAAATATAAACTTGCTTTGGAGATAAGGGTAGAAAACATGTTGTCTTTGCACCGGAGATCTTGTTTGGTTACATTTGCGTAAGGATAGGTTTTCTAATTTGCATAAATCAAAGCTAATGCCACGTGCTGATGGTCCATTTAAGGTGTTAGAGAAAATAAATGATAATGCATATAAACTTGAGTTGCCTGCAGATTTTGGGGTTAGTCCCACTTTTAACATTGCAGATTTGAAGCCTTATTTGGGTGAGGAAGATGAGCTTCCGTCGAGGACGACTTCATTTCAAGAAGGGGAGGATGATGAGGACATCAATACCATTGTTACACCCACAGCCCCTGCTGCTATACATATTGGACCAATTACTAGAGCTCACAAGACGCCAATTGAATTATCGGTACTTTCGCTTTCTTGGTAATGATTCCAATGTTCATGAGAATATGATGCTGCCTAAATTGGATACATTTGTTTTGCTTACAAATGAAGGGCCTACCATGGACAAGAAAGATGAACCTTGGAGCAAGTTCAAGCATGGAGATGTTGGCATGCAAAGGGGAACAAGAACGGAGTTACAAGTGATGATTCCAGGACTTTGAAGCCACCCTAATGAGAGCATGAGGCCTTGGACGAAATATACAAGATGCCACTTCATAATATTCGTCCATAGGCTATTCTAGGTGCTGCATCACCTTATTATTGGGCCAGGCCCATGTAATTTCGAAATACTTAAGTATAGGCTATTTTAGAGTCCGTATGTGTGGGGAAACAAGAGTTAGGGTTGGTTTCGGACCCCTCCCTCAAGGGCCACGAAATTCCCTCCTCTTCCGCCATATATACAGCCCTTAGGGCGTCGTTTAGACTTTGGGTTTTGTTTAGATCAAAAGTTCGCCATAGCTGCAACTTCACAGATTTCGTTTGTGTTCAACGACCAGACCAAGGCGACTCAGAACCCCACCTTCATTAATAAAGCTTTCCTCTTATATTCGCAATATCCAGATTGCAATCTTAGTTTCTTGCTTGTTCTTCGTTTGCTCGCAGGAAACAGGCCCTCGTGGTCAGGTTGATCGTGCTCCGGCGTGGTCAATAACCCTCGGAAGTTGGTTTAGCGATTGCTAAGGCGCGACGTCTCACACGTACGTAGTCGGATCGTCAAGGTCGACTCCCACAAAAACGATAGCCACCATCTCATCGAAACATCGGGACACCTTTGCCTCTATCAGCCAAGGATCAACCACTTGCGAGAGCCAAGACGGCGAGAACTCGAGGCATATTGAAGAAGAAGAAGAGATGCTGCTGAAGGTACAGGCACCAGACGTCCGACGCCTTCCGGACGTCCGACGAGTCCCAGGACAGACGATCGGACTCTCCGGACGTCCGCACTTTGCCACCCGAACCAAAACTACGGACGACCAAGCCTCCGGACATCCGACCGACGACGCCTCAACCGAATCTACGGACGACCGACAACTTCCGGACGTCCGGACCACACTGAAGCTCCGGACGACCGACCCTCTCCGGGCGTCCGACGCTACCACGATGTAACTGATTCTACGGATGTCCGAACCCGTCCGACGTCCGGACCGTCTGAGCCTCGGGACGTCCGACGCTGTGGTGTTGACTTCGTTTGGGCCGCAGCCCTTGTACCCCTTCGCCCCCTAGACTATATATATACTCCTTCTTCCCCAACTTTCGAGGGTTAGCTTAGGTTTAGCTCATGTTTGTGTGAGAGCCTTGCTCATCCACTTGGTTACTTCTCCTGAGCTCGGGACCTCACGGAGAAGATCCCCAAGCGGATTCAAGACCCCTTCTAGGGTGGACCCCATCAAGACCTCCTCTCGGAGAAGAACGGCTACTCGTGTATCCTTACCTTTGTTGATTGTGGATCATATGTACCTCTCTGTGTTCGGTGATCTAGCGCTTGTGTGATTTATTCCTTGTTGGTTAAGCGATCTCTCTCTCGTTTCCTCCGTGTTTCCCTTTGTTCTTCCGCGTGTTCTTCGTGATTCCCCGTAGGATCCACTCCAAACGTGAAAGATCATCCACGTAGGGTTCCACCCTACATCATCTATGGTATCATGAGCCACGTTGATCACGTTTTTGGAGCACTTACCCCTCTTTTTCTAGCTTGATTTTGTTGTTTTGTCCTAATTCCGAAAATTCCCCATAAAAATAGCCCCAATTTTTTTGTGTGATTTGTTCGTGTGATGAAGTTTTGTTGGATTTGATCCATGGATTTGCTTGGTTTCGAGTGGATCTAGCATTTCCCCAAGTTTCTCCACTTTCCATCCACAAAATCCCGAATTTTGACCCCAAAATCCCACAATTCCGCTCAAAATCGCGTCCGGATCTCCATTTTCGCGTTGACCCGACCCACGGACGCATAGGAGATTCTGGACGTCCGGAGCCCTCGAACGACCGGACGTCCGACCTTTCCCGGACGACCGGAACCCCTAACCCGAACTGAATTTACGGATTTCCGACATTTCCGGACGTCCGAAGCCCCGGACATCCGACCTTTTCCGGACGTCCGTAACCTGTAGATTCCCATTTCGGCTGATTTTTGTTTTGTCCATAACTAATTCATCCGAACTCCGATTTTGACGTTCTTTAGCTCGTTTTGAAGCTATTGACATCCCCTTCCAACAAAAATACCACCAACATCATTTGACTACATCAAATTTTGTGATCTTTGGCATCTTTGCCTAGGGCTTCCACCACATCCTCCGCTACTCCACCACCGACTTAGAAGCCTAACTTTCGCTAAATTTTGTCCCGTGCCCACATACACTCCCACTTACCTCCACCACTTCCGCATAACACCACCTTAGCCTTTCCCACTTCCAATTCCGACAACGTTGCCAAATTATGCCTTGAGAAATTGAGTTGGGGTTTTCCGTATCCTTCTGTGTTTGACTATCTAGGTATGGTTCAACATCAACATCACCACCGATCATCTTCGGCCAAGGACGGTAACATCGTCGACACCTTTGACATTACTTGCAATTGCATTGATAACCATCATAGCCCATCTTTCGCGTTGCTTACCCATCGAGACTAGACATTGAGTATTTCAGGCAACGTGACTTGTGCACATTAGTGATCATACTCCATAGCATACATACCATACCAAAGTGGTGCATATCTTACCATCAACTTGTGTGTCACAAAGTTGTCATCGCATACACAATTGCTATCTTGGTTCGTGAAGTTTTGCATGAGAAAAGAGCTCAAAAGAGAAAGAGCCATTCAAGCTTTTAAGCAAAGAGAGAAAGATAAACAAAGAGCTTATGAGCAAGAACCATAGCATCATACAACATTAAGATTGTCATACTTGATCATCTTGGATCAACACATCGAAACACCATACATATAGCATACTTGGGTAGAAGTCGTTGCATTTTGCTTAGTAGGTTGTGCACAAGTTCAGTATCCGCCTATTGTGCAATCGTATAGCGTCTCTCTAGTGTTGTGCAACAAGAGCATCTTGGTGAATTCCACATTTTGGCTCATCCTTGGTTGCATAACCCCATATTATCTTTTATGTGTGTTTCCGTACCTTATCTTGCTATTGGTCTACTTGTTGCATTTGCAAATTTGTGAATCATTTCCAACTTTATTGAGTCTCACTTACAATTGCATCAAATTTTGTGCCACCATCCTAACCGAGCTCCACCATAAGCTTTTACTTGTGTAGGTGTGAGAACCGACAAGAATCGGTACCAAGAGTGCTATTTCATTGTCCGCATTTGAGTGAACTTGATTCATCTTCAACATCGGTCAAAGGTACATTGGTATAAGTTCTTTTCCGTTCTACCACTCACATTTTGCTTGGAATGATGGATAGGCCAAGTTCTTCTACCAACCCACTCTTCAACGAGCAAGACGACGACATGTCTTCATATGTCACCAAGAACCACCTCTTTGGTGCACAACGGCGTTGCACCAAGAACAACAAGCAATGAGCGATCAGATCGACAACCTCGCCACCGACTTGCGACTCTCCGAGCAACGCATAAGAGACTACTTCGACAACAAGTTCGAGGCTCACAAGCAAGAGAATGATGCAAGAATGGACGAGATCCGGCGTTGATGAGAAACCGCATCATTCAACTTCTTCATCATCAAGACGGAGCCGCTCGAGTCGACATTCCGACGACACCTTCTACGACTCAAGTACACCGTCATCGAACACTCTTCGACGAGCCAAGGCCAAGACCGTCATGCATCTCGCAACCCGCTACATGTCAAGCATTCACAAGAGCAAGTTGATGATCAAGTTCCTCGTCCTCAATCTAATCAAGAGGCTTTTGCTCAAGCTCAAGAACGACAACGCCTTAAATGCGCCAACAAGAGGAAGAACGAGCACGTCTTCACCAAGACGAACAAGACGCCAAGGCTCAACGTCTTCAACAACGACAACGTGAGGCGCAAGCTCTTGAGGCGCAACGTGCCCTTCAAGACTCAAGTAGAGCCTTCGCCAACCGCAATCGCGAACGGCGCAATCAAGAGGAAGCACTTCGAGAAGAAATCCAAGAGAGGAACTACCAACCTCATGCACAACGACAAGTTCCTCAAGCTCCTCCACAAGCTCGTCAAGCTGCACCGCAACCTCAAGTTCAACAAGGGCAAGTTGATCATGGTCTTCCTCCGCGCCAAGAGCAACATGAAGGCGAATACAATCCACGACAAGGACGTCATCATCAACACCGTCAACAACACAATGAAGAGCAACGCCACGGCAAGCTAAAATTCACCATGCCCAAGTTCAATGGAAGCAATGACCTCAAGACAACCTCTCATGGGCATTGAAGGTTGACAAAATCTTCCGCTTGCACAACTACGATGAAGCGAAGAAAATCGCTATGGCATCACTTGAGTTCCAAGACTATGTGCTCATATGGTGGGAACAAATCATTGAGCGACGACAAGCAAGAGGTGAACCTCCAATCACCACTTGGGCTCAAATGAAGGATGTCATGCGAGCACGTTTTGTGCCAACCTACTACAACCGCGACCTCTTCAAGAAACTCCAACTACTCATGCAAGGAACAAAGAGCGTTGAAGAATATTACAAGGAAATGGAGATAGCCATGATTCGAGCCAATGTCAAGGAAGATGATGAGCAAACTATGGCACGCTTCTTGAATGGACTCAATCATCCCATCAAGAAGATCGCTGACTTCCAACCATACTCATCCCTCATTGAGCTCGTGCATCAAGCTACAAAGGCGAACGCCAAGTGCAAGATGACTTCAAGGCACGCCAAGTACTCATCCAAGACCTACGGCTCCTCCAACAACCAAGCTTCAACGACTCCTCCATCATCTACATCAACCAAACTTTCTTCAAGAAACGACGACAAGTCAAGTTACAAGAAGACTTCGACAAGCTCAAGTCGTCCTCCTCCTACTACAAGCAACATCAAGCCGCGTGCTTCATCCTCTACTCCGACCGATGAGACCATCAAGACAAGCTCCTTCAAGTGTTTCACTTGCGGCCGAGGCCACAAGTCATACGAATGCACCAACAAGCGCATCATGATCCTCAATGACGATGGCACATATGACTCCATGAGTGAAGAGGAGATGGAAGCTCTTGAGCAAGTGGCCATGCACCGGCAAGTGAACAAAGAAGAAGATGATCAAGTCTTTTGTGATGAGGATTCGAGCCCGCCCTCGTTGTCTCCAAGGTCTTGACTCTTCAACATCAACAAGAAGAAGACCAACGATGCCACATCTTCCACACAAAAGCCGGCATCAATGGACGGTCCATCAAGGTCATCATCGATGGAGGTAGTTGCCACAACTTGGCAAGTGAAGAACTATGCTCCAAGCTCCAATTGGCAAAAGGAAGCACCCGCATCCTTACAAGGTGCAATGGCTAAGTGATTCGGCACTATACGAGTTGAGCATACGGTCCTAGTCTCTTTCAAAATCGGTGCATCTGAAGACACTTTGGAGTGTGATGTGGTCCCAATGACCGTTTGTCACCTACTTCTTGGTCGACCATGGCAATTCGACCGTGGTGTCATACACAATGGGCGTACCAATCACTATAGCTTCAAGATGAAAGGGAAAGAATATGTGCTACGACCTATGTCTCCTAGTCAAGTGATAGCCGACAAACAAGCCACTCCTCATAGAGACAAGAGTGAGAAAGTGATCCACCCAAAAGTGAGTGAGAGCCACAAGCCAAATTTGAGCGACTCTTCGCCTAGAGAGAAAAACCTCATTCTATTTGCCACCAAAAGTGAGATGAGAGAAGTGTGTGAGAACCCATCGAGTGTGATGCACTTTGTCCTTGTGTGCAAGGATGGAGAACCAAACACTAACACCATTCACGAACTACCTTTGGTGTTTCAATCTCTTTGCAGGAATTTCAAGATGTTTTTCCCGATGAGCTACCTCGGGTCTACCTCCTCTTCGAGGAATTGAGCATCGAATTGACCTCATCCCGGAGCACCTCTACCAAACAAAGCTCCATACCGAGTCAATCCGAAGAAACCAAGGAAATTCAACGGCAAGTACAACAACTCATCGACAACGGTCATGTACGTGAAAGCTTAAGCCCTTGTGCCGTTCCTCGTTATTCTTGTGCCTAAGCCCGATGGAAGTTTCCGCTTGTGTTCCGATTGTAGACCTATAAATGCTATCACCGTTCGATATCGGCATCCCATTCCTCGCTTAGATGATATGCTTGATGAACTTAGTGGAGCCAACTTTTCTCAAAAATTGATCTTAAAAGTGGCTATTATCAAATACGCATACAAGAGGGTGATGAATGGAAAACTGCTTTCAAAACCAAATTTGGATTATATGAATGGTTAGTGATGCCTATGGGTCTTTCGGAAGCTCCGTGCATTTTTGTGCGTCTTATGCATCATGTGCTTCATTCCTTATATTGGAGTCTTTGTTGTGGTTTACTTTGATGATATTCTTGTGTTTAGCAAAATCATGAAAGAGCACATCAATCATGTAAAATCTGTGTTGCAAACTCTTCGCAAGGAAAGCCTTTATGCAAACTTTGAAAAATGCACTTTTGGAGTTGACAAAGTGGTTTTCTTGGGTTTTGTAGTTTCCTCAAAGGGTGTCCATGTTGATGAATCTAAAATTGAAGCAATTAAAACTTGACCCCAACCCACAAATTTGCAACAAGTGCGAAGTTTTCTTGGTCTTATGGGTTTCTATCGTCGCTTATGCGAAAGATTTTAGCACAATTGCCGCTCCTTTGCATGCTTTGAGCAAGAAGAATACCCCCTTTGTTTGGGGAACTTTGCAATCAACCGCTTTTGATGAGCTCAAGTCTTTACTTACTCATGCTCCGATTCTTGCTTTGCCCAACTTTGACAAAACTTTTGAGGTTCATTGTGATGCAAGTGGTACCGAATTGGCGGAGTTTTGATGCAAGAAAACGAGCCATTGCTTATTTTAGTGAAAAACTCTCCGGTGCTCAACTTAATTATCCCATCTATGACAAAGAATTGTATGCTTTAGTGCGTGTGCTACATGTTTGGGAACATTACCTTAGACCTCATGAGTTTGTCATCCATACCGATCATGAAACGCTTAAGTACCTCAAAGGTCAAACTAAATTGAACAAGCGTCATGCCAAATGGAGTGAATTCATTGAATCTTTTCCTTATGTGATCAAGTACATTAAGGGTAAAGAAAATGTAGTTGCCGACGCGCTTTCACGCATATGCATGGTTGTCACTCAACTTGAGTTGAATGTTATTGGTTTTGAGCATATAAAAGACTTGTATGAGCATGATCCATCTTTTGCTTCTCCTTATGCTAAGTGTTTGACGAATACGTCTTGGGAACAATATTATATCAAGGATGGTTATCTTATGAGAGCTAACAAACTTTGCATTCCGAGTCTTCTCTTCGCTTGCTCCTTTTGCAAGAGGCTCATGTAGTCTGACTCAATGGACACTTTGTACGTGACAAGACATTCGCCACGCTCTCCAACAAATAATATTGGACCAAGATTTTACGAGACGTCTCACTCTACACCAACCGATGCTATACATGACGCAAAGCTAAGTCTAAAGCTCAATCTCATGGTCTTTACATGCCCTTCCAATTCCATATCAACCATGGGAAGACATTAGTATGGATTTTGTACTCGGTTTGCCTAGGACTCAAAATGGCAAGGATTCCGTCTTTGTTGTTGTGGATAGATTTTCTAAGATGGCACATTTCATACCTACGCAACAAGATAGACGATGCTTCACATGTTGCCAATCTCTTTTGTAGGGAAATCTTGCGACTCCATGGCGTACCAAAGACAATCGTCTCCGATCGTGACGCCAAGTTCTTGAGTTACTTTTGGAAGACCCTATGCGCCAAGCTCGGAATCAAGCTCTTGTTCTCCTCGGCATTCCATCCTCAAACCGATGGCCAAACGGAGGTGACGAACCGCACACTATCCACTCTACTTCGTGTCTTGATAAAGAAGAACATCAAGGAATGGGAAGCATGTCTACCCATCGCCGAGTACGCCTACAATCGTGCAAGACATTCAACTACCGGCAAGTCCCACTTCGAGGTCGTCTACGGTTTCAACCCCTTGTCCCCATTGGACATTCTACCTCTTCCTCTACAAGAGCGCACCAACATGGATGCGAGTGCACGGGCAAACTACATCAAGAAGATGCATGATGATACAAGACAAACCATCGAGCGCCAAGTACAACGACTAGCGTCCAAGCTCAACGTCAACAAGCAACCCATGGTCTTCAACATTGGTGATCTAGTGTGGCTACACCTTCGCAAGGAACGCTTCCCCAAAGAACGCAAGTCCAAGCTTCTTCCTAGAGCCGATGGACCTTTCAAGGTGCTATGCACGCTACAACGACAACGCCTACAAGATTGACCTACCTCGAGACAAGTACAATGTGAGCGACATCTTCAACGCCAAGGACCTCGCACCTTACCATGGAGATGAAGCTTTTGATCCGAGGTCGGATCTCTCCCAAGGGGGAGATGATGCGGAGCATCCCTCGCTCACCCCCATGGACGTGCCTAAATCTCCCTCAACGCCACTAGGACCCATGACAAGAGCCCGAGCTAAGGCTATCGAAGATAAGGTAAATTCGCTCCTCTCCGAACTCCCTCTTCATACTCACGAGACATGGCTACTACCTCATTCGGAGACTCTATGTGTAATCAGGTACATGGAGGTGAGCCAAGGATCAACCACTTGCGAGAGCCAAGACGGCGAGAACTCGAGGCATATTGAAGAAGAAGAAGAGATCTCTTTGAAGGTACAGGCACCGGACGTCAAGCGCCTTCGGACGTCAAGCGAGTCCCAGACCAGACGGCCGGACTCTCGGGACGTCCGCACTTTGCCACCCGAACCAAAACTACGGACGATCAAGCCTCCAGGACATCCGACCGACGACGCCCGAACCGAATCTACGGACGATCGACAACTTCCGGACGTCCGGATCCACGAAGCTCCGGACGACCGACCCTCTCCGGGCGTCCGACGCGCCACGACAGAACTGATTCTACGGATGTCCGAACCCGTCCGGACGTCCGGACCGGCCCCGAAACCTCCGGACGTCTGACGCCTTCCGGACGTCCGACGCCTGTGGTGTTGACTTCCGTTTGGGCCGCAGCCCTTGTACTCCTTCGCCCCCTAGACTATATATACTCCTTCTTCCCCAACTTTCGAGGGTTAGCTTAGGTTTAGCTCATGTTTGTGTGAGAGCCTTGCTCATCCACTTGGTTACTTCTCCTCGGAGCTCAGGACCTCTACGGAGAAGATCCCCCAAGCGGATTCAAGACCCCCTTCTAGGGTGGACCCCATCAAGACCTCCTCTCGGAGAAGAACGGCTACTCGTGTTACCTTTGTTGATTGTGGATCATATGTACCTCTCTGTGTTCGGTGATCTAGCGCTTGTGTGATTGATTCCTTGTTGGTTGAGCGATCTCTCTCTCGTTTCCTCCGTGTTTCCCTTTGTTCTTCCGCGTGTTCTTCGTGATTCCCCGTAGGATCCACTCCAAACGTGAAAGATCATCCACGTAGGGTTCCACCCTACATCAAGGTCTTGATGAAATCCTAGACGGATCTTCCCGCAAGGGGGTCTTGATGATATCCCGCAGGATCTTCTCACATGGAGGTCTTGAACTACATGGGAGTGGTAGTCTCTCTCTCTCTCTCTCAAGAGTAGAGGTAGGAGCAAAGCTCACCTAAGAATGAGCTATCATATTTGCTAACCCTAGAACGGCTGAGGGGAAGGTCTATTTATAGTCTAAGTGATGCGGAGCATCCCACGCTCATCCCCATGTACACTCCATCTACTCTCGAAGCCCCAAGGATACATAAGATGAGACCTCGACTATGCGCCATTGGACCTAAGGTGAACTCGCTCCTTTCCAAATCGTCCCTTTCCGCATGTAAGACATGGATGCTACTTCAAGCGCGACATTGTGCATACTTAGGTACACCTGAGGAGATCATGGAGAGCCCCAAGGACCAAGGCCAAGCGTGCGCGGGAGCGAGGGAAGGAGCAGGAAGAAAGGGACCAGGACAGCCCGGACATCCGGCCCCAGCCCGGACATCCGGCCCCCCATCACAGCAGCCGCAAAGCTACAGGGCCCGGACATCCGGCTCTTCCGGAAGCCCCGGATATCCGCCCCTCGCCTGAAATCCGCCCCCATCACCGATTGCGTTTGGAAGACCCGCCAGCCGGACATCCGCCCCTAGCCGGACATCCGGCGTCTGGGAAAGCCGGACATCCGCCCGACGCCTGACATCCGGCCTCCCGCCTCTGTAGCAGTGCATCCGGGACTTGTCCCTTGTACCCCTTCGCCCCCAAGACTATATATACTTCATCCCATTCCTCGTTTTAGGGTTAGCATTGGATTAGCTCACATTCTTGTGTGAGAGCCTTTGCTCATCCACTTGGCTACTTCTCCACCGAGACCAGGACCTCTCCGGAGAAGATCCCCCAAGCGGATTCAAGACCCCCTTCTAGTGTGGACCCCCTGATAGAGGCAAAGGTGTCCCGTCTTTCGATGAGATGTTGGTTTTCGCTTTGGAGGAAGTCGACTTTGACGATCCGACCATTTAACGTGCGAGGACGCCGCCTTAGCAATCGCTAAACCAACTCCGAGAGGTTATTGACCACGCCGGAGCACGATCAACCTGACCACGAGGGTCTGCATTTCCTGCGAGCAAACGAAGAACAAGCAAGAAACTGAGATTGCAATCTGGATATTGCGAATATAAGATGAAAGCTTTATTGATCAAGGTGGGGTTCTGTGGACGCCTTTGTCCGGTCGTTGAACACAAACGGCACGCGAAGTTGCAGCTATGGCGAACTTTTAATCTAAACAAAACCCAAAGTCTAAACGACGCCCTAAGGGCTGTATATATGGAGGAAGAGGAGGGAATTTCGTGGCCCTTGAGGGAGGGGTCCGAAACCATCCCTAACTCTTGTTTCCCCACACATACGGACTCTAAAAACAGCCTATACTTAAGTATTTCGAAATTACATGGGCCTGGCCCAATAATAAGGTGACGCAGCACCTAGAATAGCCTATGGACGAATATTATGAAGTGGCATCTTGTATATTTCGTCCAAGGCTTCATGCACCCATTATGGTGGCTTCAAAGTCCTGAAATCATCACTTGTAACTCCGTTCTTGTTCCCCTTGCGCATGGCATTATCTCCATGCTTGTTCTTGCTCCAATGTCCATCCTTCTCCAAGCTAGGGCCTTCATTTGTAAGCAAAACAAATGTATCCAATTTAGGCAGCATCATATTCTCATGAACATTAGAATCATTACCAAGAAACGAAAGTACACGATAATTTAATTGGATGCGCGAGCTCTAGTAATTGGTCCAAAGATATGTAGCAAGAGGGGCTGTGGGTGTAACAATGGTATTGATGTCCTCATCATCCTCCCCTTCTTGAAATGAAGTCGTCCTCGACGGAAGCTCATATTCCTCACCCAAATAAGGCTTCAAATCTGCAATGTTAAAAGTGGGACTAACCCCAAAATCTGCAGGTAGCTCAAGTTTATATGCATTATCATTTATTTTCTCTAACACCTTAAATGGACCATCAGCACGTGGCATTAGCTTTGATTTGCGCAAACTAGGAAACCTATCTCACGCAAATGTAACCAAACAAGATCTCCGGTGCAAAGACAACATGTTTTCTACCCTTATCTCCAAAGACGCTTTATATTTAGCATTCATACGCTCAATGTTTTCCTTAGTTATCTCATGCATTTTTAAAATCAATTCAGCACGTTCTTTAGCATCAAAATTAACCTTCTCCGAAGATGGAAGAGGCAACAAATCAATAGGTGCACGAGGTAGGAAGCCATACACAATTTCAAAAGGGCACATCTTAGTAGTAGAATGCAATGAACGATTATAAGCAAATTCAATATGAGGCAAGCATTCTTCCCACATTTTCTTATTATTCTTCAAAACAGCCCTAAGCATAGTAGACAATGTTCTATTGACTACTTCAGTTTGTCCATCGCTTTGGGGGTGACAAGTAGTACTAAAAGCAGTTTAGTCCCCAACTTAGCCCATAAACATCTCCAGAAGTGGCTAAGAAATTTAGTATCACGATCTGAAACAATAGTATTTGGCACACCATGCAAGCGAATAATTTTACGAAAGAACAAATCAGCAACATTAACAAAGATCATCGCTTTTATGACATGGTATAAAGTGTGCCATTTTCGAGAATCTATCCACGACAACAAATATGCTATCCCTCCCTTCTTTGTTCGAGGTAAACCTAAAACAAAGTCCATAGATATATCCTCCCAAGGAACACTAGGCAATCGGCAGAGGCATATATAAACCATGAGGATTGAGTCGTGACTTAGCTTTTTGACATGTAGTGCAGCGAGCAACAAAACGCTCAACATCCCGGCCTCATCTTTGGCCAAAAGAAATGTGTAGCAAGTATATCCTCCGTCTTCTTCACGCCAAAGTGTCCCATTAATCCTCCTCCATGCGCCTCCTGCAACAACAAAAGACGAACAGAGCTAGCAGGAATGCATAGCTTGTTAGCACGAACACAAAACCATCATTAATAACGAACTTGTTCCATGTTCTTCCTTCTTTACAATTCTGCATTACATCTTTAAAATCAGCATCATGCACATATTGATCTTTGATGGTCTCCAAACCAAATATTTTGAAGTCAAGTTGTGAAAGCATAGTATATCGACGAGACAAAGCATCAGCAATAACATTCTCTTTACCCTTCTTGTGTTTAATGACATAAGGGAAAGTCTCAATGAATTCAACCCATTTAGCATGTCTACGATTCAGTTTAGCTTGACTTTTAATATGTTTCAAAGATTCATGATCAGAATGTATAACAAATTCTTTGGGCCATAAATAATGTTGCCATGTCTCTAAAGTCCGAACAAGAGCATATAATTCTTTGTCATAAGTAGAATAGTTCAGACTAGGCCCACTCAATTTTTCGTAAAAGTATGCAACAGGTTTGCCATCTTGTAATAACACACCTCCTAATCCAATTCCACTAGCATCACATTCAAGCTCAAAAGTCTTATTAAAGTCAGGAAGTTGGAGTAAAGGAGCATGTGTCAACTTATCTTTCAATACCGTGAAGGCTTCTTCCTGTGCGGTACCCCAAACAAAAGGCACATCCTTCTTTGTAAGCTCATTGAGAGGTGCAGCAATGGTGCTAAAGTCTCTCACAAAACGCCTATAGAAACCAGCGAGTCCAAGAAAACTCCTCACTTGTGTGACCGCTTTGGGCTGCGGCCAACTCTCAATAGCTTCAATCTTGGCTTTATCAACTTCAATTCCTGTGGAGTAACAACATAGCCAAGAAAAGATACTCGGTCGGTGCAAAAGGTGCACTTCCCAAGGTTACCAAACAAACGTGCATCACGTAGAGCATTAAAAACAGCACGTAAATGTTCCAAATGTTCTTCCAAAGATTTGCTATAAATCAGTATATCATCAAAGTAAACTACCACAAATCGTCCAATGAAAGCACGTAAAACTTCGTTCATTAATCTCATGAAAGTACTAGGTGCATTAGTTAACCCAAAAGGCATGACTAACCACTCATATAATCCAAACTTAGTTTTAAATGCTGTTTTCCATTCATCTCCCAATTTCATACGAATTTGATGGTATCCACTACGCAAATCAACTTTGGAGAATATTGTAGAGCCACTCAATTCATCAAGCATATTATCTAGCCTAGGAATAGGATGACGATAACGAATAGTAATATTATTAATGCCTCTACAATCAACACACATACGCGACGTACCATCCTTTTTTAGGCACTAGTATAATAGGAACAGCACAAGGACTAAGAGATTCGCATATATAACCTTTGTCGAGCAGCTCCTGTACTTGACGCATAATCTCCTTCGTCTCCTCTGGATTGATGCGGTATGGTCTTGGCGGTTGGGTAGCGATGCACCGGGAATTAAGTCAATTTGATGCTCAATCCCTCGAATAGGTGGTAATCCCGGTGGCACGTCTTGTGGGAAGACGTCAGCGAACTCCTGCAAAATGTTAGTGACAGCAGGGGCAAAGAGGAAGGCACGCCCTCGAATGAAAATAATGCCTCTTTGCACACAAAAGCATAGCAAACAGATTTGCTAGAATCTAGCTCATCAATATCAGATTTGGTGGCAAATAAACATGCACTTTTCAGTTTAATTTCAGAAGCAACATTAGATGGTTTATTATTAGGCTTCATTTGTTGCTCAAATTCTTTTGCCACAATCTGATTTTCACTCTTATTTTTCTCCTGTTTTGCTTTATTAGCTCTATTAATATCATCTTTCAAAATGGAATCAGGAGTCATAGGAAGCAAAGTAATATTTTTATCCTTGTGAACAAGAGTATCTTGATTGTTTCTACCATGGTGTACAGAATTTTTATCAAATTGCCATGGTCTACCAAGTAATAAGGAACATGCTTGCATAGGTACCACATCACAATCAACATAATCAGCATATGTAGAGATACTAAAATACACACGAGCGATGCGTGTTACCTTAACCTTGCCGCTGTTGTTGAACCATTGGATGTAGTAAGGATGTGGATGTGGTCTTGTGGTGAGAGAAAGCTTCTCCACCATATCCATGCTAGCCAAGTTGTTGCAGCTCCCTCCATCTATGATGACGCTGAATAGAACGTTCCTTCACAACTCCCTTTGTATGGAACAAGTTATGTCTCCGATTTTGCTCAGCTTGTGTAACCTGCACACTCAAAACACGTTGAGCAACTAAACATTCATACTGTCACAAGATCTTCAGCAGCCATGTATTGCGTGTCATGATCGTAATCATCTCCACCGTGTTCTTCATGTGCAATAAGAGCCAAAGTCTCTTCATCATAGTCACTAGCGGACTCATACCCACCATCCTCAGGAGCAATCATCACACGCTGAGATTGGCATTCTCTGGCAAAATGTCCTCTTCCCTTACAACGACGACAAATAATATCACTTGTGTGCCCTGTTGACGCCATGGAAGAAGAAGAGCTCTGTAGGCCCAAAGAGTGTGCTCTTGGCGATAGTGGTGGTTGTGCCCGCTTTCTTGTATCACGGTTGGAGGTGGCAGCCGACGGAGGTGCCGGTGTAGTAGAACGTGTGGAAGTAGATGATGCACGTGGTGTCCATGATGAAGGTCGACCTGCAGAAAAGTTAGTTCGCGCCAACATCCGATCCTGCACTTCACGCTCAGCTTTACAAGCAAGATGGAATAATCGAGTGATATTATTATAATCCTTGTAGTCTAGAATGGTGCGAATCTCTCTATTTAATCCACCCGTAAAACGTGCAAGCATAGCTTCATTCTCCTCAACAATACCACATCTAATCAAGCCAGTTTGTAATTCACGATAATATTCTTCACCGAATTTTTCCTTGTCTTAAGCGCTGCAATTTTTGAAGTAATTCACGTTGATAATATGGTGGAACCCAACGAGTACGCATAGCAGTTTTCAAAGCAGCCCAAGTAGCTGGAACAGGATATAATCTACAATGTTCAGACCACCAAACACATGCAAAGCTAGTGAAAGCACAAACAAAGGCAGGAACACGCCTCTCCTCGTGATATTGTAAACATGTAAATCGTTGTTCAGTTTCTAAATCCCAAGTAAGATATATGTCAGGAACATATCTACCCTCAAATGGTGGAATAATCAATTTCAGTTTAGGGAGATGGTCATGATCTCGCACTGAAGAGGAGCCCGAACATTGCCATTATTTGCATGTGGACGACCTGGTGGTTGTGGTGCTTTGGTGGTTGCACGTAGTAATCGATGTTGATCAACCTCATCCTCGTAATCTCTCACATAATCATCCTCCCCACCGCAGCAGCAGGAGCCACGAAGTATCAACAAGAAGCACCGGCAGCTTGGCCAGTCAAGAGGGACACGGGAAGCTCGGCGGAGGGCTGTTTCGCGATGTGGAGGTAGTCCTTGTTGTTGTAGTAGAGGTGCGTTAGGTGCCGCCGGTGGTGGTGGTGGTAGACGCGCGAGCAATTCATTAAACTTGGTATCGAGCTTTGTTTCGAACGCCTTCTCAATGCCATCTATCTTCTCCATGGCCTCTTCAAATCTATTTAGCACATCGTCCACCTGCCCACTCATCATTTGTTGAAACTTATCATGTAGCGCTTTGTTTGTCATGTTCTCCCGGTCGGTCTAAATCGGCTTGTGATCCTGCCATGGTTAGCAAAGAATAGAAACACACAAGAATATGATTCGACAGACTACTAGGAAGTGGTGGTGGTTGTGTGGTGGACAAATCACAACCGTCAAGCAAATCTCAAATTCTTACCAGTTCAGACTCAAAGAAGAAGCGGTGACCGCAACCGATGTAGTCAAAACTCTCAAAGCTTGGATAGAGCGATTACTGTGGAGAGTCAAACGCATACGATGTAGATGTATGTGGAGCTGGGAAGGCTTATAATATGGTAGCAAAAGGGTCAAGAATAATCAATTCAGAGATGCAAAGTTGAATAAACGCTCAACGACGCAGATCTTGTCTTGGTCCTAGGCTACACCGTGCTAGAGACGCGAGCCTAGAACACTAACAAAATCACGGCGCTGCACGTAAACAAGGGAAAAGCACACTGTGGATTTTTTTTTCGCTTTGTTTTTTTTTGATGGTTTTTTTTTTTTTTTTTTTTTTTGCGAAAAATCACTATAATGGCGAGTGTCTCAAAACTCTTCCGAGGTCAAACTGACAGGATGGGCACGAAAAATTTTTTCGACCAATTTTTTTTTTTCGACTGCCCGGACCCAAAAACTGGAAACGGGTCAAAAAAAAACTTTCTATAACGGTTGTCTCAATACACTTAGAAACACTTAAAACAGGATAGCCGTAAAATTTTTCGACAAGTGCGTTTCGGAAAATTTTGGGCCTAAACGGAGGGTGGTTTCCAAACCTACTCCGCAAGGAAACACGAATCGGAAACTAGATGGATCTCAAAACAAACCTAATATGAGCAGAACTCGGATTGGTGGTGGATATATGGTGGTGGTATATGGCAGCGGTGGTGGTAGCGGTGGTAGTATATGGATATGGATCGGTGGTGGTATATGGACACGGATTGGTGGTGGTATATGGATATGGATTCGAGCGGTGATGGTAGGTGGCGAGGCGATGATGATGGTGCGGTGGCGTGACAACTTATGACCGTAACTCGAAACTCTAAAAGACTAGACGCTAAGACCAGCAACTAGACACGACGATGCAACCGCAAATTCAACAAAGCAAAACCCTAAAAAGATTATGCAAAGGCTCGATTGGTTCGGATATGATGAACTAACCCTAATTTTTGTGTGGCTTTTTCGTGGACTATAGGTATGAAGAACAGACTCGATCTAAACTACGGAAAACTGTAAAATCTCACCGAGCAACCTGAAAATCTGATACCACTTGATAGAGGCAAAGGTGTCCCGCCTTTCGATGAGATGTTGGTTTTCGCTTTGGAGGAAGTCGACTTTGACGATCCGACTACGAACGGCGAGGACGCCGCGCCTTAGCAATCGCTAAACCAACTCCGAGAGGTTATTGACCACGCCGAGCACGATCAACTCCGACCACGAGGGTCTGCTTCCGCGAGCAAACGAAGAACAAGCAAGAAACTGAGATTGCAATCTGGATATTGCGAATATAAGATGAAAGCTTTATTGATCAAGGTGGGGTTCTGTGGACGCCTTTGTCTGGTCGTTGAACACAAACGGCACGCCGGGTTGCAGCTATATGGCGAACTTTTAATCTAAACAAAACCCAAAGTCTAAACGACGCCCTAAGGGCTGTATATATGGAGGAAGAGGAGGGAATTTCGTGGCCCTTGAGGGAGGGGTCCAAACCATCCCTAACTCTTGTTTCCCCACACATACGGACTCTAAAAACAGCCTATACTTAAGTATTTCGAAATTACATGGGCCTGGCCCAATAATAAGGTGACGTAGCACCTAGAATAGCCTATGGACGAATATTATGAAGTGGCATCTTGTATATTTCGTCCAAGGCTTCATGCACCCATTATGGTGGCTTCAAAGTCCTGAAATCATCACTTGTAACTCCGTTCTTGTTCCCCTTGCGCATGGCATTATCTCCATGCTTGTTCTTGCTCCAATGTCCATCCTTCTCCAAGCTAGGGCCTTCATTTGTAAGCAAAACAAATGTATCCAATTTAGGCAGCATCATATTCTCATGAACATTAGAATCATTACCAAGAAACGAAAGTACCTGATAATTTAATTGGCGTGCGCGAGCTCTAGTAATTGGTCCAGTATATGTAGCAGTAGGGGCTGTGGGTGTAACAATGGTATTGATGTCCTCATCACCCCCTCAAGGCCTCCTCACGAAGAAGAACGGTTACCTTTTTGTATCTTACCTTTGTTGATCTTGAATCTTGTGCCACTCTATGCGATCGATAATCTAGCACTTGTGTGATTGATCTCTTGTCGGTTTCGTGATTTCTCTCTCGCTTTCTCTCGTGTTCTTCCGCGTGTTCCTCGTGATTCCCGTAGGATCCGCTCCAACGTGAAAGATCATCCACGAGGGTTCCGCCCTACATCATCTATGGTATCGAGCTTAGGTTGATCACGCTTTTGGAGCCCCTACCCCTCTTTTTCTAGCTTGATTTTGTTGATTTAGTCCTAAATCCGAAAATCCCCACCAAAAATAGCCCCAAATTTTTTTGTGATTTGTTAGTTTTGATGATGTTTTGTTAATTTTGATCCATGGATTTGCTTGGTTTCGAGTGGATCTAGCATTTCCCCAAGTTTCCCCACTTTCCATCCACGAAATCTCTCCAATCTTGACCTTGAAATCATCGATTTTCGCCCCCAATTCGAAAATTTCCGCCCCAAACGAGATCTGGAATCGTCGGGCCGGACATCCGGGCCTCAGGCCGGACATCCGGGCCATCCGGCCGGACATCCGAGCCCTGGAGCACCAAAATCGCTCGGTTCTGGACATTCACCCCCGGAAATTCGGCCCCTACCCCCGGATATCCGGCCCTCAGAGATTTCAGCCTCTGCTTTCACCGCTTTCGCCATAACTAATTCATCCGGAGTCCGATTTTCGCGTTCTTTAGCTCGTTTGGAAGCTATTGACATCCCCCTTCCCATAAAAATACTACCACCACCATTTGACTCCATCAAAATTTCGGAACTTTGGCATCTTTGCCTAGGGCTTCCACCACATCCTCCGCATAACCACCACCGACTTCCGCAACATAACCAATTTTGTCCCCCTTTGCATTTGAGGTTGTTTGAGTTGTGATTCGAGTCTCCTAAGGTGTTTAGGCTACTTAGGGACGGTTGCATCTTTATCAACCACCACCACCACCATAACTTCCGCATAGGCTTGCCCACCATACACTTCGACCACCCCCAACTTAACCCAATAGTTGTTTGAGCTTGTTTGAGTTGTGGCTTGTGTCTCCTAAGGTGTTTCGGCTACTTAGGGACGACAACTTCAACTCCGACACGTGTATAGCCCATCATTCCACTTCCGCATTGCCAAGTGCAAACCACCACCGCATTCCCGCTACCACCATTTTGACATTTGACGTTTGACATTTTGAGTTCGCGGTTTTTCCGTTTCCTAAGGTGTTTCGCTACTTAGGACGAAGTCTCCATCATCTTGGTATCTACATCAAGAACACCGCCACTCATCATCGCAGCGACGGTAACCTCGACGACACCATTGTATATTCCCTTGCAAATTGCATTGATAACCCCTAGCCCATTTTATGCTACTTGCCTATCGAGACTAGCCATTTGAGTATTGCCGCAACGTTACTTGTGCACATTAGTGATCTACACCATCCATTGCATACATACCATATCATCTTGGTATCATCATATCATCCATTGTGTCACAATATCGTTCCCGCATATACACAAAAGCTATCTTGGTTTGTGCATTGTGCAAAAGTGGCCATACAAAAAAAAGAGAATAAGCTTTTAAGCAAAAGAGAAAGAGCAAAGAGCTTGTAAGCAATAGCCATAGCATCAAATATATCATATGATATCATACTTGATCATCTTGGATCATTGTGAGAGAAACACCGGGAACCATACATACATAGCATACTTGGGACAGAAAGTTCATCCATTTTGCATCTTATAGGTAGTGCACAAGTGTCGTATCCGCCTATTGAGCAATCGTATAGCTGCCTCTCTTGAGTTGTGCAACACGAGCGCTTTTGGTGGATTCCACATTTTGAGCTCATTCCTTGGTTGCACGGCCCCATTTATCTATCCGTGTGTGTGTTCCTGCAGCTACATATTGCTATTGGTCTACTTGTTTCGCTTATGTAATTTGTGAATCTCTTTCAACATTATTGACTCTTGCTAACATTTTGCATTAAATTTTTGTGCCACTATCCTCACCGAGCTCCTCCATAAGCTTTACTTGTGTAGGTGTGAGAACCGACAAGGATTGGTACCAATAGTGCTATTTCATTGTCCGCATTTGAGTGAACTTGATTCATTGTCAACATCGGTCAAGGTACATTGGTATAAGTTCTTCTCTTTCTCCCACTCATATTTTCTCGAGTCTTGTGATGGATAGGCAAGGCATTTCCTCTCCGGTCTTCGACAACAACGACGGCGTGAACAACTACATCACCAAAGCGTCTCTCTTTGATCTACAACGACAAGTGCAAGGCACACAATCAAGATTGCGAGAGCGCATCGAGAACATCTCCATCGACATTCATCACTCCGAAGCAAGGAGAAGGGACTACTTCAACAAGAAGCTTGCCGCACATAAAGAGGAGCAAGATGCAAGGATGGAGGAGATTCGGCCTTGATCAAGTCTTCTTCCCTTCGTCATCTTCAAGGCGGCGACATTCAAGCCACAAGTCTTGAGCGCCGCAAACAACGCAAGTGCACATCGCCCTCGTCCACATCTACATGGCGACCACCATCACGCTCGTGATCAACATCGCCATGAAGGGCAAGTCACCTCCAAGCATCATGTGCACGACGACGCATTTAACGACATCTCCGATGAGGACATGACTACCTTGGATAAGACCAAAAATATTGCATACATGCATATTTGTCGTGTGATTTCTAGTGCAAACTATTCAATAATCTATTTATGTCATCCGAACAAAAATACATCACATACTTTTGTGTTTTGTCTAATTATAGGTGTATGGGACATTTGTACAATACACATATGAAGATAAGGGAAAAGGAGAAGTTTAGGTGCTGTTCAAAAGTCCTCTCACGTCACTTTTGGACCAAGAGAAGATAGAGTCCAAGTCTCTCACGTTCTGGACTCAGATTCGGACTGCACAGACATACCTGACTCAAAACGTCAATAACTTTTTCATCCGGACTCCAAATTGGGTGATTCTTTTTTTGTTGGAAAATAGATTTCATGCACCTTCCAACCCAATTGGATTCACCTTAAAATTCGTCCGGAGCGTTGAGTTATGGACGAAACAATCTGATGCTACAGCAGAATCCGAGTCAAACTACAAGTCCAAAGGTGTTACGTCACCTCCGCTTGGGCCCATTGGCCTTGTACGACCTAGGGTTAGTTTTAGGCTGCCTTGGGACGTCCTACCACCTCCTTGGCCGCCACCCCTTGCTCCTATATAAGTAGATCCATCTAGTAGCTTTTTCCTTGGGATTTGTTTAGTTAAAAGTTAGCCATTGCAACTTCGTACTTTGTTTGTGTCCAACGACCAGACCAAGACCGCCACGGATCCCCACCATTATCAATACTTCATATATATTCGCAATATTCAGATTGCTTTATCATATTCTTGCTTGTTCTTCGATTGCTTGCAGGAATAGACCTTCGTGGTCAGGTTGATCGTGCTCCAGCGTGGTCAATAACCTCTCGGAGTTGGTTTAGCGATTGCTAAGGCGCAACGTCGTGCACGTTTGTAGTCGGATCGTCAAGGTCGACTCCCACAGAAACGATAGCCACCATCTCATCGAAACATCGGGACACCTTTGTCTCTATCAAGTGGTATCAGTTTTCAGGTTGCTCGGTGAGAATTTCCAATTGTCCGTAGATTCGATTTATTTTCTTACCTATTGTCCAAGAAAAGGCCACCAGAAAAGTTAGATCTATTCATCATTTGTCCTAGCCAGTCCAAGCCTTTGCAATTTTCTTTTTATTGTTTGCATTATTGAATTATCGGTTACATCGTCGTGTCGAGTTGCTGGTCTTAGTGTCTAGTTCCTTTAGAGTTTCGAGTTCTGTTCACATTAGTCACGCCGCCGCTGTATCATTATCCCTTCCGTTGACCACCATCCATCCATCAATTTCCACCACGTGCTACCCACCGTTCATTGTCATAATCATAGTTCAGATCGTTCACATCTTCACTTGATCCAACTCGCATCTTATCTAGTTTGTTTGGAAAGAGGAGAGAGAAAAAAAAAGAGAAAAAAAAGTAAAAAAAAGTCAAAGAAGAAAAAGAGAGAGAAGAAAAAGAACAAAAAAAGTGTGAAAAAAAAGAGAGAAGAAAAAAAAATTCGGATCTATCTAGAATCAATCTCGTACCTGAATTCGGATTGGAATCTGTTTTGCGCACTGTTCAGTAAAACAGGTGTATCTTCCTCATACGAAGTCCTTTTTGGTTCCGTGAGTACTCAAATTAAAGCTAGCGACGAGGCGCATCTAAATAGTTACAGAAGCTAGTTCAATATTTGGCACCTCAAAATCGGCTTCTAAATAGGTCTTTTTGCCCTCCGAAGTTCGTGAACACAGCTTATTCCAGTTTTTCAAATCAGTTTTAGAATTTTTTGACTCCTCATATCAACTCGGAATTGAGTGATTCTTTTGCATTGGAAAGCTTGAGTTAGTAGCATTCTTTGAAAAAGTTATCAGAAAATTGGCTCAAACTTTTCAAGAGGAAAACTGGAGAGAGAGTTGTTGTATATCCTGCTTGGCGCTTGTTTTTCATCATTATCTTTACCGTCGTTGTGCTCTTCACTTATATCTTGCTGTCTAGAGCTACTCATTATCCTTCATTGATGCTAGTTGTGCTACGCCGTGACCTCATTAGTGTTCTAGGCTCGCGTCTCTAGTCCGGTCTAGCCTAGGACCAAAGACACAGATCACCGTTGAGCGTTTATTCAACATTGCATCTTTGAATTGATTATTGCTAATCTTTTGCTACCATATATAGCCAACCCAGCTCCACATATTTCTACACCGTGTATACGTACGTTTCCCTGGCAATCTCTTTACACAATCTTCAGAGTCACTTGACACCGCTGGTTGCCTGTCACCACCTGCTGCATGGTAAGAACTTGTAAGATATTGATATTTGCTATACTGTGAGCGTTTTACCACCACATCCTAGTAGTTCATAGGAACATTATTCTCGAATTTTGTTTCTTGTTTCTACTAATCATGACAGGTTCCGGAGATAGAAGTTCTTGGATGACGGACACATCTCCACCATCACGAGAGTTGGGACAACACACACAAGCACATGGTCAGGTTATCTCTTTACCGTCATTTGAGGGTAGATTTAATCCTGCTATTTATCTTGCTTGGGAGCTTGAAATTGAACAAGTTTTTAGTCACCATGACTTTTCTCGAACTTGAGCGAGTACGAGCTGCCACTAGAGCATTTCATCGGTTTTGCTTCGCTTTGGTGGAGTGTGCATTGTAAGAAAAACAATGATAACCAACCCACTACTTGGAAAGATTTGAAAGATGTAATGAGACAACAATTTTTTCCTCCTTACTATCGTCGTGAATTGCTTCGCAAATTTGAACAATTAAAACAAGGCAAAGAATAACTGTTCATGCTTACTACAAAGAGTTCAAATCTTATATGCATCATTGTGACATAGAAGAATCTGAGGATGATACAATGAATAGATTTTTTGGTGGTTTGAACCATGATATCCGTGCAAGATTTTACTATATTCCTCGTTCCATTATTGGTATGTATGTTCGCGCTTGTACCTTTGAGAGACAGCTACAGGAGGATGCATTGGGTGACTACAACAACTACTATTCCAGTTCATGCTCACCATCGTCAGTTGGTTCCTCCACCGTTGCACCTACTAGAGCAGCCCCACCCAGATTGTGAGCGACATCATCTCAAGTGTATGGTGCATTGTCAAGGCCTGCACCTACATCAGCTACGTCTTTGCGACAAGGTAACAGTAAAGGTAATGATATAACTTCACATGAGAATGATGCATCCCTAGTTAACTTGAATGCATCATGTGTTGAGTTACCTGGTGATTTGAGCACATCACCAATTTTAGAGAATCTTGATACTATCATGAATGCGTCATGTGATCAAACAACTGAAATACCAACAATTTTGAGTGCACCCATTGAATTAACTGTTGATGCAAAAGAATCAATGTTTAATCATTTTGATATGACCTCTAATCTTGGTGATGATTCTGTGTCGAATGACTTATTGCATATTTGCTTATTTAAGCATGTTGTAGCATGTAAACTTGATGCAAGTAAGGTTTATTCACCAATGTTGGGATGGTTTAATGATGAACATTGTCAATCTTTTGAAATGAATAAGAGCTTCACTTATATGTGCAAACTGAGTTGCAATATTTTCATGCCTTCTACTTCTTGTGATAATGTTTTGGCTTTAGATTTTATGAACTATGCAAGTTACTCATCTATTTATGTGTCATATGTGCAAAAATCAAGGGAAATAAAATGGATGACATATACATATACAACATGTACACCTTGTCTCTTTTGTTAGCCACATTTCAGACTAAGAACCGCCGAGGACGGCTTTGTTTTCAAGAAGTGGAGGATGATGAGGACATGACTACCTTGGATAAGACCAAAATATTGCATACATGCATATTTGTCGTGTGATTTCTAGTGCAAACTATTCAATAATCTATTTATGTCATCCGAACAAAAATACATCACATACTTTTGTGTTTTGTCTAATTGTAGGTGTATGGGACATTTGTACAATACACATATGAAGATAAGGGAAAAGGAGAAGTTTAGGTGCTGTTCAAAAAGTCCTCTCACGTCACTTTTGGACCAAGAGAAGATAGAGTCCAAGTCTCTCACGTTCTGGACTCAGATTCGGACTGCACAGACATACCTGACTCAAAACGTCAATAACTTTTTCATCCGGACTCCAAATTGGGTGATTCTTTTTTTTGTTGGAAAATAGATTTCATGCACCTTCCAACCCAATTGGATTCACCATAAAATTAGTACGGAGCGTTGAGTTATGGTCGAAACAATCTGATGTCGCAGCAGAATCCGAGTCAAACTACAAGTCCAAAGGTGTTACGTCACCTCCGCTTGGGCCCATTGGCCTTGTACGACCTAGGGTTAGTTTTAGGCTGCCTTGGGACGTCCTACCACCTCCTTGGCCGCCACCCCTTGCTCCTATATAAGTAGATCCATCTAGTAGCTTTTTCCTTGGGATTTGTTTAGTTAAAGTTAGCCATTGCAACTTCGTACTTTGTTTGTGTCCAACGACCAGACCAAGACCGCCACGGATCCCCACCATTATCAATACTTCATATATATTCGCAATATTCAGATTGCTTTATCATATTCTTGCTTGTTCTTCGATTGCTTGCAGGAATAGACCTTCGTGGTCGAGTTGATCGTGCTCCAACAAGTGGGTCAATAACCTCTCGGAGTTGGTTTAGCGATTGCTAAGGCGCAACGTCATGCACGTTTGTAGTCGGATCGTCAAAGTCGTCTCCACCAAATCGATAGTTATCATCTCATCGAAAGATCGGGACACCCTCGCCTCTATCATCTCCTATTAGCTCAAGCACGACAACGACATCATCATCATGAAGATGCCCCACAAGCGCAAATGCACAAGTCCCAAGAAGCCCTACTTCACGCAAAGTCGAAGCTTCATAAGCACAAGAGAAGACCGCGAGACGACCACCACCAAGACGGCGCTACGACTACATCAACCACTTCGGCATCTTCGCCAAGTGTTCTCAAGGCATCTTCGCCTTTTGGACGACGCGGCATCTTCGCCTACTTCCCACGTGTACGCCTACATAGACTTCATAAAGTCCAATGCGAACAACTACGAGCGAGTGCGACCCTTCCATCTTCTAAGCCCTCAAGGAAGATGGCCGAGCATGGGAAACTCCCTTCGGTCATGGAGACGAGCTATGAGGTGCCACATCATATGGGCCTCCAACACCAAGACGGTGACACGACGGTCGAGCAAGGGCCATCCCCTTCGACCACGGCGACGAGCGCGAACCTCTTCAACAACATGAAGACGATGCCCACATTGGACTCATACTCCGAGTCAAGCTACGCGACCGCGCATGGAGATATTTGCACCTACACCTCTCCGACACCCACACATGTTGAGCTACCCCAATTGCCATGTAAGGAGAGCCACCGCCCCATGAGTGACATGAGTGACTCCACCATACGTGACATTGAGAGCATTTCCTATGAGAGGAGGAATGTGACCACCACTAGCCCCACACATGAGAGCATGCCACACATCCTATGTGAGGTTGAGCGCCATTTGAGTGACTCCACCCACCATACGAGGGAGAGCATCCTTGAGGGAGTGAGTGAGCCACAACACTTAGTGAGTGAGGTAGTTGACACGACACATGAGGCCACTATGATTTCTAACGACTTAACCTCTACTCCTAGTGTGTTTTCTTCTTTGGTGCTAGGTCTCCTACATGACGACATGCCTATCTTTGACGAGTCTATCCCTACATTGGAGACGACGATGGCCATGGTGGATGATGATGCACCCCCCACATGGTTCCATCAAGATGAAGATGACAACGAGACGATCTTCAACACCTCACCTACAACTCATGAGCGACCTTCCAAAGGTAACATAGGTGATGGTGCTTCTCTTGTCCCACTAGTGGACTCTCTTGCCATCGATTGCTCCCATGATGTTGACCCACCTATTACCATGCTTCATGCTAGTAAAACTTCTTCATGCCTTGACTTACCTATTTATGATGAATATGATGATGAGCATGTTGAGTTGCCTAGTTGTGATGCTATGCTTCATAGGATATCATGTGAAAATTCTATTGGTCACATTATGTTTGACAATCCATTGAACTTGTCATATGCTATGAGTGAGATCTCCCATATTGCCTCATTTCAATCTCAACACAGTAACTATGCATGCCCCATTAAAATAAATCCCATTTGCACTTATGGCATAGATGACGAGATGATGGTCATTGGCTTTTGTTTTTCATGTGATGATATTGCCATGCTTCCTTTACATGATTTGGGCAATTCATCTACTATACCATGCCATGATCACATTGTTCCAAATATGCATTGTTTTGGATGTTGTCAATATTCTCCATGTGATGTTGCTACTCATGCTCATGAGGAGACCCCCATAGTTTCCTCATACATATTAGGAGATTTTGATTCATCCCATACTTTGCATGATTCACATAATTGCTTGCACCTTATGCATTCCATGAATAACAATGCTCTACATATTTCTCATGATGCATTACACAATTTGAGTCTCCATTATGCTATACATAACAACAAACCTATCATGATGGATGACATGTTTCTATATCACGCATCTCATTTATTTGAGCATTGGATATTTTGTGCTAACCGACACATGCATGTATGCATCATGATGGATGATGCGTACATCTATCACGCACACACAATTTTTCCTTTGTCTTTGTTTTGTGTAGGTACTCATGTATACTCGTCAACTTCTCAATCCCAAGAATTGACGAAACGAGCTCTTGAGAGCAATGATGCTTTGGGATCCCGTGGACTATCCTTACCACCGTTCCTTGGCGCAAGGACTACGCGCATCTCTTCTACTTGGCTCTCACACGGCTATGGGCTATTTACCACTTGTCACCTTATGCTCATTTTCCCGTGTTCACTTTGCATGTTATGCTTGCTCCTATGCCTTTGCCATGCAATTGTGACCCTTGCTTGCATATACCCATGATTCACCATTATGCTACTTCTATGTGTATTTGCATGCTTGGTGGAGATCCTTGTTGCTTTTTCCATGTTTATCATGTGCCCCATGCTATTGATGCTATTTTGCTCATATCTTGCCTTCATGCTTGTGACATGTCATGTGAAGTATTCATGCACACTATTTGCACCCATGACACGATTGCCTTGATCCCTTCTAGTACGTTGCATCTTCGCACTACTAGCTTGCTTCACTTGATTGATACGATTGCTTGCTATGTTGCATCACCCATGTTCCACTATTACTTGCTTTCTTGGGTTGATGACATATATGCTCATGCCTCTCACATGATCATTGTCTCTTGTGTCCATTAGTTGCCTCTCTCATATCCACTTGTATTGAGTGCAACCATACTAGGCTTATTGATCTTGGAGACTTTGACACTTTACTTGTGATGCATGCTTGTTTGATTGAGCCTCTTGTATTTGGATGTTCTTACATCATATGCCTCCATACTTTGAAATGCTCCCTTGTACTTTCTTATGATGAGCATGATGCATACACTTGTTCGGTATCTTACCACACCTAATGATAGGTTTTGCACTTGCGCTTAACCTCATTTGTTTTTCCGAGTGTTTGTGATGTTCTTTCATTTTGAAGGATTCACAAGGCATAACCGTTAGGAGACATATTGGTTATGTGAAGGCATACATGATGTGCAACTCCAACATCTTCCTAACATTCATAAGGTGAACTCCTTCCCTTTGAGCCATCCTCAACACGCATATTGGATGGGTCACTCTTTCATTGTTGTTTCCTTCTTGTTGTCTACATGATACATCTCACGGACGGAGGAGGGACATTGGAGATTGGCTCTATGGACCTTTTCATTGAGGAGCGCTTGGACTTATTGGATGCGCCTTCGGTTTTACACTCTTGCCACAACATCAAGCATTGGTATACCAACACCTCCATATTTGTTGATTGTGCTCATACTCATGCTCGATGGACATATCATACTCACCACAAGTTTGCACCCCATGCATGGATTGACACACATTATGATTGCCTTGTTGCATCTTGTATTCCCATGTCATCCATGATATATGAGCTTGTGCATTTTCTTAGCAAATTTGTTGTGATCTTCCTTGATGGCGTATTCATACATCATGATCATATTGCCAATCATCAATTGCATGATAACATACACATGTTGAGCATCCATTGCCATATTCATGCTATTGATAAACCGTCTCACTATGACATCATTTTGCACCGTGGTTGCATTCATAATATTCACAACACAATTGTGTGCACAATGATTTCATTTGTTCCCATGAATGCTTTACATCTCATTTCATATTATCTTGCTAAGCTTCATGTGCTTTGTCATGAACAATCTTGCCTCACGGACTCATTCTTACATGATGGACACTTTGTGTGCGCTAACCATTGTATTTCCGAGTGTTGCTTGTGTTTGCTCTTTGTGCATGTCTATCACTCCGGCGACACCGTGGACTACTTGGATTGCGCCATGTCTTCAACTTCGTCCAACTACAAGTCCGCTCACGACAACCGCTTTCCATGGTGATGAGGATCACGATCCGAGGTCGGATCTTTCCCAAGGGAGGGGAGATGATGCGGAGCATCCCACGCTCATCCCCATGTACACTCCATCTACTCTCCAAGCCCCAAGGATACATAAGATGAGACCTCGACTATGCGCCATTGGACCTAAGGTGAACTCTCTCCTTTCCGAATCGTCCCTTTCCGCATGTAAGACTTGGATGCTACTTCAAGCGCGGACATTGTGCATACTCAGGTACACCCGAGGAGATCATGGAGAGCCCCAAGGACCAAGGCCAAGTGTGCGCGGGAGCGAGGGAAGGAGAAGGAAGAAAGGGACCAGGACAGCCCGGACATCCGGCCCTTGGCCCGGACATCCGGCCCTTGGCCCGAACATCCGGCCCTCCTAGCAAGCCCGGACATCCGGCCCCAGCCCGGACATCCGGCCCCCCCATCACAAAGAGCAGTTACAGGGCCGGACATCCGCCCAGGCCCCGGACATCCGGCTCTTCCGAAGCCGGATATCCGCCTCGCCCGGAAATCCGCCCCCATCACCGATTGCGTTTGGAAGACCCGCCAGCCGGACATCCGCCCCCTAGCCGGACATCCGGCGTCTCGGGAAAGCAGGACATCCGGCCCGACGCAGGGACATCCGGCCTCCCCCACGCCAAGGTGCATCCGGACTTGTCCCTTGTACCCTTCGCCCCAAGACTATATATACTTCATCCCCTTCTCGCTTTTAGGGTTAGCATTGAATTAGCTCATATTCTTGTGTGAGAGCCTTTGCTCATCCACTTGGCTACTTCTCCACCGAGATCGGGACCTCTCCGGAGAAGATCCCCAAGCGGATTCAAGACCCCTTCTAGGGTGGACCCCTCAAGGCCTCCTCACGGAGAAGAACGGTTACCTTTTTGTATCTTACCTTTGTTGATCTTGAATCTTGTGCCACTCTATGCGATCGATAATCTAGCACTTATGTGATTGATCTCTTGTCGGTTTCGTGATTTCTCTCTCGTTTCTCTCGTGTTCTTCCGCGTGTTCCTCGTGATTCCCCGTAGGATCCGCTCCAACGTGAAAGATCATCCACGTAGGGTTCCGCCCTACATCACTAAGCCACGAAGAGGTAAGTGGGAGAGGGATACAAGGCCAGCGTCTGCCGCACACAGCAAAGGTGTCGGACGTCCGGCTGGTCGGACGTCCGGTCAGACGCTGGGGTCCGGACGTCGAGGGCGCCGGACTTCCGACGCTTTTGGCTCGGACAGGAGGTGCCGGTCGTCCGTCGGCTTCGGTCGCCCAGTTCTCGGTACTTGTCGGACGTCCGGTGGTCGCCGATCGTCCGGCCATTGGAGAGTGTCGGACGTCCGGTGGCTTCCGGTCGTCCGGCCATTGGGACTCCGCAGCTCGCTTTTTTCCGTCATCTCTTCCAGGCTTCCCTCGTGGATGGTGTAGGTGTTCCTTGGCGCTTGCACTCCTCGTCGTGCGTGAAGCTCCGGCAATACCTATGCATGCACACGAGTGGAGTGTCAAGTAGTATACCATCCTCGAAGGGGTCAAGTGAACACGTGTAAAGGAGAAGATTGATGTAGGGCGGAACCCTACGTGTATGATCTTTCACGTTGGAGCGGATCCTACGGGGAATCACGATGAACACGGGGAAGAACGGAGAGAAATCACGAGGGGAAACACTCAAGAACAAGTCCAATCACACATCCACTAGACAATCAAACACGCAAGATCAACAAGGTACATGAACAACAAAAGGAAAGATACAAGGTAAGGTTCATCTCCGAGAGGAGGTCTTGATGGGGTCCACCCTAGAAGGGGGTCTTGAATCCGCTTGGGGGATCTTCTCCGAAGAGGTCCTGGGCTCCGAGGAGAAGTGACCAAGTGGATGAGCAAGGCTCTCACACAAACATGAGCTAAACCTCAGATAACCCTAGAAAGAGGAGGGGATCAAGTATATATAGTCTCGGGGCGAAGGGGTACAAGGGACGAGTCCCGGATGCATCAAGGCAGTGTGGAGGCCGGATGTCCGGCGTCGGGCCGATGTCCGGCTTTCCCGAGACGCCGGATGTCCGGGCTAGGGGGCCGGATGTCCGGCCGGCGGGCTGGTTCTGCCGATTCGGGTGCGGGTGAGGCCGGATTTCCGGGCTGGGGGGCCGGATTTCCGGGGCATCGTGGAGAGCCGGATGTCCGGGGCCTGGGAGCCGGATGTCCGGGCCCTGTAGCTTTCGTGGCTGAGTTGCGGCGGCTGTGTTGGTGCCTCCAGGGGCCGGATGTCCGGGGTCCCGCCGGATGTCCGGGCTTCTTTGGACGGGCGGATGTCCGGCCGACGCCGGATGTCCGGCTTTGCAGATTTCTCCGGTTCCTCTCATCGAAGTTCCTTCATCCTTGTACTTGGGGACTTGTCCATCCTTCCGAGCATCTCCGAGAGGGTCTCCTTGGTACCTAGGCATGCATAGGGGAAGTGTCAAGTAGTATACCATCCTCGAAGGGGTCAAGTGAGCACGTGTAAAGGAGAAGATTCACCTTTGTGTATGTGAAGAAGAGGTCGCACGTGTCACTTGCCAAACGGACTCTTGACATGGTGATGATCAGAGGATGCTCCGCATCATCCCTCCCTTGGAAAGGATCCGACCTCGGATCGAAAACCAAATCACCATGGGAAAGAGATGGCGGTGCCGTGTCAAAGTGGTCGATCACCAAACTCTCGTCATCGTGAAGCTCGAAATGGGCACTCTCCAATGTCGCACCATCTTGTGATTCCTTCAAAAGGAGTAAATAGAACAAACACTTGGAAAAACAAATGTGGTTAGCGTTAGTGCAAAACCAAGCATTCAAGAGGTGATTCACCAAACAAGTGTTGTCATCAAGCATAGCATAGGGTGTGACAAAGGATTGTGACATGGCATGTAAGCATATCAATCGAGCACAAGCAAAAATATCATGGGAACAAGCATGTAAATGTGAGGTAGAGATGCAAATATGTGTGACAAGAGCATAAGCATCCACCTCAAGGTCATAGCAAGCATGCATAAAGCGCTCGACAAATGGTCGATGGTAGGCATAGGAAGTATTCACAACACCAAATAAAATGAAGTGTCTAAACACATGGGTCAAGTGCAAGACAATCCAAGCATAATGTGCATAGGGTGTAGTGAATATAGTGTGGCGCTCAACGCAATAGAAAGAGCAATTATTCATCATGTGTGAGGCCATCAAGTCAAGCATGTAGCAATCAATGGGATATGGCGTATGTGAAGTAATGACATTGTTGCAACCAAACATATGAGAGGAGCAAGTAATCCAAGAATTAAGACAAGCATGCTTCACAAGAATTATGTCAAAATCTCCAAATATATGCGAGAATGCTATGGGGCAATCTCATGAGCAAGAAGAGAATCATTGTTGCACTCAATACATGGCAAATCATCTAGCATGAGGGAGGCAACACATAGAGATATATGACAAGAAGCAATATGAATCATGTGCAAAGCATATAGATGGTTGTCATCAACCGCATGAAATGAGCAAGTATGAATCATTGGTGATGCAACATAAGCAAGCATTGTAATCAAGTCGTGCAAACTAGTGGAGCGAAGATGCAACACACTAGAGTAAATCATGGCAATCATGTCATGTGAGCAAATAATAGGCATAGGGAATGCACATGACATATCGCAAGCACGAACACAAAGCAAGATGAAAGTATCATCATAGGAATGGTGCACAAAAGAAACATGGCAATAACAAGCAATATCTCCACCAAGCTTGCAAATACACATACAAGTACGAGAATCAATCATCATGTGTAATGCAAAGCATGGGTCACAAATGCATGTCAAAGGTATAGGAATGAGCATATCATGCAAAGTGAACCTGGCAAGATGGGCATATGATATGTAATGCACAACAACCCATAACCATGTGAGGGCCATGTAAAAGAGATGCGCGAAGTGTTTGCGCGAAGTGAGCGGTGGGAAAGGCAATCCATGGGATCCCAAGTCATCATTGCTCTCTAGAGCTCGCTTTTGTCAACTCGTGGGATCATGGGTTGACAAGTATTCATGGGTACCTACACAAAAGAGACACAAACGAAAGAAATTGTGTGTGTGGTAAATGTACACATCATCCATCATGATGTGTATGTGCAAGTGAGTGTTAGCACAAGATAAGCATTGCTCAAAGAAATTTGATGCATGGTATAAGAACATGTCATCCATCATGAAAGAATAGTTATTGTATATGACACGATGGGGACACAAATTGAGAATGCAAGTATATGGCACATCAAAAGCATGTTTCTTCATGGGGAGCATATGGTGCACACAAGTATGGGAATCATGCAATGAATAGGATGGATCAAATTCTCCTAACATGTGTGAGGAAACTATGGGGGTCTCCTCATGAGCAATATTGGAAACATCATTTGGAGAAAATGGACAACATCCAAAACAATGCATATCCGAAGCTAGGTGGGCATGGCATGGCATATGAGATAAATGATGCAAAGGGAGCATATCAATATCATCACAAGAAAAACAAATGCCAATAACCATGGGCTTGTCATCTATGCCATATGTGCAAATTGGGTTTATTTTAATGGCATATGCATAGTCACTATGGAGAGATTGCAAATAAGACATATGGTTGATCTCATGCATAGCATATGACAAGTCTAGCGGATTAGCAAACATGATGTGACCTAAAGAATTGTCACAAGAAATCCTATGTAACATAGCATCACAACTAATAGACTCCACATGAGAATCATCATATTCATCATAAATGGGCAAATCATCACATGGGTAAATCATACTAGAATGAAGCATGTCAATAGGGTGATCAACATCATGCAAGCAATCAATGTCAAAATAGTCCACTAGTGGGACGAGAGCATCACCGTCACCTTTGTTACCTTTGTCATTCCACTCAAGTGGTGTAGGTGAGGTGGGAAAGACCAAATGGTGGTCATCTTCATCTTGATGGAACCATGTGGGGGTGCATCATATTCCACCATGGCCATCGTCTTGTCCAATGGGAGGACGAAGTCGCCGAGGATTGGCGTCATCATAAATGGGACCTAGCACCAAATGAGAAGACACAATAGAGGTAGAGGTAAAGTTGTTAGAAATGCAAATGGCCTCACTAGACCTATCAACTATCTCACTCTCTCTATGTGGTGGTTCACTCACTCCCTCAAAATAGGTGCACTCAATCTCACATATGGTGTAGTCACTCATGTCACTCAAGTGGTGGGGGTTGTGGCTCTCCTCACATGGGAATTGGGGCAGCTCATCTTGTATGGGGCTAGTGGTGAAGTCACTCTCACTCTCAATATGGTGGCAAAAGTCACTCAAGTCATCGGACGTCGCCGTGGTCAAAGGGAAAATTCCATGCTCAACCGTCTCGTAGTCGTCGTCGTGGATGAAGGCCGAAGATGGCACATCATCGCTCTCGTCGTGGATGAAGGCCAAGATGGCTCAACATAACTCTCGCCTCCTAAGATGGAAGCATCATCCTTGCTCGCCACCTTGTCGCTTGCCTCCAAAGCTTGGTCCTTGAAGGTCTCCGTAGTTGTACTTGTCGCCGCACCATCTTGAAAAAGAGTCAAGGTAGACTCGGCATCATCAATACCACAAAGAGGGATGGCGGTGAAGTTGTACTTGGGAGCATCGCCTTGGAGCTTGTCGGGCTTGGGCATCTTGGTGGTACTAGCCTCATGCTTGTCGTAGAGCTTGGTCGCCGTGAAGTGTGCTTGGGGTGGAGAAGCCTTGGCCTTCATGAGTTCTTGTTCCGCCTTGAGAGCGCCAATGTAGTAGTCGTGATGAGGACATCAATACCATTGTTACACCCACAGCCCCTACTGCTACATATACTGGACCAATTACTAGAGCTCGCGCACGCCAATTAAATTATCAGGTACTTTCGTTTCTTGGTAATGATTCTAATGTTCATGAGAATATGATGCTGCCTAAATTGGATACATTTGTTTTGCTTACAAATGAAGGCCCTAGCTTGGAGAAGGATGGACATTGGAGCAAGAACAAGCATGGAGATAATGCCATGCGCAAGGGGAACAAGAACGGAGTTACAAGTGATGATTTCAGGACTTTGAAGCCACCATAATGGGTGCATGAAGCCTTGGACGAAATATACAAGATGCCACTTCATAATATTCGTCCATAGGCTATTCTAGGTGCTGCGTCACCTTATTATTGGGCCAGGCCCATGTAATTTCGAAATACTTAAGTATAGGCTGATATTAGAGTACTTATTTGTGGGGAAACAATAGTTAGTGATGGTTTCCGACACCTCCCTCAAGGCCCACGAAATTCACTCCTCTTCCTACATATATACAGACCTTAGGGCGTCGTTTAGAATATGGGTTTTGTTTAGATTAAAAGTTCGCCATAGCTGCAACTTCGCATTTCGCTTGTGTTCAACGACTGCACAAAGGCGCCATGTAACCCCACCTTGATCAATAAAGCTTTCATCTTATATTCGCAATATCCAGATTGCAATCTCAGTTTCTTGCTTGTTCTTCGTTTGCTCGCAGGAAATGCAGACCCTCGTGGTCGGTTGATCGTGCTCGGCGTGGTCAATAACCTCTCGGAGTTGGTTTAGCGATTGCTAAGGCGCGACGTCCTCGAACGATCGTAGTAGGATAGTCAAAGTCGACTACAAACAAAGCGAAAAAAAACAACTCATCGAAAGAAGGGACACATATGCCTCTATCAAGTGTTATCAGATTACAAGGTTGCTCGGTGAGATTTTACGCTTTTCCGTAGTTTAGATCGAGTCTGTTCTTCATACCTATAGTCCACGAAAAAGCCACAAAAAAAATTAGGGTTAGTTCATCATATCCAACCAATCGAGCCTTTGCATAATCTTTTTAGGGTTTTGCTTTGTTGAATTTGCGGTTGCATCGTCGTGTCTAGTTGCCGGTCTTAGCGTCTAGTCTTTTAGAGTTTCGAGTTACGGTCATAAGTTGTCACGCCGCCACCGCACCATCATCATCGCCTCGCCACCTACCACCACCGCTCCGAATCCATATCCATATACCACCACCAATCCGTGTCCATATACCACCACCGATCCATATCCATATACTACCACTGCTACCACCACCGCTGCCATATACCACCACCATATATCCACCACCAATCCGAAGTTCTTCTCATATTAGGTTTGTTTTCGAGATCCATCTAGTTTCCGATTCGTGTTTCCTTGCGGAGTAGGTTTCGGAAAAAAAATTTCTGGCTATCCTGCTTTTTAAGTGTTTCTAAGCGTATTGAGACGATCGCCATTATAGAAAGTTTTTTGACCTGCTTCCGATTTTTGGGTCCGATCGAAAAAAAAAAAAAAATTTTGGTCGAAAAATTTCGTGCCCATCTTGTCAGTTTGACCTGGGAAGAGTTTTGAGACACTCGCCATTATAGTGATTTTTCGAAAAAAAAAGAGCAGCGCAACAAAAAAAAAGAGCAGCGCAAAAAAAAAAGAGCAAAAAAAGAAAAATTCCAGAGTGTGCTTTTCCGTTGTTTCCGTGCAGCGCCGTGATTTTGTTAGTGTTCTAGGCTCGCGTCTCTAGCACGGTCTAGCCTAGGACCAAAGACAAGACTGTCGTGAGCGCTTATTCAACTTTGCATCTCTGAATTGATTATTCTTGACCCTTTTTGCTACCATATTATAAGCCTTCCCAGCTCCACATACATCTACATCGTATGCTTGACTCTCCCCAGTAATCGCTCTATCCAAGCTTTGAGAGTTTTGACTACATCGGTTGCGGCCACCGTCTTTGGGTAAGAACTGGTAAGAATTTGAGATTTGCTTGACGGATTTGTGATCGTCCACCACACAACCACCACCACTTCCTAGTAGTCCGTCGAATCATATTCTTGTGTGTTTCTATTGTCGCTAACCATGGCAGGATCACAAGCCATTTAGACCGACCGGGAGAACATGACAAACAAAGCGCTACATGATAAGTTTCAACAAATGATGAGTGGGCAGGTGGACGATGTGCTAAATAGATTTGAAGAGGCCATGGAGAAGATAGATGGCATTGAGAAGGCGTCAAACAAAGCTCGATACCAAGTTTAATGAATTGCTCATGCGTCTACCACCACCACCACCGGCGGCACCTAACGCACCTCTACTACAACAACAAGGACTACCTCCACATCGCGAAACAGCCCTCCGCCGAAGCTTCCCGTGTCCCTCTTCACTGGCCAAGCTGCTGGTCTTTGTTGATACTACGTGGCTCCTGCTGCTGCGGTGGGGAGGATGATTATGTGAGAGATTACGAGGATGAGGTTGATCAACATCGATTACGTGCAACCACCAAAGACCACAACCACCGTGTCGTCCACATGCAAATAATGGCAATGTTCGCCCCCCTTCAGTGCGAGATCATGACCATCTCCCTAAACTGAAATTGAATATTCCACCATTTGAGGGTAGATATGTTCACGATATATATCTTACTTGGGAGTTAGAAACTGAACAACGATTTACATGTTTACAATATCCCGAGGAGAGACGTGTTCCCATTGCGTGTTTGTGCTTTCACTAGCTTTGCATGTGTTTGGTGGTCTGAACATTGTAGATTATATCCTGTTCCAGCTACTTGGGCTGCTTTGAAAACTGCTATGCGTACTCGTTGGGTTCCACCATATTATCAACGTGAATTACTTCAAAAATTGCAGCGCTTAAGACAAGGAAAAAATTCGGTAGAAGAATATTATCAGGAATTACAAACTGGCTTGATTAGATGTGGTATTGTTGAGGAGAATGAAGCTATGCTTGCACGTTTTCCGGGTGGATTAAATAGAGAGATTCAGACCATTCTAGACTACAAGGATTATAATAATATCACTCGATTATTCCATCTTGCTTGTAAAGCTGAACGTGAAGTGCAGGATCGATGTGCGCTGGCGCGAACTAACTTTTCTGCAGGTCGACCTTCATCATGGACACCACGTGCATCATCTACTTCCACACGTTCTACTACACCGCACCTCCGTCGGCTGCCACCTCCAACCGTGATACAAGAAAGGTGCACAACCACCACTATCTCGCCAAGAGCACACCTGCTTGGGCCTACACAGAGCTCTTCTTCTTCCATGGCGTCAACAGGGCACACAAGTGATATTATTTGTCGTCGTTGTAAGGGAAGAGGACATTTTTGAGAGAATGCCAATCTCAGCGCAGGTGATGATTGCTACCGAGGATGGTGGGTATGAGTCCGCTTAGTGACTATGATGAAGAGACTTTGGCTCTTATTACACATGAAGAACACGGTGGAGATGATTCGATCATGACACGCAATACATGGCTGCTGAAGATGCCGACAGGTATGAATGTTTAGTTGCTCAACGTGTTTTGAGTGTGCAGGTTACACAAGCTGAGCAAAATCAGAGACATAACTTGTTCCATACAAAGGGAGTTGTGAAGGAACGTTCTATTCAAGCGTCATCATAGATGGAGGGAGCTGCAACAACTTGGCTAGCATGGATATGGTGGAGAAGCTTTCTCTCACCACAAGACCACATCCACATCCTTACTACATCCAATGGTTCAACAACAATGCAAGGTTAAGGTAACACGTCTTTGTTCGTGTGTATTTTAGTATCTCTACATATGCTGATTATGTTGATTGTGATGTGGTACCTATGCAAGCATGTTCCTTATTACTTGGTAGACCATGGCAATTTGATAAAAATTCTGTACACCATGGTAGAAACAATCAGTATACTCTTGTTCACAAGGATAAAAATATTACTTTGCTTCCTATGACTCTGATTCCATTTTGAAAGATGATATTAATAGAGCTAATAAAGCAAAACAGAGAAAAATAAGAGTGAAAATCAGATTGTGGCAAAAGAATTTGAGCAACAAATGAAGCCTAATAATAAACCATCTAATGTTGCTTCTGAAATTAAACTGAAAAGTGCATATTTACTTGCCACCAAATCTGATATTGATGAGCTAGATTCTAGCAAATCTGTTTGCTATGCTTTTGTGTGCAAAGAGGCATTATTTTCATTCGAGGACGTGCCTTCCTCTTTGCCCCTCGCTGTCACTAACATTTTGCAGAGTTCACCGACGTCTTCCCACAAGACGTGCCACCGGATTACCACCTATTCGAGGGATTGAGCATCAAATTGACTTAATTCCCGGTGCATCGCTACCCAACCGCGCACCATACCGTACCAATCCAGAGGAGACGAAGGAGATTATGCGGCAAGTACAGAGCTGCTCGACAAAGGTTATATACGCGAATCTCTTAGTCCTTGTCTGTTCCTATTATACTAGTGCCTAAAAAGGATGGTACGTCACAGTATGTGTGTTGATTGTAGAGGCATTAATAATATTACTATTCGTTATCGTCATCCTATTCCTAGGCTAGATGATATGCTTGATGAATTGAGTGGCTCTACAATATTCTCCAAAGTTGATTTGCGTAGTGGATACCATCAAATTCGTATGAAATTGGGAGATGAATGGAAAACAGCATTTAAAACTAAGTTTGGATTATATGAGTGGTTAGTCATGCCTTTTGGGTTAACTAATGCACCTAGTACTTTCATGAGATTAATGAACGAAGTTTTACGTGCTTTCATTGGACGATTTGTGGTAGTTTACTTTGATGATATACTGATTTATAGCAAATCTTTGGAAGAACATTTGGAACATTTACGTGTTGTTTTTAATGCTCTACGTGATGCACGCTTTGTTTGGTAACCTTGGGAAGTGCACCTTTTGCACCGACCGAGTATCTTTTCTTGGCTATGTTGTTACTCCACGTGGAATTGAAGTTGATAAAGCCAAGATTGAAGCTATTGAGAGTTGGCCGCAGCCCAAAACGGTCACACAAGTGAGGAGTTTTCTTGGACTCGCTGGTTTCTATAGGCGTTTGTGAGAGACTTTAGCACCATTGCTGCACCTCTCAATGAGCTTACAAAGAAGGATGTGCCTTTTGTTTGGGGTACCGCAGGAAGAAGCCTTCACGGTATTGAAAGATAAGTTGACACATGCTCCTTTACTCCAACTTCGACTTTAATAAGACTTTTGAGCTTGAATGTGATGCTAGTGGAATTGGATTAGGAGGTGTGTTATTACAAGATGGCAAACCTGTTGCATACTTTTACGAAAAATTGAGTGGGCCTAGTCTGAACTATTCTACTTATGACAAAGAATTATATGCTCTTGTTCGGACTTTAGAGACATGGCAACATTATTTATGGCCCAAAGAATTTGTTATACATTCTGATCATGAATCTTTGAAACATATTAAAAGTCAAGCTAAACTGAATCGTAGACATGCTAAATGGGTTGAATTCATTGAGACTTTCCCTTATGTCATTAAACACAAGAAGGGTAAAGAAAATGTTATTGCTGATGCTTTGTCTCGTCGCTATACTATGCTTTCACAACTTGACTTCAAAATATTTGGTTTGGAGACCATCAAAGATCAATATGTGCATGATGCTGATTTTAAAGATGTAATGCAGAATTGTAAAGAAGGAAGAAACATGGAACAAGTTCGTTATTAATGATGGTTTTGTGTTCCGTGCTAACAAGCTACGCATTCCTGCTAGCTCTGTTCGTCTTTTGTTGTTGCAGGAGGCGCATGGAGGAGGATTAATGGGACACTTTGGCGTGAAGAAGACGGAGGATATACTTGCTACACATTTCTTTTGGCCAAAGATGAGACGGATGTTGAGCGCTTTTGTTGCTCGCTGCACTACATGTCAAAAAGCTAAGTCACGACTCAATCCTCATGGTTTATATATGCCTTTGCGATTGCCTAGTGTTCCTTGGGAGGATATATCTATGGACTTTGTTTTAGGTTTACCTCGAACAAAGAAGGAGGGATAGCATATTTGTTGTAGTGGATAGATTTTCGAAAATGGCACACTTTATACCATGTCATAAAAGCGATGATCTGTTAATGTTGCTGATTTGTTCTTTCGTGAAATTATTCGCTTGCATGGTGTGCCAAATACTATTGTTTCAGATTGTGATACTAAATTTCTTAGCCACTTTTGGACATGTTTATGGGCTAAGTTGGGGACTAAACTGCTTTTTAGTACTACTTGTCACCCCCAAACTGATGGACAAACTGAAGTAGTCAATAGAACATTGTCTACTATGCTTAGGGCTGTTTTGAAGAATAATAAGAAAATGTGGGAAGAATGCTTGCCTCATATTGAATTTGCTTATAATCGTTCATTGCATTCTACTACTAAGATGTGCCCTTTTGAAATTGTGTATGGCTTCCTACCTTGTGCACCTATTGATTTGTTGCCTCTTCCATCTTTGGAGAAGGTTAATTTTGATGCTAAAGAACGTGCTGAATTGACTTTAAAAATGCAGGAGTTAACTAAGGAAAACATTGAGCATATGAATGCTAAATATAAACTTGTTGGAGATAAGGGTAGAAAACATGTCGTCTTTGCACCTAGAGATCTTGTTTGGTTACATTTGCGTAAGGATAGGTTTCCTAATTTGCATAAATCAAAGCTAATGCCACGTCTTGATGGTCCATTTAAGGTGTTAGAGAAAATAAATGATAATGCATATAAACTTGAGCTGCCTGCAGATTTTGGGGTTAGTCCCACTTTTAACATTGCAGATTTGAAGCCTTATTTGGGTGAGGAAGATGAGCTTCCGAGGGCGACTTCATTTCAAGAAGGGAGGATGATGAGGACATCAATACCATTGTTACACCCACAGCCCTCGGGCCGCTATACATACCGGACCAATTACTAGAGCTCACAAGACGCCAATTGAATTATCAGGTACTTTCGCTTTCTTGGTAACGATTCCAATGTTCATGAGAATATGATGCTGCCTAAATTGGATACATTTGTTTTGCTTACAAATGAAGGGCCTACCATGGACAAGAAAGATGAACCTTGGAGCAAGTTCAAGCATGGAGATGTTGGCATGCTAAGGGGAACAAGAACGGAGTTACAAGTGATGATTCCAGGACTTTGAAGCCACCCTAATGAGAGCATGAGGCCTTGGACGAAATATACAAGATGCCACTTCATAATATTCGTCCATAGGCTATTCTAGGTGCGCGTCACCTTATTATTGGGCCAGGCCCATGTAATTTCGAAATACTTAAGTATAGGCTGTTTTTAGAGTCCGTATGTGGGGAAACAAGAGTTAGGGTTGGTTTGGACCCTCCCTCAAGGGCCACGAAATTCCCTCCTCTTCCTCCATATATACAGCCCTTAGGGCGTCGTTTAGACTTTGGGTTTTGTTTAGATTAAAAAGTGCGCCATAGCTGCAACTTCGCGTGATTTCGCTTGTGTTCAACGACTGGACAAAGGCGTCCACGTAACCCCACCTTGATCAATAAAGCTTTCATCTTATATTCGCAATATCCAGATTGCAATCTCAGTTTCTTGCTTGTTCTTCGCTTTGCTCGCAGGAAGCAGACCCTCGTGGTCAGGTTGATCGTGTTCGGCGTGGTCAATAACCTCTCGGAGTTGGTTTAGCGATTGCTAAGGCGCCGACGTCCTCAAGACGCTCGTAGTCGGATCGTCAAAGTCGACTTCCTCCAAAGCGAAAACCAACATCTCATCGAAAGACGGGACACCTTTGCCTCTATCAACAAATGTGGTTAGCGTTAGTGCAAAACCAAGCATTCAAGAGGTGATTCACCAAACAACTGTCGTCATCAAGCATAGCAAATCGTGTGACAAAGGATTGTGACATGGCATGTAAGTGCATAAACTGAGCACAATCAAAGATATCATGGGGACAAGCATGTAAATGGGAGGTAGAGATGCAAATATGTGTGTCAAGAGAATAAGCATCTACCTCAAGTTCATAGCAAGCATTCATAAATTGCTCAATGAAAGGTCTATGGTAGGCATATGAATCATTCATAACACCAAGTAAAATGAAGTGTCTAAACACGTGGGACAAGTGCAAGACAATCCAAGCATAATGTGCATAGGGTGTAGTGAAGATGGTGTGGCACTCAACACAATAGAAAGAGCAATTGTGATGAGGACATGACTACCTTGGATAAGACCAAAAATATTGCATACATGCATATTTGTCAGGTGATTTCTAGTGCAAACTATTCAATAATCTATTTATGTTATCCAGAACAAAAATACATCACATACTTTTGTGTTTTGTCTAATTGTAGGTGTATGGGACATTTGTACAATACACATATGAAGATAAGGGAAAAGGAGAAGTTTAGTGCTGTTCAAAAAGTCCTCTCACGTCACTTTTGGACCAAGAGAAGATAGAGTCCAAGTCTCTCACGTTACGGACTCAGATTCGGACTACTGCAGACATACCTGACTCAAAACGTCAATAACTTTTTCATCCGGACTCCAAATTGGGTGATTCTTTTTTGTTGGAAAATAGATTTCGTGCACCTTCCAACCCAATTGGATTCACCTTCAAATTCGTCCGGAGCGTTGAGTTATGGACGAAACAATCTGATGCTGCAGCAGAATCCGAGTCAAACTACAAATCCAAAGGTGTTACGTCACCTCCGCTTGGGCCCATTGGCCTTGTACGACCTAGGGTTAGTTTTAGGATGCCTTGGGACGTCCTACCACCTCCTTGGCCGCCACCCCTTGATCCTATATAAGTAGATCCATCTAGTAGCTTTTTCCTTGGGATTTGTTTAGTTAAAAGTTAGCCATTGCAACTTCGTGTACTTCGTTTGTGTCCAACGACCAGACCAAGACCGCTTACGGATCCCCACCTTTATCAATACTTCATATATACTCGCAATATTCAGATTGCTTTATCATATTCTTGCTTGTTTTTCGATTGCTTGCGTGAATAGACCTTCGTGGTCGTTGATTGTGCTCGGCGTGGTCAATAACCTCTCGGAGTTGGTTTAGCGATTGCTAAGGCGCAACGTCGTGCACGCTTGTAGTCGGATCATCAAAGTCGTCTCCACCAAATCGATAGTTATCATCTCATCGAAGATCGGGACACCCTCGCCTCTATCAAGTGGTATCAGTTTTCAGGTTGCTCGGTGAGATTTTCCGATTATCCCTAGATTCGATTTATTTTCTTACCTATTGTCCAAGAAAAGGCCGAGAAAAGTTAGATCTATTCATCATTTGTCCTAGCCACCCAAGCCTTTGCAATTTTCTTTTCATTATTTGCATTATTGAATTATCGGTTGCATCGTCGTGTCGAGTTGTTGGTCTTAGTGTCTAGTTCCTTTAGAGTTTCGAGTTCTGTTCACATTAGTCACGCCGCCGCTGCATCATTATCCCTTCCGCTGTCCACCATACCATCCATCAATTTCCACCACGTGCTACGCACTATTCATTGTCATAATCATAGTTGAGGTCATTCACATCTTCGCTTGATCCAATCTGCATCTTATCTAGTTTGTTTTGGAAAAAGAGAAAAAGAGAGAAAAAGAGAAAAAAAGTAAAAAAAGTCAGAGAAAAAAAAGAGAGAAAGAAAAAGGAAAGAAGTGTGAGAAAAAAAAGAGAGAAGAAAAAAAAACAAAGTTCGGATCTATCTAGACTCAATCTCATAGCTGAATTCGGATTGGAATCTGTTTTGTGCACTGTTCAGTAAAACATGCATAACTTCCTCATACGAAGTCCGTTTTGGCTCCGCGAGTACTCAAATTAAAGCTAGAGACGAGCCGCATCTAAATAGTTGCAGAAGCTAGTTCAATATTTGGCACCTCAAAATCGGCTCCTAAATAGGTCTTTTGCCCTCCGAAGTTCGTGAACACAGCTTATTCCAGTTTTTCAAATCAGTTTTAGAATTTTTGACTCCTCATATCAACTCGGAATTGAGTGATTCTTTTGCATTGGAAAGCTTGAGTTAGTAGCATTCTTTGAAAAAGTTATCAGAAAATTGGCTCAAACTTTTCAAGAGGAAAACCGAGAGAGAGTTGTTGTATATCCCGCTTGGCGCTTGTTTTTCATCATTATCTTTACCGCCATTGTGCTCTTCACTTATATCTTGCTGTCTAGAGCTACTCATTATCCTTCATTGATGCTAGTTGTGCTACGCCGTGACCTCATTAGTGTTCTAGGCTCGCGTCTCTAGTCCGGTCTAGCCTAGGACCAGACAAAGACCGTCGTTGAACGTTTATTCAACATTGCATCTTTGAATTGATTATTGCTAATCTTTTGCTACCATATATAGCCAACCCAGCTCCACATATTTCTACACCGTGTATACGTGACGCTCCCGGCAATCTCTTTACACAATCTTCAGAGTTACTTGACACCGCTGGTTGCTCGTCACCGCCTTGCATGGTAAGAACTTGTAAGACATTGATATTTGCTTTATCGTGAGCGCTTTTACCACCACATCCTAGTAGTTATAGAAACATTATTTTTGGATTTTGTTTCTTGTTCTACTAATCATGACAGGATCCTGAGTCAATTCATGGGCTTTGTCGATCGCGGAGACATGCCACCACCTATGCAAATACCACAACCGTCACGAGAGGTGCACAAACATCCAAATGCACATGATCAGGTTCATGTTTCTATACCACCATTTAATGGCCGTTTTAGACCTCCTTTATATATTGAATGGGAGTTAGACATAAATAATATATTTGCTTCCCATAATTTTGATGAACGTAAAAAGTTATGGTTGCGGTTGGTTCTTTCACCGGTTATGCTCTAGTTTGGTGGAGTGAATATTGTCGGTTACACCCTGATTATGTACCTAATACTTGGGATGATTTAAAACATGTCATGAGAGATAGATTCGTCGATGTTTATTATACTCGTGGCATGATTAAAAAAGCTGGAACATTTAAAACAAGGTAGTGACACCGTAACAAAATATTATGATGATTTACAAACTACCTTGTTGCACTCATTTTTAGAAGAAAGTGAAGAAGATTTTATGGATAGATTTTGGGGAGGATTAAACCATAATATTCAAGAGATACTAATTCATGAAGAGTGTTATCCTATGGACCATTTGTTTCGTCTTGCTTGCAAAGCTGAACAGGAAATAAAACGACGTGTTGCCCACAAGGAGAACAAGCGCACGGTGCACATTCCAACTGTTGATACAGATGTTTATTCAACTACTAGGCGATTTATGACAACCACATCCGTTGTTGCGAGGACTACATCATCTCCACCATGTGACACATCATCATCGAGAGTGCCTGCATCATCTGAGTTGACTATAAGAGGTAATGACAAAGGTACAGATTTTCCACTTTTACATGAGAATGATGCATGCCTAGTTAACTTGAATACATCATGTGTTGAGCTACCCACTACTTTGATCACACCACCTATTTTAGAGGATTATATTGATAATTTGACTTTGACATGTGATCAAACAACTGAAATACCAACAATTTTGAGTGCACCCATTGAATTAATTGTTGATGCAAAAGAATCAATATTTAATCATTTTGATATGACCTCTAATCTTGGTGATGATTCTGTGCCGAATGACTTATTGCATGTTTACTTATTTAAGCATGTTGTAGCATGTAAACTTGATGCAAGTAAGGTTTATTCACCAATGTTGGGATGGTTTAATGATGAACATTGTCAATCTTTTGAAATGAATAAGAGCTTCACTTATATGTGCAAACTGAGTTGCAATATTTTCATGCCTTCTACTTCTTGTGATAATGTTTTGGCTTTAGATTTTATGAACTATGCAAGTTACTCATCTATTTATGTGTCATATGTGCAAAAATCAAGGGAAATAAAATGGATGACATATACATATACAACATGTACACCTTGTCTCTTTGTTAGCCACATTTCAGATTAAGAACCGCCGAGGACGGCTTTGTTTTCAAGAAGTGGAGGATGATGAGGACATGACTACCTTGGATAAGACCAAAAATATTGCATACATGCATATTTGTCGTGATTTCTAGTGCAAACTATTCAATAATCTATTTATGTTATCCAGAACAAAAATACATCACATACTTTTGTGTTTTGTCTAATTGTAGGTGTATGGGACATTTGTACAATACACACATGAAGATAAGGGAAGGAGAAGTTTACGTGCTGTTCAAAAAGTCCTCTCACGTCACTTTTGGACCAAGAGAAGATAGAGTCCAAGTCTCTCACGTTCTGGACTCAGATTCGGACTGCACAGACATACTTGACTCAAAACGTCAATAACTTTTTCATCCGGACACCAAATTGGGTGATTCTTTTTTTATTGGAAAATAGATTTCGTGCACCTTCCAACCCAATTGGATTCACCTTCAAATTCGTCCGGAGCGTTGAGTTATGGACGAAACAATCTGATGCTGCAGCAGAATCCGAGTCAAACTACAAGTCCAAAGGTGTTACGTCACCTCCGCTTGGGCCCATTGGCCTTGTACGACCTAGGGTTAGTTTTAGGATGCCTTGGGACGTCCTACCACCTCCTTGGCCGCCATCCCTTGATCCTATATAAGTAGATCCATCTAGTAGCTTTTTCCTTGGGATTTGTTTAGTTAAAGTTAGCCATTGCAACTTCGTACTTCGCTTGTGTCCAACGACTGCACCAAGACCGCTTACGGATCCCCACCTTTATCAATACTTCATATATACCGCAATATTCAGATTGCTTTATCATATTCTTGCTTGTTTTTCGATTGCTTGCAGGAATAGACCTTCGTGGTCGTTGATTGTGCTCCGCGTGGTCAATAACCTCTCGGAGTTGGTTTAGCGATTGCTAAGGCGCAACGTCGTGCACGTTTGTAGTCGGATCGTCAAAGTCGTCTCCACCAAATCGATAGTTATCATCTCATCGAAAGATCGGGACACCCTCGCCTCTATCAAATTGTTCATCATGTGTGAGGCAATCAAGTGAATCATGTGACAAGCAAAGGGACATGGCATATGTGAAGAAATGATATTGGTGCAACCAACCATATGATAGTAGCAAGTAGTCCTCGAATTGGATGCAACACACAAGGTATATATGTCATGAAGCATGGAAATGTGGCAATCATGGGTGAAAGCAATATCTCAAGCATGCGTGCAAATGGTGCAAGCAACACATGAAGTATGATCCACAATATCCAAGCTCAAGAAGGATGTCACCTTGAAGGCGTGTCCTTGTGCATTCTTCACAATGCCGAAGTGGAAGCAAATGCGATGTAGAAGCGATTCGTGGTAGAATGTATGAGGCTCGCTCTCAAGAGCTCGAATGGTCAACTCACGTGAAGTGGAAGTCGACACAAAGTCCAAGTATCCTACACATGCACAAAACAAAACAAAGAACGTATATGCATGGTAGATGAACACATCATCCATCATGATGGTTCTCATCTTTTGCACATAACCATTAGAAGCACAAGTGCATGAATAATATGATGCAACAATGGCAATATTCATGGCACTAGGTATATGGTGCAAAGAAGTAAGACAAGCATGCTTCACAAGTAATATGTCAAAATCTCCAAACATATGTGAGAATGCTATGGGGGCAAACTCATGAGCAAGACTAATAGCATGGTTGCATTCAATACATGGCAAATCTAGCATGAGAGAGGCAACATATGGAGATATGTGACAAGAAGCAATAACAATCATGTGAAAAGCATGTAGATGGTTGTCATCAACTGCATGAAATGAGCAAGTATGAATCATAGGTGATGCAACAAGGCAAGCAAACATAGTAATCAAGTCGTGCAAACTAGTGGAGCGAAGATGCAACACACTAGAATAAATCATGGCAATCATGTCATGTGAGCAAATAATAGGCATAGGGAGTGCACATGACATATCGCAAGCACGAACACAAAGCAAGATCATAGTATCATCATAGGGGTGGGTCACAAATGGAACATGGCAACAACAAGCAATATCTCCACCAAGCTTGCAAATACACATAAAAGTATGAGAGTCAATCATCATGTGTAATGCAAAGCATGGGTCACAAATGCATGTCAAAGGCATAGGAATGAGCATATCATGCAAAGTGAACATGGCAAACATGTCAAAGGCATATGATATGTTATGAACAATAACCCATAGCCAAGTGAGGGCCATGTAGAAGAAATGCGTGAAATCTTTGCGCGAAGAGAGCGGTGGGAAAGGCAATCCATGGGATCCCAGATCATCGTTGCTCTCTAGAGCTCGTTTTGTCAACTCGTGGGATTGCGAGTTTGACAAGTATTCATGGGTACCTACACAAAAGAGACACAAACTGATACGGAGCATCCTACGGTCATCACCATGTCAAGAGTCCGTTTGGCAAGTGACACGTGCGACCTCTACTTCTCATACATAAAGGTGAATCTTCTCCTTTACACGTGTTCACTTGACCCCTTCGAGGATAGTATACTACTTGACACTCCACTCGGGTGCATGCATAGGTATGACCGGAGCTTCACGGATGACGAGGAGGAGTGCAAGCGCCAAGGAACACCTACACCATCCGCGAGGGAAGCCCGAAGAGAAGACGGAAAAGGACGGAGCTGCGGAGTCCCAGCCGTCGGACGGCCGGAAGACTCGGACGTCCGACACCACTCCAAAGACACGGACGACCGACGCCCGGACGTCCGAACTTCACACCGAACCAGATCTACGGACGATCGAGCTGCCCGGACGTCCGGACGACAATCACCCGAGCCAAAGCTACGGACGATCGACAGCTCCTCGGACGTCCGGACCCTCGAAGTTCGGACGACCGGCCGCTTCGGACGTCCGACCGACGACGCTCAACTGAATCTACGGACGTCCGAAGACCTCCGGACGTCCGGACCATGTCGAGCCTCCGGACGACCGGTGACCTCCGGACGTCCGACGCCTGAGTGTTGACTTTGTTTGGGGCCGTAGCCCTTGTACCCCTTCGCCCCCTAGACTATATATACTCTTTCTTCCCCACCTTTCTAGGTTAGCATTGGATTAGCTCATATTCTTGTGTGAGAGCCTTTGCTCATCCACTTGGTTACTTCTCCTGAGCTCAGACCTCTTCGGAGAAGATCCCCAAGCGGATTCAAGACCTCCCTTTGCGGAGAAGACCAACCTCAAAACCTCCTCACGGAGAAGAACGGCTACCGTTTGTATCGTCCTTTGTTGACCTTGAATCATGTATCTCCCTTTGTGTTCTTTGATCTAGCATTTGTGTGACCGATTCCTTGTTGGTTGAGTGTTTTCCCTCGTTCCTCCCCGTGATTTCCTCGTGTTCTTCCGCTCGTTCTTCGTGTTCCTCAGAGGGATTCTCTCCAAACGTGAAAGATCATCCACATAGGGTTCTCGCCTACATCATCTATGGATCGAGCTTAGGTTGATCACGTTTTGGAGCCCCTACCCTCTTTTTCTAGCTTGATTTTGTTGATTTCGTCCTAAATCCGAAAATCCCCACCAAAAATAGCCCCAAATTTTTTTTGTGATTTGTTAGTTTTGATGATGTTTTGTTGATTTTGATCCATGGATTTGCTTGGTTTCGAGTGGATCTAGCATCTCCCCAAGTTTCCCCACTTTCCATCCACAAAATCTCCTCAATTTTGACCCCAAAATCCCCAAATTCCGCCTAAAATCAAGGCCCCGAAACTTCGCATCTCGCGTTGACCCCGACCCAACGGACGATCGACGCTTTTACTGGACGTCCGGAGCCCAGAACGACCGGACGTCCGACCTTTTCCGGACGACCGGAACCGCTTAACCCGCACCGAATTTACGGATTCCGACTTTTCCGGACGTCCGACGCCCGGACATCCGACCTTCTCCGGACGTCCGTAACTTGTAGTTTCAGACTTCGGCTGATTTTTGTTTTGTCCATAACTAATTCATCCGAACTCCGATTTTGACGTTCTTTAGCTCGTTTTGCAGCTATTGACATTCCCCTTCCCATAAAAATACTACCATCACCATTTGACTCCATCAATTTTTTGAAAATTTGGCAAGTTTGCCTAGGCCTCCACCATATCATTCGCATAGCCACCACCGACTTCCGCAACCTAACCAATTTTGTTCCCCATAGCATTAGTGGTTGATTGAGTAGTGATTCGAGTCTCCTAAGGTGTTTCGCTACTTAGGGACGATTGCTTATTCATCAACCACCACCACCACTTACGCATAGGCGTGCCCACCATACACTTCCGCCACCCCCAACTTAACCCAATTTTGTTTGAGTTGTGGCTTGTGTCTCCTAAGGTGTTTCGCTACTTAGGGACGGCAACTTCAACTCCGACACGTGTATAGCCCATCATTCCACTTCCGCATTGCCAAGTGCAAACCACCACCGCTTCCGCTACCACCATTTGACATTTGCCTTTGAGATTTTGAGTTTGCGGTTTTTCCGCTTCCTAGGGTGTTTCGGCTAACTAGGAACGGCTATACATCAAGAACACCGCCACTCATCATCGCCAAGGACGGTAACCTCGACGACACCATTTGTACATTCCCCTTGCAATTGCATTGTTAACCCCTAGCCCATTTTGTGTCACTTGCCTATCGAGACTAGCCACTTGAGTATTGCCGGGCCACGTTACTTGTGCACATTAGTGATCATACCTTCCATTACATACCATACCATATCATATTGGTACCATATCATCCATTGTGTCTCAAGTTTGTTCGCATATACACAATTGCTATCTTGGTTTGTGCATTGTGCAAAGTGGCCATAGAGAAAAAAGAAATAAAGCTTTTAAGCAAAAAGAGAAAGAGCAAAGAAGCTTGTAAGCAAGTGCCATAGCATCATACCTCATTGCATATAAGATTGTCATATCCGATCATCTTGGATCATCTTGAGAAACACCGGAACCATACATACATAGCATACTTGGGATACAAAGTTTATCCATTTTGCATCTTATAGGTTGTGCACAAGTGTCGTATCCGCCTATTGAGCAATCGTGCTAGCGTCTCTCTCTCTTGAGTTGTGCAACACGAGCGCTTTTGCTGGATTCCACATTTTGAGCTCATTCCTTGGTTGCACGGCCCCATTTATCTATCCGTGTGTGTGTGTTTCCGTGTGCCACATATTGCTATTGGTCCATTTGTTTCACTTATGAATTTGTGAATCTCTTTCAACATTATTGACTCTTGCTAACATTTTGCATTAAATTTTGTGCCACTATCCTCACCGAGCTCCTCCATAAGCTTTACTTGTGTAGGTGTGAGAACCGACAAGGATTGGTACCAATAGTGCTATTTCATTGTCCGCATTTGAGTGAACTTGATTCATTTTCAACATCGGTCAAGGTACATTGGTATAAGTTCTTCTCTTTCTCCCACTCATATTTGCTCGAGTCTTGTGATGGATAGGCAAGGCATTTCATCTTCGGTCTACAACAACAACGACGAGTTCGATGCCACGAACAACAACTCCAACGCCAAGATGCAAGCTCAAATGGAGGAGATCAAAGCCCTCATCAAGTCATACAAGCGATCTTCCTCATCTTCGAGAAGACGCTCAAGAGCACATGCTTCCTTGCTACCATCTCCGGCAAGATCACATCGGCATCGACACCATCATCAACAAGAACGTGAAGGTCAAGAGCTCTACATCAACAACCGCTCAATGACTTCACCATCTCCCTGGGCATCTTCGCCAAGCGACTTCAAGGCATCTTCGCCTTCGGATATTCTAGATCTTCGCCAACAAGTACCCCAAGACTACGCCAAGAGAAGCTCCCCAAGCTCAAGTCCGCGACTTCCACGAGCTACTACGACCTCGACATCGACCACGAGATTCCTTTCTATGGGACTCAAGAACCCGAGGAGTACCTCGAGGGAGCGCTTTGATGGACGACTACCTCAAGCTACATCAAGTTCCTCCGAAGATCAAGTGAAGTGCGCCCACAAGAAACTTCCACGACCACGCCTCGACATGGTGGCTTCACACACCTTCGAGTGCTACGAGATGAGTTGGTCCAAGATGAAGAGAGCTTTGCGGCGAGAGTTCGTGCCTCCAACCTACACGGAACAACTTCGACGCCAATTGGAGAACACCATCCAAGGATCCAAGTCCATCGACGCCAGACTTCAAGGAGATGAAGATTGCCTTTATGACGAGGCGTGGACGACCCCATGTCAATGAAGTTCCACTTCATGATGGGATTGCACAACGACATCTCCAAGACCATCTTCCTCGAGAACTACAAGTCCATCAACGACTACTACATTGGTGCTCTCAAGGCGGAACAAGAACTCATGAAGGCCAGCGCTTCTCCACCCCAAGCAAACTTCATGGAGACCAAGCTCTACGACAAGCATGAGGCTAGTACCACCATGATGTCCAAGCCCGACAAGCTCCAAGACGATGCTCCCAAGTGTGACTTCACCGCCATCCCTCTTTGTGGCATTGATGATGCCGAGTCTACCTTGACTCTTTTTCAAGATGGTGCGGCGACAAGTACGACTACGGAGACCTTCAAGGACCAAGCTTTGGAGGCAAGCGACAAGGTGGCGAGCAAGGATGATGCTTCCATCTTAGGAGGCGAGAGTGATGTTGTGCCATCTTCGGCCTTCATCCGCGACGAGAGTGATGTTGAGCCATCTTCGGCCTTCATCCACGACGAGAGCGATGATGTGCCATCTTCGGCCTTCATCCACGGCATTTACGACTACGAGACGGTTGAGCATGGGATTTCCCTTCGACCACGGGCGATATATGATGACTTGAGTGACTTGTGCCACCATATTGAGAGTGAGAGTGACTTCACCACTAGCCCCATATATGATGTGTTGCCCCAATTCCCATGTGAGGAGAGCCACAACCCCACCACTTGAGTGAGATGAGTGACTCCACCATATGTGAGATTGAGTGCACCTATTTTGAGGGAGTGAGTGAACCACCACATAGAGAGAATGAGATAGTTGATAGGTCTAGTGAGGCCATTTGCATTTCTAACAACTTGACCTCTACCTCTATTGTGTCTTCTCATTTGGTGCTAGGTCCCATTTATGATGACGCTACCGATCCTCGACGACTCTGTCCTCTCTTTGGACAAGACGATGGCCATGGTGGAATATGATGCACCCCCCACATGGTTCCATCAAGATGAAGATGACCACCATTTGGTCTTTCCCACCTCACCTACACCACTTGAGTGGAACGACAAAGGTAACATAGGTGACGGTGATGCTCTAGTCCCACTAGTGGACATTCTTGACATTGATTGCTTGCATGATGTTGATCACCCTATTGACATGCTTCATTCTAGTATGATTTCCCCATGTGATGATTTCCCCATTTATGATGAATATGATGATTCTCATGTGGAGTCTATTAGTTGTGATGCCATGTTACATCGGATTTCTTGTGACAATTCTTTAGGTCACATCATGTTTGCTAACCCGCTTGACTTGTCATATGCTATGCATGAGATCAACCATATGTCTTATTTGCAATCTCTTCATAGTGACTATGCATATGCCATTAAAATGAACCCAATTTGCACATATGGCATAGACGACAAGCCCATGGTTATTGGCATTTGTTTTTCTTGTGATGATATTGATAAGCATCATTTATCTCATATGCCATGCCATGACCACCTAGCTTCGGATATGCATTGTTTTGGATGTTGTCCAATTTCTCCATGTGATGTTTCCGATATTGCTCATGAGGAGACCCCCATAGTTTCCTCATACATTTTCGGAGATTTTGATTCATCCCATTCATTGCATGATCCCAATACTTGTGTGCACCATATGCTCCCCATGAATAAACATGATATTGATGTGCCATATACTTGCATTCTCAATTTGTGTCCCCATCGTGTCATACATAATAACTACTCTTTCATGATGGATGACATGTTCTTATACCATGCATCAAATTTCTTTGAGCGATGCTTATCTTGTGCTAACTCATTATCGCACATACACATCATGATGGATGATGTGTACATTTACCACACACACAATTTCTTTTGTTTGTGTCTCTTTTGTGTAGGTACCCATGAATACTTGTCAACTTCGCAATCCCACGAGTTGACAAAACGAGCTCAAGAGAGCAACGATGATTTGGGATCCCATGGATTGTCTTTCCCACCGCTCTCTTCACAAGAAAGACTTCGCAAGATTTCTTCTACATGGCCCTCACTTGGTTATGGGTTGTTGTTCATTACATATCATATGCCCATCTTGCCATGTTCACTTTGCATGACATGCTCATTCCTATGCCTTTTCCATGCATTTGTGACCCATGCTTTGCTTTACACATGATGATTGACTCTCATACTTGTATGTGTATTTGCAAGCTTGGTGGAGATATCACTTGCTATTGCCATGTTCTAGTCATGACCCATTCCTATGATGATACTTTCATCTTGCTTTATGTTCGTGCTATGCGATATGTCATGTGCATTCCCTATGCCTATTATTTGTTTACATGACATGATTGCCATGATTTCTTCTAGTGTGTTGCATCTTCGCTCCACTAGTTTGCACGACTTGATTACTATGCTTGCTTATGTTGCATCACCATTTCATGCGGTTGATGACAACCATCTATATGCTTTGCACATGATTCATATTGCTTCTTGTCATATATCTCTATGTGTTGCCTCCCTCATGCTAGATTTTCCATGTATAGAGTGCAACCATGCTATTCGCCTTGCTCATGAGTTTGCCCCATAGCATTCTCACATATGTTTGGAGATTTTGACATATCCCTTGTGCAGCATGCTTGTCTTACTTCTTTGCACCATATACCTAGTGCCATGAATATCGCCATTGTTGCATCATATTATTCATGCACTTGTCCTTCTAATGGTTTTGTGCAAAGGATGAGAACCATCATGATGGATGATGCGTTTGTCTACCATGCGCATACTTTCTTTGTTTTGCTTTGTGCATGTGTAGGATACTTGGACTTTGTGTCGACTTCCACTTCACGTGAGTTGACCACTCGAGCTCTTGAGAGCGAACCACCTTCTACCACGACGATTCTACATCGCACTTGTTTGTGCTTCGCATTGTGAAGATTGCACAAGGACATGCCTTCAAGGTGACATCTTTCTTGAGATTGGTTTTTTCTGAGAATACTACTTGTTCTGCTCACACCGTGAGACTTATTGGTCATCTTGGACCACTTGATTGCGCACTTAGTAGAGATCTTGCTTCGACTTGCCATTATCACATTCCCATGCATCATGATATATGTACCTTGTGTGTTGCATCCAATTCTTGGATTACTTGCTCCTCTCATATGTTTGGTTGCAACAATGTCATTACTTCACATATGCCATGCCCCATTGATTGCTACATGCTTGACTTGATTGCCTCACACATGATGAACAATTGCTCTTTCTATTGTGTTGAGTGCCATACTATCTTCACTACACCCTATGCATATTATGCTTGGATTGTCTTGCACTTGACCCATGTGTTTAGACATCTCATCTTATTTGGTGTTGTGAATGATTCCTATGCCTACCATCGACCATTTGTCGAGCGCTTTATGCATGATTGCTATGACCTTGAGGTGGATGCTTATGCTCTTGTCACACATATTTGCATCTCTACCTCACGCTTACATGCTTGTTTCAGGATGAACTTGATTTTGCTCAATTCATATGCTTACATGCCATGTCACAATCCTTTGTCACACCCTATGCTATGCTTGACGACAACACTTGTTTGGTGAATCACCTCTTGAATGCTTGGGTTTGCACTAACGCTAACCACATTTGTTTTTCCAAGTGTTTGTTCTATATACTCCTTTTGAAGGAACCACAAGATGGCGCGACATTGGAGAGTGCCCATTTCGAGCTTCAAGATGACGAGAGCTTGGTGATCGACCACTTTGACACGGCACCGCCATCTCTTTCCCATGGTGATTTGGTTTTCGATCCGAGGTCGGATCCTTTCCAAGGGAGGGATGATACGGAGCATCCTACGGTCATCACCATGTCAAGAGTCCGCTTTGGCATGTGACACGTCGACCTCTACTTCTCATACATAAAGGTGAATCTTCTCCTTTACACGTGTTCACTTGACCCCTTCGAGGATGGTATACTACTTGACACTCCACTCGGGTGCATGCATAGGTATGACCGAGCTTCACGGATGACGAGGAGGAGTGCAAGTGCCAAGGAACACCTACACCATCCGCGAGGGAAGCCTCGAAGAGAAGACGGAAAAGGACGGAGCTGCGGAGTCTCAGCCGTCGGACGATCGAAGACTCGGACGTCCGACACCTCTCCAAAGACACGGACGATCGACGCCTCCCGGACGTCCGAACTTCACACCGAACCAGATCTACGGACGATCGAGCTGCCCGGACGTCCGGACGACAATCACCCGAGCCAAAGCTACGGACGATCGATACCCGGACGTCCGGACCTCCTCAAGCCCCGGACGACCGCCACCTTCGGACGTCCGACCGACGACGACGCTCAACCGAATCCACGGACGTCTCAAGACCTCCGGACGTCCGGACCATGTCGAGCCTCCGGACGACCGGTGACCTCCGGACGTCTGACGCTCGAGTGTTGACTTTGTTTGGGGTCAGAGCCTTGTACCCCTTCGCCCCCTAGACTATATATACTCTTTCTTCCCCACCTTTCTAGGTTAGCATTGGATTAGCTCATATTCTTGTGTGAGAGCCTTTGCTCATCCACTTGGTTACTTCTCCTCGGAGCTCAGGACCTCTTCGGAGAAGATCCCCCAAGCGGATTCAAGACCTCCCTTTGCGGAGAAGACCAACCTCAAAACCTCCTCACGGAGAAGAACGGCTACCGTTTGTATCGTCCTTTGTTGACCTTGAATCATGTATCTCCCTTTGTGTTCTTTGATCTAGCATTTGTGTGACCGATTCCTTGTTGGTTGAGTGTTTTCCCTCGTTCCTCCCCGTGATTTCCTCGTGTTCTTCCGCTCGTTCTTCGTGTTCCTCGTAGGGATTCTCTCCAAACGTGAAAGATCGTCCACATAGGGTTCTGCCCTACATCACAAACCAAAGAAATTGTGCGCGTGGTAAATGTACACATCATCCATCATGATGTGTATGTACACGTGTGAGTTAGCACAAGATAAGCATCGCTCAAAGAAATTTGATGCATGGTATAAGAACATGTCATCCATCATGAAAGAATAGTTATTATGTATGACACGATGGGGACACAAATTGACAATGCAAGTGTATGGCACATCAATAGCATGTTTGTTCATGGGGAGCATATGGTGCACACAAGTATTGGGATCATGCAATGAATGGGATGAATCAAAATCTCCTAAAATGTATGAGGAAACTATGGGTGTCTCCTCATGAACAACATTGGAAACATCACATGGAGAAAATGGACAACATCCAAAACAATGCATATCCGAAGCTAGGTGGGCATGGAATGGCATATGAGATAAATGATGCAAAGGGAGCATATCAATATCATCACAAGAAAAACAAATGCCAATAACCATGGGCTTGTCATGTATGCCATATGTGCAAATTGGGTTTATTTTAATGGCATATGCATAGTCACTATGAAGAGATTGCAAATAAGACATATGGTTGATCTCATGCATAGCATATGACAAGTCAAGCGGATTAGCAAACATGATGTGACCTAAAGAATTGTCACAAGAAATCCTATGTAACATGGCATCACAACTAATAAACTCCACATGAGAATCATCGTACTCATCATAAATGGGCAAATCATCACATGGGGAAATCATACTAGAATGAAGCATGTCAATAGGGTGATCAACATCATGCAAGCAATCAACGTCAAAATAGTCCACTAGTGGGACGAGAGCATCACCGTCACCTTTGTTACCTTTGTCATTCCACTCAAGTGGTGTAGGTGAGGTGGGAAATACCAAATGGTGGTCATCTTCATCTTGATGGAACCATGTGGGGGGTGCATCATAGTCCACCATGGCCATCGCCTTGTCCAAAGGGAGGACGTAAGTCGCCGAGGATCAAGGCGTCATCATAAATGGGACCTAGCACCAAATGAGAAGACACAATAGAGGTAGAGGTCAAGTTGTTAGTGTTGAAAGTGGCCTCACATGACCTATCAACTATCTCACTCTCTCTATGTGGTGGTTCACTCACTCCCTCAAAATAGGTGCACTCAAACTCACGTATGGTGGAGTCACTCATCTCACTCAAGTGGTGGGGGTTGTGGCTCTCCTCACATGGGAATTGGGGCAACACATCATATATGGGGCTAGTGGTGAAGTCACTCTCACTCTCAATATGGTGGCACAAGTCACTCAAGTCATCATACATCACCGTGGTCGAAGTGAAATACTCAACCATCTCATCGCAGTCGTCATGGATGAAGGCCGAAGATGGCACATCATCACTCTCGCCTCCTAAGATGGAAGCATCATCCTTGCTCGCCACCTTGTCGCTTGCCTTAAAGCTTGGTCCTTGAAGGTCTCCGTAGTCGTACTTGTCGCCGCACCATCTTGAAAAAGAGTCAAGGTAGACTCGGCATCATCAATGCCACAAAGAGGGATGGCGGTGAAGTCGCACTTGGGAGCATCGTCTTGGAGCTTGTCGGGCTTGGACATCGTGGTGGTACTAGCCTCATGCTTGTCGTAGAGCTTGGTCGCCGCGAATGTGCTTGGGGTGGAGAAGCCTTGGCCTTCATGAGTTCTTGTTCTGCCTTGAGAGCACCAATGTAGTAGTCGTCGATGGACTTGTAGTTCTCGAGGAAGATAGTCTTGGAGATGTCGTTGTTCAATCCCATCATGAAGTGGAACTTCATCGGAATGGGGTCGTCCATGCCGGCTCGTCGCAAGGCAATCTTCATCTCCTTGAAGTACTCGTCGATGGACTTGGATCCTTGGATGGTGTTCTCCAATTGGCGCCGGGTTGTTCCGTGTAGGTTGGAGGCACAAACTCTCGCCGCAAAGCTCTCTTTGTCTTGGGCCAACTCATGTCGTAGTACTCCGAAGGTGTGTGAAGTGATGAGGACATGGCTACCTTCGATATGACCAAAAATATTGCATACATGTATATTTGTGAGGTGATTTCTAACGCAAAAATATTGCATACATGTACATGTATATTATTTATATCATCCTGGACAAAAATACTTCACAAACTTTTGTGCCATGTCTAGTTGCAGGTGTATGGGACATTTGTACAATCCACATATGAAGATAAGCGAGAAAGAGATGTTTACTTGCTATTCAAAAAGTTCTCTCACGTCACTTTTGGCCCCAGAGAAGATAGAGTCCAAGTCTCTCACGTTCTGGACTCAGATTCGGACTGCACAGACATACCTGACTCCAAACGTCAATAACTTTTTCATTCGGACTCCAAATTGGGTGATTCTTTTTTTGTTGGAAAATAGATTTCGTGCACCTTCCAACCCAATTGGTGTCACCTTCAAATTCGTCCGGAGCGTTGAGTTATGGACGAAACAATCTGATGCTGCAGCAGAATCCGAGTCAAACTACAAGTCCAAAGGTGTTATGTCACCTCCGCTTGGGCCCATTGGCCTTGTACGACCTAGGGTTAGTTTTAGGCTGCCTTGGGACGTCCTACCACCTCCTTGGCCGCCACCCCTTGCTCCTATATAAGTAGATCCATCTAGTAGCTTTTTCCTTGGGATTTGTTTAGTTAAAAGTTAGCCATTGCAACTTCGTGTACTTTGTTTGTGTCCAACGACCAGACCAAGACCGCTTACGGATCCCCACCATTATCAATACTTCATATATATTCGCAATATTCAGATTGCTTTATCATATTCTTGCTCGTTCTTCGATTGCTTGCAGGAATAGACCTTCGTGGTCAGCCGATCGTGCTTCCTGCATCGCCAAGAAACTCAGGAGATTGGTTTAGCGATTGCTAAGGCGCAACGTCAGGCATCGCTTGTAGTCGGATCGTCAAAGTCGACTCCACCAAATCGATAGTTATCATCTCATCGAAAGATCGGGACACCCCGCCTCTATCAAGTGGTATCAGTTTTCAGGTTGCTCGGTGAGAATTTCCAATTATCCCTTGATTAGATTTATTTTCTTGCCTATTGTCCAAGAAAAAGCCACAAAAAAAAGTTAGATCTATTCATCCTTTATCCAAGCCAGTCTGAGCCTTTGCAGTTTTCTTTTCATTGTTTGCATTATTGAATTATCGGTTGCATCGTCGTGTCGAGTTGCTGGTCTTAGTGTCTAGTTCCTTTAGAGTTTCGAGTTCTGTTCACATTAGTCACGCCGCGCTGCATCATTATCCCTTCCGCTGTCCACCATACCATCCATCAATTTCCACCACGTGCTACGCACTATTGATTGTCATAATCATAGTTGAGGTCATTAACATCTTCGCTTGATCCAATCTGCATCTTAACTAGTTTGTTTTGGAAAAAGAGAAAAAAAAAGAGAGAAAAAAGAGAGAAAAGAAAAGTAAAAAAAAAGTCAGAGAAAAAAAAGAGAGAAAGAAAAAGAAAAAATAAGTGTGAGAAAAAAAAGAGAAGAAAAAAAAAACAAAGTTCGGATCTATCTAGACTCTATCTCGTAGCTGAATTCGGATTGGAATCTGTTTTGTGCACTCGCTCAAGAAAACAGGCATAACTTCCTCATACGAAGTCCGCTTTTGGCTCATGAGTACTCAAATTAAAGCTAGAGACGAGCCGCATCTAAATAGTTGCAGAAGCTAGTTCAATATTTGGCACCTCAAACTCGGCTTCTAAATAGGTCTTTTTGCCCTCCGAAGTTCGTGAACACACCTTATTCCAGTTTTTCAAACCAGTTTAAGAATTTTTTGACTCCTCATATCAACTCAGTATTGAGTGATATTTTTTGCATTGGAAAGCTTGAGTTAGTAGCATTCTTTGAAAAAAGTTATCAGAAAATTGGCTCAAACTTTTCAAGAGGAAAATTGGAGAGAGAGTTGTTGTATATCCCGCTTGGCGCTTGTTTTTCATCATTATCTTCTGCCGTTGTGATCTTCACTTATATCTTGCTGTCCAAAGCTACTTATTATCCTTCATTGATGCTAGTTGTGCTACGCCGTGACCTCATTAGTGTTCTAGGCTCGCGTCTCTAGTCCGGTCTAGCCTAGGACCTAAGACAAAGATCCGCCGTTGAACGCTTATTCAACATTGCATCTTTGAATTGATTATTGCTAATTTTTTTGCTACCATATATAGCCAACCCAGCTCCACATATTTCTACACCGTGTATACGTTCGCCTCTCGGCAATCGCTTTACACAATCTTTAGAGTTACTTGACACCGCTGGTTGCTTGTCACCACCGCCGCATGGTAAGAACTTGTAAGATATTGATATTTGCTTTATCGTGAGCACTTTACAACCACATCCTAGTAGTTCATAGGAACATTATTCTCGAATTTTGTTTCTTGTTTCTACTAATCATGACAGGTTTTCGGAGATAGAAGTTCTTGGACGACGGACACATCTTCACCATCACGAGAGTTGGGACAACACACACAAGCGTATGGTCAGGTTATGTCTTTACCATCATTTGAGGGTAGATTTAATCCTGCTATTTATCTAGCTTGGGAGCTTGAATTAGAAGAAGTTTTTAGTCACCATGATTTTTCTGAACTTGAGAGAGTACGAGCTACCACTAGAGCATTTACTGGTTTTGCTTCTGTTTGGTGGAGTGTAAATTGTAAGAAAAACATTGATAACCAACCCACAACTTGGAAAGTTTTGAAAGCTGTAATGAGACAACATTTTTTTTCCTCCTTACTATCGTCGTGAATTGCTTCGCAAATTGGAACAATTAAAACAAGGCAGTAACACTGTTCATGCTTACTACCAAGAGTTCAAATCTTATATGCATCATTGTGACATAGAAGAATCTGAGAATGATACAATGAATAGATTTTTTTGTGGTTTGAACCATGATATTCTGGCACGATTTCAGTATATTCCTCGTTGCATTACCGGTATGTATGTTCGTGCTTGTACCTTTGAGAGACGATTCTGAGGAGGACGCATTGGATGACTACAACACCTACTATTCTAGTTCATGCTTACCACCACCGCTTGGTTCCTCCACCGGTGCACCTACTAGACCAGCCACACCTCAGATTGTGAGCACGACATCATCTCAAGAGTATGGTACATTGCCATCATCCGTACCTACATCAGCTACATCTTTGCAACAAGGTAATCAGAAGGTATTGATGATATAACTTCACATGAGAATGATGCATGCCTAGTTAACTTGAATACATCATGTGTTGAGTTACCTGTTGATTTGAGCGCATCACCTATTTTAGAGAAACATGTTACTCTCATGAATGCGTCATGTGATCAAACAACTGAAATACCAACAATTTAGAGTGCACCCAATGAATTAACTATTGATGCAAAAGAAGCAATGTTTAATCATTTTGATATGACCTCTAATCTTAGTGATGATTCTGTGTCAAATGACGTATTGCATGTTTGCTTATTTAAGCATGTCGTAGCATGTAAATTTGATGCAAGTAAGGTTTATTCACCAATGTTGGGATGGTTTAATGATGAACATTATCAATCTTTTGAAATGAATAAGAGATTCACTTATATGTGCAAACTGAGTTGCAATATTTTCGTGCCTTCTACTTCTTGTGATAATGTTTTGGCTTTAGATTTTACGAACTATGCAAGTTACTCATCTATTCATGTGTCTATGTGCAAAAATCAAGGGAAGTAAAAATGGATGACATATACATATACAACATGTACACCTTGTCTCGTTTGTTAGCCACATTTCAGATTAAGCAACGCCGAGGACGGCTTTGTTTTCAAGAAGGGGAGAATGATGAGGACATGGCTACCTTCGATACGACCAAAAATATTGCATACATGTATGTTTGTGAGGTGATTTCTAACGCAAAAATATTGCATACATGTACATGTATATTATTTATATCATCCTGGACAAAAATACTTCACAAACTTTTGTGCCATGTCTAGTTGCAGGTGTATGGGACACTTGTACAATCCACATATGAAGATAAGGGAGAAAGAGATGTTTACTTGCTATTCAAAAAGTTCTCTCACGTCACTTTTGGCCCAAGAGAAGATAGAGTCCAAGTCTCTCACGTTACGGACTCAGATTCGGACTGCATGCATATACCGACTCCAAACGTCAATAACTTTTTCATTCGGACTCCAAATTGGGTGATTCTTTTTTTGTTGGAAAATAGATTTCGTGCACCTTCCAACCCAATTGGAGTCACCTTCAAATTCGGCCGGAGCGTTGAGTTATGGACGAAACAATCTGATGCTGCAGTAGAATCCGAGTCAAACTACAAGTCCAAAGGTGTTACGTCACCTCCGCTTGGGCCCATTGGCCTTGTACGACCTAGGGTTAGTTTTAGGCTGCCTTGGGACGTCCTACCACCTCCTTGGCCGCCACCCCTTGCTCCTATATAAGTAGATCCATCTAGTAGCTTTTTCCTTGGGATTTGTTTAGTTAAAGTTAGCCATTGCAACTTCGTGTACTTTGTTTGTGTCCAACGACTGCACCAAGACCGCCACGGATCCCCACCATTATCAATACTTCATATATATTCGCACTATTCAGATTGCTTTATCATATTCTTGCTCGTTCTTCGATTGCTTGCAGGAATAGACCTTCGTGGTCAGGCTGATTGTGCTTCCGGCATCGTCACTAAACTCAGGAGATTGGTTTAGCGATTGCTAAGGCGCAACGTCGTGCACGTTTGTAGTCGGATCGTCAAAGTCGACTCCACCAAATCGATAGTTATCATCTCATCGAAAGATCGGGATACCCCGCCTCTATCAAGTGGTATCAGTTTTCAGGTTGCTCGGTGAGAATTTCCAATTATCCCTAGATTAGATTTATTTTCTTGCCTATTGTCCAAGAAAAAGCCACAAAAAAAAGTTAGATCTATTCATCCTTTATCCAAGCCGATCCCGAGCCTTTTGCAGTTTTCTTTTCATTGTTTGCATTATTGATTTATCGGTTGCATCGTCGTGTCGAGTTGCTGGTCTTAGTGTCTAGTTCCTTTAGAGTTTCGAGTTCTGTTCACATTAGTCACGCCGCCGCTGCATCAAATGGCTAGTCTCGATAGGTAAGTGACGCAAAATGGGATAAGGGGTTATCAATGCAATTGCAAGGGGAATATACAATGGTGTTGTCGAGGTTACCGCCCTTTATGGCGATGAGTGGCGGTGTTCTTGATGTAGATACCAAGATGATGGAAACTTCGTCCCTAAGTAGTCAAACACCTTAGGAAACGGAAAAACCGCGAACTCAAAATCTCAAATGACAAATGTCAAAATGGTGGTAGCGGGAATGCGATGGTGGTTTGCACTTGGCAATGCGGAAGTGGAATGATGGGCTATACACGTGTCGGAGTTGAAAGTTGCCGTCCCTAAGTAGCCGAAACACCTTAGGAGACACAAGCCACAACTCAAAAAAGCTCAAACAAAAATTGGGTTAAGTTGGGGTGGAAGTGTATGGTGGGTAAGCCTATGCGGAAGTGGCGGTGGTGGTTGATGAAGAAGCAACCGTCCCTAAGTAGCCGAAACACCTTAGGAGACTCGAGTCACAACTCAAACAACCATGGGGAACAAAATTGGTTAGGTTGCAGAAGTTGGTGGTGGAGTAGCGGATGATGTGGTGCAAGCCCTAGGCAAAGATGCCAAAGTTTCGAAAACTTGATGGAGTCTAATGATGTTGGTGGTATTTTTCTGGGATAGGGGATGTCAATAGCTTCAAAACGAGCTAAAGAACGTCAAAATCGGAGTTCGGATGAATTAGTTATGGGCAAAACAAAAATCAGCCGAAGTGGGAATCTACAGGTTACGGACGTTTGGAAAAGGTCGGATGTCCGGGGCGTCGGACGTCCGGAAAAGTCGGAAATCCGTAAATTCGGTTCGGGTTAGGGGTTTCGGTCGTCCGGGAAAGGTCGGACGTCCTGTCGTTCCTGGGCTCCAGACGTCCGTAAAACGTCGGTCGTCCGGTGGGTCGGGGTCAACGCGAGATGCGAGTTTCGGGACGCGATTTTGAGCGGAAAATGGAGATTTCGGGGTCAAAATTAGCGGGATTTCGTGGATGAAAGATGGGGAAACTTGGAGAAATGCTAGATCCACTCGAAACCAAGCAAATCCATGGATCAAAATCAACAAAACTTCATCTAACCAACAAATCACAAAAAAAAATTGGGGCTATTTTTGGTGGGGATTTTCGAAATTGGGGAAGAACACAACAAAATCAAGCTAGAAAACACGGGGTAGGGCTCCAAAAACGTGATCAACCTTGCTCTGATCCAAGATGATGCGGGGCTAACCCTGTGTAGCCCGATCTTTCACGTTTGGAGTGGGATCCCTCGAAGAACACGATGAACACGGGGAAGAACGGAGAGAAATCACAAGGGAAACACTCAAGAACAAGTCCAATCACACACCCACTAGACAATCAAACACACAAGATCACAAGGTACATGAACAACAAAGGGAAAGATACAAGGTAAGGTTCATCTCCAAGAGGAGGTCTTGATGAAATCCTAGACGGATCTTCCCGCAAGGGGGTCTTGATGATATCCCGCAGGATCTTCTCACATGGAGGTCTTGAACTCCATGGGAGTGGTAGTCTCTCTCTCTCTCTCTCTCTCTCTCTCTCTCTCTCTCTCTCTCTCTCTCAAGAGTAGAGGTAGGAGCAAAGCTCACCTAAGAATGAGCTATCATATTTGCTAACCCTAGAAAGGATGAGGGGAAGGTCTATTTATAGTCTAAGCCACGAAGGGGTAAGTGGGAGAGGGATACAAGGCCAAAGGCCCGGCTGCGCACAGGCAGTGTCGGACGTCCGGTCGGGTTCGGACGTCCGGCCAGACGCGGGGTCCGGACGTCGGAGGGCGCCGGAATTCGACGCTTTGGCTCGATAGGAGGTGCCGGTCGTCCGGCCGGCTTCGTCGTCCGGTTCCTCGGTACTTGTTTGACGTCCGGTGGTCGCCGGTCGCCCTGTCATTGGAGAGTGTTTGACGTCCGGTAGCTACGGCCGTCCGGCCACCGGGGACTCCGCAGCTCCATCTTTTGTCCGTCTTCTCTTCCGTGCTTCCTCGTGGATGGTGTAGGTGTTCCTTGGCGCTTGCACTCCTCCTCGTCAGGCGTGAAGCTCCGCAATACCTATGCATGCACACGAGTGGAGTGTCAAGTAGTATACCATCCTCGAAGGGGTCAAGTGAACACGTGTAAAGGAGAAGATTCACCTTTATGTATGAGAAGTAGAGGTCGCACGTGTCACTTGCCAAACCGACTCTTGACTTGGTGATGACCGTAGGATGCTTCGCATCAACTTGGCAAGTGAAGAACTGTGCTCCAAGCTTCAATTGGTCAAGAGGAAGCACCCGAATGCCTACAAGGTTCAATGGCTAAGTGACTCCGGCACTATCCGAATTGAGCATACGGTCCAAGTCTCCTTCAAAATTGGTGCATATGAGGACACTTTGGAGTGTGATGTGGTCCCAATGACCGTTTGCCACCTCCTTCTTGGTCGACCATGGCAATTCGATCATGGTGTCATCCACAGTGGGCGTACCAATCACTATAGCTTCAAGATGAAAGGGAAGGAGTATGTGCTACGATCTATGTCTCCTAGTCAAGTGATAGCCGACAAGCACGCCACCCATCATGGAGAGAAGAGTGAGAAAGTGATCCACCACAAAGTGAGTGAGAGCCACACGCCAAACTTGAGCGCCTCTTTGCCTAGAGAGAAAAACCTCATATTATTTGCCACAAAAAGTGAGATGAGAGAAGTGTATGAGAACCCATCGAGTGTGATGCGCTTTGTCCTTGTGTGCAAGGATGAAGATCCAAAAACTAACACCTCTCACGAACGACCTTTAGTGTTTCAATCTCTTTTGCAGGAATTCTAAGATGTTTCCCCCGATGAGCTACCTCCGGGTCTACCTCCTCTACGAGGCATTGAGCATTGAATCGACCTCATCCCAAGAGCGCCACTTCCAAACAAAGCTCCATACCGTGCCAACCCCGAAGAAACAAAGGAGATCCAACGGCAAGTACAACAACTCATCGACAACGGTCATGTACGTGAAAGCTTAAGTCCTTGTGCCGTTCCCGTTATACTTGTGCCTAAGCTCGATGGAAGTTTCCGCTTATGTTCCGATTGTAGACCTATAAATGCTATTACCGTTCGCTATAGGCATCCCATTCCTCGCTTAGATGATATGCTTGATGAACTTAGTGGAGCCAACTTTTTCTCAAAAATTGATCTTAAAAGTGGCTATTATCAAATCCGCATACAAGAAGGTGATGAATGGAAAACTGCTTTCAAAACCAAATTTGGCTTATATGAGTGGTTAGTCATGCCTATGGGTTTATCGGAAGCTCCAGACATTCGGTATGCGTCTTATGCATTATGTGCTTCGCCCTTATATTGGAGTCTTTGTTGTGGTTTACTTCGACGATATTCTTGTGTTTAGCAAAACCATGAAAGAACATCTTAATCATGTTAGGGTTGTTTTGCAAACCCTCCGCAAGGAACTTCTTTATGCAAAATTGAAAAAATGCACGCTTGGTGTTGACAAAGTGGTTTTCTTGGGTTTTGTTGTCTCTTCCAAGGGTGTCCATGTTGATGAATCTAAAATTGAAGCAATTAAAACTTGGCCCCAACCCACAAATTTGCAACAAGTGCGTAGCTTTCTTGGTCTCGCGGGTTTTTATCGTCGCTTTGTGAATGATTTTAGCACTATTGCTGCTCCTTTGCATGCCTTGAGTAAGAAGAATACTCCTTTTGTTTGGGGATCTTTGCAATCAACCGCTTTTGATGAGCTCAAGTCTTTGCTTACTCATGCTCCGATTCTTGCTTTGCCCAATTTTGACAAAACTTTTGAGGTTCATTATGATGCAAGTGGTACCGGAATTGGCCATTGCTTATTTTAGTGAAAAACTATCCGGTGCTCAACTTAACTATCCCATCTATGACAAAGAATTGTATGCATTAGTGCGTGTGCTACATGTTTGGGAACATTATCTTAGACCTCATGAGTTTCTCATCCATACCGACCATGAAACGCTTAAGTACTTAAAAGGCCAAACTAAGTTGAACAAGCGTCATGCCAAATGGAGTGAATTTATTGAATCTTTCCCCTATGTGATCAAGTACATTAAGGGTAAGGAAAATGTAGTTGCGGATGCGCTTTCACGCATATGCACGCTTGTCACTAAACTTGAGTTGAATGTTATTGGTTTTGAGCATATAAAAGACTTGTATGAGCATGATCCTTCTTTTGCTACTCCTTATGCTAAGAGTTTGACACACACGTCTTGGGAACGATACTACATAAAGGATGATTATCTTATGAGAGCTAACAAACTTTTCATTCCTAGTCTTCTCTTCGCTTGCTCCTTTTGCAAGAGGCTCATGGAGGCGGACTCATGGGACACTTTGACGCGACAAGACATTCGCCACGCTCTCCAAGAACTACTTTTGGCCCAAGATGTTCCGCGACGTCTCACGCTTCACCAACCTTGCTCTACATGTCGCAAAGCTAAGTCTAAAGCTCAATCACATGGTCTTTACATGCCTCTTCCTATTCCTTATCAACCTTGGGAAGACATTAGCATGGATTTTATACTTGGTTTGCCTAGAACTCAAAATGGACAAGATTCCGTGTTTGTTGTAGTGGATAGATTTTCTAAGATGGCACATTTCATTCCTTGCAACAAGATAGACGATGCTTCAACGTTGCAAATCTATTTTGTAGGGAAATCTTGCGTCTCCATGGAGTACCAAAGACAATCGTCTCCGACCGCGACGTCAAGTTCTTGAGTTACTTTTGGAAGACCCTATGCGCCAAGCTCGGAATCAAGCTCTTGTTCTCATCCGCATACCATCCTCAAACCAACGACCAAACGGAGGTGACGAACCGGACTCTCTCCACTCTCCTTCGCGTGTTGATCAAGAAGAACATCACGGAGTGGGAGGCATGTCTACCCATCGCCGAGTACGCCTACAACCGTGCAAGACATTCGACGACCGGCAAGTCCTCCTTCGAGATCGTCTACGGCTTCAACCCGTTGTCCCCATTGGACATTCTACCTCTTCCTCTCCAAGAGCGAACCAACCTCGACGCAAGTGCTCGTGCAAGCTACATCAAGAAGATGCATGAAATACAAGGCACACCATCGAGCGCCAAGTATAACGACTAGCAACAAAGCTCAATGTCAACAAGCAACCCATGGTCTTCAACATTGGTGATCTAGTGTGGCTACACCTTCGCAAGGATCGCTTCCCCAACGAACGCAAGTCCAAGCTTGTCCCTCGAGCCGATGGACCTTTCAAGGTGCTAGCACGCTACAACGACAACGCCTACAAGATCGACCTACCACGAGGCAAGTACAATGTGAGCGACATCTTCAACGTCAAGGACCTCGCGCCATACCATGGAGATGACGCTTTTGATCCGAGGTCGGATCTCTCCAAAGGGGGGAGATGATGCGGAGCATCCCTCCATCATCCCCATGGACACTACTTCGACCACGCAAGCTCCAAGAGGACCCATGACAAGAGCCCAAGCACGTGCCATCCAATCCGAGGTTGACTCTCTCCTTGTTGAACTTCCCTTTAACCCATTTGAGACATGGCTACTACCTCAAACGGAGACACTTTATGCGTGCTCAGTACCATGTAAGCAACCAAGGAGAAGGAGTGGTGCAAGACGGACATCAAGATCAAGGAGGCATTCTACCCAGCTGGAAGGACCGGTACAACCGCCCAACAACCGCCTCGGGCGGAACAACCGGGCCGACCACGGCCCAACAACCGCCACCATTCGTGATCAAGCGGTGCAAGGTCTGACAGCACCGGATGTACCGGTAAATCCCAAATGACCGGAACTACCGGCCCAACGACCGGTACAACCGCTGGGGCCCTCGACGACCATCTGCAGAAGCCAACACCTGACCCCGGCGGTAGTACCGCCTTCCTCGACCGGTACCTCCGCCCTCCCTGAGTCACCAGCGGTACAACCGCCACCTCGACCGGTACAACCGGCCTGTCTGCGCACAGTGTAACGGGCCAAGCCCATGTACCCCTTAACCCTCACTTACCCCTTCGTGGCTCTAGACTATAAATACTCCTCCACCTCCTCCTAGTTAAGTTAGCAAAGGATTAGCTCATATTTGTGTGAGAGCTTTGCTCATCCACTTGGTTACCTTCTCCTCGGAGATCGCGCCTCCTCGGAGAAGATCCTTCCAAGAGGATTCAAGACCCCCTTCTAGGGTGGACCCCCATGAAGACCTCCTCACGGAGAAGAACGACTACTCGTGTATCTTTCCTTTATTGATTTTGAATCTTGTGCTACCTTATGTGTTCGATGATCTAGCCCTTGTGTGATCGATACTTGTCGGTTTAGTGTTCCTCTTGTGTGTTTTTCTTCGTGTTCTTCCGCTTGTTCGGCGTGTTCCTCGTAGGGATCCTCTCCAAACGTGAAAGATCTCCGACTAGGGCTCCGCCCTACATCAAAGGACCAAGCTTTGGAGGCAAGCGACAAGGTGGCGAGCAAGGATGATGCTTCCATCTTAGGAGGTGAGAGTGATGATGTGCCATCTTCGGCCTTCATCCACGGCAACGGTGACAAGATGATCGAGCACGGGATTTTCCCTTCGGTCATGGAGGAGAGCGATGTTGTGCCATCTTCGGCCTTCATCCACGACGACGGCGATGAGATGGTTGATCATGGGATTCTGATGAGGACATGACTACCTTGGATACGACCAAAAATATTGCATACATGTATATTTGTGAGGTGATTTCTAATACAAACTATGCAATAATTTATTTATTTCATCCAGGACAAAAATACTTCACAAACTTTTGTGCCATGTCTAATTGCAGGTGTATGGGACATTTGTACAATCCACATATGAAGATAAGGGGGAAAGAGATGTTTACCTGCTGTTCAAAAAGTTCTCTCACGTCACTTTTGGCCTAAGAGAAGATAGAGTCCAAGTCTCTCACGTTCGGACTCAGATTCGGACCGCAGACATACCTGACTCAAAACGTCAATAACTTTTTCATCCGGACTCCAAATCGGGTGATTCTTTTTTGTTGGAAAATAGATTTCGTGCACCTTCCAACCCAATTGGATTCACCTTCAAATTCGTCAGGAGCGTTGAGTTATGGACGAAACAATCTGATGCTGCAGCAGAATCCGAGTCAAACTACAAGTCCAAAGGTGTTACGTCACCTCCGCTTGGGCTCATTGGCCTTGTACGACCTAGGGTTAGTTTTAGGCTGCCTTGGGACGTCCTACCACCTCCTTGGCCGCCACCCCTTGCTCCTATATAAGTAGATCCATCTAGTAGCTTTTTCCTTGGGTTTTGTTTAGATCAAAAGTTCGCCATAGCTGCAACTTCGCGTACTTCGTTTGTGTTCAACGACGAGACCAAGGCGTCTCAGAACCCCACCTTCATTAATAAATCTTTCCTCTTATATTCGCAATATCCAGATTGCAATCTTAGTTTTCTTGCTTGTTCTTCGTTTGCTCGCAGGAAACAGGCCCTTGTGGTCGAGTTGATCGTGTTCGGCGTGGTCAATAACCCTCGGAAGTTGGTTTAGCGATTGCTAAGGCGCGACGTCTCGCACGTACGTAGTCGGATCGTCAAGGTCGACTCCCACAGAAACGATAGCCACCATCTCATCGAAACATCGGGACACCTTTGCCTCTATCAAGTGGTATCAGTTTTCAGGTTGCTCGGTGAGAATTTCCAATTATCCCTAGATTAGATTTTTTTTTCTTACCTATTGTCCAAGAAAAAGCCACACAAAAAAAGTTAGATCTATTCATCCTTTGTCCAAGCCAGTCTGAGCCTTTGCAGTTTTCTTTTCATTGTTTGCATTATTGCATTATCGGTTGCATCGTCGTGTCGAGTTGCTGGTCTTAGTGTCTAGTCCGTTTAGAGTTTCGAGTTCTGTTCACATTAGTCACGCCGCCGCTGCATCATTATCCCTTCCGCTGTCCATCATACCATCCATCAATTTCCACCACGTGCTACGCACTATTCATTGTCATAATCATAGTTGAGGTCATTCACATCTTCGCTTGATCCAATCTGCATCTTATCTAGTTTGTTTTGGAACAAGAAAAAAGAGAAAAAAGAAAAAAAAGTAAAAAAAAAGTCAGAGAAAAAAAAGAGAGAAAGAAAAAGGAAAAAAAAGTGTGAGAAAAAAAAAGAGAAGAAAAAAAACAAAGTTCAGATCTATCTAGACTCAATCTCGTAGCTGAATTCGGATTGGAATCTGTTTTGTGTACTGTTCAGTAAAACAGGCATAACTTCCTCATACGAAGTCCGTTTTGGCTCATGAGTACTCAAATTAAAGCTAGAGACGAGGCGCATCTAAATAGTTGCAGAAGCTAGTTCAATATTTGGCACCTCAAAATCGGCTTCTAAATAGGTCTTTTTGCCCTCCAAAGTTCGTGAACACACCTTATTCCAGTTTTTCAAACCAGTTTTAGAATTTTTTGACTCCTCATATCAACTCAGAATTGAGTGATTCTTTTGCATTGGAAAGCTTGAGTTAGTAGCATTCTTTGAAAAAGTTATCAGAAAATTGGCTCAAACTTGTCAAGAAGAAAATTGGAGAGAGTTGTTGTATATCCTGCTTGGCGCTTGTTTTTCATCATTATCTTTACTACCGTTGTGATCTTCACTTATATCTTCCTGTCCAGAGCTACTTATTATCCTTCATTGATGCTAGTTGTGCTACGCCGTGACCTCATTAGTGTTCTAGGCTCGCGTCTCTAGTCTGGTCTAGCCTAGGACCAAAGACACAGACCGTCGTTGAACGTTTATTCAACATTGCATCTTTGAATTGATTATTGCTGATGTTTTTCTACCATATATAGCCAACCCAGCTCCACATATTTCTACACCGTATAATGCACGCTCCAATCGGCAATCGCTTTACACAATCTTCGTAGTTATTTGACATTGCCGGTTGCTGTCACCACCTGCTGCATGGTAAGAACTTGTAAGATATTGATATTTGCTATCTTGTGAGCGCTTTTACCACCACATCCTAGTAGTTCATAGGAACATTATTCTCGAATTTTGTTTCTTGTTTCTACTAATCACGACAGGTTCCGGAGATAGAAGTTCTTGGATGACGGACACATCTCCACCATCACGAGAGTTGGGACAACACACACAAGAATATGGTCAGGTTATGTCTTTACCATCATTTGAGGGTAGATTTAATCCTGCTATTTATCTAGCTTGGGAGCTTGAATTAGAAGAAGTTTTTAGTCACCATGATTTTTCCGAACTTGAGAGAGTACGAGCTACCACTAGAGCATTTACTGGTTTTGCTTCGCTTTGGTGGAGTGTACATTGTAAGAAAAACATTGATAACCAACCCACAACTTGGAAAGTTTTGAAAGCTGTAGTGAGACAACAATTTTTTCCTCCTTACTATCGTCGTGGAATTGCTTCGCAAATTGGAACAATTAAAACAAGGCAGTAACACTGTTCATGCTTACTACCAATAGTTCAAATCTTATATGCATCATTGTAACATAGAAGAATCTGAGGATGATACAAAGAATAGATTTTTGGTGGTTTGAACCATGATATCCGTGCAAGATTTCACTATATTCCTCGTTGCATTGCTGGTATGTATGTTCGCGCTTGTACCTTTGAGAGATAGATACAGGAGGATGCATTGGGTGACTACAACAACTACTATTCCAGTTCATGCTCACCATCGCCGGTTGGTTCCTCCATCGTTGCACCTACTAGAGCAGCCCCACCCCAGATTGTGAGCGCGACATCATCTCAAGTGTATGGTGCATTGTCAACGCCCGTACCTACATCAGCTACGTCTTTGCGACAAGGTAACAGTAAAGGTATTAATGATATAACTTCACATGAGAATGATGCATCCCTAGTTAACTTGAATGCATCATGTGTTGAGTTACCTGGTGATTTGAGCACATCACCTATTTTAGAGAATCTTGATACTATCATGAATGCGTCATGTGATCAAACAACTGAAATACCAACAATTTTGAGTGCACCCATTGAATTAAGTGTTGATGCAAAAGAATCAATGTTTAATCATTTTGATATGACCTCTAATCTTGGTGATGATTCTGTGTCGAATAACTTATTGCATGTTTGCTTATTTAAGCATGTTGTAGCATGTAACCTTGATGCAAGTAAGGTTTATTCACCAATGTTGGGATGGTTTAATGATGAACATTGTCAATCTTTTGAAATGAATAAAAGCTTCACTTATATGTGCAAACGGAGTTGCAAATTTTCACGTCTTCTACTTCTTGTGATAATGTTTTGGCTTTAGATTTTATGAACTATACAAGTTACTCATCTATTAATCTGTCATATGTGCAAAAATCAAGGGAAGTAAAAATGGATGACATATACATATACAACATGTACACCTTGTCTCTTTTGTTAGCCACATTTCAGACTAAGCAACGCCGAGGACGGCTTTGTTTTCAAGAAGGGGAGGATGATGAGGACATGACTACCTTGGATACGACCAAAAATATTGCATACATGTATATTTGTGAGGTGATTTCTAATACAAACTATGCAATAATTTATTTATGTCATCCAGGACAAAAATACTTCACAAACTTTTGTGCCATGTCTAATTGCAGGTGTATGAGACATTTGTACAATCCACATATGAAGATAAGGGGGAAAGAGATGTTTACCTGCTGTTCAAAAAGTTCTCTCACGTCACTTTTGGCCTAAGAGAAGATAGAGTCCAAATCTCTCACGTTCTGGACTCAGATTCGGACTGCACAGACATACCTGACTCAAAACGTCAATAACTTTTTCATCCGGACTCCAAATCGGGTGATTATTTTTTTGTTGGAAAATAGATTTCGTGCACCTTCCAACCCAATTGGATTCACCTTCAAATTCGTCAGAGCGTTGAGTTATGGACGAAACAATCTGATGTGCAGCAGAATCCGAGTCAAACTACAAGTCCAAAGGTGTTACGTCACCTCCGCTTGGGCTCATTGGCCTTGTACGACCTAGGGTTAGTTTTAGGCTGCCTTGGGACGTCCTACCACCTCCTTGGCCGCCACCTTGCTCCTATATAAGTAGATCCATCTAGTAGCTTTTTCCTTGGGTTTTGTTTAGATCAAAAGTTCGCCATAGCTGCAACCGCAGATACTTCGCGTTTGTGTTCAACGACTGCACCAAGGCGTCTCAGAACCCCACCTTCATTAATAAATCTTTCCTCTTATATTCGCAATATCCAGATTGCAATCTTAGTTTCTTGCTTGTTCTTCGTTTGCTCGCAGGAAACAGGCCCTCGCGGTCAGGTTGATCGTGCTCCGGCGTGGTCAATAACCCTCGGAAGTTGGTTTAGCGATTGCTAAGGCGCGACGTCTCGCACGTACGTAGTCGGATCGTCAAGGTCGACTCCCACAGAAACGATAGCCACCATCTCATCGAAACATCGGGACACCTTTGCCTCTATCATTGATCATGGGATTCTCCCTTCGACCACGGCGACGTATGATGACTTGAGTGACTTTTGCCACCATATTGAGAGTGACAGTAACTTCACCACTAGCCCCATATTGACGAGTTGCCACAGTTTCCATGTGAGGAGAGCCACAACCCCCACCACTTGAGTGAGATGAGTGACTCCACCGTATGTGAGATTGAGTGCACCTACTTTGAGGGAGTGAGTGAACCACCACATAGAGAGAGTGAGATAGTTGATAGGTCCCGTGCGGCCATTTGCATTTCTAACAACTTGACCTCTACCTCTATTGTGTCTTCTCATTTGGTGCTAGGTCCCATATATGATGACGCGCCGATTCGCGACGACTACGTGATGCGGAGCATCCTTCGGTCATCCCCATGGACCTTCCATCAACTATCCAAGCTCCAAGTGGACCCGTGACAAGAGCAAGAGCTCGTGCTATTCAATCCGAGGTGACATCACTCCTATTCGATTTCCCTTTTCGTTCCAGCGAGACATGGCTACTACCTAAGTCCGAGACACTCTGCGTGATCAGGTACAACGTTCAAGCCAAGGAACCAGGAGCTGAAGAAGAAACGACAAGCGTCAACACTCTGGACAGCCCGGAACTTCCGGCCTCCGCCCGGAACTTCCGGCCCCCGACGACATCGACCAGTCCGGGCCTGCCCACTTTCTGGTTAGCCCAGAACCTGCCCGGAACTTCCGGCCCCCGGAACTTCCGGCCTGCCCGGATCTTCCGGCCCCCGGAAGCGAGCCCAGCTCCTCCCGCGTCAACTCTCGGCTTAGGCCGGACCCTGCCCGGAACTTCCGGCCCTGGCCGAACTTCCGGCCTGCCAAGGCAGACCTCTTGGGCCGAGGCCCGTGTACCCTTTTCGTCCCGTAAACTATAACTACTCTCCCACCTCCTCCTAGTTAGGGTTAGCATTGGTTTGGCTCATCTTTGGTGTGAGAGCCCTTGCTCATCCACTTGGTACTTCTCCTCGGAGTTCACGACCTCTTCGGAGAAGATCCCCCAAGCGGATTCAAGACCCCTTCAAGGGAAGACCATCAAGACCTCCTATCGGAGAAGATCGGCTACTCGTGTATCTTTTCCTTTGTTGATTTTGAACCTTGTGCTACCTTATGTGTTCGGTGATCTAGCCCTTGTGTAATCGAAACTTGTCGGTTTAGTGTTCCTCTTGTGTGTGTTTCCTTGTGTTCTTCCGCCTGCTCATCGTGTTTCCCGTGAGGATCCCCTCAAACGTGAAAGATCTCCGATTAGGGTTCCGCCCTACATCATATGGTATCATGAGCCACGTTGATCACGTTTTTGGAGCCCCTACCCCGTGTTTTCTAGCTTGATTTTGTTGTTTTCATCCTAAATCCGAAAAACCCCACCAAAAATAGCCCCAAATTTTTTTGTGAGTTGTTGGTATGATGAAGTTTTGTTGGATTTGATCCGTGGATTTGCTTTGCTTCGAGTGGATCTAGCAGCCCTACCTTTCTTTCCTTCTAATTCCTTCTTTTCCCCTTAGGATTTGGGTTTTCCCCCAATTTTTTCCGCCCAAATCCTCAATCCCGAAGTTCATGTTCTTGGCAGATTCCCGACCCCCGGAACTTCCGGCCCAGCCCGGAACTTCCGGCCCCCGGACCTTCCGGCCCTGCCCGGAACTTCCGGGCCCCGGACCTTCTGTCTTGCCCGGAACTTCCGGCCTAGACAGAAAGGTTGCGCATTCTTCGGTGACCCCCGTTTCTTCGACAGCTTCGACCATGGTGCAGCGGCATCTTCGCCAACATACTGAAGACCGTGCATCACATCATCGTCCACATTTCGCATCCGTTTGGAACCTCGACCGTAAGCAAGGACGGTAATCTCGACGACATCTTTGTCCAAACCTTGCCATTGCATTGATAAACATCATAGCCATCTTTTGCGCTGCTTACCCATCGAGACTAGCCTTTGAGTATTGCAGGAAACGTGACTTGTGCGCATTAGTGATCATACTCCATAGCATACATACCATGAACCCAATTTGAACATATGGCATAGATGACAAGCCCATGGTTATTGGCATTTGCTTCTCTTGTGATGATATTGATATGCTCCCTTTGCATCATTTATTTCATATGCCATGCCATGCCCACCTAGCTTCGGATATGCATTGTTTTGGATGTTGTCCATTTTCTCCATATGATGTTTCCAATATTGCTCATGAGGAGACCCCCGTAGTTTCCTCATACATGTTAGGAGATTTTGATCCATCCCATCCATTGCATGATCCCAATAATTATGTGCACCATATGCTCCCCATGAACAAACATGCTATTGATGTGCCATATACTTGCATTCTCAATTTGTGTCCCCATCGTGTCATACATAATAACTATTCTTTCATGATGGATGACATGTTCTTATACCATGCATCAAATTTCTTTGAGCGATGCTTATCTTGTGCTAACTCAAGACATGCACATACACATCATGATGGATGATGTGTACATTTACCACGCGCACAATTTCTTTGGATTGTGTCTCTTTTGTGTAGGTACCCATGAATACTTGTCAACATCGCAATCCCACGAGTTGACAAAATGAGCTCTAGAGAGCAATGATGACTGTGGATCCCATGGATTGCCTTTCCCACCGCTCTCATCACGCGAAGTCTTCGCGCATTTCTTCTACATGGCTCTCACATGGTTATGGGTTATTGTCCATTACATATTATATGCCCATCTTGCCATGTTCACTTTGCATGATATTATCATTCCTATGCCTTTGCCATGCATTCGTGACCCATGCTTTGCATTACACATGATGATTGTTTCTACTACTTATATGTGTATTTGCAAGCGTGGTGGAGACATTGCTTGTTATTGCCATGTTCCATTTGTGACCCATACCTATGATGATACTATGATCTTGCTATGTGTTCGTGCTTGCGACATGTCATATGCATTGTCTATGCCTCTTATTTGCTCACATGACATGATTGCCATGATTTCCTCTAGTATGTTGCATCTTCGCACTTCTAGCTTGCACGCGACTTGATTCCTATGATTGCTTGCTTTGTTGCATCACCAATGATTCATACTTGCTTATTTCATGCGGTTGATGACAACCATCTACATGTTTGTCACATGATTGACTTGATTGCCTCACACATGTTGAACAATTGCTCTTTACTTTGTGTTGTGCCACACTATATTCACTACACCCTATGCACATTATGCTTGGATTGTCTTGCACTTGACCCATGTGTTTAGACATCTCATCTTATTTGGTGTTGTGAATGATTCCTATGCCTACCATCGACCATTTGTCGAGTGCTTTACGCATGCTTGCTATGACCTCGAGGTAGATGCTTATGCTCTTGTCACACATATTTGCATCTCTACCTCACATTTACATGCTTGTTCCCATGATATTTTTGCTTATGCTCGATTGATATGCTTACATGCCATGTCACAATCCTTTGTCACACCCTATGCTATGCTCGATGACAACACTTGTTTGGTGAATCACCTCTTGAATGCTTGGTTTTGCACTAACGCTAACCACATTTGTTTTTCCAAGTGTTTGTTCTATTTGCTCCTTTTGAAGGAATCACTAGATGGTGCGACATTGGAGAGTGCCCATTTCGAGCCTCAAGATGACGAGAACTTGGTGATTGACCACTCCTACACGCCATCTCTTTCCCATGGTGATTTGGTTTTTGATCCGAGGTCGGATCTTTTCCAAGGGGGAGGGGATGATGCGGAGCTTCCTACGGTCATAACCATGTCAAGAGTCCGTTTGGCAAGTGACACGTGCGACCTCTACTTCTCATACATAAAGGTGAATCTTCTCCTTTACACGTGTTCACTTGACCCCTTCGAGGATGGTATACTACTTGACACTTCTCCCGTGTGCATGCATAGGTATTGTTGGAGCTTCACGGATGTCGAGGAGTGCAAGCGCCAAGGAACCACTACACCATCCAAGAGGGAATCCTGGAAGCGGAGAAGGAAGCGCCAAGAAGAAGGCAACAGATCCTAGGTGACCCCGTGCGCACGGCCCCCTCCGACCCCGTGCCCACGGGCCTCCCAGGCTGGCGGTCCTGAAGACCTGCAAGACGCAGGCGTGTACCGTGCCCACGGGCCTCATGGACCCTGTGCGCACGGGCTCATGCGCCACGTCTGTGGATACCCCGGGCGCACGGGCTCCACTTACCCGTGCGCGCACGGGGCCCCCTCTGTGATGCTGCGGGCTTTGCCCTTGTTTTACCATTTCGCCCCCACTTATCCCCCTCTTTGCCTAGGACTATATATACTCCTTCATCTCCTCCATTTAGACTTAGCTAAGGATAGATCTAAACACTAGAGCCTAGCTCATGTATCTTCCCTTGTGGGATTTCTCTTGAGAGAGAGACACTCCATTGGAGTTCAAGGCCTCCATTGGAGAAGATCCCTAGTGGATGAAGACCCCTTGAGGGAAGGATCTATCTAGATCATCAAGCCCTCATCTCCTTCATAGGATTTGGGATGAACTCTACCATGTATCTTATTTCCCTTTGTTGTTCATGTACCTTGGGGATCTTGTGTGTTTGATTGTCTAGTGGATGTGTGATTGGACTTGTTCTTGAGTGTTCCTCTTGTTTTCCCTCTTGTGTTCATCTTGTTCTTGGGGATTCCCCCTCCAACTCATGAAAGATCTCCCCATAGGGTTCCACCCTACATCAGATTATGTGGGAGATTACGAGGATGAAGTTGATCAAAAACAGAACTACGTGCAACCACCAGCACACAACCACCAGGTCGTCCACATGCAAATAATGGCAATGTTAGGGCTACCCCTCAGGTATGAGATCATGACCATCTCCCTAAACTGAAATTGAATATTCCACCATTTGAGGGTAGATATGTTCCTGATATATATCTTACTTGGGAGTTAGAAACTGAACAACGATTTACATGTTTACAATATCACGAGGAGAGACGTGTTCCTGCTTGCTGTTTGTGCTTTCACTAGCTTTGCATGTGTTTGGTGGTCTGAACATTGTAGATTATATCCTGTTCCAGCTACTTGGGCTGCTTTGAAAACTGCTATGCGTACTCGTTGGGTTCCACCATATTATCAACGTGAATTACTTCAAAAATTGCAGCGCTTAAGACAAGGAAAAATTCTGTAGAAGAATATTATTAGGAATTACAAACTGGCTTGATTAGACATGGTATTGTTGAGGAGAATGAAGCTATGCGTGCATGTTTTATGGGTGGATTAAATAGAGAGATTCAGACCATTCTAGAGTATAAGGATTATAATAATATCACTCGTTTATTCCATCTTGCTTGTAAAGCTGAGCGTGAAGTCTTGAGGATCGGCGGGCATTGGCGCGAACTAACTTTTCTCGCATGTCGACCTTCATCATGGACACCACGTGCATCATCTACTTCCTTGCACCATCACCTCTTTCGGTGCCACCTCCAACCGTGATACAAGAAAGCGGGCACAACCACCACTATCGCCAAGAGCACACCTGTCGGGCTCAAGACAGAGCTCTTCTTCTTCCATGCCGTCAACAGGGAACACAAGTGATATTATTTGTCGTCGTTGTAAGGGAAGAGGACATTTCTTGAGAGAATGCAAATCTCAGCGTGTGATGATTGCTCTGAGGATGGTGGGTATGGAGTCCGCTAGTGACTATGATGAGGAGACTTTTCTCTTATTACACATGAAGAACACGGTGGAGATGATTACGATCATGAGACGCAATACATGGCTGCTGAAGATCTTTGGCAGGTATGAATGTTTAGTTGCTCAACGTGTTTTGAGTGTGCAGGTTACACAAGTCGAGCAAAATCAGAGGCATAATTTGTTCCATACAAAGGGAGTTGTGAAGGAACGTTCTATTCGCGTCATCATTGATGGAGGGAGCTGCAACAACTTGGCTAGCATGGAGATGGTGGAGAAGCTATCTCTCACCACAAGACCACATCCAGATCCTTACTACATCCAATGGTTCAACAACAGCGGCAAGGTTAAGGTAACACGTACTGTTCGGGTGCATTTTAGTATCTCTACATATGCTGATTATGTTGATTGTGATGTGGTACCTATGCAAGCATGTTCCTTATTACTTGGTAGACCATGGCAATTCGATAAAAATTCTGTACACCATGGTAGAAACAATCGGTATACTCTTGTTCATAAGGATAAAATATTACTTTGCTTCCTATGACTCCTGATTCCATTTTGAAAGATGATATTAATAGAGCTAATAAAGCAAAACAGGAGAAAAATAAGAGTGAAAATCAGATTGTGGCAAAAGAATTTGAGCAACAAATGAAGCCTAAACCATCTCGTGTTGCTTCTGAAATTAAATTGTAAAGTGCATGTTTACTTGCCACCAAATCTGATATTGATGAGCTAGATTTTAGCAAATCTGTTTGCTATGCTTTTGTGTGCAACGAGGCATTATTTTCATTCGAGGACATGCCTTCCTCTTTGCCCCCTGTTGTCACTAACATTTTGCAGGAGTTCGTTGACGTCTTCCCACAAGACGTGCCACCGGGATTACCACCTATTTGAGGGATTGAGCATCAAATTGACTTAATTCCTGGTGCATCGCTACCCAACCATGCACCTGATGTAGGGCGGTCCGGAAGTTGTCGGTCGTCCGTAGATTCGGTTCTGGCGTGCGTCGGTCGGACGTCCGGAGGCTTCGGTCATCCGTAGTTTTGGTTCGGGTGGCAAAGTGCCGGACGTCCGGGGAGTCCGGTCGTCCGGGTCCTGGGACTCGCCGGACGTCCGGAAGGCGTCGGTCGTCCGGAGCCTGTGCCTTCAGCAGCATCTCTTCTTCTTCAATATGGTTGGAGTCCTCGCCGTCTTGGTTCTCGCAAGTAGTTGGTCCTTGGCTCACCTCCATGTACCTGATTACACATAGAGTCTCCGAATGAGGTAGTAGCCATGTCTCGTGAGTAGGAAGAGGGAGTTCGGAGAGGAGCGAATTCACCTTATCTTCGATAGCCTTAGCTCGGGCTCTTGTCATGGGTCCTAGTGGCGTTGAGGGAGATGTAGGCACGTCCATGGGGATGAGCGAGGATGCTCGCATCATCTCCCCCTTGGGAGAGATCCGACCTCGGATCAAAAGCTTCATCTCCATGGTAAGGTGCGAGGTCCTTGACGTTGAAGATGTCGCTCACATTGTACTTGTCTCGAGGTAGGTCGATCTTGTAAGCGTTGTCGTTGTAGCGTGCTAGCACCTTGAAAGGTCCATCGGCTCTAGGAAGAAGCTTGGACTTGCGTTCTTTGGGGAAGCGTTCCTTGCGAAGGTGTAGCCACACTAGATCACCAATGTTGAAGACCATGGGTTGCTTGTTGACGTTGAGCTTGGTCGCTAGTCATTGTACTTGGCGCTCGATGGTTTGTCTTGTATCCTCATGCATCTTCTTGATGTAGCTTGCCCGTGCACTCACATCCATGTTGGTGCGCTCTTGTAGAGGAAGAGGTAGAATGTCCAATGGGGAAAATGGGTTGAAGCCGTGAAGCGACCTCGAAGGGGGACTTGCCGGTAGTCGAATGTCTTGCACGGTTGTAGGCGTACTCGGCGATGGGTAGACATGCATCCCACTCCTTGATGTTCCTCTTGATCAAGACACGAAGTAGAGTCGATAGTGTGCGGTTCATCACCTCCGTTTGGCCGTCGGTTTGAGGATGGTATGCGGATGAGAACAATAGCTTGATTCCGAGCTTGGCGCATAGGGTCTTCCAAAAGTAACTCAAGAACTTGACGTCACGATCGGAGATGATTGTCTTTGGTACTCCATGGAGTCGCAAGATTTCCTACAAAAGAGATTTGCAATATGTGAAGCATCGTCTATCTTGTTGCAAGGAATGAAATGTGCCATCTTAGAAAATCTATCCACAACAACAAACACGGAATCCTTTCCATTTTGAGTTCTAGGCAAACCAAGTACAAAGTCCATGCTAATGTCTTCCCAAGGTTGATAAGGAATAGGAAGGGGCATGTAAAGACCATGGGATTGAGCTTTAGACTTAGCTTTGCGGCATGTAGAGCAACGGTTGGTGAAGCGTGAGATGTCGCGGAACATCTTGGGCCAAAAATAGTTGTTGGAGAGCGTGGCGAATGTCTTGTCACGTCCAAAGTGTCCCTCAGTCCACCTCCATGAGCCTCTTGCAAAAGGAGCAAACGAAGAGAAGACTCGGGAATGCATAGCTTGTTAGCTCTCATAAGATAATCATCCTTGATGTAATATTGTTCCCAAGAAGTATGCGTCAAACACTTAGCATAAGGAATAGCAAAAGATGGATCATGCTCATACAAGTCTTTTATATGCTCAAAACCAATAACATTCAACTCAAGTTGAGTGACAAGCATGCATATGCGTGAAAGCGCGTCGGCAACTACATTTTCCTTACCCTTAATGTACTTGATCACATAAGGAAACGATTCAATAAATTCACTCCATTTGGCATGACGCTTGTTCAACTTAGTTTGACCTTTGAGGTACTTAAGCGTTTCATGATCGGTATGGATGACAAACTCATGAGGTCTAAGGTAATGTTCCCAAACATGTAGCACACGCACTAAAGCATACAATTCTTTGTCATAGATGGGGTAATTTAGTTGAGCAATCAAGAGTTTTTCACTAAAATAAGCAATGGCTCGTTTTCTTGCATCAAAACTCCGCCAATTCGGTACCACTTGCATCACAATGAACCTCAAAAGTTTTGTCAAAATTGGGCAAAGCAAGAATCGGAGCATGAGTAAGCAAAGACTTGAGCTCATCAAAAGCGGTTGATTGCAAAGTTCCCCAAACATAGGGAGTATTCTTCTTACTCAAGGCATGCAAAGGAGCGGCAATTGTGCTAAAATCTTTCACAAAGCGACGATAAAAACCCATAAGACCAAGAAAGCCGCAAGACTTGATGCAAATTGGTTGGTTGGGGCCAAGTTTTGATTGCTTCAATTTTAGATTCATCAACATGGACACCCTTTGAGGATACTACAAAACCCAAGAAAACCACTTTGTCAACACCAAATGTGCATTTTTTCATGTTTGCATAAAGACTTTCCTTGCGAAGGGTTTGCAAAGCAGCCCTAACATGATTAAGATGTTCTTTCTTGGTTTTGCTAAATACAAGAATATCGTCGAAGTAAACCACAACAAAGACTCCAATGTAAGGACGAAGCACATGATGCATAAGACGTACGAAAGTACCGGGAGCCTCCGATAGACCCATAGGCATCACGAACCACTCATATAAACCAAATTTGGTTTTGAAAGCAGTTTTCCAATCATCACCCTCTTGTATGCGGATTTGATAATAGCCACTTTTAAGGTCAATTTTTGAGAAAAAGTTGGCTCCACTAAGTTCATCAAGCATATCATCTAAGCGAGGAATGGGATGCCTATAGCGAACGGTAATAGCATTTATAGGTCTACAATCGGAACACAAGCGAAAACTTCCATCGGGCTTAGGCACAAGTATAACGGGAACGGCACAAGGGCTTAGGCTTTCACGTACATGACCGTTGTCGATGAGTTATTGTACTTGCCGTTGAATCTCGTTGGTTTCTTCGGGATTGACTCGGTATGGAGCTTTGTTTGGTAGAGGCGCTCCGGGGATGAGGTCGATTCGATGCTCAATGCCTCGAAGAGGAGGTAGACCGGAGGTAGCTCATCGGGGAAAATATCTTGGAATTCCTGCAAAAGAGATTTAAACACTAAAGGTAGCTCATGAGAGGTGTTAGTTGTTGGGTCTCCATCCTTGCACACAAGGACAAAGTGCATCACACTAGATGGGTGCTCACATACTTCCCTCATCTCACTTTTGGTGGCAAATAGGATGAGGTTTTTCTCTCTAGGCGAAGAGGCGCTCAAGTTTGGCTTGTGGCTCTCACTCACTTTTTGGTGGATCACTTTCTCACTTTTGTCTCTATGATGGGTGGCTTGCTTGTCGGCTATCACTTGACTAGGAGACATAGGTCTTAGCACATATTCCTTCCCTTTCATCTTGAAGCTATAGTGATTGGTGCGCCCATTGTGGATGACGCCACGGTCGAATTGCCATGGTCGACCTAGAAGTAGGTGGCAAACGGTCATTGGGACCACATCACACTCCAAAGTGTCTTCATAAGCACCGATTTTGAAGGAGACTTGGACCGTATGCTCGACTCGTATAGTGCCGGAGTCACTTAGCCATTGAACCTTGTAGGGGTGCGGGTGCTTCCTCTTGACCAAATGAAGTTTGAAACATAGTTCTTCACTTGCCAAGTTGTGGCAACTACCTCCATCCATGATGACCTTGACGGACCTTTCGTTGATGCCGGCCTTTGTGTGGAAGATGTGGCATCTTTGGTCGTCTTCTTGTTGATGTTGAAGGGTCAAGACATTGGAGACAACGAGAGCGGGGCTCGAATCCTCATCGCAAAAGACTTGATCATCTTCATCTTCATTCACTCGCCGGTGCATGGCCACTTGCTCAAGGGCTTCCATCTCCTCATCACTCATTGAGTCATATGTGCCGTCATCGTTGAGGATCATGGTGCGCTTGTTGGTGCATTCGTAGGACTTGTGGCCTCGGTCGCCGCAAGTAAAACACTTGAAGGAGCTTGTTTTGATGGTCTCTTCGGTCGGAGTAGATGATGAAGCACGCGGCTTGAGGTTGCTTGTAGTAGGAGGAGGACGACTTGAACTTGTCGAATTTCTCTTGTAACTCGACTTGTCGTCGTTGTTTGTAGAAGGTTTGGTTGATGTACATGTTGGAGGAGATGTTGAAGCTTGGTTGTTGGAGAAGCCCTAGGTCTTGGATGAGTACTTGGCGTACTTGAAGTCATCTTGCACTTGACGTTCCGCCTTTGTAGCTTGATGTACGAGCTCAATGAGGGTGGAGTATGGATGGAAGTCGGCGATCTTCTTGATGGGATGATTGAGTCCATTCAAGAAACGTGACATAGTTTGCTCATCATCTTCCTTGACATTGGCTCGAATCATGGCTATCTCCATTTCCTTGTAGTATTCTTCAACACTCTTTGTTCCTTGCTTGAGAAGTTGGAGTTTCTTGAAGAGGTCGCGGTTGTAGTAGGTTGGCACAAAACGTGCTCGCATGACATCCTTCATTTGAGCCCAAGTGGTGATTGGAGGTTCACCTCTTGCTTGTCGTCGCTCAATGATTTGTTCCCATCATATGAGCACATAGTCTTGGAACTCAAGTGATGCCATAGCGATTTTCTTCGCTTCACCGTAGTTGTGCAACGGAAGATTTTGTCAACCTTCAATGCCCATGAGAGGTAGTCTTCGGGTCATTGCTTCCATTGAACTTGGGCATGGTGAATTTTAGCTTTCCGTAGCGTTGCTCTTCATTGTGTTGTTGGCGATTTTGATGATGACGCCCTTGACGTGGATTGCAATCGTCTTCATGTTGCTCTTGGCATGGAGGAAGACCATGATCAACTTGCTCTTGTTGAACTTGAGGTTGAAGTGGAGCTTGACGAGCTTGTGGAGGAGCTTGAGGAACTTGACGTTGTCCATGAGGTTGGTAGTTCCTCTCTTGGATTTCTTCTCGAAGGGCTTCCTCTTGATTGCGTCGTTCGCGATTGCGGTTGGCGAAGGCTCGACTTGATTCTTGAAGGGCAGGTTGCGCCTCAAGAGCTTGCGCTTCACGTTGTTGTTGTTGAAGACATTGAGCCTTGGCGTCTTGTTCGTCTTGGTGTAGACGCGCTCGTTCTTCCTCTTGGCGCCGTAGTCGTTGTCGTTCTTGAGCTTGGGCAAAAGCATCTTGGTTTGATTGAGGACGAGGGAATTGCTCATCGACTTGCTCTTGTGAATGCTTGTCATGTAGCGGGTTGCGAGATGCATGACGGTCTTGACGTGCGGCACGACGAAGAGTGTTTGAAGTAGGTGTACTTGAGTCGTAGAAGGTGTCGTCGGAGTGTCTACTCGAGCGGCTCCGTCTTAAGGATGAAGAAGTGGAATGATGCCGGTTTCTCATCAAGGCGCGGATCTCGTCCATTCTTGCATCATTCTCTTGCTTGTGAGCGCCGAACTTGTTGTCAAGTAGTCTCTTGTACGTTGCTCGGAGAGTCGCAAGTCGGTGGCGAGGTTGTCGATCTGATCGCTCATTGCTTGTTGTTCTTGGTGCAACGCTTCGTTGTGCACCAAAGAGGTGATTCTTGGTGACGATGATGACATGTCGTCGTCTTGTTCGATGAAGAGTGGGTTGGTAGAAGTACTTGGCCTATCCATCATTCCAAGCAAAAATGTGAGTGGTAGAAGGAGAAGAACCTATACCAATGTACCTTTGACCGATGTTGATGATGAATCAAGTATCACTCAAATGCGGACAATAAAATAGCACTATTGGTACCAATCCTTGTCGGTTCTCACACCTACACAAATAAAATCTTATGGTGGAGCTTGGTGAGGATGGTGGTACAAAATTTGATGCAATTGTAAGTGAGCATCAATAATGTTGGAAAAGGTACACAAATTTGCAAATGCAACAAGTAGACCAAGCAACTAGTGGTACACGGAAACACACACGCAAATAGATAAGTGGGATTGTGCAAACCAAAAGTGAGCCAAAATGTGGAATCCACGAAAATGCTCTTGTTGCACAATACTAGAGAGACGCTAGCACGATTGCACAATAGACGGATACGGAACTTGTGCACAACCTACTATGCAAAAATGCAACTATCTCTATCCCACGTATGCTATATGTATGGTATTTCGGTGCGATGATCCAAGATGATCCAATATGACAATCTTAATGTAGTATGATGCTATGGTTCTTGCTCATAAGCTCTTTGCTTATCTTTCCTCTTTGCTTAAAAGCTTGGGTGGCTCTTTCACTTTTGAGCTCTTTTCTCATGCAAAACTTCACGAACCAAGATAGCAATTGTGCATGCTATGACAACTTTGTGACACACAAATGGATCCCAAGATATGCACCACGGTGGTATGGTATGTATGCTATGGAGTATGATCACTAATGTGCACAAGTCATGTTGCCTGCAATACTCAACGGCTAGTCTCGATGGGTAAGCTACGCAAAAGTAGGGACAATGTGGGTATCAATGCAAATGCAATGTTTGGCCAAGATGTCGTCGAAGTTACCGTCCTTGGCGATGATGAGACCCTTGCGAAGTTGAGCCGTGGTGATGATGAAATCGAACCGCACCTAACACAAGAGGATACGGAAGCCACAAATCAAAATCTCAAGGACCAAAATGTGGTAAAGTCGTCATAGGATGTATTGGGGAGGATGGTGGTGTATGTGGTTTTGGAAGATGTGGTGGAAGGTGGGGCTGAGGTGGTGGCGAACTGACAAAGTTCAGGTTCGTCAGGGTTTTACGGACGTCCGGGCCTTTACGGTCGTCCGGACCTCGTCGGACGTCCGACCGTTTCCGGTCGTCCGGAGACTGGGCAAAAATCGGGCTCGGGAAGAACAGCGAGATTTCGGGGAAGAAGGAAATTGTGAGGTCGAAATCGAGTGATTTGGTGGATGGAAAAGGGTGGTGAAGGAGGGAAAAGCTAGATCCACACGTAGCAACTGAAATCCATGGACCAAATCCAACAAAATCTCAACTCACAAACAAATCAAAAAAAAATTGGGGCTATTTTTGGTGGGGAATTTTCGGAATTAGGACAAAAACAACAAAATCAAGCTAGAAAAAGAGGGGTAGGGGCTCCAAAAACGTGATCAACGTGGCTCATGATACCAAGATGATGTAGGGCGGAACCCTATGTGGACGATCTTTCACGTTTGGAGTGGATCCTACGGGGAATCACGAAGAACACGCCGAAGAATAAAGGGAAACACGGAGGAAACGAGAGAGAGAGATCACTCAACCAACAAGGAATCAATCACACAAGTGCTAGATCACCGAACACAAAGAGATACATATGATCCACAATCAACAAAGGTAAGGATACACGAGTAGCCGTTCTTCTCCGAGAGGAGGTCTTGATGGGGTCCACCCTAGAAGGGGGTCTTGAATCCGCTTGGGGGATCTTCTCCGTAGAGGTCCTGAGCTCCGAGGAGAAGTAACCAAGTGGATGAGCAAGGCTCTCACAGAAACATGAGCTAAACCAAAGCTAATCCTAGAAAGTTGGGGAAGAAGGAGTATATATAGTCTAGGGGGCGAAGGGGTACAAGGGCTGCGACCCAAACGAAGTCAACACACAGGCGTCGGACGTGCGGAAGGCGTCGGACGTCCGGAGGCTCGGGACGGTCCGGACGTCCGGACGGGCTCAAGCGTCCAGAGAATCGATTCTGTCGTGGGCGCGTCGGACGTCCGGAGAGGATCGGTCGTCCGGAGCTTCGTGACGGTCCGGACGTCCGGAAGTTGTCGGTCGTCCGTAGATTAGGTTCTGGCGTGCGTCGGTCGGACGTCCGGAGGCTTCGGTCGTCCGTAGTTTTGGTTCGGGTGGCAAAGTGCCGGACGTCCGGGGAGTCCGGTCGTCCGGGTCCTGGGACTCGCAGGACGTCCGGAAGGCGTCGGTCGTCTGGAGCTTGTGCCTTCAGCAGCATCTCTTCTTCTTCTTCAATATGGTTGGAGTCCTCGCCGTCTTGGTTCTCGCAAGTAGTTGGTCCTTGGCTCACCTCCATGTACCTGATTACACATAGTCTCCGAATGAGGTAGTAGCCATGTCTCGTGAGTAGGAAGAGGGAGTTCGGAGAGGAGTGAATTCACCTTATCTTCGATAGCCTTAGCTCGGGCTCTTGTCATGGGTCCTAGTGGCGTTGAGGGAGATGTAGGCACGTCCATGGGGATGAGCGAGGGATGCTCCGCATCAGCACCATACCGTACCAATCCAGAGGAGACGAAGAAGATTATGCGTCAAGTACAGGAGCTGCTCGACAAAGGTTATATACGCAAATCTCTTAGTCCTTGTGCTGTTCCTATTATACTAGTGCCTAAAAAAGATGGTACATCGCGTATGTGTGTTGATTGTAGACGCATTAATAATATTACTATTCGTTATCGTCATCCTTTTCCTAGGCTAGATGATATGCTTGATGAATTGGGTGGCTCTACAATATTCTCCAAAGTTGATTTGCGTAGTGGATACCATCAAATTCGTATGAAATTGGGAGATGAATGGAAAAAACATTTAAAACTAAGTTTGGTTTATATGAGTGGTTAGTCATGCCTTTTGGGTTAACTAATGCACCTAGTACTTTCATGAGACTAATGAACGAAGTTTTACGTGCTTTCATTGGACGATTTGTGGTAGTTTACTTTGATGACATATTGATTCATATCAGATCTTTGGAAGAACATTTGGAACATTTACGTGCTGTTTTTATTGCTCTACGTGATGCACGTTTGTTGGATAACCTTGGGAAGTGCACCTTTTTCATCGACCGAGTATCTTTTCTTGGCTATGTTGTTACTCCACAGGGAATTGAAGTTGACAAAGCCAAGATTGAAGCTATTGAGAGTTGGCCGCAGCCCAAAACGGTCACACAAGTGAGGAGTTTTCATGGCCTAGCTGGATTCTATAGGCGTTTTGTGAGAGATTTCAGCACCATTGCTGCACCTCTGAACGAGCTTACAAAGAAGGATGTGCCTTTTGTTTGGGGTACCGCACAGGAAGACGCCTTCACGGTATTGAAAGATAAGTTGACACATGCTCCTTTACTCCAACTTCCTGATTTTAATAAGACTTTTGAGCTTGAATGTGATGCTAGTGGAATTGGATTAGGAGGTGTGTTATTACAAGATGGCAAACCTGTTGCATACTTTTCTGAAAAATTTAGTGGGCCTAGTCTGAATTATTCTACTTATGATAAAGAATTATATGCTCTTGTTCGGACTTTAGAAACATGGCAACATTATTAATGGCCCAAAGAATTTGTTATACATTCCGATCATGAATCTTTGAAACATATTAAAAGTCAATCTAAACTGAATCGTAGACATGCTAAATGGGTTGAATTCATTGAGACTTTCCCTTATGTCATTGAACACAAGAAGGGTAAATAAAATGTTATTGCTGATGCATTGTCTCGTCGCCATACTATGCTTTCACAACTTGACTTCAAAATATTTTGTTTGGAAACCATCAAAGATCAATATGTGCATGATGCTGATTTTAAAGATGTATTGCAGAATTGTAAAGAAGGGAGAACATGGAACAAGTTAAATGCGTTAATGATGGATTTGTGTTCCGTGCTAACAAGCTATGCATTCCAGCTAGCTCCGTTCGTCTTTTGTTGTTGCAGGAGGCGCATGGAGGAGGATTAATGGGACACTTTGGCGTGAAGAAGACGGAGGACATACTTGCTACACATTTCTTTTGGCCAAAGATGAGACGGGATGTTGAGCGCTTTGTTGCTCGCTGCACTACATGTCAAAAAGCTAAGTCACGACTCAATCCTCATGGTTTATATATGCCTTTGCTCGTACCTAGTGTTCCTTGGGAGGATATATCTATGGACTTTGTTTTAGGTTTACCTAGAACAAAGAAGGGGAGGGATAGCATATTTGTTGTCGTGGATAGATTCTCGAAAATGGCACATTTTATACTATGTCATAAAAGCGATGATGTTGTTAATGTTGCTGATTTGTTCTTTCGTGAAATTATTCGCTTGCATGGTGTGCCAAATACTATTGTTTCAGATCGTGATACTAAATTTCTTAGCCACTTTTGGAGATGTTTATGGGCTAAGTTGGTGACTAAACTGCTTTTTAGTACTACTTGTCACCCACAAACTGATGGACAAACTGAAGTAGTCAATAGAACATTGTCTACTATGCTTAGGGCTGTTTTGAAGAATAATAAGAAAATGTCGGAGGAACGCTTGCCTCATATTGAATTTGCTTATAATCGTTCATTGCATTCTACTACTAAGATGTGTCGTTTTGAAGTTGTGTATGGTTTCCTACCTCGTGCACCTATTGATTTGTTGCCTCTTCCATCTTCGGAGAAGGTTAATTTTGATGCTAAAGAACGTGCTGAATTGATTTTAAAAATGCATGAGTTAACTAAGGAAAACATTGAGCGTATGAATGCTAAATATAAACTTCTTTGGGGATAAGGGTAGAAAACATGTTGTGTTTGCACCTGGAGATCTTGTTTGGTTACATTTGTGTAAGGATAGATTTCCTGATTTGCGCAAATCAAAGCTTATGCCACGTGCTGATGTTCCCTTTAAGGTGTTGGAGAAAATAAATGATAATGCATATACACTTGAGCTGCCTGTAGATTTTGGGGTTAGTCCCACTTTTAACATTGCAGATTTGAAGCCTTATTTGGGTGAGGAAGATGAACTTCAGTGGAGGACGACTTCATTTCAAGAAGGGGAGGATGATGACGACATCAATACCATTGTTACACCCACAACCCGTGTTGCTATACATACTGGACCAATTACTAGAGCTCGCGCACGCCAACTAAATTACCAGGTACTTTCGTTTCTTGGTAATGATTCTAATGTTCATGAGAATATGATTCTTTATAAATTGGATACATTTGTTTTGCTTACAAATGAAGGGCCTAGCTTGGAGAAGGATGAACATTGGAGCAAGAACAAGCATGGAGATGATGGCATGCGCAAGGGGAACAAGAACGGAGTTACAAGTGATGATTTCAGGGCTTTGAAGCCACCATAACTGGTGAATGAAGCCTTGGACGGAATATACAAGATGCCACTTCATAAATTTCGTCCAGAGGCTATTCTAGGTGCTGCGTCACCTTATTATTGGGCCAGGCCCATGTAATTTTGAAATACATAAGTATAGGCTATTTTTAGAGTCCGTATGTGTGGGGAAACAAGAGATAAGGTTGTTTTCGGACCCCTCCACCAAGGGCCACGAAATTCCCCCCCCCCCCTGTTCCTCCATATATACAGCCCTTAGGGCACCGTTTAGACTTTGGGTTTTGTTTAGATTAAAGTACGCCATAGCTGCAACTTCGCGTACTTCGTTTGTGTTCAACCACCAGACAAAGGCGTCACAGAACCCCACCTTGGTCAATAAAGCTTTCACCTTATATTCGCAATATCCAGATTGCAATCTCAGTTTCTTGCTTGTTCTTTGTTTGCTCGCAGGAAACAGACCCTCGTGGTCAGGTTTATCGTGCTCCGGCGTGGTCAATAACCTCTCGGAGTTGGTTTAGCAATTGCTAAGGCGCGACGTCCTCGCACGTTCGTAGTCGGATCGTCAAAGTCGATTTGCACCAAAGCGACATCCATCATCTCATCGAAAGACGGGACACCTTTGCCTCTATCACAAACCCACTCTTCATCGAGCAAGACGACGACATGTCTTCATACGTCACCAAGAGCCACCTCTTTGGTGCACAACGAGCGTTGCACCAAGAGCAACAAGCAATGAGCGACCGCACCGACAACCTCGCCACCGACTTGCGACTCTCCGAGCAACGTACAAGAGACTACTTCGACAACAAGTTCGACGCTCACAAGCAAGAGAATGATGCAAGAATGGACGAGATCCGCGCCTTGATGAGGAACCAGCATCATTCCACTTCTTCATCCTTAAGACGGAGCCTCTCGAGTCGACACTCCGATGACACCTTCTATGACTCAAGTACACCATCATCGAACACTCTTCGTCGAGCCGCGCGTCAAGACCGTCATGCATCTCGCAACCCGCTACATGAGAAGCATTCACAAGAGCAAGTCGATGAGCAAGTCCCTCGTCCTCAATCAAACCAAGCCGCTTTTGCCCAAGCTTAAGAACGACAACGACTACGACACCAAGAGGAAGAACGAGCGCGTCTACACCAAGAAGAACAAGACGCCGAGGTGCAACGTCTTCAACGACAACAACATGAAGCGCAAGCTCTTGAGGCGCAACGTGCCCTTCAAGAATCAAGTCGAGCCATCGCCAACCGCAATCGTCAATGGCGAAATCAAGAGGAAGCCCTTCGAGAAGAAATCCAAGAGAGGAACTACCAACCCCATGTACAACGTCAAGTTCCTCAAGCTCCTCCACAAGATCGTCACGCTCCACCTCAAGCTCAAGTTCAACAAGAGCAAGTTGATCATGGTCTTCCTCCACGCCAAGAGCAACATGAAGACGATTGCAATCCACGTCAAGGACGTCATCATCACCATCGCCAACAACACAATGAACAGCAACGTTATGGAAAGCTCAAATTCACCATGCCCAAGTTCAATGGAAGCAATGACCCCGAAGAGTACCTCTCAGGGGCATTGAAGGTCGACAAAATCTTCGTTTGCACAACTATGAGGAAGAGAAGAAGATCGCTATGGCATCACTTGAGTTCCAAGACTATGTGCTCATATGGTGGGAACGAATCCTTGAGAGGCGACAAGCAAGAGGTGAACCTCCAATCACCACTTGGGCTCAAATGAAAGATGTCATGAGAGCCCGTTTTGTGCCAACCTACTACAACCGCGACCTCTTCAAGAAACTCCAACTCCTCAAGCAAGGAACAAAGAGTGTTGAAGAATACTACAAGGAAATGGAGATAGCCATGATTCGAGCCAATGTGAAGGAAGATGATGAGCAAACTACGCACGCTTTCTTGAATGGACTCAATCATCCCATCGGGAAGATCGCCAACTTCCAACCATACTCTACCCTCATTATGCTCGTGCATCAAGCTACAAAGGCGGAAGGTCAAGTGCAAGATGACTTAAGGTACGCCAAGTACTCGTCCAAGACCTACGGCTTCTCCAACAACCAAGCTCCAACACCTCCTCCAACATCTACATCAACCAAACCTTCTACAAACAACGACGACAAGTCGAGTTACAAGAAAATTCGACAAGTGCGTGTCGTCCTCCTCCTACTACAAGCAACTTCAAGCCGCGTGGCTTCACATCTACTCCGACCGATGAGACCATCAAGACAAGCTCCTTCAAGTGTTTCACTTGCGGCCGAGACCACAAGTCCTACGAATGCACCAACAAGCGCACCATGATCCTCAACGACGGCACCTATGACTCAATGAGTGATGAGGAGATGGAAGATCTTGAGCAAGTGGCCATGCACCGGCGAGTGAACGAAGATGAAGATGACCAAGTCTTTTGTGATGAGGATTCGAGCCCCGCTCTTGTTGTCTCCAAGGTCTTGACTCTTCAACATCAACAAGAAGACGACCAAAGATGCCACATCTTCCACACAAAGGCCGGCATCAACGGAAGGTCCGTCAAGGTCATCATCGATGGAGGTAGTTGTCACAACTTGGCAAGTGAAGAACTATGCTCCAAGCTTCAATTGGTCAAGAGGAAGCACCCGAATCCCTACAAGGTTCAATGGCTAAGTGACTCCGGCACTATATGAGTTGAGCATACGATCCAAGTCTCCTTCAAAATTGGTGCATATGAGGACACTTTGGAATGTGATGTGGTCCGAATGACCGTTTGCCACCTCCTTCTTGGTCGACCATGGCAATTCGACCGTCTTGTCTTCCACAACCAAGCACCAATCACTATAGCTTCAAGATGAAAGGGAAGGAATATGTGCTACGACCTATGTCTCCTAGTCAAGTGATAGTCGACAAGCAAGCCACCCATCATAGAGACAAGAGTGAGAAAGTGATCCACCAAAAAGTGAGTTAGAGCCACAAGCCAAACTTGAGCGCCTCTTCGCCTAGAGAGAAAAACCTATCCTATTTGCCACAAAAAGTGAGATAAGATAAGTTTGTGAGAACTCATCTAGTGTGATGCACTTTGTCCTTGTTTGCGAGGATGGAGAGCCAACAACTAACACCTCTCATGAGCTACCTTTAGTGTTTCAATCTCTTTTGCAGGAATTCCAAGATGTTTTCCCCGATGAGCTACCTCCGGGTCTACCTCCTCTTCGAGGCATTGAGCATCAAATGGACCTCATCCCTGGAACGCCTCTACCAAACAAAGCTCCATACCGAGTCAATCCCAAAGAAACCAAGGAGATTCAGAAACCAAGGAGATTCAACGGCAAGTACAACAACTCATCGACAACGGTCATGTACGTGAAAGCCTAAGCCCGTGTGGCGTTCCCGTTATACTTGTGCCTAAGCCCGATGGAAGTTTCCGCTTGTGTTCCGATTGTAGACCTATAAATGCTATTACCATTCGCTATAGGCATCCCATTCCTCGCTTAGATGATATGCTTGATGAACTTAGTGGAGCCAACTTTTTCTCAAAAATTGATCTTAAAAGTGGCTATTATCAAATCCGCATACAAGAGGGTGATGAATGGAAAACTGCTTTCAAAACCAAATTTGGCTTATATGAGTGGTTAGTTATGCCTATGGGTTTATCGGAAGCTCCAGGTACTTTTGTGTGTCTCTTTCATTATGTCCTTTGGCCTTATATTGGAGTCTTTGTTGTGGATTACTTCGACGATATTCTTGTGTTTAGCAAAACCATGAAAGAGCATCTTGATCATGTTAGGGCTGTTTTGCAAACCCTTCGCAAGGAAAGTCTTTATGCAAACTTGAAAAATGCACATTTGGTGTTGACAAAGTGGTTTTCTTGGGTTTTGTTGTATCCTCAAAGGGTGTCCATGTTGATGAATCTAAAATTGAAGCAATTAAAACTTGGCCCCAACCCATCAATTTGCAACAAGTGCGTAGCTTTCTTGGTCTTGCGGGTTTTTATCGTCGCTTTGTGAAAGATTTTAGCATAATTGCCGCTCCTTTGCATGCTTTGAGTAAGAAGAATACTTCTTTTGTTTGGAGAACTTTGCAATCAACCGCTTTTTATGAGCTCAAGTTTTTGCTTACTCATGCTCCGATTCTTGCTTTGTCTAATTTTGACAAAACTTTTGAGGTTCATTGTGATGCAAGTGGTACCGGAATTGGCAGAGTTTTGATGCAAGAAAAACGAGCCATTGCATATTTTAGTGAAAAACTATCCGGTGCTCAACTTAACTATCCCATCTATGACAAAGAATTGTATGCTTTAGTGCATGTGCTACATGTTTGGGAACATTACCTTAGACCGCATGAGTTTGTCATCCATACCGATCATGAAACGCTTAAGTACCTAAAAGGTCAAACTAAGTTGAACAAGCGTCATGCCAAATGGAGTGAATTTATTGAATCTTTTCCCTATGTGATCAAGTACATAAAGGGTAAAGAAAATGTAGTTGCCGATGCACTTTCACGCATATGCACGCTTGTCACTAAACTTGAGTTGAATATTATTGGCTTTGAGCACATAAAAGAATTGTATGCTAACGACCCATCTTTTGCGATTCCTTATGCTAAGTGTTTGACGCATACTTCTTGGGAACAATATTACATCAACGATGGTTATCTTATGAGAGCTAACAAACTATGCATTCCCGAATCTTCTCTTCGTTTGCTCCTTTTGCAAGAGGCTCATGGAGGCGGACTCATGGGACACTTTGGACGCGACAAGACATTCGCCACACTCTCCAAGAACTACTTTTGGCCCAAGATGTTCCGCGACGTCTCACGCTTCACCAACCGATGCTCTACATGTCGCAAAGCTAAGTCTAAAGCTCAATCTCATGGTCTTTACATGCCTCTTCCTATTCCTTATCAACCTTGGGAAGACATTAGCATGGATTTTGTACTTGGTTTGCCTAGAACTCAAAATGGAAAGGATTCCGTGTTTGTTGTTGTGGATAGATTTTCTAAGATGGCACATGTCATTCCTTGCAACAAGATAGACGATGCTTCACACATTGCAAATCTCTTTTGTAGGGAAATCTTGTGATAGAGGCAAAGGTGTCCCGATGTTTCGATGAGATGGTGGCTTTCGTTTCTGTGGGAGTCGACCTTGACGATCCGACTACGTACGTGCGAGACGTCGCGCCTTAGCAATCGCTAAACCAACTTCCGAGGGTTATTGACCACGCCGAAGCACGATCAACGACCACGAGGGCCTGCTTCCTCGCGAGCAAACGAAGAACAAGCAAGAAACTAAGATTGCAATCTGGATATTGCGAATATAAGAGGAAAACTTTTTTAATGAAGGTGGGGTTGTGAGACGCCTTGGTCTGGTCGTTGAACACAAACTAATTACGCGAAGTTGAAGCTTTGGCTAACTTTTGATCTAAACAAAACCCAAAGTCTAAACGACGCCCTAAGGGTTGTATATATGTAGACAGAGGAGGAATTTCGTGGCCCTTGAGGGAGGGGTCCCAAACCAACCCTAACTCTTGTTTCCCCACACATACGGACTCTAAAACAGCCTATACTTAAGTATTTCGAAATTACATGGGCCTGGCCCAATAATAAGGTGACGCAGCACCTAGAATAGCCTATGGATGAATATTATGAAGTGGCATCTTGTATATTTCGTCCAAGGCCTCATGCTCTCATTAGGGTGGCTTCAAACTCCTGGAATCATCACTTGTAACTCCGTTCTTGTTCCCCTATGCGCATGCCAACATCTCCATGCTTGAACTTGCTCCAAGGTTCATCTTTCTTGTCCATGGTAGGCCCTTCATTTGTAAGCAAAACAAATGTATCCAATTTAGGCAGCATCATATTCTCATGAACATTGGAATCGTTACCAAGAAAAGAAAGTACCTGATAATTCAATTGGCGTGCGCGAGCTCTAGTAATTGGTCCAGTATGTATAGCAGCAGGGGCTGTGGGTGTAACAATGGTATTGATGTCCTCATCATCCTCCCTTCTTGAAATGAAGTCGCCCTCGACGGAAACTCCTCTTCCTTACCCAACTAAGGCTTCAAATCTGCAATGTTAAAAGTGGGACTAACCCCAAAATCTGCAGGCAGCTCAAGTTTATATGCATTATCATTTATTTGCTCTAACACCTTAAATGGACCATCAGCACGTGGCATTAGCTTTGATTTGCGCAAATTAGGAAACCTATCCTTACGCAAATGTAACCAAACAAGATCTCCAGGTGCAAAGACAACATGTTTTCTACCCTTATCTCCAAAGCAAGTTTATATTTAGCATTCATACGCTCAATGTTTTCCTTAGTTAACTCATGCATTTTTAAAATCAATTCAGCACGTTCTTTAGCATCAAAATTAACCTTCTCCGAAGATGGAAGAGGCAACAAATCAATAGGTGCACGAGGTAGGAAGCCATACACAATTTCAAAAGGGCACATCTTAGTAGTAGAATGCAATGAACGATTATAAGCAAATTCAATATGAGGCAAGCATTCTTCCCACATTTTCTTATTATTCTTCAAAACAGCCCTAAGCATAGTAGACAATGTTCTATTGACTACTTCAGTTTGTCCATCGGTTTGGGGTGACAAGTAGTACTAAAAGCAGTTTAGTCCCCAACTTAGCCCATAAACATCTCCAAAAGTGGCTAAGAAATTTAGTATCACGATCTGAAACAATAGTATTTGGCACACCATGCAAGCGAATAATTTCACGAAAGAACAAATCAGCAACATTAACAAAGATCATCGCTTTTATGACATGGTATAAAGTGTGCCATTTTCGAGAATCTATCCACGACAACAAATATGCTATCCCTCCCTTCTTTGTTCGAGGTAAACCTAAAACAAAGTCCATAGATATATCCTCCCAAGGAACACTAGAGTACAGGCAAAGGCATATATAAACCATGAGGATTGAGTCGTGACTTAGCTTTTTGACATGTAGTGCAACGAGCAACAAAACGCTCAACATCCGTCTCATCTTTGGCCAAAAGAAATGTGTAGCAAGTATATCCTCCGTCTTCTTCACGCCAAAGTGTCCCATTAATCCTCCTCCATGCGCCTCCTGCAACAACAAAAGACGAACAGAGCTAGCAGGAATGCATAGCTTGTTAGCACGGAACACAAAACCATCCTTAATAACGAACTTGTTCCATGTTCTTCCTTCTTTACAATTCTGCATTACATCTTTAAAATCAGCATCATGCACATATTGATCTTTGATGGTCTCCAAACCAAATATTTTGAAGTCAAGTTGTGAAAGCATAGTATAGCGACGAGACAAAGCATCAGCAATAACATTTTCTTTACCCTTCTTGTGTTTAACGACATAAGGGAAAGTCTCAATGAATTCAACCCATTTAGCATGTCTACGATTCAGTTTAGCTTGACTTTTAATATGTTTCAAAGATTCATGATCAGAATGTATAACAAATTCTTTGGGCCATAAATAATGTTGCCATGTCTCTAAAGTCCTAACAAGAGCATATAATTCTTTGTCATAAGTAGAATAGTTCAGACTAGGCCCACTCAATTTTTCAGAAAAGTATGCAACAGGTTTGCCATCTTGTAATAACACACCTCCTAATCCAATTCCACTAGCATCACATTCAAGCTCAAAAGTCTTATTAAAGTCGGAAGTTGGAGTAAAGGAGCATGTGTCAACTTATCTTTCAATACCGTGAAGGCTTCTTCTGCGGTACCCCAAACAAAAGGCACATCCTTCTTTGTAAGCTCATTGAGAGGTGCAGCAATGGTGCTAAAGTCTCTCACAAAACGCCTATACAAACCAGCGAGTCCAAGAAAACTCCTCACTTGTGTGACCGTTTTGGGCTGCGGCCAACTCTCAATAGCTTCAATCTTGGCTTTATCAACTTCAATTCCATGTGGAGTAACAACATAGCCAAGAAAAGATACTCGGTCGGTGCAAAAGGTGCACTTCCCAAGGTTACCAAACAAACGTGCATCACGTAGAGCATTAAAAATAGCACGTAAATGTTCCAAATGTTCTTCCAAAGATTTGCTATAAATCAGTATATCATCAAAATAGACTACCACAAATCGTCCAATGAAAGCACGTAAAACTTCGTTCATTAGTCTCATGAAAGTACTAGGTGCATTAGTTAACCCAAAAGGCATGACTAACCACTCATATAAACCAAACTTAGTTTTAAATGCTGTTTTCCATTCATCTCCCAATTTCATACGAATTTGATGGTATCCACTCATAAATCAACTTTGGAGAATATTGTATGTACCACTCAATTCATCAAGCATATCATCTAGCCTAGGAATAGGATGACGATAACAAATAGTAATATTATTAATGCCTCTACAATCAACACACATATGCGACGTACCATCCTTTTTAGGCACTAGTATAATAGGTACAGCACAAGGACTAAGAGATTCGCGTATATAACCTTTGTCGAGCAGCTCCTGTACTTGACGCATAATCTCCTTCGTCTCCTCTGGATTGGTACGGTATGGTGCACAGTTGGGTAGCGATGCACCGAATTAAGTCAATTTGATGCTCAATCCCTCGAATAGGTGGTAATCCGGTGGCACGTCTTGTGGGAAGACGTCGGTGAACTCTGCAAAATGTTAGTGACAGCGGGGGCAAAGAGGAAGGCACGTCCTCGAATGAAAATAATGCCTCTTTGCACACAAAAGCATAGCAAACAGATTTGCTAGAATCTAGCTCATCAATATCAGATTTGGTGGCAACTAAACATGCACTTTTCAGTTTAATTTCAGAAGCAACATTAGATGTTTTATTATTAGGCTTCATTTGTTGCTCAAATTCTTTTGCCACAATCTGATTTTCACTCTTATTTTTCTCCTGTTTTGCTTTATTAGCTCTAGTAATATCATCTTTCAAAATGGAATCAGAGTCATAGGAAGCAAAGTAATATTTTTATCCTTGTGAACAAGAGTATACTGATTGTTTCTACCATGGTGTACAGAATTTTTATCAAATTGCCATGGTCTACCAAGTAATAAGGAACATGCTTGCATAGGTACCACATCACAATCAACATAATCAGCATATGTAGAGATAATAAAATACACACGAACAGTACGTGTTACCTTAACCTTGCCGCTGTTGTTGAACCATTGGATGTAGTAAGGATGTGGATGTGGCCTTGTGGTGAGAGAAAGCTTCTCCACCATATCCATGCTAGCCAAGTTGTTGCAGCTCCCTCCATCTATGATGGCGCTTGAATAGAACGTTCCTTCACAACTCCCTTTGTATGGAACAAGTTATGCCTCTGATTTTGCTCAGCTTGTGTAACCTGCACACTCAAAACACGTTGAGCAACTAAACATTCATACCTGTCGGCATCTTCAGCAGCCATGTATTGCGTCTCATGATCGAATCATCTCCACCGTGTTCTTCATGTGTAATAAGAGCCAAAGTCTCTTCATCATAGTCACTAAGCGGACTCATACCCACCATCCTCGGTAGCAATCATCACACGCTGAGATTGGCATTCTCTCATAAAATGTCCTCTTCCCTTACAACGACGACAAATAATATCACTTGTGTGCCTGTTGACGCCATGGAAGAAGAAGAGCTCGTGTAGGCCCGGCGGGTGTGCTCTTGGCGAGATAGTGGTGGTTGTGCCTGCTTTCTTGTATCACGGTTGGAGGTGGCAGCGGCGGAGGTGCCGGTGTAGTAGAACGTGTGGAAGTAGATGATGCACGTGGTGTCCATGATGAAGGTCGACCTGCAGAAAAGTTAGTCCGCGCCAACGCCTGTCGATCCTGCACTTCACGTTCAGCTTTACAAGCAAGATGGAATAATCGAGTGATATTAGTATAATCCTTGTAGTCTAGAATGGTCTGAATATCTCTATTTAATCCAACCAGAAAACGTGCAAGCATAGCTTCATTCTCCTCAACAATACCACATCTAATCAAGCCAGTTTGTAATTCCTGATAATATTCTTCTACCGAATTTTTTCCTTGTCTTAAGTGCTGCAATTTTTGAAGTAATTCACGTTGATAATATGGTGGAACCCAACGAGTACGCATAGCAGTTTTCAAAGCGGCCCAAGTAGCTGGAACAGGATATAATCTACAATGTTCAGACCACCAAACACACGCATAAAGCTAGTGAAAGCACAAACAGCGGGAACACGTCTCTCCTCAGGATATTGTAAACATGTAAATCGTTGTTCAGTTTCTAACTCCCAAGTAAGATATATATCAGGAACATATCTACCCTCAAATGGTGGAATATTCAAGTTCAATTTAGGGAGATGGTCATGATCTCGTACTGAGGGGAGCCCTAACATTGCCATTATTTGCGTGTGACGACCGGGTGGTTGTGGTGCTGGTGGTTGCACGTAGTTCTGAAGTTGATCAACCTCATCCTCGTACTCTCTCACATAATCATCCTCCCCACATCGCCAGCAGGAGCCACGAAGTATCAACAATGACACCAGCAGCTTGGCCAGTGAAGAGGGACACGGCTCGCTTCGGCGGAGGGCTGCTTCAGCGATGTGGAGGTAGTCGTTGTTGTTGTTGTAGAGGTGCATTAGGTGCAGCCGGTGGTGGTGGTGGTAGACGCGCGAGCAATTCATTAAACTTGTTATCGAGCTTTGTTTGAACGCCTTCTCAATGCCATCTATCTTCTCCATGGCCTCTTCAAATCTATTTAGAACATCTTCCACCTGCCCACTCATCATTTGTTGAAACTTATCATGTAGCGCTTTGTTTGTCATGTTCTCCGATCAGTCTCTTGGCTTGTGATCCTGCCATGGTTAGCAGCAATAGAAACACACAAGAATATGATTGACGGACTACTAGGAAGTGGTGGTGGTGGTGTGGTGGACAGTCACAAATCCGTCAAGCAAATCTCAAATTCTTACCAGTTCTTACCCAAAGAAAGCGGTGATCGGCAACCGATGTAGTCAAAACTCTCAAAGCTTGGATAGAGCGATTACCGGGGAGAGTCAAACGACGCGATGTAGATGTATGTGGAGCTGGGAAGGCTTATAATATGGTAGCAAAAGGGTCAGCAATAATCAATTCAGAGATGCAAAGTTGAATAAACGCTCAACGACGCAGATCGTGGTCGGGTCCTAGGCTAGACCGTGCTAGAGACGCGAGCCTAGAACACTAACAAAATCACGGCGCTGCACGGAAACAACGGAAAAGCACACTCTGGAATTTTTTTTCGCTCTTTTTTTTGCGCTGCTTTTTTTTTGCGCTGCTCTTTTTTTTTGCGAAAAATCACTATAATGGCGAGTGTCTCAAAACTCTTCCCAGGTCAAACTGACAGGATGGGCACAAAATTTTTTCGACCAAATTTTTTTTTTCCGAAACCTACGCAGGCAAGGAAACACGAATCGGAATTTAGATGGATCTCGAAAACAAACCTAATATGAGAAGGACTCGGATTGGTGGTGGATATATGGTTGTGGTATATGGTAGCGGTGGTGGTATATGGTAGCGGTGGTGGTATATGGCTACGGATTGGTGGTGGATAAGAAGGGTGGTAGATGGCAAGGCGATGATGATGGTGCGGCGGCAACTTATGACCAGAACTCGAAACTCTAAAAGACTAGACTCTAAGACCAGCAACTTGACACGACGATGCAACCGCAAATTCTACAAAGCAAAAACCCTAAAAAGATTATGCGAAGGCTCAGATTGGTTCGGATATGATGAACTAACCTTAATTTTTTTTGTCTGGCTTTTTCGTGGACTTTAGGTATGAAGAACAGACTCGATCTAATCTACGAAAAACTGTAAAATCTCACCGAGCAACCTGAAAATCTGATACCACTTGATAGAGGCAAAGGTGTCCCGATGTTTCGATGAGATGGTGGCTTTCGTTTCGTGGAGTCGACCTTGACGATCCGACTACGACGCGTGCGAGACGTCGCACCTTAGCAATCGCTAAACCAACTTCCGAGGGTTATTGACCACGCCGAGCACGATCAACGACCACGAGGGCTTGTTTCGCGCGAGCAAACGAAGAACAAGCAAGAAACTAAGATTGCAATCTGGATATTGCGAATATAAGAGGAAAGCTTTATTAATGAAGGTGGGGTTCTATGACGCCTTGGTGCAGTCGTTGAACACAAGCGAAATGCGTGAAGTTGCAGCTATGGCGAACTTTTGATCTAAACAAAACCCAAAGTCTAAACGACGCCCTAAGGGCTGTATATATGGAGGAAGAGGAGGAATTTCGCGGCCCTTGAGGGAGGGGTCCGAAACCAACCCTAACTCTTGTTTCCCCACACATACGGACTCTAAAAACAGCCTACACTTAAGTATTTCGAAATTACATGGGCCTGGCCCAATAATAAGGTGACGCAGCACCTAAAATAGCTATGGACGAATATTATGAAGTGGCATCTTGTATATTTCGTCCAAGGCCTCATGCTCTCATTAGGGTGGCTTCAAAGTCCTGGAATCATCACTTGTAACTCCGTTCTTGTTCCCCTTGCGCATGCCAACATCTCCATGCTTGAACTTGCTCCAAGGTTCATCTTTCTTGTCCATGGTAGGCCCTTCATTTGTAAGCAAAACAAATGTATCCAATTTAGGCAGCATCATATTCTCATGAACATTGGAATCGTTACCAAGAAACGAAAGTACCTGATAATTCAATTGGCGTGCGCGAGCTCTAGTAATTGGTCCAGTATGTATAGCAGCAGGGGCTGTGGGTGTAACAATGGTATTGATGTCCTCATCATCTTGCGACTCCATGGAGTACCAAAGACAATCGTCTCCGATCGTGACGTCAAGTTCTTGAGTCACTTTTGGAAGACCCTATGCGCCAAGGTCGGAATCAAGCTCTTGTTCTCATCCGCATACCATCCTCAAACCGACGGCCAAACGGAGGTGACGAACCGCACACTATCCACTCTACTTCGTGTCTTGAGCAAGAAGAACATCAAGGAGTGGGAAGCATGTCTACCCATCGCCGAGTACGCCTACAACCGTGCAAGACATTCGATTACCGGCAAGTCCCCCTTCGAGGTCGTCTACAGCTTCAACCCATTGTCCCCATTGGACATTCTACCTCTTCCTCTACAAGAGCGCACAAACATGGATGCGAGTGCACGGGCAAGCTACATCAAGAAGATGCATGAGGATACAAGACAAACCATTGAGCGCCAAGTACAACGACTAGCGACCAAGCTCAATGTCAACAAGCAACCCATGGTCTTCAACATTGGTGATCTTGTGTGGCTACAACTTCGCAAGGACCGCTTCCCCAAAGAACGCAAGTCCAAGCTTCTTCCTCGAGCCGATGGACCTTTCAAGGTGCTAGCACGCTAGAACGACAACGCCTACAAGATCGACCTACCTCGAGACAACTACAATATGAGCGACATCTTCAATGTCAAGGACCTCGCACCATACCATGGAGATGAAGCTTTTGATCCGAGCTCGGATCTCTCTCAAGGGGGGGGGGGGGGAGATGATGCGGAGCATCCCTCTCTCATCCCCATGGACGCACCTACATCTTCCTCAACACCATGTGGACACATGACTCGAGCTCGAGCTAAGGCTATTGAAGATAAGGTGAACTCGCTCCTCTCCGAATTCTCTCTTCCTACTCACGAGACATGGCTACTACCTCATTCGGAAACTCTGTGTATGATCAGGTGTATGGAGGAGAGCCACGGTACAGCTACTTGCAAGAGCCAATACGGCGAGGACTCCAAGCGTGATGAAGAAGAAGAAGAGAAGCTACGGAAGCTACAGGCGTCGGATGACCGACCGCGCCCGGACGTCCGACGAGTCCCAGGATACGGACAAACGAGCTTTCCCGACGTCCGGTACCTGGCATCCAGAGCCAAAGCTACGGACGACCGGCCACCTCCGGACGTCCGACGCACCCCGATCACAGGCAAATCTACGGAAGACCGAAGTTTCCGGACGACCGAACGACCAGCACCCAAGCCGGATTTACGGACGTCCGGACCGTCCCGAAGCCCCGGACGTTCGACGCCTTCCGGACGTTCGACACCTGTGTGACCGCGACCGCGGGCTGGAGCCCTTGTACCCATTCACTTCGCCCCCATTTGCACTAAGACTATAAATAGACCTCCTCCTCCTCCTAGTTAGGGTCAGCATTGGTTTAGCTCATGTTTGTGTGAGAGCCTTGCTCATCCACTTGGTTACTTCTCCTCGAGCTCAGGACCTCTTGGGAGAAGATCCCCAAGCGGATTCAAGACCCCCTTCTAGGGAGGACCCCATCAAGACCTCCTCACGGAGAAGAACGGCTACTCGTGTATCTTTCCTTTGTTGATTTTGAATCTTGTGCTACCCTATGTGTTCGGTGATCTAGCCCTTGTGTGATCGATACTTGTCGGTTTAGTGTTCCTCTTGTGTGTTTTTCCTTGTGTTCTTCCGCTTGTTCGTCGTGTTCTCCTTGGAGGATCCTCTCCAAATGTGAAAGATCTCCGACTAGGGCTCTGCCCTACATCACTTGGGAAGTGCACCTTTTGCACCGACCGAGTATCTTTTCTTGGCTATGTTGTTACTCCACAGGGAATTGAAGTTGATAAAGCCAAGATTGAAGTTATTGAGAGTTGGCCGCAGCCCAAGATGGTCACACAAGTGCGGAGTTTTCTTGGACTCGCTGGTTTTTATATGCATTTTGTGAGAGATTTTAGCACCATTGCTGCACCTATCAACGAGCTTACAAAGAAGGATGTGCCTTTTGTTTGGGGCACGGCACAGGAAGAAGCCTTCACGGTATTGAAAGATAAGTTGACACATGCTCCTTTACTCCAACTTCCTGATTTAGTAAGACTTTTGAGCTTGAATGTGATGCTAGTGGAATTGGATTAGGAGGTGTGTTATTACAAGATGGCAAACCTGTTACATACTTTTCTAAAAAATTGAGTGGGCCTAGTCTGAACTATTCTACTTATGATAAAGAATTATATGCTCTTGTTCTGACTTCAGAAACATGGCAACATTATTTATGGCCCAAAGAATTTGTTATACATTCTTATTATGAATCTTTGAAACACATTAAAAGTCAAGCAAAACTGAACCATAGACATGCTAAATGGGTTGAATGCATTGAGACTTTCCCTTATGTCATTAAACACAAGAAGGGTAAAGAAAATGTCATTGCTGATGCATTGTCTCGTCGTTATACTATGCTTTCACAACTTGACTTTAAAATATTTGATTTGGAGACCATCAAAGATCAATATGTGCATGATGCTGAATTTAAAGATGTGTTGCAGAATTGTAAAGAAGGTAGAACATGGAACAAGTTCGTCATTAACGATGGATTTGTGTTTCGCGCTAACAAGCTATGCATTCCAGCTAGCTCCGTTCGTCTTTTGTTGTTGCAGGAGGCGCATGGAGGAGGACTAATGGGACACTTTGGCGTGAAGAAGACATAGGACATACTTGCTACACATTTCTTTTGGCCAAAGATGAGACGGGATGTTGAGCGTTTTGTTGCTCGCTGCACTACATGTCAAAAAGCTAAGTCACGACTCAATCCTCTTGGTTTATATATGCCTTTGCCTGTACCTAGTGTTCCTTGGGAGGATACATCTATGGACTTTGTTTTAGGTTTACCTCGAACAAAGAAGGGGAGGGATAGCATATTTGTTATCGTGGATAGATTCTCGAAAATGGCACACTTTATACCATGTCATAAATCGATGATGCTGTTAATGTTGTTGATTTGTTCTTTCGTGAAATTATTCGCTTGCATGGTGTGCCAAATACTGTTGTTTCAGATCGTGATACTAAATTTCTTAGCCACTTTTGGAGATGTTTATGGGCTAAGTTGGGGACTAAACTGCTTTTTAGTACTACTTGTCACCCCCAAACTGATGGATAAACTGAAGTAGTCAATAGAACATTGTCTACTATGCTTAGGGCTGCTTTGAAGAATAATAAGAAAATGTGGGAAGAATGCTTGCCTCATATTGAATTTGCTTATAATCGTTCATTGCATTCTACTACTAAGATGGGCCCTTTTGAAATCGTGTATGGTTTCCTACCTCATGCACCTATTGATTTGTTGCCTCTTCCATCTTTGGAGAAGGTTAATTTTAATGCTAAAGAACGTGCTGAATTGATTTTAAAAATGCATGAGTTAACTAAGGAAAACATTGAGCGTATGAATGCTAAATATAAACTTGTTGGAGATAAGGGTAGAAAACATGTTGTGTTTGCACCTGGAGATCTTGTTTGGTTACATTTATGTAAGGATAGATTTCCTAATTTGCAAATCAAAGCTAATGCCACATGCTGATGGTCCTTTTAAGGTGTTAGAGAAAATAAATGGTAATGCATATAAACTTGAGCTACCTGCAGATTTTGGGGTTAGTCCCACTTTTAACATTGCAGATTTGAAGCCTTATTTGGGTGAGGAAGATGAGCTTCCGTCGAGGACGACTTCATATCAAGAAGGGGAGGATGATGAGGACATCAATACCATTGTTACACCCACAGCCCCTATTGTTACATATAATGGACCAATTACTAGAGCTCGCGCACGCCAATTAAATTACCAGATACTTTCGTTTCTTGGTAATGATTCTAATGTTCATGAGAATATGATGCTGCCTAAATTGGATACATTTGTTTTGCTTACAAATGAAGGGCCTAGCTTGGAGAAGGATGAACATTGGAGCAAGAACAAGCATGGAGTTGATGGCATGCGCAAGGGGAACAAGAACGGAGTTACAAGTGATGATTTCAGGACTTTGAAGCCGCCATAAGGAGTGAATGAAGCTTTGGATGAAATATACAAGATGCCACTTCATAAATTTCGTCTAGAGGCTATTCTAGGTGCTGCGTCACCTTATTATTGGGCCAGGCCCATGTAATTTAGAAATACATAAGTATAGGCTGTTTTTAGAGTCTGTATGTGTGGGGAAACAAGAGATAGGGTTGGTTTCGGACCCCTTCCCCAAGGGCCACGAAATTCCCCCCCTCTCCATATATACAGCCCTTAGGGCACCGTTTAGACTTTGGGTTTTGTTTAGATTAAAAGTTCACCATAGCTGCAACTTCACAGATTGCCGTTTGTGTTCAACGACCAGACAAAGGCGTCACAGAACCCCACCTTGATCAATAAAGCTTTCCTCTTATATTCGCAATATCCAGATTGCAATCTTAGTTTCTTTCTTGTTCTTCGTTTGCTTGCAGGAAACAGACCTTCGTGGTCAGGTTGGTCGTGCTCCGGCGTGGTCAATAACCTCTCGGAGTTGGTTTAGCGATTGCCGCCATGATGTAGGGCGGATCGTCAAAGTTGACTTCATCCTAAACGATAGCCGCCATGATGTAGGGCGGAACCCTATGTGGACGATCTTTCACGTTTGGAGAGGATCCCTACGAGGAACACGAAGAACGAGCGGAAGAGCACGAGGGAAATCACGGGGAAAACACAAGAGAATCACTCAAACCAACAAGATCAATCACACATGTGCTAGATCGATGAACACAAAGGGAGATACATGATCCAAAGTCAACAAAGGACGATACAAACGGTAGCTGTTCTTCTCCGTGAGGAGGTCTTGATGATGGTATTCTCTGCAAAGGAGGTCTTGAATCCAAGGTGGATCTTCTCCGAAGAGGGGCCGCGGTCTCTCTCGTGGAGTAGATCTGATATGGATAATGACTCTATCTAACAATGAGCTAAATCAACGCTAACTCTAACTAGGAGGAGGTGGAGGAGTATATATAGTCTAGGGCCACGAAGGGGTAAGTGAAGGGGTACATGGGCTGCGGCCCAACACATGGCAGCGCACAGGCGCCGGTCGTCCGACGGGTACCGAACGTCTGGTGGCTCGCGAGGGTCCGGTCTTCCGGTACTTGTCGGACGTCCGTCGATTTGGCTCGGGTGTGGATTTGTCGGATTTCCGGACGTTGTCGGTCGTCCGGTGGCTGATGGTCGTCGGACGTCCGGCCTTGGTCGGTCATCCGGAGCCTGGGAGTCGTCGGATGTCCGGTCCTGGTTGGACGTCCAGCCGCTGTAGCTTCGGGCAGCTTCTTCTCTTGGTCCTTGTACTTGGTTTCCTCGCCGTCTTGTCCAATGCTCATAGCTGTTCCATTGCCTTCCTCTTGGTTCCTGGACATGCATAGCACACACGTTTGAGGTAGTAGCCATGTCTCACATGTGGAAAGTGATGATTCGGAGAGGAGCGAGTTCACCTTGTGTCCAATGGCGTATGTTCGAGGTCTCGTCATATGTCCACTTGGGGTTTGGAGAGTAGTCGGAGTGTACTTGGGGATGAACGTGGGATGCTCCGCATCATCTCCCCTCTCTTGGGAAAGATCCGACCTCGGATCATGATCCTCATCACCATGGAAACGGTTGTCGTGGACGGACTTGTAGTTGGACGGAGTTGAAGGCATGACGCAATCCAAGTACTCCAAGGTGTCTCCGGTATGTGGTACATGCAAAATCAGCAAACACAAGCGACACTCGGAAATACAATGGTTAGCGCACACAAAATGTCCATCAATTAAGCGTGAGTCCGTGCGAAGGGATAGTACGTGACAAAGCGCATGAAGCTTATCAAGATGATATAGAATGATATGCAAAGAATTCATGGGATAATTAGCATGGTGCACAAAGCGACAAATTCTACCAATGTGCAAAATGATGTCATAGAGGGATGGTTTATCAATAGCATGAATATTTCTATGGATGCTCAATATGATTATGTTATCATGCAATTGATGGTAAGCAATGTGCTCATTATGTATGAATATGCCATCAAGAAAGATCACAACAAATTTGCTAAGGAAATGCACAAGCTCATATATCATGGATGACATGGAAATAGGTGTAACAAGACAAGCATAATCGGTGTCAATCCATGCATAGGGTGCAAACTTGTGGTGAGTATGATATGTCCATCGAGCATGACATGTATGAGCACAAACAACAAATATGGAGGTGGTGGTATACCAATGCTCGATGCCGTGGCATGAGTGGAGTTCCGAAGGTGCATCCAATAAGTGCGGCGCTCCTCAATGTGAAGGTCCATAGAGCCAATCTCCAATGTCGCCTCCTCCATCCAATAGATGTAACATGTACACAACAAGAAGGAAACAACAATGAAAGAGTGACCCATCCAATATGCGTATTTGAGGATGGCTCAAAGAGAAGGAGTTCACCTTTATAAGAATGTCGAAAATGTTGGTGTCGCACATCGTGTATGCCTTCACATAACCAATATGTCTCATGACGGTAATGCCTTGTGAAACCTTCAAAATGAAAGAACATGGCAAACACTCGGAAAAACAAATGAGGTTAGCGGAAAGGCAAAACCTATCATTCATGTGGTAAGATACCCAACAAGTGTATGCATCATGCTCATCATAAGAAAGCACAAGGGAGCATTTCATAGCATGGAGGCATATGATGTGAGAACAACCAAATACAATAGGCTCAAGTAAACAAGCATGCATCACAAGTGAAGTGTCCAAGTCTCCAAGATCATGAAGCATAGAGGCAACTATTGGAGGCAAGCGGCAATAAACAAGATATATCATGTGAGAGGCATGAACATATATGTCATCAACCCAAGAAAGCAAGTGATAGTGGAACATGGGTGATGCAACATAGCAAGCAATCATAGCGATCAAGTCAAGCAAGCTAGTAGTGCGAAGATGCAACGTACTAGAAGGAATCATGGCAAGCATGTCATTGGTGCAAATAGTGAGCATGAATAATTCACATGTCATAGCACAAGCATAAAGGCAAGATATGAGCAAAATAACATCAATAGCATGGGGCACATGATAAGCATGGCAATAGCAACAAGGATCTCCACCAAGCATGCAAATACACATAGGAGTAGCATAATGGTGAATCATGGGTAGATGCAAGCAACGGTCACAATCGCATGGTAGAGGCATAGGAGTAAAAATAACATGCAGAGTGAACACGATAGAATGGGCATAATGTGACAAGTGGTAAATAGCCCATAGCCGTGTGAGAGACAAGTAAAAGAGATGCGCGTAGTCCTTGCGCAAAAGGAATGGTGGGAATGAAAGTCCACGGGATCCCAAGTCACCATTGCTCTCAAGAGCTCGTTTCGTCAACTCATGGGATTGAGAAGTTGACGAGTATACGTGAGTACCTACACAAAACAAAGATAAAGGGAAAATTGTGTGTGCGTGGTAGATGTACACATCATCCATCATGATGCGCACATGCATGTGTCGGTTAGCACAAAATAGCCAATGCTCAAATAAATGAGATGCGTGATATAGAAACATGTCATCCATCATGATAGGTTTGTTGTTATGTATAGCATAATGGAGACTCAAAGGATGTAATGCATCATGAGAAATATCTAGAGCATTGTTATTCGTGGAATGCATATGGTGTACACTATCATGGGAATCATGCGAAGTATGAAATGCATCAAGATCTCCTAATATGTATGAGGAAACTATGGGGGTCTCCTCATGAGCATTAATTGAAACATCACATGGAGAATATTGACAACATCCAAAACAATGCATGTTTGGAACAATGTGATCATGGCATGGAATAGTAGATGAATTGCGCAAATCATGTAAAGGAAGAATGGCAATATCATCACAAGAGAAGCAAAAGCCAATGACCATCATATCGTCATCTATGCCATAAGTGCAAATGGGATTTATGTTAATGGGGCATGCATAGTTACTATGTTGAGATTGAAATGAGGCTATATGGGAGATCTCACTCATAGCATATGACAAGTTCAATGGATTGTCAAACATAATGTGGCCAATAGAATTTTCACAAGATATCCTATGAAGCATAGCATCACAACTAGGCAACTCAACATGCTCATCATCATATTCATCATAAATAGGTAAGTCATGACATGAAGAAGTCGCACTAGCATGAAGCATGTGAATAGGTGGATCAACATCATGCAAGCAATCATTGGTGATATAGTCCACTAGTGGGACAAGAGAAACATTGTCACCTATGTTACCTTTGGAGCGTCGCTCATGTGTTGTAGGTGACGTTGCAACTTGATGGTACCATGTTGGGGGTTCATCATCGTCCATCATGGCCATCGGTTTTCCTTTGAGGAATGGACTCGTCGAGGATAGGCATGTCGTCATGTAGGAGACCTAGCACCAAAGAAGAAAACACACTAGGAGTAGAGGTTAAGTCGTTAGAAATCATGGTGGCCTCACATGCCGTGTCAACTACCTCACTCACTAAGTGTTGTGGCTCACTCACTCCCTCTTGGAAACTCTCACTCATATGGTTGGTGTAGTCACTCAAATTGCGCTCAACCTCACATGGGATGTGTGGCATGCTCTCATGTGTGGGGCTAGTGGTGGTCACACTCATCCTCTCATAGGAAATGCTCTCAATGTCACGTATGGTGGAGTCACTCATCTCTTTTATGGGGTGGTGGCTCTCCTCACATGACAAATAGGGTAGCTCAACATATGTGGGTGTCGGAGAGGTGTAGGTGCAAATGTCTCCATGCGCGGTCGCGTAGCTTGACTGAGAATATGAGTCCAATATGGGAGCCGTCTTCATGTTGTAGAAGAGATTCGCGCTCGTCACCGTGGTCGAAGGGGATGGCCCTTGCTCGACCTTCTTGTCACCGTCTTGGTGTGGGAGGCCCATATGATTTGGCACCTCGTAGCTCGTCTCCATGACCGAAGGGAATGTCCCATGCTCGGCCATCTTCCTTGGGGGGCTTCCGAAGATGGAAGTGTCTCCCTCGCTTGTAGGTGGTCGCCTTGGACTTGTTGAAGTCGTAGTAGGCGTACTCGTGGGAAGTAGGCGAAGATGCCGTACGTCCAAAGGCGAAGATGCCTTGAGAACACTTGGCGAAGATGCCGAAGTGGTTGATGTAGCCGTAGCGCCGTCTTTGTGGTGGTCGTCTCGCGGTCTTCTTTTGTGCTCATGAAGCTTGGACTTGGCGTGAAGTAGGGCTCGTTGGGACTTGTGCATTTGCGCTTGTGTAGCATCTTCATGTTGATGGTGTCGATGTCGCACTTGAGCTCGTAGTAGATGTCGTTAAATGGGTAAATGCGTGCACATGATGCTTGGAGGTGACTTGCCCTTCATCACGATGTTGATCACGAACGTGATGGTCGTCGCCATGTAGATGTGGACGAGGACGATTTGCACTTGCATCGTTTCCACGCTCCGAAGACTTGTGTCTTGAATGTCGCCGCCTTGAGGATGACGAAGGGGAAGAAGACTTGATCAAGGCTCTAATCTCCTCCATCCTTGCATCTTGCTCCTCTTTATGTGGGGAAAGCTTCTTGTCGATGTAGTCCCTTTTCCTTGCTTCGGAGAGATGAAGGTTGATGGAGAGGTTCTCGATGCGCTCTTGCAAGGTAGATTGTGCGCCTTGCATTTGTCGTTGTAGATCGAAGATTGACGCTTTGGTGATGTAGTTGTTCACGCCGTCGTCGTTGTCGAAGACCGGAGAGGAAATGCCTTGCCTATCCATCACAAGACTCGAGCAAATATGAGTGGGAGAAAGAGGAGAACTTGACCAAATGTACCTTGACCGATGTTGAAAATGGATCAATGATCACTCAATGTGTAACAAGAAAATAGCACAATTGGTACCAATTCTTGTCGGTTTCTCACACCTACACAAGTAAGGCTTATTGATAGAGGCGAGGGTGTCCCGATGTTTCGATGAGATGATAACTATCGATTTGGTGGAGACGACTTTGACGATCCGACTACAAACGTGCACGACGTTGCGCCTTAGCAATCGCTAAACCAACTCCGAGTGGTTATTGACCACACCGGAGCACGATCAACCTGACCACGAAGGTCTATTCCTGCAAGCAATCGAAGAACAAGCAAGAATATGATAAAGCAATCTGAATATTGCGAATATATATGAAGTATTGATAATGGTGGGGATCCGTAAGCGGTCTTGGTCTGGTCATTGGACACAAACAAAGTACACGAAGTTGCAATGGCTAACTTTTAACTAAACAAATCCCAAGGAAAAAGCTACTAGATGGATCTACTTATATAGGAGCAAGGGGTGGCGGCCAAGGAGGTGGGAGGACGTCCCAAGGCAGCCTAAAACTAACCCTAGGTCGTACAAGGCCAATGGGCCCAAGCGGAGGTGACGTAACACCTTTGGACTTGTAGTTTGACTCGGATTCTGCTGCAGCATCAGATTGTTTCGTCTATAACTCAACGCTCCGGACGGATTTTAAGGTGATTCCAATTGGGTTGGAAAATGCTCGAAATCTATTTTCCAACAAAAAAGAATCAACCAATTTGAGTCCGTATGAAAACGTTATAGACGTTTTGAGTCAGGTATGTCTGTGCAGTCCGAATCTGAGTCCAGAACGTGAGAGACTTGGACTCTATCTTCTCTTGGGCCAAAAGTGACGTGAGAGAACTTTTTGAACAGCAGGTAAACATCTCTTTCTCCCTTATCTTCATATGTGGATTGTACAAATGTCCCATACACCTGCAATTAGACATGGCACAAAAGTTTGTGAAGTATTTTTGTCCTGGATAACATAAATATATTATTGAATAGTTTGCACTAGAAATCACCTGAGAAATATGCATGTATGCAATATTTTTGGTCTCATCCAAGGTAGTCATGTCCTCATCATCCTCCCTTTTTGAAAACAAAGCCGTCCTCGGCGTTGCTTAATCTGAAATGTGGCTAACAAAAGAGACAAGGTGTACATGTTGTATATGTATACGTCATCCATTTTACTTCCCTTGATTTTTGCATATATGACACATGAATAGATGAGTAACTTGCATAGTTCATAAAATCTAAAGCCAACAAATTAGCACAAGAACTAGAAGGCTTGAAAATATCGCAACTCAGTTTGCACATATAAGTGAAGCTCTTATTTATTTCAAGAGATTGACAATGTTCATCATTAAACCATCCCAACATTGGTGAATAAACCTTATTTGAATCAAATTTACATGCTACAACATGCTTAGATAAGCAAACATGCAATGAGTCATTCGACACGTAATCATCACCAAGATTAGAGGTCGTATCAAAATGATTAAACATTGATTCTTTTGCATCAATAGTTAATTCAATGGGTGCTCTCAAAATTGTTGGTATTTCAGTTGTTTGATCACATGGCAAAGTCAAATTATCAATATAATCCTCTAAAATAGGTGGTGTGATCAAAGTAGTGGGTAGCTCAACACATGATGTATTCAAGTTAACTAGGCATGCATCATTCTCATGTAAAAGTGGAAAATCTGTACCTTTACATGATGATGCAGGCACTCTCGATGGTGATGTGTCACATGGTGGAGATGATGTAGTCCTCGCAACAACGGATGTGGTTGTCATAGTACGCCTAGTAGTTGAATAAACATCTGTATCAACAGTTGGAATGTGCACCGTGCGCTTGTTCTCCTTGTGGGCAACACGTCGTTTTATTTCCTGTTCAGCTTTGCAAGCAAGACGAAACAAATGGTCCATAGGATAACACTCTTCATGAATTAGTATCTCCTGAATATTATGGTTTAATCCTCCCCAAAATCTATCCATAAAATCTTCTTCACTTTCTTCTAAAAATGAGTGCAACAAGGTAGTTTGTAAATCATCATAATATTTTGTTACGGTGTCACTACCTTGTTTTAAATGTTCCAGTTTTTAATCATGCCACAGTATAATAAACATCGACGAATCTATCTCTCATGACATGTTTTAAATCATCCCAAGTATTAGGTACATAATCAGGGTGTAACCGACAATATTCACTCCACCAAACTAGAGCATAACCAGTGAAAGAACCAACCGCAACCATAACTTTCTTACGTTCATCAAAATTATGGGAAGCAAATATATTATTTATGTCTAACTCCCATTCAATATATAAAGGAGGTCTAAAACGGCCATTAAATGGTGGTATAGAAACATGAACCTGATCATGTGCATTTGGATGTTTGTGCACCTCTCGTGACGGTTGTGGTATTTGCATAGGTGGTGGCATGTCTCCGCGATCGACAAAGCCCATGAATTGACTCTGGATCCTGTCATGATTAGTAGAACAAGAAACAAAATCCAAAAATAATGTTCCTATAACTACTAGGATGTGGTGGTAAAACGCTCACAAGAAAGCAAATATCAATGTCTTACAAGTTCTTACCATGCAGAAGCGGTGATCGGCAACCAGCGGTGTCAAGTAACTCGAATATTGAGTAAAGCGATTGCCGGGGAGCGACGTATACACGTGTGTAGAAATATGTGGAGCTGGGTTGGCTATATATGGTAGCAAAAGATTAGCAATAATCAATTCAAAGATGCAATGTTGAATAAACGCTCAACGACGCAGATCTTGGCTTTGGTCCTAGGCTAGACCGGACTAGAGACGCGAGCCTAGAACACTAATGAGGTCACGGCATAGCACAACTAGCATCAATGAAGGATACTAAGTAGCTCTTGACAGCAAGATATAAGTGAAGATCACAACGGCAAAGTGAAGATAATGATGAAAAACAACTGCCAAGGTGACATACAACAACTCTCTCTCCAACTTTCCTCTTGAAAAGTTTGAGCCAATTTTCTGATAAATTATTTCAAAGAATGCTACTAACTCAAGCTTTCCAATGCAAAAAGAATCACTCAATTCCGAGTTGATATGAGGAGTCAAAGAATTCCAAAACTGGCACGAAAAATTGGAACAAGCTGTGTTCACGAACTTCAGAGGGCAAAAACACCTATTTAGAAGCCGATTTTGAGGTGTCAAATATTGAACTAGCTTCTGCAACTATTTAGATGTGCCTCGTCTCTAGCTTTAATTTGAGTACTCATGAGCCAAAAAGGACTTCAGATGAGGAAGTTATGCCTGTTTTACTGAACAGTGCACAAAACAGATTCCAATCCGAATTCAGGTACGAGATTGATTCTAGATAAATCCGGTTTTTTTCTCTCTTTTTCTCACGCTTTTTTTCTTTTCTTCTCTCTCTTTTCTTTTTTTTCTTTCCTTTTTCTCTTTTTTTTCTCTATCTTTTTTCTCCCTCTTTCCAAGACAAACTGGATAAGATGCAGATTGGATCGGGCGAAGATGTGAATGACCTCAACTATGATTATGACAATGAACAGTGCGTAGCACGTGATGGAAATTAATGGATGGGATGGTGGACAGCGGAAGGGATAATGATGCAGCGGCGGCGTGACTAATGTGAACAGAACTCGAAACTCTAAAGGAACAAGACACTAAGACCAGCAACTCGACACGACGATGCAACCGATAATTCAATAATGCAAACAATGAAAAGAAAACTGCAAAGGCTCGGTGGCTTGGACAAAGAATGAATAGATCTAACTTTTTTGTGGCTTTTCTTGGACAATAGGTAAGAAAATAAATCTAATCTAGGGATAATTGGAAATTCTCACCGAGCAACCCGAAAACCGATACCACTTGATAGAGGCGAGGGTGTCCCGATGTTTCGATGAGATGATAACTATCGATTTGGTGGAGACGACTTTGACGATCCGACTACAAACGTGCCTGACGTTGCGCCTTAGCAATCGCTAAACCAACTCCGAGAGGTTATTGACCACGGAGCACGATCAACCTGACCACGAAGGTCTATTCCTGCAAGCAATCGAAGAACAAGCAAGAATATGATAAAGCAATCTGAATATTGCGAATATATATGAAGTATTGATAATGGTGGGGATCCGTAAGCGGTCTTGGTGCAGTCGTTGGACACAAACAAAGTACACGAAGTTGCAATGGCTAACTTTTAACTAAACAAAGCCCACGGAAAAAGCTACTAGATGGATCTACTTATATAGGAGCAAGGGGTGGCGGCAAGGAGGTGGTAGGACGTCCCAAGGCAGCCTAAAACTAACCCTAGGTCGTACAAGGCCAATGGGCCCAAGCGGAGGTGACGTAACACCTTTGGACTTGTAGTTTGACTCGGATTCTGCTGCAGCATCAGATTGTTTCGTCTATAACTCAACGCTCCGGACGGATTTTAAGGTGATTCCAATTGGGTTGGAAAATGCTCGAAATCTATTTTCCAACAAAAAAGAATCAACCAATTTGGAGTCCGTATGAAAAGTTATAGACGTTTTGAGTCAGGTATGTCTGCGGTCCGAATCTGAGTCAGTAACGTGAGAGACTTGGACTCTATCTTCTCTTGGGCCAAAAGTGACGTGAGAGAACTTTTTGAACAGCAGGTAAACATCTCTTTCTCCCTTATCTTCATATGTGGATTGTACAAATGTCCCATACACCTGCAATTAGACATGGCACAAAAGTTTGTGAAGTATTTTTGTCCTGGATAACATAAATATATTATTGAATAGTTTGCACTAGAAATCACCTGAGAAATATGCATGTATGCAATATTTTTGGTCTCATCCAAGGTAGTCATGTCCTCATCACTTATGGTGGAGCTCGGTGAGGATAGTGGCACAAAAATTTGATGCAAAATGTTAGCAAGAGTCAATAATGTTGAAAGAGATTCACAAATTGGCAAGTGAAACAAGTAGACCAATAGCAATGAATGGCACACGGAAACGCACACGGATAGATAAATGGGGCCGTGCAACCAAGGAATGAGCTCAAAATGTGGAATCCACCAAAACGCTTCGTGTTGCACAACTCAAGAGAGACGCTTAGCACGATTGCTCAATAGGCGGATATGACACTTGTGCACCACCTATAAGATGCAAAATGGATAAACTTTCTATCCCAAGTATGCTATGTATGTATGGTTCCCGGTGTTCTCTCAAGATGATCCAAGATGATCGGATATGACAATCTTATATGCAATGTGGTATGATTGTATGGCACTTGCTTACAAGCTCTTTGCTCTCTTTCTCTTTTTGCTTAAAAGCTTATTCTCTTTTTTTATATGGCCACTTTTGCACAATGCTCAAACCAAGATAGAAATTGTGTATATGCGGGAACAAACTTGTGACACAAGATATGATACCAATATATGCACCACGATGATATGGTATGTATGCAACGGGAGGTGTAGATCAGTAATGTGCACAAGTAACGTGGCCCGACAATACTCAAATGGCTAGTCTCGATAGGCAAGTGACGCAAAATGGGCTAGAGGTTATTAATGCAATTTGCAAGGGGAATATACAATGGTGTCGTCGAGGTTACCGTCCTTGGCGATGATGAGTGGCGGTGTTCTTGATGTAGATACCAAGATGATGGAGACTCGTCCCTAAGTAGCCGAAACACCTTAGGAAACGGAAAAACCGCGAACTCAAATCTCAAATGACAAATGTCGAATGGTGGTAGCGGAATGCGGTGGTGGTTGCGGAAGCTCAATGGGATTGCAAAAATGCAATGATGGGTTATGGAGTACGCAATGCGGAAGTGGAGGGTAAGATGGTGGACTATACACGGTGTCGGAGTTGGAAGCACGGTCCCTAAGTAGCCGAAACACCTTAGGAGACACAACTCACAACACACAAAATTGGGTTAAGTTGAGGTGGAAGTGTATGGTGGTCAAGCGTATGCGGAAGTGGAGGTGGTGGTTGAAGAAGAAGCTATCGTCCCTAAGTAGCCGAAACACATTAGGAGACTCGAATCACTACTCAAGCAACCATGAGGAACAAAATTGGTTATGTTGCGGAAGTCGGTGGTGGTGTAGCGGATGATGTGGTGGAAGCCCTGGGCAAAGATGCCAAAGTTCCAAAATATTTGATGGAGTCAAATGATGTTGGTGGTATTTTTTTGGAAGGGGGATGTCAATAGCTTCAAAACGAGCTAAAGAACGTCAAAATCGGAGTTCGAATGAATTAGTTATGGACAAAACAAAAATCAGCCGAAGTCTGAAACTACAGGTTACGGACGTCCGTAAAGGTCGGATGTCCGGGGCGTCGGACGTCCGGGAAAGTCGGAAATCCATACATTCGGTTCGGGTTAGGGGTTCCGGTCGTTCCTGGGGCTCCGGACGTCCGTAAAATGCCGGTCGTCCGGTGTGTCGGGGTCAACGTGAAATCCGTGATCCAGGGCGCGATTTTGAGCGGAAAATGGAGATTTCGGGGTCAAAATTGACGAGATTTTGTGGATGGAAGATGGGGAAACTTGGGGAGATGCTAGATCCACTCGAAACCAAGCAAATCCATGGATCAAAATCAACAAAACATCATCAAACCAACAAATCACAAAAAAATTGGTGCTATTTTTGGTGGGGATTTTTGGATTTAGGCAAGAACACACAAAATCAAGCTAGAAAACGAGGGGTAGGGGCTCCAAAAACGTGATCAACGTGGCTCATGATACCAAGATGATGTAGGGCGGAACCCTATGTGGACGATCTTTCACGTTTGGAGAGGATCCCTACGAGGAACACGGAGAACGAGCGGAAGAGCACGAGGGAAATCACGGGGAAAACACAAGAGAATCACTCAAACCAACAAGATCAATCACACATGTGCTAGATCGATGAACACAAAGGGAGATACATGATCCAAAGTCAACAAAGGACGATACAAACGGTAGCTGTTCTTCTCCGTGAGGAGGTCTTGATGATGGTCTTCTCCGCAGAGGAGGTCCTGAATCCAAGGTGGATCTTCTCTGAAGAGGGGCCGCGGTTTCTCTCGTGGAGTAGATCCGATATGGATGAGCGAAGCTCTATCTAACAATGAACTAAATCAACGCTAACTCTAACTAGGAGGAGATGGAGGAGTATATATAGTCTAGGGCCACGAAGGGGTAAGTGAAGGGGTACATGGGCTGCGGCCCAACACATGGCAACAAGACAGCGCCGGTTGTCCGACGGATACCGGACGTCCGGTGGCTCGCGAGGGTCTGGTCGTCCGGTACTTGTCAGACGTCCGGCGATTTGGCTCGGGTGTGGATTTGTCGGATTTCCGGATGTTGTCGGTCGTCCGGTGGCTGATGGTCGTCGGACGTCCGGCCTTGGTCGGTCGTCCCGAGCCTGGGAGTCGTCGGACGTCCGGCCGCTGTAGCTTCGGGCAGCTTCTTCTCTTGGTCCTTGTACTTGGTGTCCTTGCCGTCTTGTCCAATGCTCGTAGCTATTCCATTGCCTTCCTCTTGGTTCCTGGACATGCATAGCACACACGTTTGAGGTAGTAGCCATGTCTCACATGTGGAAAGTGACGATTCAGAGAGGAGCGAGTTCACCTTGTGTCCAATGGCGTATGTTCGAGGTCTCATCATGTCCACTTGGGGTTTGGAGAGTAGTCGGAGTGTACATGGGGATGAACGTTGATAGAGGCAAAGGTGTCCCGTCTTTCGATGAGATGTTGGTTTTCGCTTGGAGGAAGTCGACTTTGACGATCCGACTACGAACGTGCGAGGACGTCGCGCCTTAGCAATCGCTAAACCAACTCCGAGAGGTTATTGACCACGCCGAGCACGATCAACTGACCACGAGGGTCTGCTTTCCTGCGAGCAAACGAATAACAAGCAAGAAACTGAGATTGCAATCTGGATATTGCGAATATAAGATGAAAGCTTTATTGATCAAGGTGGGGTTCTGTGGCCTTTATGCAGTCGTTGAACACAAGCGAACGCGAAGTTGCAGCTATGGCGAACTTTTAATCTAAACAAAACCCAAAGTCTAAATGGTGCCCTAAGGGCTGTATATATGGAGGAAGAGGGGGGGGGGATTTCGTGGCCTTGGTGGAGGGGTCCAAAATCAACCCTATCTCTTGTTTCCCCACACATACGGACTCTAAAAATAGCCTATACTTGTGTATTTCAAAATTACAAGGGCCTGGCCCAATAATAAGGTGACGCAACACCTAGAATAGCCTCGGGACGAAATTTATGAAGTAGCATCTTGTATATTTCGTCCAACGCTTCATGCACCTTATGGTGGCTTCAAAGTCCTGAAATCATCACTTGTAACTCCGTTCTTGTTCCCCTTGCGCATGGCATTATCTCCATGCTTGTTCTTGCTCCAATGTCCATCCTTCTCCAAGCTAGGCCCTTCATTTGTAAGCAAAACAAATGTATCCAATTTAGGCAGCATCATATTCTCACGAACATTAGACTCATTACCAAGAAACGAAAGTACCTGATAATTTAATTGGCGTGCGCGAGCTCTAGTAATTGGTCCAGTATATGTAGCAGTAGGGGCTGTGGGTGTAACAAGGGTATTGATGTCCTCATCATCCTCCCCTTCTTGAAATGAAGTCGTCGTCGACGGAAGCTCATCTTCCCCACCCAAATAAGGCTTCAAATCTGCAATGTTAAAAGTGGGACTGACCCCAAAATCTGCAGGCAGCTCAAGTTTATATGCATTATCATTTATTTTCTCCAACACCTTAAAGGGACCATCAAGACGCGTGCCATTAGCTTTGATTTGCGCAAATCAGGAAATCTATCCTTACGCAAATGTAACCAAACAAGATCTCCAGGTGCAAACACAACATGTTTTCTACCCTTATCTCCAGCAAGTTTATATTTTTTCCTTAGTTAACTCATGCATTTTTAAAATCAATTCAGCATGTTGGTTAGCATCAAAATTAACCTTCTCCGAAGATGGAAGAGGCAACAAATCAATAGGTGCACGAGGTAGGAAACCATACACAACTTCAAAAGGGCACATCTTAGTAGTAGAATGCAATGAACGATTATAAGCAAATTCAATATGAGGCAAGCATTCCTCGCACATTTTCTTATTATTCTTCAAAACAGCCCTAAGCATAGTAGACAATGTTCTATTGACTACTTCAGTTTGTCCATTAGTTTGGGGGTGACAAGTAGTACTAAAAAGCAGTTTAGTCCCCAACTTAGCCGATAAGTATCTCGAAAAGTGGCTAAGAAATTTAGTATCACGATCTGAAACAATAGTATTTGGCACACCATGCAAGCGAATAATTTCACGAAAGAACAAATCAGCAACATTAACAGCATCATCGCTTTTATGACATGGTATAAAGTGTGCCATTTTCGAGAATCTATCCACGACAACAAATATGTTATCCCTCCCCTTCTTTGTTCGAGGTAAACCTAAAACAAAGTCCATGATGAGGACATGGCTACCTTCGATTCGACCAAAAATATTGCATACATGTATATTTGTGAGGTGATTTCTAATACAAACTATGCAATAATTTATTTATATCATCCAGGACAAAAATACTTCACAAACTTTTGTGCCATGTCTAGTTGCAGGTGTATGGGACATTTGTACAATCCACATATGAAGATAAGGGAGAAAGAGATGTTTACTTGCTATTCAGAAAGTTCTCTCACGTCACTTTTGGCCCAAGAGAAGATAGAGTCCAAGTCTCTCACGTTCTGGACTCAGATTCGGACTGCACAGACATACCTGACTCAAAACGTCAATAACTTTTTCATCCGGACTCCAAATGATAGAGGCAAAGGTGTCCCGATGTTTCGATGAGATGGTGGCTATCGTTTCTGTGGGAGTCGACCTTGACGATCCGATTTAACGCAAGTAGACGTCCGCGCCTTAGCAATCGCCAAACCAACTTCCGAGGGTTATTGACCACGCCGAGCACGATCAACCTGACCACGAGGGCCTGTTTCCTGCGAGCAAACGAAGAACAAGCAAGAAACTGAGATTGCAATCTGGATATTGCGAATATAAGATGAAAGCTTTATTGATCAAGGTGGGGTTCTGTGGCGCCTTTATGCAGTCGTTGAACACAAACGGCACGCGAAGTTGCAGCTATGGCGAACTTTTAATCTAAACAAAACCCAAGGTCTAAACGGTGCCCTAAGGGCTGTATATATGGAGGAAGAGGGGGAATTTCGTGGCCCTTGGTGGAGGGGTCCGAAATCAACCCTAACTTTGTTTCCCCACATACGGACTCTAAAAACAGCCTATACTTAAGTATTTCGAAATTACATGGGCCTGGCCCAATAATAAGGTGACGCAGCACCTAAAATAGCCTATGGACGAATATTATGAAGTGGCATCTTGTATATTTCGTCCAAGGCCTCATGCACTCATTAGGGTGGCTTCAAAGTCCTGGAATCATCACTTGTAACTCCGTTCTTGTTCTCCTTGCATGCCAACATCTCCATGCTTGAACTTGCTCCAAGGTTCATCTTTCTTGACCATGGTAGGCCCTTCATTTGTAAGCAAAACAAATGTATCCAATTTAGGCAGCATCATATTCTCATGAACATTGGAATCGTTACCAAGAAACGAAAGTACACGATAATTCAATTGGCGTCGCGAGCTCTAGTAATTGGTCCGGTATGTATAGCCTTGAGGGCTGTGGGTGTAACAATGGTATTGATGTCCTCATCATCCTCCCCTTCTTGAAATGAAGTCGTCCTCGTGAGCTCATCTTCCTCACCCAAATAAGGCTTCAAATCTGCAATGTTAAAAGTGGGACTAACCCCAAAATCTGCAGGCAGCTCAAGTTTATATGCATTATCATTTATTTTCTCTAACACCTTAAATGGACCATCAAGACGTGGCATTAGCTTTGATTTGCGCAATTTAGGAAACCTATCCTTACGCAAATGTAACCAAACAAGATCTCCAGTGCAAAAGACAACATGTTTTCTACCCTTATCTCCGCAAGTTTATATCAATGTTTTCCTTAGTTAACTCATGCATTTTAAAATCAATTCAGCACGTTCTTTAGCATCAAAATTAACCTTCTCCGAAGATGGAAGAGGCAACAAATCAATAGGTGCACGAGGTAGGAAGCCATACACAATTTCAAAAGGGCACATCTTAGTAGTAGAATGCAATGAACGATTATAAGCAAATTCAATATGAGGCAAGCATTCTTCCCACATTTTCTTATTATTCTTCAAAACAGCCCTAAGCATAGTAGACAATGTTCTATTGACTACTTCAGTTTGTCCATCGGTTTGGGGGTGACAAGTAGTACTAAAAGCAGTTTAGTCCCCAACTTAGCCCATAAACATCTCCAAAAGTGGCTAAGAAATTTAGTATCACGATCTGAAACAATAGTATGTGGCACACCATGCAAGCGAATAATTTCACGAAAGAACAAATCAGCAACATTAACAACATCATCGCTTTTATGACATGGTATAAAGTGTGCCATTTTCGAGAATCTATCCACGACAACAAATATGCTATCCCTCCCCTTCTTTGTTCGAGGTAAACCTAAAACAAAGTCCATGGATATATCCTCCCAAGGAATACTAGGCACGAGCAAAGGCATATATAAACCATGAGGATTGAGTCGTGACTTAGCTTTTTGACAGTGTAGTGCAGCGAGCAACAAAACGCTCAACATCCCGTCTCATCTTTGGCCAAAAGAAATGTGTAGCAAGTATATCCTCCGTCTTCTTGACGCCAAAGTGTCCCATTAAGCCTCCTCCATGCGCCTCCTGCAACAACAAAAGACGAACAGAGCTAGCAGGAATGCATAGCTTGTTAGCACGGAACACAAAACCATCATTAATAACGAACTTGTTCCATGTTCTTCCTTCTTTACAATTCTGCATTACATCTTTAAAATCAGCATCATGCACATATTGATCTTTGATGGTCTCCAAACCAAATATTTTGAAGTCAAGTTGTGAAAGCATAGTATATCGACGAGACCAAGCATCACAATAACATTTTCTTTACCCTTCTTGTGTTTAATGACATAAGGGAAAGTCTCAATGAATTCAACCCATTTACCATGTCTACGATTCAGTTTAGCTTGACTTTTAATATGTTTCAAAGATTCATGATCAGAATGTATAACAAATTCTTTGGGCCATAAATAATGTTGCCATGTCTCTAAAGTCCTAACAAGAGCATATAATTCTTTGTCATAAGTAGAATAGTTCAGACTAGGCCCACTCAATTTTTCAGAAAAGTATGCAACAGGTTTGCCATCTTGTAATAACACACCTCCTAATCCAATTCCACTAGCATCACATTCAAGCTCAAAAGTCTTATTAAAGTCAGGAAGTTGGAGTAAAGGAGCATGTGTCAACTTATCTTTCAATACCGTGAAGGCTTCTTCACATGCGGTACCCCAAACAAAAGGCACATCCTTCTTTGTAAGCTCATTGAGAGGTGCAGCAATGGTGCTAAAGTCTCTCACAAAACGCCTATAGAAACCAGCGAGTCCAAGAAAACTCCTCACTTGTGTGACCGTTTTGGGCTGCGGCCAACTCTCAATAGCTTCAATCTTGGCTTTATCAACTTCAATTCCTGTGGAGTAACAACATAGCCAAGAAAAGATACTCGGTCGGTGCAAAAGGTGCACTTCACAAGGTTACAAAAAAATCGTGCATCACGTAGAGCATTAAAAACAGCACGTAAATGTTCCAAATGTTCTTCCAAAGATTTGCTATAAATCAGTATATCATCAAAGTAAACTACCACAAATCGTCCAATGAAAGCACGTAAAACTTCGTTCATTAATCTCATGAAAGTACTAGGTGCATTAGTTAACCCAAAAGGCATGACTAACCACTCATATAATCCAAACTTAGTTTTAAATGCTGTTTTCCATTCATCTCCCAATTTCATACGAATTTGATGGTATCCACTACGCAAATCAACTTTGGAGAATATTGTAGAGCCACTCAATTCATCAAGCATATCATCTAGCCTAGGGATAGGATGACGATAACGAATAGTAATATTATTAATGCCTCTACAATCAACACACATACGTGACGTACCATCCTTTTTAGGCACTAGTATAATAGGAACAGCACAAGGACTAAGAGATTCGCGTATATAACCTTTGTCGAGCAGCTCACATGCTTGACGCATAATCTCCTTCGTCTCCTCTGGATTGATGCGGTATGGTGCGGCGGTTGGGTAGCGATGCACGGGAATTAAGTCAATTTGATGCTCAATCCCTCGAATAGGTGGTAATCCCGGTGGCACGTCTTGTGGGAAGACATCGTGAACTCACGCAAAATGTTAGTGACGGCGGGGGCAAAGAGGAAGGCACGTCCTCGAATGAAAATAATGCCTCTTTGCACACAAAAGCATAGCAAACAGATTTGCTAGAATCTAGCTCATCAATATCAGATTTGGTGGCAAATAAACATGCACTTTTCAGTTTAATTTCCTAAGCAACATTAGATGGTTTATTATTAGGCTTCATTTGTTGCTCAAATTCTTTTGCCACAATCTGATTTTCACTCTTATTTTTCTCCTGTTTTGCTTTATTAGCTCTATTAATATCATCTTTCAAAATGGAATCAGGAGTCATAGGAAGCAAAGTAATATTTTTATCCTTGTGAACAAGAGTATCTTGATTGTTTCTACCATGGTGTACAGAATTTTATCAAATTTCCATGGGCTACCAAGTACTAAGGAACATGCTTGCAGAGGTACCACATCACAATCAACATAATCAGCATATGTAGAGATACTAAAATGCACACGAACAGTCCGTGTAACCTTAACCGTGCCGCTGCTTTGTTGAACCATTGGATGTAGTAAGGATGTGGATGTGGTCTTGTGGTGAGAGATAGCTTCTCCACCATCTCCATGCTAGCCAAGTTGTTGCAGCTCCCTCCATCTATGATGACGCTGAATAGAACGTTGCTTCACAACTCCCTTTGTATGGAACAAATTATGCCTCTGATTTTGCTCAGCTTGTGTAACCTGCACACTCAAAACACGTTGAGCAACTAAACATTCATACCTATCGGCATCTTCAGCAGCCATGTATTGCGTCTCATGATCAGAATCATCTCCACCGTGTTCTTCATGTGTAATAAGAGCCAACGTCTCTTCATCATAGTCACTAAGCGGACTCATACCCACCATCCTCGGTAGCAATCATCACACGCTGAGATTGGCATTCTCTCATAAAATGTCCTCTTCCCTTACAACGACGACAAATAATATCACTTTCGTGTGCCCTGTTGACGCCATGGAAGAAGAAGAGCTCTGTGTAGGCCCATGGTGTGCTCTTGGCGAGATAGTGGTGGTTGTGCCTGCTTTCTTGTATCACGGTTGGAGGTGGCAGCCGACGGAGGTGCGGTGTAGTAGAACGTGTGGAAGTAGATGATGCACGTGGTGTCCATGATGAAGATCGACCTGCGAGAAAAGTTAGTCCGCGCCAATGCCCGCCGATCCTGCACTTCACGTTCAGCTTTACAAGCAAGATGGAATAATCGAGTGATATTATTATAATCCTTGTAGTCTAGAATGGTCTGAATCTCTCTATTTAATCCACCCGAAAAGCGTGCAAGCATAGCTTCATTCTCCTCAACAATACTACATCTAATCAAGCCAGTTTGTAATTCATGATAATATTCTTCTACCGAATTTTTTCCTTGTCTTAAGCGCTGCAATTTTTGAAGTAATTCATGTTGATAATATGGTGGAACCCAACGATGCACGCATAGCAGTTTTCAAATCAGCCCAAGTAGCTGGAACAGGATATAATCGACAATGTTCGGACCACCAAACACATGCAAAGCTAGTGAAAGCACAAACAATGACGAGGAACACGTCTCCCCTCAGGATATTGTAAACATATAAATCGTTGTTTAGTTTCTAACTCCCAAGTAAGATATATATCAGGAACATATCTACCCTCAAATGGTGGAATATTCAATTTCAGTTTAGGGAGATGGTCATGATCTCGCACTGAGGGGAGCCCTAACATTGCCATTATTTGCATGTGGACGACCTGGTGGTTGTGGTGCTGGTGGTTGCACGTAGTTACGATGTTGATCAACCTCATCCTCGTAATCTCCCACATAATCATCCTCCCCACATCGATGGCAGGAGCCACAGAAGTATCAACAGCAGCACCAGCAGCTTGGCCAGGCTGAAGAGGGACACGGGAAGCTCGGCGGAGGGCTGTTTCGCGATGTGGAGGTAGTCGTTGTTGTTGTTGTTGTAGAGGTGCGTTAGGTGCAGCCGGTGGTGGTGGTGGTAGACGCGCGAGCAATTCATTAAACTTGTTATCGAGCTTTGTTTCGAACGCCTTCTCAATGCCATCTATCTTCTCCATGGCCTCTTCAAATCTATTTAGCACATCTTCCACCTGCCCACTCATCATTTGTTGAAACTTATCATGTAGCGCTTTGTTTGTCATGTTATCCCGGTCGGTCTAAATCGGCTTGTGATCCTGCCATGGTTAGCAGCAATAGAAACACACAAGAATATGATTCGACGGACTACTAGGAAGTGGTGGTGGTGGTGTGGTGGGCGGTCACAAATCCGTCAAGCAAATCTCAAATTCTTACCAGTTCTTACCCAGCAGCAGGCGGTGATCGGCAACCGATGTAGTCAAAACTCTCAAAGCCTGGATAGAGCGATTACCAGGAAGAGTCAAACGCACGATATAGATGTATGTGGAGCTGGGAAGGCTTATAATATGGTAGCAAAAGGGTCACAATAATCAATTCAGAGATGCAAAGTTGAATAAACGCTCAACGACGGTACTGTGCTGGTCCTAGGCTAGACCGTGCTAGAGACGCGAGCCTAGAACACTAACAAAATCACGGCGCTGCACTGAAACAACGGAAAAGCACACTCTGGAATTTTTATTCGCTCTTTTTTTTGCGCTGCTTTTTTTTGTGCTGCTCTTTTTTTTTGCGAAAAATCACTATAATGGCGAGTGTCTCAAAACTCTTCCCAGGTCAAACTGACAGGATGGGCACGAAATTTTTTCGACCAAAAATTTTTTTTCGAACGCCGGACCCAAAAACTGGAAACGGGTCAAAAAACTTTCTATAACGGCGATCGTCCTCAATACGCTTTAGAAACACCTAAAAATAGGATAGCAGAAATTTTTTCGACAAATGCGTTTTCGGAAAATTTTGGGCCCTAACGGAGGGTGGTTTCAGGACTCCGGCAAGGAAACACGAATCGGAAACTAGATGGATCTCGAAAGCAAACCTAATATGCAAGGAACTCGGATTGGTGGTGGATATATGGTGGTGGTATATGGCAGCGGTGGTGGTATATGGATATGGATCAGTGGTGGTATATGGACACGGATTGGTGGTGGTATATGGATACGGATTCAGAGCGGTGATGGTAGGTGGCAGGGGCGATGATGATGGTGCGGTGGCGGCGTGACAACTTATGACCAGAACTTCGAAACTCTAAAAGACTAGACGCTAAGACCAGCAACTAGACACGACGATGCACCCATAAATTCAACAAAAGCAAAACCCTAAAAAGATTATGCAAAGGCTCAGATTGGTTCGGATATGATGAACTAACCCTAATTTTTTTTGTGGCTTTTTCGTGGACTATAGGTATGAAGAACAGACTCGATCTAAACTACGGAAAACTGTAAAATCTCACCGAGCAACCTGGAAATCTGATACCACTTGATAGAGGCAAAGGTGTCCCGTCTTCCGATGAGATGTTGGTTTTTGCTTTGGAGGAAGTCGACTTTGACGATCCGACTACGAACGTGCGAGGAGGTCGCACCTTAGCAATCGCTAAACCAACTCCGAGAGGTTATTGACCACGCCGGAGCACGATCAACCTGACCACGAGGGTCTGTTTCCTGCGAGCAAACGAATAACAAGCAAGAAACTGAGATTGCAATCTGGATATTGCGAATATAAGATGAAAGCTTTATTGATCAAGGTGGGGTTCTGTGGCGCCTTTATGCAGTCGTTGAACACAAACGAAATCTGTGAAGTTGCAGCTATGGCGAACTTTTAATCTAAACAAAACCCAAAGTCTAAGCGGTGCCCTAAGGGTTGTATATATGGAGGAAGAGGGGGGATTTCGTGGCCCTTGGTGGAGGGGTCCGAAATCAACCCTATCTCTTGTTTCCCCACATACGGACTCTAAAAATAGCCTATACTTGTGTATTTCGAAATTACAAGGTCCTGGCCCAATAATAAGGTGACGCAACACCTAGAATAGCCTCGGGACGAAATTTATGAAGTAGCATCTTGTATATTTCGTCCAAGGCTTCATGCACCCATTATGGTGGCTTCAAAGTCCTGAAATCATCTGTAACTCCGTTCTTGTTCCCCTTGCGCATGGCATTATCTCCATGCTTGTTCTTGCTCCAATGTCCATCCTTCTCCAAGCTAGGCCCTTCATTTGTAAGCAAAACAAATGTATCCAATTTAGGCAGCATCATATTCTCAAATTAGAATCATTACCAAGAAACGAAAGTACCTGATAATTTAATTGGCGTGCGCGAGTTCTAGTAATTGGTCCAGTATATGTAGCAGTAGGGGCCGTGGGTGTAACAACGGTATTGATGTCCTCATCAAACGTGGGATGCTCCGCATCACGCCATCTCATCGAAAGACGGGACACCTTTGCCTCTATCATCTGTGCCTACTATAAAGGAAGGAAAATGTGGTTTGTTGAGGATGTTAACATGAGATCTGGAAGGAGTAGTTTGTTTTGGCAAGTTTGGATTCCCAACGAAAAAAAACCTGCCGTTTGATCTCTCCACACAAAGAGAGAAGGAAAGTGTTGATTGGTTTGTTTATTTGGCAAGGCTCCTTTCATCTCGTTTTGGAGATTGTGCTCTAAAAAAAGTTGCCTTGTTAATTTTGAGCTGGACATGGGGAGAGGAGCACGTTTAGATCTGTTGCCACGTATAAGGAAAGTAAATTTGCTTATTTAGAAGGGTCGGATTGGCGCATAATAAAAAATCAGATCGAATCCTCCTAGTTTGGTAACTTTGGATCAGCCAAAAAAAGAGTCAATAGTTGCCACGTTTGGATTTGGAAGTAAAAAAAAACTGACCGATCAATTGTTAGCGGTGTTCCAAATAAGTCAACAAAGATTAAAGGAGGAAAAGGTTCTGTTGTTTATTTGGAAAGGAGGAAAGAAATCTACACATAAATCAAGGAGAGGTGGTTGTTTCCACGTTTGGAAGAAAAAAAAGGAAAAGTTGCGGATCTATTTTGTTTTTTACGTCGGATTTTGTGCTATTTGGAAGGAAGCATTTGACGAAAAAAGAAGGAAGGAATTGGGCGTTTGGTAGTTGGAATCCGGCAGATTTTTTTTCTTGGGATTTGATAGGACGTTGTGAGAAGTCGTAAAGGAAGAAGGAAAGTTAAAAGAAAAGGGAGTTCTGATCGGCCTAAAGAACAAAAAAAACAGGCAAGTGCGTTGGTGATTGGCGTCTAGCTGATTTTGTGGGACGGTTGCTGGGGAGTTTTGATTGCAAAGAAAAAAAAGAAACAAGAGAAGGGAAGTGCATGCGATTTTGCCTAGGTCCTCACAAAAAAAGAATCTCTTGGCTGATTCGGTTGGAGAGAGAAAAGTGCAGCGGTTGACTTGATCCCTTCGTGGTGTTGGCTTCAAAAAAAAGCAAGACTAGCTAATTGAAGGAGTGGTACGTGACTAGTATACTTGTGCCTCAAAGTTGACTTGGATCATGGAGAGGGCCACAAGATTTCTCTGCAGCCCCGTTGGTTTTTCGCGTTAGGCACGTTTTTTGATTGCTCTATTTCTGGGGATCTTTATTTTCAGCCACATCCATCGTCGTGTGCCTTTGTAAACACATTTCTTTCAGTGGAGCATCGTGAATTCATTTGTGTCATAGGCTCGCTTCTCTAGTACGGTTTAGCCTAGGACCAGCACTCGACCACTTTGAGCGAATTTTCAGCTTGCATGAACTAACGTGGTTGTAGCATTTTTTTCCACATATATACAGCCAACCCAGCTCCACATAATTCTACATCATGCATACATACATTCAGCTGGCAATCGCTTTACCCAACTTTTGGAGTTATTTGACACGCTGGTTGCCGGTAACCACATGCTGCATGGTAAGCACTTGTAAGACTTTGATATTTGCTATACTGTGAGCGTTTTACCACCACTTCCCAGTAGTTCATAGGAACATTATTTTCAGATTTTGTTTCTTGTTTCTACTAATCATGACAGGATCTAGAGTCAATTCATGGGCTTTGTCGATCGCGGGAGACGTGCCACCACCTATGCAAATACCAGGTTAACGTTTCTATACCACCATTTAATGGCCATTTCAGACCTGCTTTATATATTGAATGGGAGTTCGACATAAATCATATATTTGCTGCCCATAATTTTGATGAACGTAAAAAAGTTAAGGTTGCGGTTGGTTCTTTTACTGGTTATGCTTTAGTTTGGTGGAGTGAATATTGTCGGTTACACCCTAATGATATACCTTCTACTTGGGATGATTTGAAACTTGCCATGCGACATCCATTCGTTCCCGCTTATTATACTTGTGACATGATTAAAAAGTTGCAACATTTAAAACAAGGTAGTGACACCGTAACGAAATATTATGATGCTTTACAAACTACCTTGTTGCATTCCTCTTTATAAGAAAGTGAAGAAGATTTTATGGATAGATTTTGGGGAGGATTAAACCGTGATATTCAGGAGATACTAATTCATGAAGAGTGTTATCCTATGGATCGTTTGTTTCGTCTTGCTTGTAAAGCTGAACAGGAAATAAAACGATCTGTTGCCCTGAAGGAGAACAAGCACAAAGTGCACATTCCAAGAGATGATATGGCTGTTCCTTCAACTACTAGGCATACTATGACAACCACATCCATTGTTGTGAGGACTACATCACCTACACCATGTGACACATCACCACCGAGAGTGCCTACATCATCTGAGTTGATCATAAGAGGTAATGACAAAGGTACTAATCTTCGACCTTCACATGAGTATGATGAATGTCTTGTCAATTTAAATGCACCATGCAGTGAGCTACCCACTACTTTGATCACACCAACTATTTTAGCGGACTATGTTGATTATTTGACTTTGCCATGTGATCAAACAATTTTGGGTGAACCCATTGAATTAACTATGGATGCAAAAGAATCAAGTGAATCAGGGAATAAATCCGATTTCGATCAAATAGGTCTGAAAATAATTGTGCCAATGTTTAATCATTTTGATATGACCTCTAATCTTGGTGATGGTTCGACAATGTTGGGATGGTTTAATGATAAGCATTGTCAATCTTTTGATATGAATAAGAGCTTCACTTATATGTGCAAACTGAGTTGCAATATTTTCATGCCTTTGACTTCTTGTGATAATATATTGGCTTTATATTTCACGACTTTTGAAGGGTGCTCTTGTATAACTGTGTCACATGTGCCCCAACTGAGATCAGTAAAAATGGATGACATATACATATACAACGTGTACACCTTGTCTCTTTTGTTAGCCACATTTCAGATTAAGCAACTCCAAGGACGACTTTGTTTTCAAGAAGGGGAGGATGACGAGGACATGGCTAGCACAGTTACACCCATATCCCCTGGTGTTTTACCTCTAGGAGCAGTTTCTAGAGCTCAGATACGCCAAATAAACTATCAGGTACTTTCGTTTCTTGGTAATGTTTCTAGTGTTCATGAGGATATGATGCTGCCTAACTTAGATACATTTGTGTTGCTTGCAATTGAAGGGCCTAGCACAGACAAGAAGGATGAACATTGGAGCATGGTCAAGCACGGAGAAGAAGGTGCTTGCGAAGAGAACAAGAACAGAGGTTCAAGTGGAGATTTCCGGACTTTGAAGCCACCATGATGACATACAAGAAGATGGACGAAATATACAAGATGTCCTTTCATAAATTTCGTCCATAGCTTATTATTGGTGTTGCACCACCTTATTTCGGGCCATGCCCAGGTCATCTATGTTTCGAGTCCGTAGTGGAGGGGAACCGACTTAGGAGGTGCTTTAGTCCCACCTTGCCAAGGGTGGACAAAATCCCCTCTCTTTTCCCTATAAATATAGCCCTTAAGGCTTCGTTTAGACTTGGGTTTTATTTAGTTAAAAGTTACCATCGCTGCAACTTCGTATACTTCGTTTGTGTCCAATGACCAGACCAAGACCGCTTATGAAACCCCACTTTTCTCAATTCTTCATCCATATTCACAATATTCAGATTGCTTAATCATATTCTTGCTTGTTCTTCGATTGCTTGCAGGAATAGACCTTCGTGGTCAGGTTGATCGTGCTCCGGCGTGGTCAATAACCTCTTGGAGTTGGTTTAGCGATTGCTAAGGCGCAACGTCGTGCTTGTTTGTAGTCGGATCGTCAAAGTCGTCTCCACCAAATCGATAGTTATCATCTCATCGTAAGATCGGGATACCTTTGCCTCTATCAAGTGGTATCAGTTTTCAGGTTGCTCGGTGAGATTTTCCAGTTTTTCGTAGTCAGGTTGCATCTGTTCTTCATACCTAGAGTCCAAGAAAAAGCCACAAAAAAGAGAGTTATATTAGTTCATCCATACCCCAAACAGTCTGCGCCTTTCGCTATTATCATTTAGTTTTTGCATTTTTGAATTTTTGGTTGCATCGTGTGTCGAGTTTCTGGTTTTAGTGTCTAAACTTTTAGAGTTTCGAGTTCTAGTCACGTTTTTGTTCACACCGCATCCACGAACACCAACCACTGCCACTTTTTTTTCGTCGGCATCATCATCATCCATTCGCTGCTGTGGTTTGTTGTTGTCTTTGAGCATGAGAAAAGATTGAGAACAGAGACCAAGAAAAAAGAGTTATGAAAGAGAGAATCGGCTGAGAAGTTTGGATCAAGGAGAGGGATCAGAATAGAACAGCGCAGCAATCCATGCCATTAAGCTTCTTGGGATTTGGTGTTCATACAGGCGATACCAAAAACCAGCTGTCAAATCTAATTCAGTTATTAAAAAAAGTTGTTCACCGATTGGAAGAAGAGGAGGACGTGACTTGGAAGGACTTCTTTTCGGTTTGGGTTCCAAGAAAAGGTTCACGTGGGGTGGAGCTCTAGCAATCCACATTTGCTGGATTTTTTTCCGGACTGATCCACCATGAGATAAAGAAAGGCATGTCCAATCAGCCTATTACAAAAAGAATTAAATGGTTCGGTTGGTCTGATTTGGATTGATCCGTTGGAATTCGTGAGTATCTGTGCCTACTATAAAGGAAGGAAAACGTGGTTTGTTGAGGATGTTAACGTGAGATCTGGAAGGAGTAGTTTGTGAGGGAGTCCTGGATTAGGGGGTATCCGGACAGCCGGACTGTATACAACGTCCGGACTATTGAAGCGTGGAGGTACACGACTCAAGACTTCGGCCCGTGTCCGGATGGGACTTTCCTTGGCGTGGAAGGCAAGCTTGGCGATCCGGATATTATATTTCCTTCCTTGTAACCGACTCCATGTAAACCCTAGCCCTCTCCGGTGTCTATATAAAGCGGAGAGGTTGGTCCTAGAAGGCCGATCACAATTACAATCATACCATCATAGGCTAGCTCTTAGGGTTCAGCCTCTATGATCTCATGGTAGATCTACTCTTGTACTACCCATATCATCAATATTAATCAAGCAGGAAGTAGGGTTTTACCTCCATCGAGAGGGCCCAAACCTGGGTAAACATCTGTGTCCCTTGCTTCCTGTTACCATCAGCCTTGAAGCACAGATTGGGACCCCCTACCCGAGATCCGCTGATTTTGACACCGACATTGGTGCTTTCATTGAGAGTTCCTCTCTGTCGTCGCGGTCAGGCTCGATGGCTCCTTCAATCATCATCAACGACGCTGTCCAGGGCGAGACTTTCCTCCCCGGGCAGATCTTCATGTTCGGCGGCTTCACACTGCGGGCCAACTCGCTTGGCCATCTGGAGCAGATCGACAGCTACGCCCACAGCCACCGTGTCGAGGTTCGAAACCTGAACTACGGCGGACATCCGCGGAGACTTGATCTTCGATGGATTTAGGCCTATGCCAGAGCACCGACGATCCACGACGAGCACGGCTTAGACCTGCCGTCGGACGAAGCTCGGGGCATCACCCCCGTAGTATCCCCGGACCTAGATCTGGAGCAGGCTGCGCTGCCTAAGGACGGAGGGATGGACCCCACCCCCCAGGTCGCACACTCATTGGTGGTGGAGCCGAACACAGGCTTTACCTCTGCGATGGCCTGTGACTCCGAACCCCCGGATTCGTATCTGGACGTTGGTTCCAGTCCGCGCCCTCCCGAGCCCGTCGGGGCAGGATGGGCTCCGGTAATGAAGTTCACCGCTGCGGATATCTTCCAGCACTCGCCCTTTGGCGACATGCTGGACTCATTGAAGTCTCTCTCTTTGTTAGGAGGCTCTTTGCCGAACTATCTCTGGGTCGAGTGATAGAGGCGAGGGTGTCCCGATCTTTCGATGAGATGATAACTATCGATTTGGTGGAGTCGACTTTGACAATCCGACTACAAACGTGCACGACGTTGCGCCTTAGCAATCGCTAAACCAATCTCTGAGGTTCTTGGCGATCTGGAAGCACGATCGGCTGACCACGAAGGTCTATTCCTGCAAGCAATCGAAGAGCGAGCAAGAATATGATAAAGCAATCTGAATATTGCGAATATATATGAAGTATTGATAATGGTGGGGATCCGTAAGCGGTCTTGGTCTGGTCGTTGGACACAAAGCGAAGTACTGCGAAGTTGCAATGGCTAACTTTTAACTAAACAAATCCCAAGGAAAAAGCTACTAGATGGATCTACTTATATAGGAGCAAGGGTGGCGGCCAAGGTGGTGGGAGGACGTCCCAAGGCAGCCTAAAACTAACCCTAGGTCGTACAAGGCCAATGGGCCCAAGTGGAGGTGACGTAACACCTTTGGACTTGTAGTTTGACTCGGATTCTGCTGCAAGACATCAGATTGTTTCGTCCATAACTCAACGCTCCGGACGAATTTGAAGGTGAATCCAATTGGGTTGGACGGTGCACGAAATCTATTTTCCAACAAAAAAGAATCACCCAATTTGGAGTCCGGATGAAAAAGTTATTGACGTTTTGAGTCAGGTATGTCTGCAGTCCGAATCTGAGTCCAGAACGTGAGAGACTTGGACTCTATCTTCTCTTGGGCCAAAAGTGACGTGAGAGAACTTTTTGAACAGCAAGTAAACATATCTTTCTCCCTTATCTTCATATGTGTATTGTACAAATGATCCATACACCTGCAATTAGATATGGCACAAAAATTTGTGAAGTATTTTTGTCCTGGATGACATAAATGGATTATTGCATAGTTTGCATTAGAAATCACCTCACAAATATACATGTATGAAATATTTTTGGTCGTATCCAAGGTAGTCATGTCCTCATCATCCTCCCTTCTTGAAAATAAAAGCCGTCCTCGGCGTTGCTTAATCTGAAATGTGGCTAACAAAAGAGACAAGGTGTACATGTTGTATATGTATATGTCATCCATTTTACTTCCCTTGATTTTTGCACATATGACACATGAATAGATGAGTAGCTTGCATTGTTTATAAAATCTAAAGCCAAAACATTATCACAAGAAGTAGAAGGCTTGAAAATATTGCAACTAAGTTTGCACATATAAGTGAAGCTCTTATTCATTTCAAAGATGACAATGTTCATCAAAATGATTAAACATTGGTACAATTATTTTAAACTTTATTTGATCCAAATCTGATTTATTTCCTGATTCACATGGTTCTTTGACATCAACAGTTAATTCAATGGGCGACTTTTCGAAATTGTTGGTATTTCAGTTGTTTGATCACATAATGCATTCATGATAGTAACATGATTCTCTAAAATAGGTGGCGTTCTCAAATCAACAGGTAACTCAACACATGATGTATTTAAGTTAATTAGGGGTGCATCATTCTCATGTGAAGTTATATCATCAATACCTTCTTGTTACCTTTTACAAAGACGTAGCTGATGTAGGTATGGACAATGACAATGTACCATACACTTGAGATGATGTCGCACTCATAATCTGAGGTGTGGCTGCTCTAATAGGTGCAACGGTGGAGGAATCAACCGATGGTAGTGAGCATGAATTGGAATAGTAGTTGTTGTTGTCACCTGAGCATCCTCCCAGAACTGTCTCTCAAAGGTACAAGCACGAACATACATACCAGTAATGCAACGAGGAATATACCGAAATCTTGCCTGAATATCATGGTTCAAACCACCAAAAAATCTATTCATTGTATCATCCTCAGATTCTTCTATGTCACAGTGATGCATATAAGATTTAAACTCCTGGTAGTAAGCATGAACAGTGTTGTTGCCTTGTTTAAATTGTTCAAACTTGCGAAGCAATTCACGACGATAGTAAGGAGGGAAAAATTGTTGTCTCATTACATCTTTCAAATCTTTCCAAGTTGTGGGTTGGTTATCAATGTTTTTTACAATGCACACTCCACCAAGCGAAGCAAAACCAGTAAATGCTCTAGTGGCGACTCGTACTCGCTCAAGTTCGAGAAAAGTCATGGTGACTAAAACTTGTTCTACTTCAAGCTCCCAAGCTAGATAAATAGCAGGATTAAATCTACCCTCAAATGACGGTAAAGAGATAACCTGACCATGTGCTTGTGTGTGTTGTCCCAACTCTCGTGATGGTGATGATGTGTCCGTCGTCCAAGAATTTCTATCTCCGGAACCTGTCATGATTAGTAGAAACAAGAAACAAAATTCGAGAATAATGTTCCGATGAACTACTAGGATGTGGTTGTAAAGTGCTCACTGATAAAGCAAATATCAATTTCTTTCAAGTTCTTACCATGCGGCAGGTGGTGACGGGCAACCAAGCGGTGTCAAATAACTTCGAAGATTGTGTAAAGGGATTGCTAGGGGAACGTACGTATACACGGTGTAGAAATATGTGGAGCTGGGTTGGCTATATATGGTAGCAAAAGATTAGCAATAATCAATTCAAAGATGCAATGTTGAATGAATGCTCAACGACGATCTTTGTCTTTGGTCCTAGGCTAGACCGGACTAGAGACGCGAGCCTAGAACACTAATGAGGTCACGGCGTAGCACAACTAGCATCAATGAAGGATAATAAGTAGCTCTGGACAGCAAGATATAAGTGAAGATCACAACGGCAGTAAAGATAATGATGAAAAACAAGCGCCAAGCGGGATATACAACAACTCTCTCTCCAATTTTCCTCTTGAAAAGTTTGAGCCAAATTTCTGATAACTTTTTCAAAGAATGCTACTAACTCAAGCTTTCCAATGCAAAAAGAATCACTCAATTCCGAGTTGATATGAGGAGTCAAAAATTATAAAACTGGTTTGAAAAACTAGAATAAGCTGTGTTCACGAACTTCGAAGGGCAAAAAGACCTATTTAGAAGCCGATTTTGAGGTGCCAAATATTGAACAAGCTTCTGCAACTATTTAGATGAGCCTCGTCGCTAGCTTTAATTTGAGTACTCACGGAGCCAAAACAGACTTCGTATGAGGAAGATACACCTGTTTTACTGAACAGTGCGCAAAACAGATTCCAATCCGAATTCAGGTACGAGATTGATTCTAGATAGATCCGAATTTTTTTTTCTTCTCTCTTTTTTTCTCACACTTTTTTGTTCTTTTTCTTCTCCCTATTTTTCCTCTTTGACTTTTTTTTTACTTTTTTTCTCTCTTTTTTTCTCTCTCCCTCTTTCCAAACAAACTAGATAAGATGCAGATTGGATCAAGTGAAGATGTGAACAATCTCAACTATGATTATGACAATGAACGGTGGGTAGCACGTGGTGGAAATTGATGGATCGATGGTGGTCAACGGAAGGGATAACGATGCAGCGGCGGCGTGACTAATGTGAACAGAACTCGAAACTCTAAACGAACTAGACACTAAGACCAGCAACTCGACACGACGATGCAACCGATAATTCAATAATGCAAACAATGAAAAGAAAAACTGCAAAGGCTCAGACTGGCTTGGACAAAGGATGAATAGATCTAACTTTTTGTTTGGCTTTTTCTTGGACAATAGGTAAGAAAATAAATCTAATCTAGGGAAAAGCGGAAATTCTCACCGAGCAACCTGAAAGCGATACCATTTGATAGAGGCGAGGTGTCCCGATCTTCGATGAGATGATAACTATCGATTTGGTGGAGTCGACTTTGACGATCCGACTACAAGCGATGCGACGATGCGCCTTAGCAATCGCTAAACCAATCTCTCGAGGTTCCGGCGATGCGGAAGCACGATCACCGACCACGAAGGTCTATTCACGCAAGCAATCGAAGAACGAGCAAGAATATGATAAAGCAATCTGAATATTGCGAATATATATGAAGTATTGATAATGGTGGGGATCCGTAAGCGGTCTTGGTGCAGTCGTTGGACACAAACGAAGTACTGCAATTTGCAATGGCTAACTTTTAACTAAACAAATCCCAAGGAAAAAGGTACTAGATGGATCTACTTATATAGGAGCAAGGGTGGCGGCCAAGGAGGTGGGAGGACGTCCCAAGGCAGCCTAAAACTAACCCTAGGTCGTACAAGGCCAATGGGCCCAAGTGGAGGTGACGTAACACCTTTGGACTTGTAGTTTGACTCGGATTCTGCTGCGACATCAGATTTTTTCGTCCATAACTCAACGCTCGGACGAATTTGAAGGTGAATCAATTGGGTTGGAAGGTGCACGAAATCTATTTTCCAACAAAAAAAGAATCACCCAATTTGGATGCGGATGAAAAAGTTATTGACGTTTTGAGTCAGGTATATGCATGCAGTCCGAATCTGAGTCCAGAATGTGAGGGACTTGGACTCTATCTTCTCTTGGGCCAAAAGTGACGTGAGAGAACTTTTTGAACAGCAAGTAAACATATCTTTCTCCCTTATCTTCATATGTGTATTGTACAAATGATCCATACACCTGCAATTAGATATGGCACAAAAATTTGTGAAGTATTTTTGTCTGGATGACATAAATGGATTATTGCATAGTTTGCATTAGAAATCACCTCACAAATATACATGTATGAAATATTTTTGATCGTATCCAAGGTAGTCATGTCCTCATCATCATCCCCTTCTTGAAAATAAAGCCGTCCTCGGCGTTGCTTAATCTGAAATGTGGCTAACAAAAGAGACAAGGTGTACATGTTGTATATGTATATGTCATCCATTTTACTTCCCTTGATTTTTGCACATATGACACATGAATAGATGAGTAGCTTGCATTGTTTATAAAATCTAAAGCCAAAACATTATCACAAGAAGTAGAAGGCTTGAAAATATTGCAACTAAGTTTGCACATATAAGTGAAGCTCTTATTCATTTCAAAAGACTGACAATGTTCATCAAAATGATTAAACATTGGTACAATTATTTTAAACTTTATTTGATCCAAATCTGATTTATTTCCTGATTCACATGGTTCTTTGACATCAACAGTTAATTCAATGGGCGACTTTTCGAAATTGTTGGTATTTCAGTTGTTTGATCACATGATGCATTCATGATAGTAACATGATTCTCTAAAATAGGTGGCGTTCTCAAATCAACAGGTAACTCAACACATGATGTATTTAAGTTAATTAGGGGTGCATCATTCTCATGTGAAGTTATATCATCAATACCTTCTTTGTTACCTTTTCGCAAAGACGTGGCTGATGTAGGTATGGACAATGACAATGTACCATACACTTGAGATGATGTCGCACTCATAATCTGAGGTGTGGCTGCTCTAATAGGTGCAACGGTGGAGGAATCAACCGATGGCAGTGAGCATGAATTGGAATAGTAGTTGTTGTTGTCACCAGCATCCTCCTGTAATTGTCTCTCAAAGGTACAAGCACGAACATACATACCAGTAATGCAACGAGGAATATACGAAATCTTGCTTGAATATCATGGTTCAAACCACCAAAAATCTATTCATTGTATCATCCTCAGATTCTTCTATGTCACATTGATGCATATAAGATTTAAACTCCTGTTAGTAAGCATGAACAGTGTTGTTGCCTTGTTTAAATTGTTCAAACTTGCGAAGAAATTCACGACGATAGTAAGGAGGGAAAAATTGTTGTCTCATTACATCTTTCAAATATTTCCAAGTTGTGGGTTGGTTATCAATGTTTTTTTTACAATGCACACTCCTCCAAACAGAAGCAAAACCAGTAAATGCTCTAGTGGCGACTCGTACTCGCTCAAGTTCAGAAAAGTCATGGTGACTAAAAACTTGTTCTACTTCAAGCTCCCAAGCTAGATAAATAGCAGGATTAAATATACCCTCAAATGACGGTAAAGAGATAACCTGACCATGTGCTTGTGTGTGTTGTCCCAACTCTCGTGATGGTGATGATGTGTCCGTCGTCCAAGAATTTCTATCTCCGGAACCTGTCATGATTAGTAGAAACAAGAAACAAAATTCGAGAATAATGTTCCGATGAACTACTAGGATGTGGTTGTAAAGTGCTCACAGTAAAGCAAATATCAATTTCTTTCAAGTTCTTACCATGCGGCAGGTGGTGACAGGCAACCAGCAGTGTCAAATAACTTCGAAGATTGTGTAAAGGGATTGCTAGGGGAACGTACGTATACACGGTGTAGAAATATGTGGAGCTGGGTTGGCTATATATGGTAGCAAAAGATTAGCAATAATCAATTCAAAGATGCAATGTTGAATGAACGCTCAGCAATGATCTTGTCTTTGGTCCTAGGCTAGACCGGACTAGAGACAGCGAGCCTAGAACACTAATGAGGTCACGGCGTAGCACAACTAGCATCAATGAAGGATAATAAGTAGCTCTGGACAGCAAGATATAAGTGAAGATCACAACGGCAGTAAAGATAATGATGAAAAACAAGCGCCAAGCAGGATATACAACAACTCTCTCTCAATTTTCCTCTTGAAAAGTTTGAGCCAAATTTCTGATAACTTTTTTCAAAGAATGCTACTAACTCAAGCTTTCCAATGCAAAAAGAATCACTCAATTCCGAGTTGATATGAGGAGTCAAAAAATTCTAAAACTGGTTTGAAAAACTAGAATAAGCTGTGTTCACGAACTTCGAAGGGCAAAAAGACCTATTTAGAAGCCGATTTTGAGGTGCCAAATATTGAACTAGCTTCTGCAACTATTTAGATGAGCCTCGTCGCTAGCTTTAATTTGAGTACTCACGGAGCCAAAACGGACTTCGTATGAGGAAGATACACCTGTTTTACTGAACAGTGCATAAAACAGATTCCAATCCGAATTCAGGTACGAGATTGATTCTAGATAGATCCGAATTTTTTTCTTCTCTCTTTTTCTCACACTTTTTGTTCTTTTCTTCTCCCTATTTTTCTTCTTTGACTTTTTTTACTTTTTTCTCTCTTTTTTTCTCTCCTCTTTCCAAACAAACTAGATAAGATGCAGATTGGATCAAGTGAAGATGTGAACAATCTCAACTATGATTATGACAATGAGCGGTGGGTATCACGTGGTGGAAATTGATGGATGGATGGTGGTCAGCGGAAGGGATAACGATGCAGCGGCGTGACTAATGTGAACAGAACACGAAACTCTAAACGAACTAGACACAAAGACCAGCAACTCGACACGACGATGCAACCGATAATTCAATAATGCAAACAATGAAAAGAAAAATGCAAAGGCTTGGACTGGCTAGGACAAAGGATGAATAGATCTAACTTTTTCCTGTGGCTTTTCTTGGACAATAGGTAAGAAAATAAATCTAATCTAGGGAAAAGCGGAAATTCTCACCGAGCAACCTGAAAACTGATACCACTTGATAGAGGCGAGGGTGTCCCGATCTTCGATGAGATGATAACTATCGATTTGGTGGAGTCGACTTTGACGATCCGACTACAAGCGTGCCTGACGTTGCCTTAGCAATCGCTAAACCAATCTCTCGAGGTTCTTGGCGATGCGGAAGCACGATCGGCTGACCACGAAGGTCTATTCCTGCAAGCAATCTGAATATTGCGAATATATATGAAGTATTGATAATGGTGGGGATCCGTAAGCGGTCTTGGTCTGGTCGTTGGACACAAACGAAGTACGAAGTTGCAATGGCTAACTTTAACTAAACAAATCCCAAGGAAAAAGGTACTAGATGGATCTACTTATATAGGAGCAAGGGTGGCGGCCAAGGAGGTGGGAGGACGTCCCAAGGCAGCCTAAAACTAACCCTAGGTCGTACAAGGCCAATGGGCCCAAGTGGAGGTGACGTAACACCTTTGGACTTGTAGTTTGACTCGGATTCTGCTGCAAAGATCAGATTGTTTCGTCCAGAACTCACCGCTCCGGACGAATTTGAAGGTGAATCCAATTGGGTTGGAAGGTGCACGAAATCTATTTTCCAACAAAAAAGAATCACCCAATTTGGAGTCCGGAAGAAAAAGTTATAGACGTTTTGAGTCAGCTATGTATTTGCAGTCGAATCTGAGTCCGAATGTGAGAGACTTGGACTCTATCTTCTCTTGGGCCAAAAGTGACGTGAGAGAACTTTTGAACAGCAAGTAAACATATCTTTCTCCCTTATCTTCATATGTGTATTGTACAAATGATCCATACACCTGCAATTAGATATGGCACAAAAATTTGTGAAGTATTTTTGTCTGGATGACATAAATGGATTATTGCATAGTTTGCATTAGAAATCACCTCACAAATATACATGTATGAAATATTTTTGAGTGCATTATCCAAGGTAGTCATGTCCTCATCATCCTCCCCTTCTTGAAAATAAAGCCGTCCTCGGCGTTGCTTAATCTGAAATGTGGCTAACAAAAGAGACAAGGTGTACATGTTGTATATGTATATGTCATCCATTTTACTTCCCTTGATTTTTGCACATATGACACATGAATAGATGAGTAGCTTGCATTGTTTATAAAATCTAAAGCCAAAACATTATCACAAGAAGTAGAAGGCTTGAAAATATTGCAACTAAGTTTGCACATATAAGTGAAGCTCTTATTCATTTCAAAAGACTGACAATGTTCATCAAAATGATTAAACATTGGTACAATTATTTTAAACTTTATTTGATCCAAATCTGATTTATTTCCTGATTCACATGGTTCTTTGACATCAACAGTTAATTCAATGGGCGCACTCGAAATTGTTGGTATTTCAGTTGTTTGATCACATGATGCATTCATGATAGTAACATGATTCTCTAAAATAGGTGGCGTTCTCAAATCAACAGGTAACTCAACACATGATGTATTTAAGTTAATTAGGGGTGCATCATTCTCATGTGAAGTTATATCATCAATACCTTCTTTGTTACCTTTTACGCAAAGACGTGGCTGATGTAGGTATGGACAATGACAATGTACCATACACTTGAGATGATGTCGCACTCATAATCTGAGGTGTGGCTGCTCTAATAGGTGCAACGGTGGAGGAATCAACCGATGGTAGTGAGCATGAATTGGAATAGTAGTTGTTGTTGTCACCCAGAGCATCCTCCTGTAACTGTCTCTCAAAGGTACAAGCACGAACATACATACCAGTAATGCAACGAGGAATATACGAAATCTTGCACGAATATCATGGTTCAAACCACCAAAAAATCTATTCATTGTATCATCCTCAGATTCTTCTATGTCACGATGATGCATATAAGATTTAAACTCCTGGTAGTAAGCATGAACAGTGTTGTTGCCTTGTTTAAATTGTTCAAACTTGCGAAGCAATTCACGACGATAGTAAGGAGGGAAAAATTGTTGTCTCATTACATCTTTCAAATCTTTCCAAGTTGTGGGTTGGTTATCAATGTTTTTTTTACAATGCACACTCCACCAAACAGAAGCAAAACCAGTAAATGCTCTAGTGGCGACTCGTACTCGCTCAAGTTCAGAAAAGTCATGGTGACTAAAAACTTGTTCTACTTCAAGCTCCCAAGCTAGATAAATAGAAGGATTAAATCTACCCTCAAATGACGGTAAAGAGATAACCTGACCATGTGCTTGTGTGTGTTGTCCCAACTCTCGTGATGGTGAAGATGTGTCCGTCGTCCAAGAATTTCTATCTCGGAACCTGTCATGATTAGTAGAAACAAGAAACAAAATTCGAGAATAATGTTAGATGAACTACTAGGATGTGGTTGTAAAGTGCTCACGATAAAGCAAATATCAATTTCTTTCAAGTTCTTACCATGCGTCAGGTGGTGACAGGCAACCAGCTGTGTCAAATTACTTCGAAGATTGTGTAAAGGGATTGCTAGTGGAACGTACGCATACACGGTGTAGAAATATGTGGAGCTGGGTTGGCTATATATGGTAGCAAAAGATTAGCAATAATCAATTCAAAGATGCAATGTTGAATGAACGCTCAACGACAGTCTTGTCTTTGGTCCTAGGCTAGCCGGACTAGAGACGCGAGCCTAGAACACTAATGAGGTCACGCGGCGTAGCACAACTAGCATCAATGAAGGATAATAAGTAGCTCTGGACAGCAAGATATAAGTGAAGATCACAACGGCAGTAAAGATAATGATGAAAAACAAGCGCCAAGCAGGATATACAACAACTCTCTCTCCAATTTTCCTCTTGAAAAGTTTGAGCCAAATTTCTGATAACTTTTTTCAAAGAATGCTACTAACTCAAGCTTTCCAATGCAAAAAGAATCACTCAATTCCGAGTTGATATGAGGAGTCAAAAAATTCTAAAACTGGTTTGAAAAACTAGAATAAGCTGTGTTCACGAACTTCGAAGGGCAAAAAGACCTATTTAGAAGCCGATTTTGAGGTGCCAAATATTGAACCAGCTTCTGCAACTATTTAGATGAGCCTCGTCGCTAGCTTTAATTTGAGTACTCACGGAGCCAAAACGGACTTCGTATGAGGAAGATACACCTGTTTTACTGAACAGTGCGCAAAACAGATTCCAATCCGAATTCAGGTACGAGATTGATTCTAGATAGATCCGAATTTTTTTTCTTCTCTCTTTTTTTCTCACACTTTTTTGTTCTTTTTCTTCTCTCTCTTTTTCTTCTTTGACTTTTTTTTACTTTTTTTTCTCTCTTTTTTTTCTCTCTCCCTCTTTCCAAACAAACTAGATAAGATGCAGATTGGATCAAGTGAAGATGTGAACAATCTCAACTATGATTATGACAATGAACGGTGGGTATCACGTGGTGGAAATTGATGGATGGATGGTGGTCAACGGAAGGGATAACGATGCAGCGGCGGCGTGACTAATATGAACAGAACTCGAAACTCTAAACGAACTAGACACTAAGACCAGCAACTCGACACGACAATGCAACCGATAATTCAATAATGCAAACAATGAAAAGAAAATTGCAAAGGCTCAGGCTGGTTTGGACAATGGATGAATAAATCTAACTTTTTTCGTGGCTTTCTCTTGGACAGTAGGTAAGAAAATAAATCTAATCTAGGGAAAGCTGGAAATTCTCATCGAGCAACCTGAAAACTGATACCACTTGATAGAGGCGGGGGTGTCCCGCTCTTTCGATGAGATGATAACTATCGATTTGGTGGAGTCGACTTTGACGATCCGACTACAAACGCGATGCGATGTTGCGCCTTAGCAATCGCTAAACCAATCTCCGAGGTTCTTGGCGATGCGGAAGCACGATCGACGACCACGAAGGTCTATTCCTGCAAGCAATCTGAATATTGCGAATATATATGAAGTATTGATAATGGTGGGGATCCGTGGCGGTCTTGGTGCAGTCGTTGGACACAAACGAAGTACGAAGTTGCAATGGCTACCTTTTAACTCACCATATCCCAAGGAAAAAGGTACTAGATGGATCTACTTATATAGGAGCAAGGGGTGGCGGCCAAGGAGGTGGTAGGACGTCCCAAGGCAGCCTAAAACTAACCCTAGGTCGTACAAGGCCAATGGGCCCAAGTGGAGGTGACGTAACACCTTTGGACTTGTAGTTTGACTCGGATTCTGCTGCAGCATCAGATTGTTTCGTCCATAACTCAACGCTCCGGACGAATTTGAAGGTGAATCCAATTGGGTTGGAAGGTGCACGAAATCTATTTTCCAACAAAAAAAAGAATCACCCAATTTGGTGTTGGGGAACGTAGTAATTTAAAAATTTTCCTACGATCACGCAAGATCATGGTGATGCATAGCAACGAGATGAGAGTGTTGTCTACGTACCCTCGTAGACCCGACAGCGAAGCGTTGACGCAACGTAGAGGAAGTAGTCGTACTTCTTCACTATCCAACCGATCCAAGTACCGAACGACGGCACCTCCGAGTTACGCACACGTTCAGCTCGATGGCGTCCCTCGAACTCCGATCCGGTAGAGTGTTGAGGAGAGTTTAAATCGACGACGGCGTGGTGGCGATGATGATGTTCCACCGGCGGGGCTTCGCCTAAGCTCCGCTTCTGGTATTCTCGAGGTGTAATATGGTGGAAGGGGCACCGCATACGGCTAAGGAGCGATCTCAATGATCAACTTGTGTGTCATGGGGTGCCCCCTTTGTATATAAAGGAGGGAAGGGAGGGGCTGGCCGGCCAAGGAGGGTGCGCAGGGTGTCCTACTCCCTCTGGGAGTAGGATTCCCCCAATCCTAGTCCAACTAGGTTTCCCCAAGTGGGAAGGGAGAGAGGCGCCCCTTCTCCTAGTCCTAATAGGACTAGGGAAGGGGGAAGGTGCGGCCAGCACTTGGGCCCCTTTTCTCCTTTCCACTAAGGCCCATGTTGGCCCATTAGCATTCCGGGGGTTCGGTAACCTCCGGTGCTTGGTAAAATTCCCAATTTCACGGAACACTTAGATGTCCAAACATAGACTTCCAATATATGAATCTTTATGTCTCGACCATTTCGAGACTCCTCGTCACGTCCGTGATCTCATCCGGACTCGAACAACCTTCGGTACAGAAACATCATAAAACTCATAGTAACTGCATCGCCGAAGCGTTAATCGTGCGTACCATACGTGTTCGAGATCTATGTAGACATGTCCGAGACACCTCTCCGGTCATTTTCCAAGAGCGGGACGTGGATGCCCATATTGGCTCCTACATATTCTTCGAAGATCTTTATCGGTCAGACCGCATATCATCTTTCGTTGTTCCCTTTGTCATGGGTATGTTACTTTGACTAGATTAGATCGTCGGTATACAATACCTTGTTCAATCTGTTACGGCAAGTCTCTTTACTCGTTCGTAATACATCATCTCACAACTAACACATTAGTTGTAATGCTTGCAAGGCTTATGTGATGTGCATTACCGAGAGGGCCAGAGATACCTCTCCGACAATCGGAGTGACAAATCCTAATCTCGAAAATATGCCAACCCAACATGTACCTTTTGGAGACACCTGTAATGTACCTTTATAATCACCCGATTCACGTTGTGACGTTTGGTAGCACCCAAAGTGTTCTTCGTGCAAACGGGAGTTGCATAATCTCATAGTCATAGGAACATGTATAAGTCATGAAGAAAAGCACTAGCAACAAACTATACGATCGGTGCTATGCTAATGGAATGGGTCATGTCAATCAGATCATTCAACCAATGATGTGATCCCGTTAATCAAATAACAACTCTTTGTTCATGGTTAGGAAACACAACCATCTTTGATTAACGAGCTAGTCAAGTAGAGGCATACTAGTGACACTCTGTAGGTTTATGTATTCACACATGTATTATGTTTCCTGTTAATACAATTCTAGCATGAATAATAAACATTTATCATGATATAAGGAAATAAATAATAACTTTATTATTGCCTCTAGGGCATATTTCCTTGATCTCCCACTTGCACTAGAGTCAATAATCTAGATTATACAGTAATGATTCTAACACCCATGGAGTCTTGGTGCTGATCATGTTTTGCTCGTGGAAGAGGCTTAGTCAGCGGATGCGCAACATTCAGATCCGTATGTATCTTACATATCTCTATGTCTCCCACTGGACCAAATCCGGATGGAGTTGAAGCGTCTTTTGATGTGCTTGGTTCTCTTGTGAAATCTGGATTCCTTTGCTAAGGCAATTGCACCGAGTATTGTCACAAAAGATTTTCATTGGACCCGATACACTAGGTACAACACCTAGATCGGTTATGAACTCCTTCATCCAGACTCCTTCATTAGCTGCTTCCGGAAGCAGCTATGTACTCAACTTCACATGTAGATCCATACGGCGCTTTGTTTGGAACTGCACCAACCGACAGCTCCTCCGTTTAATGTAAATACGTATCCGGTTTGCGATTTAGAATCGTCAGGATCGGTGTCAAAGCTTGCGTCGGCGTAACCGTTCTGACGAGTTCTTTGTCACCGCCATAAATGAGAAACATATCCTTAGTCCTTCTCAAGTACTTAAGGATGTTCTTGATCATTGTCGATGATCCACTCTGGATTACTTTGGTACCTGCTGCCAAACTTATAGCAAAGGCACACATCAGGTCTGGTACAGCATTGCATACATGATAGAGCCTATGGCTTTGAAGCATAGGGAACATCTTTCATTTTCTCTCTATCTTCTGCGGTGGTCGGGCATTGAGTCTTACTCAACTTCACACCTTGTAGCACCGGCAAGAACCCTTTCTTTGCACGATCCATTTTGAACTTTTTCAAAATTTTATCAAGGTATGTGCTTTGTGAAAGTCCTATTAGGCGTCTTGATCTATCTCTATAGATCTTAATGCCCAATATGTAAGCAGCTTCACGAGGTCTTTCATCGAAAAACTCTTATTCAAGTATCCCTTTATGCTATCCAGAAATTCTATATCATTTCCGATCAGTAATATGTCATCCACATATAATATCAAAAATGCTCTGAGCTCCCACTCACTTTCTTGTAAATCTGAGCTTCTCCAAAGTGCATATAAAACCAAATGCTTTGATCACACTATCAAAGCGTTTATTCCAACTCCGAGAGGCTTGCACCAGTCCATAAATGGATCATTGGAGCTTGCACACTTTGTTAGCTCCCTTTGGATCGACAAAACCTTCTGGTTGCATCATATACAACTCTTCTTCCGTAAATCCATTCAGAATGCAGTTTTAACATCCATTTGCCAAATTTCATAATCATAAAATGCGGCAATTGCTAACATGATTCGGACGGACTTAAGCATCGCTTCTGGTGAGAAGGTCTCATCGTAGTCAATCCCTTGAACTTGTCGAAAACCTTTTTGCAACAAGTCGAGCTTTATAGACAGTAACATTACCATCAACGTCGGTCTTCTTCTTGAAGATCCATTTATTCTCAATTGCTTGCCGATCATCGGGCAAGTCAACCAAAGTCCACACTTTGTTCTCATACATGGATCCCATCTCAGATTTCATGGCCTCAAGCCATTTTGCGGAATCTGGGCTCACCATCGCTTCTTCATAGTTCGTAGGTTCATCATGTTCGATAACATGACTTCCGAATAGGATTACCGTACCACTCACAGTGCGGATCTTGCTCTAGTTGATCTCTGAAGTTCTGTAGAAACTTGATCTGAAGTTTCATGATCATCATCATTAGCTTCTTCCCTATTTGGTGTAGGTGTCACGAAACTGATTTACGTGATGTACTACTTCTCAATAAGGGAGTAGATCTGATTATCTCATCAAGTTCTACTTTCCTCCCACTCACTTCTTTCGAGAGAAACTCCTTCTCTAAAAAGTTTCCGAATTTAGCAACAAAAATCTTGCCTTCGGATCTGTGATAGAAGGTGTACCCATGATCTCCTTTGGGTATCCTATGAAGACACATTTCTCCGATTTGGGTTCGAGCTTATCAGGTTGAAGCTTTTTCACATAAGCATCGCAGCCCCAAACTTTCGAAGCGACAACTTTGGTTTCTTGCCAAACCCACAGTTCATAAAGGCGTCGTCTCAACGGATTTAGATGGTGCCCTATTTAAAGTGAATGTAGCCGTCTCTAAAGCATAACCCCAAAAGCGATAGCGGTAAATCAGTAAGAGACATCATAGATCGCACCATATCTAATAAAGTACGATTCTGACGTTCGGACACACCATTACGTTGTGGTGTTCGGTGGCGTAAGTTGCGAAACTATTCCGCATTGTTTCAAATGTAGGTCAAACTCGTAACTCAAATATTCTCCTCCACGATCAGATCGTAGAAACTTTATTTTCTTGTTACGATGATTTTCTACTTCACTCTGAAATTCTTTGAACTTTTCAAATGTTTCAGACTTGTGTTTCATTAAGTAGATATACCCATATCTGCTCAAATCATCTGTGAAGGTGAGAAAATAACGATATCATACGAGCCTCAACATTCATTGGACCACATACATCGGTATGTATGATTTCCAATAAATCATTGCTCTCTCCATAGTTCAGGAGAACGGTGTTTTAGTCATCTTGCCCATTAGGCACGGTTACGCAAGTGCCAAGTGATTCATAATCAAGTGACTCCAAAAGTCCATCGGTATGGAGTTTCTTCATGCGCTTTACACCGATATGACCTAAGCGGCGATTGCCACAAATAAGTTGCACTATCATTATCAACTCTACATCTTTTGGCTTCAACATTATGAATATGTGTATCACTACTATCGAGATTAAGTAAAACAAACCATTCTTCAATGGTGCATGACCATAAAAGATATTATTCATATAAATAGAACAACCATTATTCTACGATTTAAATGAATAACCGTCTCGCATCAAACAAGATCCAGATATAATGTTCATGCTCAACGCGGTACTAAATAACAATTATTTAGGTCTAATATTAATCCGAAGGTAGATGTAGAGGTAAGCGTGCCGATTGCGATCACATCGACTTTGGAACCATTTCCACGCGCATCGTCACCTCGTCCTTAGCCAATCTTCGCAATCCGTAGCCCCTGTTTCGAGTTGCAAATATTAGCAGTAACCGATTATCAAATACCAGTGCTCTGCGAGTATTAGTAAGGTACACATCAATAACATGTATATCACATATACCTTTGTTAACCTTGCCATCCTTCTTATCCGCCAAATACTTGGGGCAGTTCCGCTTCGATGACCAGCCTGCTTGCAATAGAAGCACTCGGTTTCAGGCTTAGGACCAGACTTAGGTTTCTTCTCTTGATCGACAACTTGCTTGCTGTCCTTTTGAAGTTTCCTTTTTCTTTCCTTTGCCCTTTTCTTGAAACTAGTGGTTTTGTTAACCATCAACACTTGATGCTCCTTTTTGATTTCTACCTCCATGACTTTCGGCATCGCGAAGAGCTCGGGCATTGTTTTGGTCATCCCTTGCATATTATAGTTCATCACGAAGCTCTTGTAGCTTGGTGGCGATGATTGGAGAATTACATCAATGGCGCAATCATCCGGAAGATTAACTCCCAGTTGAATCAAGTGATTGTTATATCCGGACATTACGAGTATATGCTCAGACATGTAACCGTTCTCCTCCATCTTCTGACTATAGAACTTATTGGAGACTTCATATCTCTCAATCCGGGCATTCGCTTGGAATATTAACTTCAACTCTGGAACATCTCATATGCTCCATGGTGTTCAAAACGACGTTGAAGTCCGGTTCTAAGCCGTAAAGCATAGCACCTTGAACTATAGAGTAGTCATCGACTTTGCTTTGCCAGACGTTCACAACTTGGCGCAGCCCTTACACCAGGCACGGCACCTAACGGTGCTTCCGGAGACGTAATTCTTCCGTGCAGCAATAAGGATAATCCTCAAATTACGGACCCGATCCGTGTAATTGCTGCCATCATCTTTCAACTTTGCTTTCTCAAGGAACGCATTAAAATTCAACGGAACAACAAAGACGAGCCATCTATCTACACATCATAGACAAGCAAGATACTATCGGTACTAAGTTCATGATAAATTTAAGTTCAATTAATCATATTATTTAAGAACTCCCACTTAGAAAAATATCCTCCAATTCTCTAAGTGATTGCGTGATCCATATCAACTACACCATGACCGATCATCACGTGTGATGGAGTAGTTTCAATGGTGAACATCAATATGTTGATCATATCTACTATATGATTCACGCTCGACCTTTCGGTCTCCGTGTTCCGAGGTCATATCTTATATGCATAGCTCGTCAAGTATAACATGAGTATTCTTCGTGTGCAACTGTTTTGAACCCGTAGTATTTGAAAGTAGAGCCTATCACACCCGATCATCAATTGGTGTCTCAAAGACGAAGAACTTTCCATAGCGGTGCATACTCGGGGAGAACACTTCTTGATAATTTAGTAAGGGATCATCTTATAATGCTACCGTCAATCAAAGCAAGATAAGATGCATAAAGGATTAACATCACATGCAATCAATATAAGTGATATGATATGGCCATCATCATCTTGTGCTTGTGATCTCCATCTCAAGCTGCAATCATGATCACCATCGTCACCGGTAGCGACACCTTGATCTCCATCGTAGCATCGTTGTCGTCTCGCCAAACTTATGCTTCTACGACTATCGCTACCGCTTAGTGATAAAGTAAAGCATTACGAAGCGATTGCATTGCATACAATAAGCGACAACCATATGGCTCCTGCCGATTGCCGATAACTTCGGTTACAAAACATGATCATCTCATACAAAAATATAGCATCACGTCTTGACCATATCACATCACAACATGCCCCGCAAAAACAAGTTAGACGTCCTCTACTTTGTTGTCGCATAAGTTTTACGTGGCTGCTACGGGCTGAGCAAGAACCGTTCTTACCTACGCATCAAAACCACAACGATACTTCGTCAAATAGACTCCGTTTTAACCTTCTCAAGGACGAGGCGTAGCCTTTTCAGTTCAACTAAAGTTGGAGAGACAGTCTTCCACAAGCCATCTATGTGCAAAGCACGTCGAGGAACGGTCTCGCGTAAAATGCAGCGTAAGGTTGGTGCGGATCGTCTGTCCAACAATACCGCTGAACCAAAGTATGACATCTTTGGTAGGCGGTATGACTTGTATCGTCCACAACTCACTTGTGTTCTACTCGTGCATATCATCAAACCATAAAAACCTAGGCTCGGATGCCCTTTGTTGGGGAACGTAGTAATTTAAAAATTTTCCTCACGATCACGCAAGATCATGGTGATGCATAGCAACGAGATGAGAGTGTTGTCTCGTACCCTCGTAGACCGACAGCGAAGCGTTGACGCAACGTAGAGGAAGTAGTCGTGCTTCTTCACTATCCAACCGATCCAAGTACCGAGCGTCACGGCACCTCCGGAGTTCTGCACACGTTCAGCTCGATGGCGTCCCTCGAACTCCGATCCGGAAAGTGTTGAGGGAGAGTTTCGTCGACCGCGGCAGGCGTGGTGGCGATGATGATGTTCCACGGCGAGGCTTCGCCTAAGCTCCGCTACGGTATTCTCGAGGTGTAATATGGTGGAAGGGGGCACCGCATACGGCTAAGGAACGATCTCAATGATCAACTTGTGTGTCATGGGGTGCCCCCTGCCCCTGTATATAAAGGAGGGAAGGGGAGGGGCTGGCCGGCCAAGGAGGGGTGCGCCAGGGGTGTCCTACTCTCTTGGGAGTAGGATTCCCCCAATCCTAGTCCAACTAGGTTTCCCCAAGTGGGAAGGGAGAGAGAGGCGCCCCTTCTCCTAGTCCTAATAGGACTAGGGAAGGGAAAGGTCTTGACCAGCACTTGGGCCCCTTTTCTCCTTTCCACTAAGGCCCATGTTGGCCCATTAGCATTCCGGGGGTCTGGTAACCTCCGGTACTTGGTAAAATTCCCAATTTCACGGAACACTTCCGATGTCCAAACATAGACTTCAAGATATGAATCTTTATGTCTCGACCATTTCGAGACTCCTCGTCACGTCCGTGATCTCATCCGGGACTCCAAACAACCTTGATGCAGAAACATCATAAAAACTCATAGTAGCATGTCATCGAAGCGTTAAGCGTGCGACCCTGTGGGTTCGAGAACTATGTAGACATGACCGAGACACCTCTCCGTCAATAACCAATAGCGGAACCTGGATGCCCATATTGGCTCCTACATATTCTACGAAGATCTTTATCGGTCAGACCGCATAACAACATACGTTGTTCCCTTTGTCATCGGTATGTTACTTGCCCGAGATTCGATCGTCGGTATCCAATACCTAGTTCAATCTCGTTCTGCAGCAAGTCTCTTTACTCGTTCGTAATACATCATCTCACAACTAACACATTAGTTGTAATGCTTGCAAGGCTTATGTGATGTGCATTACCGAGAGGGCCGGAGATACCTCTCCGACAATCGGAGTGACAAATCCTAATCTCGAAATATGCCAACCCAACATGTACCTTTTGGAGACACACCTGTAATGTACCTTTATAATCACCCGATTCACGTTGTGACGTTTGGTAGCACCAAAGTGTTCTTGAGGCAAACGGGAGTTGCATAATCTCATAGTCATAGGAACATGTATAAGTCATGAAGAAAAGCACTAGCAACAAACTATACGATCAGGTGCTATGCTAATGGAATGGGTCATGTCAATCAGATCATTCAACCAATGATGTGATCCCGTTAATCAAATAACAACTCTTTGTTCATGGTTAGGAAACACAACCATCTTTGATTAACGAGCTAGTCAAGTAGAGGCATACTAGTGACACTCTGTAGGTTTATGTATTCACACATGTATTATGTTTCCTGTTAATACAATTCTAGCATGAATAATAAACATTTATCATGATATAAGGAAATAAATAATAACTTTATTATTGCCTCTAGGGCATATTTCCTTCATTTGGAGTCCGGATGAAAAAGTTATTGACGTTTTGAGTCAGGTATGTCTGTGCAGTCCGAATCTGAGTCCAGAATGTGAGAGACTTGGACTCTATCTTCTCTTGGGCCAAAAGTGACGTGAGAGAACTTTTTGAACAGCAAGTAAACATATCTTTCTCCCTTATCTTCATATGTGTATTGTACAAATGATCCATACACCTGCAATTAGATATGGCACAAAAATTTGTGAAGTATTTTTGTCTGGATGACATAAATGGATTATTGCATAGTTTGCATTAGAAATCACCTCACAAATATACATGTATGAAATATTTTTGGTCGTATCCAAGGTAGTCATGTCCTCATCATCGAGTGGGAGGCAGGCGACGAAGGAATTCGTTGCCCACCCACCACCCACTTCATTGCCATTGTTGATGATTTAACCGAGGTAATCGAAGCCGACTCAAGACATCGACGGTATGGACGACGATGCAGGAGAAGAACATGAACCACCGCTCACTGGGCGATGGACAAACACTCCGAAGGAAACAAATGGCGATAAGGCAACGGAGGATAAAACCTGAGGAAAAAAAGCAAAGAATGGGCGTCGTCCGCGGCACTCCAAGCCCCGCCACAGCAATACCGGCCCAGGAGACAAAAACAATCCGAATGGTGCCGAAGAAGAATATAACCCTGATTAGGCCGCCTTCGAGCAGGCCGAACAGGAGGATGAGCAGGTCAGCCCAGAAGAACAGGCGACGGACGAATACCCGGAGGAGTGATAGAGGCGGGGGTGTCCCGATCTTTCGATGAGATAATAACTATGATTTGGTGGAGTCGACTTTGACGATCCGACTACAAACGTGCACGACGTTGCGCCTTAGCAATCGCTAAACCAATCTCCACGAGGTTCTTGGCGATCTGGGAAGCACGATCGGCGACCACGAAGGTCTATTCCTGCAAGCAATCGAAGAACGAGCAAGAATATGATAAAGCAATCTGAATATTGCGAATATATATGAAGTATTGATAATGGTGGGGATCCGTAAGCGGTCTTGGTCTGGTCATTGGACACAAAGCGAAGTACGAAGTTGCAATGGCTAACTTTTAACTAAACAAATCCCAAGGAAAAAGCTACTAGATGGATCTACTTATATAGGAGCAAGGGGTGGCGGCCAAGGAGGTGGGAGGACGTCCCAAGGCAGCCTAAAACTAACCCTAGGTCGTACAAGGCCAATGGGCCCAAGTGGAGGTGACGTAACACCTTTGGACTTGTAGTTTGACTCGGATTCTGCTGACATCAGATTGTTTCGTCCATAACTCAACGCTCCGGAAGAATTTGAAGGTGAATCCAATTGGGTTGGAAGGTGCACGAAATCTATTTTCCAACAAAAAAAAGAATCACCCAATTTGGAGTCCGTATGAAAAAGTTATTGACGTTTTGAGTCAGGTATGTCTGTGCAGTCCGAATCTGAGTCCAGAATGTGAGAGACTTGGACTCTATCTTCTCTTGGGCCAAAAGTGACGTGAGAGAACTTTTTGAACAGCAAGTAAACATATCTTTCTCCCTTATCTTCATATGTGTATTGTACAAATGAGCCATACACCTGCAATTAGATATGGCACAAAAATTTGTGAAGTATTTTTGTCCTGGATGACATAAATGGATTATTGCATAGTTTGCATTAGAAATCACCTCACAAATATACATGTATGAAATATTTTTGGTCGTATCCAAGGTAGTCATGTCCTCATCATCGAGTGGGAGGCAGGCGACGAAGGAATTCGTTGCCCACCCACCACCCACTTCATTGCCATGGTTTATGATTTAACCGAGGTACTGAGCTTCGACTCCGAAGACATCGACGGTATGGACGACGATGCAGGAGAAGAACATGAACCACCGTTCACTGGGCGATGGACAAACACTCCGAAGGAAACAAATGGCGATGAGGCAACGGAGGATAAAACCTGAGGAAAAAAAGCAAAGAATGGGCGTCGTCGGCGCCACTCCAAGCCCCGCCACAGCAATACCGGCCCAGGAGACAAAAACAATCCGAATGGTGCCGAAGAAGAATATAACCCTGATTAGGCCGCCTTCGAGCAGGCCGAACAGGAGGATGAGCAGGTCAGCCCAGAAGAACAGGCGACGGACGAATACCCGGAGGAGTGATAGAGGCGAGGGTGTCCCGATCTTTCGATGAGATGATAACTATCGATTTGGTGGAGTCGACTTTGACGATCCGACTACAAACGTGCACGATGTTGCGCCTTAGCAATCGCTAAACCAATCTCTCGAGGTTCTTGACGATGCCGAAAGCACGATCACCGACCACGAAGGTCTATTCCTGCAAGCACTCGAAGAACGAGCAAAAATATGATAAAGCAATCTGAATATTGCGAATATATATGAAGTATTTATAATGATGGGGATCCGTAAGCGGTCTTGGTCTGGTCGTTGGACACAAACGAAGTACACGAAGTTGCAATGGCTAACTTTTAACTAAACAAATTCCAAGGAAAAAGCTACTAGATGGATCTACTTATATAGGAGCAAGGGGTGGCGACCAAGGAGGTGGTAGGACGTCCCAAGGCAGCCTAAAACTAACCCTAGGTCGTACAAGGCCAATGGGCCCAAGCGGAGGTGACGTAACACCTTTGGACTTGTAGTTTGACTCGGATTCTGCTGCAGCATCAGATTGTTTCGTCCATAACTCAACGCTCCGGACGAATTTGAAGGTGAATCAATTGGGTTGGAAGGTGCACGAAATCTATTTTCCAACAAAAAAGAATCACCCAATTTGGAGTCCGGATGAAAAAGTTATTGACGTTTTGAGTCAGGTATGTCTGCAGTCCGAATCTGAGTCCGAACGTGAGAGACTTGGACTCTATCTTCTCTTGGTCCAAAAGTGACGTGAGAGGACTTTTTGAACAGCACCTAAACTTCTCCTTTTCCCTTATCTTCATATGTGTATTGTACAAATGTCCCATACACCTACAATTAGACAAAACACAAAAGTATGTGATGTATTTTTGTTCTGGATAACATAAATAGATTATTGAATAGTTTGCACTAGAAATCACCTGACAAATATGCATGTATGCAATATTTTTGGTCTTATCCAAGGTAATCATGTCCTCATCATCCTCCACTTCTTGAAAACAAAGCCGTCCTCGGCGGTTCTTAGTCTGAAATGTGGCGAACAAAAGAGACAAGGTGTACATGTTGTATATGTATATGTCATCCATTTTATTTCCCTTGATTTTTGCACATATGACACATAAATAGATGAGTAACTTGCATAGTTCATAAAATCTAAAGCCAAAACATTATCACAAGAAGTAGAAGGCATGAAAATATTGCAACTCAGTTTGCACATATAAGTGAAGCTCTTATTCATTTCAAAAGATTGACAATGTTCATCATTAAACCATCCCAACATTGGTGAATAAACCTTACTTGCATGAAGTTTACATGCTACAACATGCTTAAATAAGTAAACATGCAATAAGTCATTAAACACAGAATCATCACCAAGATTAGAGGTCATATCAAAATGATTAAATATTGATTCTTTTGCATCAACAATTAATTCAATGGGTGCACTCAAAATTGTTGGTATTTCAGTTGTTTGATCACATGGCAAAGTCAAATTATCAATATAATCCTCTAGAATAGGTGGTGTGATCAAAGTAGTGGGTAGCTCAACACATGATGTATTCAAGTTAACTAGGCATGCATCATTCTCATGTAAAAGTGGAAAATCTGTACCTTTGTCATTACCTCTTATAGTCAACTCAGATGATGCGAGGCACTCTCGATGATGATGTGTCTAATGGTGGAGATGATGTAGTCCTCGCAACAACGGATGTGGTTGTCATAGTACGCCTAGTAGTTGAATAAACATCTGCATCAACAGTTGGAATGTGCACCGTGCACTTGTTCTCCTTGTGGGCAACACGTCGTTTTATTTCTGTTCAGCTTTGCAAGCAAGGCGAAACAAATGGTCCATAGGATAACACTCTTCATGAATTAGTATCTCCTGAATATTATGGTTTAATCCTCCCCAAAATCTATCCATAAAATCTTCTTCACTTTCTTCTAAAAATGAGTGCAACAAGGTAGTTTGTAAATCATCATAATATTTTGTTCACGGTGTCACTACCTTGTTTTAAATGTTCGATTTTTTAATCATGTCACAGTATAATAAACATCGTGAATCTATCTCACATGACATGTTTTAAATCATCCCAAGTATTAGGTACATAATCAGGTGTAACCGACAATATTCACTCCACCAAACTAGAGCATAACCAGTGAAAGAACCAACATAACCATAACTTTTTACGTTCATCAAAATTATGGGAAGCAAATATATTATTTATGTCTAACTCCCATTCAATATATAAAGGAGGTCTAAAACGGCCATTAAATGGTGGTATAGAAACATGAACATGATCATGTGCATTTGGATGTTTGTGCACCTCTCGTGACGGTTGTGGTATTTGCATAGGTGGTGGCATGTCTCCATGATCGACAAAGCCCATGAATTGACTCTGGATCTGTCATGATTAGTAGAACAAGAAACAAAATCCAAAAATAATGTTTCTATAACTACTAGGATGTGGTGGTAAAAGCGCTCACGATAAAGCAAATATCAATGTCTTACAAGTTCTTACCATGCGGCGGCGGTGACGAGCAACCAGCGGTGTCAAGTAACTCAAGATTGTGTAAAAAGAGATTGCCAGGGGAGCGTACGTATACGGTGTAGAAATATGTGGAGCTGGGTTGGCTATATATGGTAGCAAAAGATTAGCAATAATCAATTCAAAGATGCAATGTTGAATAAGCGCTCAACAGCAGATCTTGTCTTTGGTCCTAGGCTAGACCGGACTAGAGACGCGAGCCTAGAACACTAATGAGGTCACGGCGTAGCACAACTAGCATCAATGAAGGATAATGAGTAGCTCTAGACAGCAAGATATAAGTGAAGAGCACAACGGCGGTAAAGATAATGATGAAAAACAAGCGCCAAGCGGGATATACAACAACTCTCTCTCCGCTTTTCCTCTTGAAAAGTTTGAGCCAATTTTCTGATAACTTTTTCAAAGAATGCTACTAACTCAAGCTTTCCAATGCAAAAGAATCACTCAATTCCGAGTTGATATGAGGAGTCCAAAAATTCTAAAACTGATTTGAAAAACTGGAATAAGCTGTGTTCACGAACTTCGGAGGGCAAAAAGACCTATTTAGGAGCCAATTTTCAGGTGCCAAATATTGAACTAGCTTCTGCAACTATTTAGATGCGGCTCGTCTCTAGCTTTAATTTGAGTACTCGCGGAGCCAAAACGGACTTCGTATGAGGAAGTTATGCATGTTTTACTGAACAGTGCACAAAACAGATTCCAATCCGAATTCAGCTACGAGATTGAGTCTAGATAGATCCAAACTTTGTATTTTTTTCTTCTCTCTTTTTTTTTCTCACACATTTTTTCCTTTTTCTTTCTCTTTTTTCTCTGACTTTGTTTTTACTTTTTTCTCTTTTTTCTCTCTTTTTTCTCTTTTTCCAAAACAAAACTAGATAAGATGCTGATTGGATCAGCGAAGATGTGAATGACCTCAACTATGATTATGACAATGAATAGTGCATAGCACGTGGTGGAAATTGATGGATGGTATGGTGGACAGTGGAAGGGATAATGATGCAGTGGCGGCGTGACTAATGTGAACAGAACTTCGAAACTCTAAAGGAACTAGACACTAAGACCGGCAACTCGACACGACGATGCAACCGATAATTCAATAATGCAAACAATGAAAAGAAAATTGCAAAGGCTTGGACTGGCTAGGACAAATGATGAATAGATCTAACTTTTACGGTGGCCTTTTCTTGGACAATAGTAAGAAAATAAATCGAATCTAGGGACAATTGGAAATTCTCACCGAGCAACACGAAAGCGATACCACGTGATAGAGGCGGGGTGTCCCGATCTTTCGATGAGATGATAACTATCGATTTGGTGGAGTCGACTTTGACGATCCGACTACAAACGTGCACGATGTTGCGCCTTAGCAATCGCTAAACCAATCTCCTGAGGTTACTGACGATGCCGAAAGCACGATCAGCCTGACCACGAAGGTCTATTCCTGCAAGCACTCGAAGAACGAGAAAAAATATGATAAAGCAATCTGAATATTGCGAATATATATGAAGTATTTATAATGATGGGGATCCGTAAGCGGTCTTGGTCTGGTCGTTGGACACAAACGAAGTACACGAAGTTGCAATGGCTAACTTTTAACTAAACAAATTCCAAGGAAAAAGCTACTAGATGGATCTACTTATATAGGAGCAAGGGTGGCGACCAAGGAGGTGGTAGGACGTCCCAAGGCAGCCTAAAACTAACCCTAGGTCGTACAAGGCCAATGGGCCCAAGCGGAGGTGACGTAACACCTTTGGACTTGTAGTTTGACTCGGATTCTGCTGCAGCATCAGATTGTTTCGTCCATAACTCGACGCTCCGGACGAATTTGAAGGTGAATCCAATTGGGTTGGAAGGTGCACGAAATCTATTTTCCAACAAAAAAAGAATCACCCAATTTGGAGTCCGGATGAAAAAGTTATTGACGTTTTGAGTCAGGTATGTCTGTGCAGTCCGAATCTGAGTCAAGAACGTGAGAGACTTGGACTCTATCTTCTCTTGGTCCAAAAGTGACGTGAGAGGACTTTTTGAACAGCACCTAAACTTCTCCTTTTCCCTTATCTTCATATGTGTATTGTACAAATGTCCCATACACCTACAATTAGACAAAACACAAAAGTATGTGATGTATTTTTGTTATGGATAACATAAATAGATTATTAAATAGTTTGCACTAGAAATCACTGACAAATATGCATGTATGCAATATTTTTGGTCTTATCCAAGGTAATCATGTCCTCATCATCCTCCACTTCTTGAAAACAAAGCCGTCCTCGGCGGTTCTTAGTCTGAAATGTGGCGAACAAAAGAGACAAGGTGTACATGTTGTATATGTATATGTCATCCATTTTATTTCCCTTGATTTTTGCACATATGACACATAAATAGATGAGTAACTTGCATAGTTCATAAAATCTAAAGCCAAAACATTATCACAAGAAGTAGAAGGCATGAAAATATTGCAACTCAGTTTGCACATATAAGTGAAGCTCTTATTCATTTCAAAAGATTGACAATGTTCATCATTAAACCATCCCAACATTGGTGAATAAACCTTACTTGCATGAAGTTTACATGCTACAACATGCTTAAATAAGTAAACATGCAATAAGTCATTCGACACAGAATCATCACCAAGATTAGAGGTCATATCAAAATGATTAAATATTGATTCTTTTGCATCAACAATTAATTCAATGGGTGCACTCAAAATTGTTGGTATTTCAGTTGTTTGATCACATGGCAAAGTCAAATTATCAATATAATCCTCTAGAATAGGTGGTGTGATCAAAGTAGTGGGTAGCTCAACACATGATGTATTCAAGTTAACTAGGCATGCATCATTCTCATGTAAAAGTGGAAAATCTGTACCTTTGTCATTACCTCTTATAGTCAACTCAGATGATGCAGGCACTCTCGATGATGATGTGTCACATGGTGGAGATGATGTAGTCCTCGCAACAACGGATGTGGTTGTCATAAATGCGCCTAGTAGTTGAATAAACATCTGTATCAACAGTTGGAATGTGCACCGTGCACTTGTTCTCCTTAATGGGCAACACGTCGTTTTATTTCCTGTTCAGCTTTGCAAGCAAGACGAAACAAATGGTCCATAGGATAACACTCTTCATGAATTAGTATCTCCTGAATATTATGGTTTAATCCTCCCCAAAATCTATCCATAAAATCTTCTTCACTTTCTTCTAAAAATGAGTGCAACAAGGTAGTTTGTAAATCATCATAATATTTTGTTACGGTGTCACTACCTTGTTTTAAATGTTCCAGTTTTTTAATCATGTCACGAGTATAATAAACATCGACGAATCTATCTCACATGACATGTTTTAAATCATCCCAAGTATTAGGTACATAATCAGGGTGTAACCGACAATATTCACTCCACCAAACTAGAGCATAACCGGTGAAAGAACCAACCGCAACCATAACTTTTTACGTTCATCAAAATTATGGGAAGCAAATATATTATTTATGTCTAACTCCCATTCAATATATAAAGGAGGTCTAAAGCGGCCATTAAATGGTGGTATAGAAACATGAACATGATCATGTGCATTTGGATGTTTGTGCACCTCTACGTGGCGGTTGTGGTATTTGCATAGGTGGTGGCATGTCTCCATGATCGACAAAGCCCATGAATTGACTCTGGATCCTGTCATGATTAGTAGAACAAGAAACAAAATCCAAAAATAATGTTTCTATAACTACTAGGATGTGGTGGTAAAAGCGCTCAAAGTAAAAGCAAATATCAATGTCTTACAAGTTCTTACCATGCAAAGCGGTGACAGTAACCAGCGGTGTCAAGTAACTCTGAAGATTGTGTAAAGAGATTGCCAGGGGAGCGACGTATACGGTGTAGAAATATGTGGAGCTGGGTTGGCTATATATGGTAGCAAAAGATTAGCAATAATCAATTCAAAGATGCAATGTTGAATAAACGCTCAACGAATCTTGTCTTTGGTCCTAGGCTAGACCGGACTAGAGCCTTGAGCCTAGAACACTAATGAGGTCACGGCGTAGCACAACTAGCATCAATGAAGGATAATGAGTAGCTCTAGACAGCAAGATATAAGTGAAGAGCACAACGGCAGTAAAGATAATGATGAAAAACAAGCGCCAAGCGGGATATACAACAACTCTCTCTCCAGTTTTCCTCTTGAAAAGTTTGAGCCAATTTTCTGATAACTTTTTCAAAGAATGCTACTAACTCAAGCTTTCCAATGCAAAAAGAATCACTCAATTCCGAGTTGATATGAGGAGTCAAAAATTCTAAAACTGATTTGAAAAGCTGGAATAAGCTGTGTTCACGAACTTCGGAGGGCAAAAGACCTATTTAGGAGCCAATTTTCAGGTGCCAAATATTGAACTAGCTTCTGCAACTATTTAGATGCGGCTCGTCTCTAGCTTTAATTTGAGTACTCATGAGCCAAAAGCGGACTTCATATGAGGAAGTTATGCATGTTTCTTGAACGAGTGCACAAAACAGATTCCAATCCGAATTCAGCTACGAGATTGAGTCTAGATAGATCCAAACTTTGTTTTTTTCTTCTCTCTTTTTTCTCACACTTTTTTTCCTTTTTCTTTCTCTTTTTTCTCTGACTTTTTTTACTTTTTCTCTCTTTTTTTCTCTTTTCCAAAACAAACTAGATAAGATGCAGATTGGATCAGCGAAGATGTGAATGACCTCAACTATGATTATGACAATGAATAGTGCATAGCACGTGGTGGAAATTGATGGATGGTATGGTGGACAGTGGAAGGGATAATGATGCAGCGCGGCGTGACTAATGTGAAACGAACTTCGAAACTCTAAAGGAACTAGACACTAAGACCCGGCAACTCGACACGACGATGCAACCGATAATTCAATAATGCAAACAATGAAAAGAAAATTGCAAAAGGCTTGGACTGGCTAGGACAAATGATGAATAGATCTAACTTTTACGGTGGCCTTTTCTTGGACAATAGTAAGAAAATAAATCGAATCTAGGGACAATTGGAAATTCTCACCGAGCAACTCAAAACCGATACCACTTGATAGAGGCGGGGTGTCGATCTTTCGATGAGATGATAACTATCGATTTGGTGGAGTCGACTTTGACGATCCGACTACAAACGTGCACGATGTTGCGCCTTAGCAATCGCTAAACCAATCTCCGAGGTTCTTGGCGATGCCGAAAGCACGATCGGCGACCACGAAGGTCTATTCCTGCAAGCACTTTCGAAGAACGAGCAAAAATATGATAAAGCAATCTGAATATTGCGAATATATATGAAGTATTTATAATGATGGGGATCCGTGGCGGTCTTGGTGCAGTCGTTGGACACAAACGAAGTACACGAAGTTGCAATGGCTAACTTTTAACTAAACAAATTCCAAGGAAAAAGCTACTAGATGGATCTACTTATATAGGAGCAAGGGTGGCGACCAAGGAGGTGGTAGGACGTCCCAAGGCAGCCTAAAACTAACCCTAGGCCGTACAAGGCCAACGGGCTAGCGGAGGTGACGTAACACCTTTGGACTTGTAGTTTGACTCGGATTCTGCTGCGACATCAGATTGTTTCGTCCATAACTCGACGCTCCGGACGAATTTGAAGGTGAATCCAATTGGGTTGGAAGGTGCACGAAATCTATTTTCCAACAAAAAAGAATCACCCAATTTGGAGTCCGGATGAAAAGTTATTGACGTTTTGAGTCAGGTATGTCTGCAGTCCGAATCTGAGTCCAGAACGTGAGAGACTTGGACTCTATCTTCTCTTGGTCCAAAAGTGACGTGAGAGGACTTTTTGAACAGCACCTAAACTTCTCCTTTTCCCTTGTCTTCATATGTGTATTGTACAAATGTCCCATACACCTACAATTAGACAAAACACAAAAGTATGCGATGTATTTTTGTTCTGGATAACATAAATAGATTATTGAATAGTTTGCACTAGAAATCACCTGACAAATATGCATGTATGCAATATTTTTGGTCTTATCCAAGGTAATAATGTCCTCATCATCCTCCACTTCTTGAAAACAAAGCCGTCCTCGGCGGTTCTTAGTCTGAAATGTGGCGAACAAAAGAGACAAGGTGTACATGTTGTATATGTATATGTCATCCATTTTTATTTCCCTTGATTTTTGCACATATGACACATAAATAGATGAGTAACTTGCATAGTTCATAAAATCTAAAGCCAAAACATTATCACAAGAAGTAGAAGGCATGAAAATATTGCAACTCAGTTTGCACATATAAGTGAAGCTCTTATTCATTTCAAAAGATTGACAATGTTCATCATTAAACCATCCCAACATTGGTGAATAAACCTTACTTGCATGAAGTTTACATGCTACAACATGCTTAAATAAGTAAACATGCAATAAGTCATTCATTACAGAATCATCACCAAGATTAGAGGTCATATCAAAATGATTAAATATTGATTCTTTTGCATCAACAATTAATTCAATGGGTGCACTCAAAATTGTTGGTATTTCAGTTGTTTGATCACATGGCAAAGTCAAATTATCAATATAATCCTCTAGAATAGGTGGTGTGATCAAAGTAGTGGGTAGCTCAACACATGATGTATTCAAGTTAACTAGGCATGCATCATTCTCATGTAAAAGTGGAAAATCTGTACCTTTGTCATTACCTCTTATAGTCAACTCAGATGATGCGAGGCACTCTCGATGATGATGTGTCACATGGTGGAGATGATGTAGTCCTCGCAACAACGGATGTGGTTGTCATAGTACGCCTAGTAGTTGAATAAACATCTGTATCAACAGTTGGAATGTGCACCGTGCACTTGTTCTCCTTGTGGGCAACACGTCGTTTTATTTCCTGTTCAGCTTTGCAAGCAAGACGAAACAAATGGTCCATAGGATAACACTCTTCATGAATTAGTATCTCCTGAATATTATGGTTTAATCCTCCCCAAAATCTATCCATAAAATCTTCTTCACTTTCTTCTAAAAATGAGTGCAACAAGGTAGTTTGTAAATCATCATAATATTTTGTTACGGTGTCACTACCTTGTTTTAAATGTTCCAGCTTTTTAATCATGTCACGAGTATAATAAACATCGACGAATCTATCTCACATGACATGTTTTAAATCATCCCAAGTATTAGGTACATAATCAGGGTGTAACCGACAATATTCACTCCACCAAACTAGAGCATAACGGTGAAAGAACCAACATAACCATAACTTTTTACGTTCATCAAAATTATGGGAAGCAAATATATTATTTATGTCTAACTCCCATTGAATCTAGAAAGGAGGTCTAAAACGGCCATTTAATGGTGGTATAGAAACTTGAACATGATCATGTTCTTTTGGATGTTTGTGCTCCTCTCGTGACGGTTGTGGTATTTGCATAGGTGGTGGCATGTCTCCGCGATCGACAAAGCCCATGAATTGACTCTGGATCCTGTCATGATTAGTAGAACAAGAAACAAAATCCAAAAATAATGTTTCTATAACTACTAGGATGTGGTGGTAAACGCTCACGATAAAGCAAATATCAATGTCTTACAAGTTCTTACCATGCAAAGGCGGTGACAGGGCAACCAGCGGTGTCAAGTAACTCTGAAGATTGTGTAAAAAGAGATTGCGGGGAGCGTCGTATACACGGTGTAGAAATATGTGGAGCTGGGTTGGCTATATATGGTAGCAAAAGATTAGCAATAATCAATTCAAAGATGCAATGTTGAATAAACGCTCAACGACAGATCTTGTCTTTGGTCCTAGGCTAGACCGGACTAGAGACGCGAGCCTAGAACACTAATGAGGTCACGGCGTAGCACAACTAGCATCAATGAAGGATAATGAGTAGCTCTAGACAGCAAGATATAAGTGAAGAGCACAACGGCGGTAAAGATAATGATGAAAAACAAGCGCCAAGCGGGATATACAACAACTCTCTCTCAGTTTTCCTCTTGAAAAGTTTGAGCCAATTTTCTGATAACTTTTTCAAAGAATGCTACTAACTCAAGCTTTCCAATGCAAAAGAATCACTCAATTCCGAGTTGATATGAGGAGTCCAAAAATTCTAAAACTGATTTGAAAAACTGGAATAAGCTGTGTTCACGAACCCGGAGGGCAAAAAGACCTATTTAGGAGCCAATTTTCAGGTGCCAAATATTGAACTAGCTTCTGCAACTATTTAGATGCGGCTCGTCTCTAGCTTTAATTTGAGTACTCATGGAGCCAAACGGACTTCGTATGAGGAAGTTATGCATGTTTTACTGAACAGGTGCACAAAACAGATTCCAATCCGAATTCAGCTACGAGATTGAGTCTAGATAGATCCAAACTTTGTTTTTTTCTTCTCTCTTTTTTTCTCACACTTTTTTCCTTTTTCTTTCTCTTTTTTTCTCGACTTTGTTTTTTACTTTTTTTCTTTTTTCTCTCTTTTTCTCTCTTTTCCAAAACAAAACTAGATAAGATGCAGATTGGATCAGCGAAGATGTGAATGACCTCAACTATGATTATGACAATGAATAGTGCATAGCACGTGGTGGAAATTGATGGATGGTATGGTGGGCGGTGGAAGGGATAATGATGCAGTGGCGGCGTGACTAATGTGAACAGAACTTCGAAACTCTAAAGGAACTAGACACTAAGACCAGCAACTCGACACGACGATGCAACCGATAATTCAATAATGCAAACAATGAAAAGAAAATTGCAAAGGCTTGGACTGGCTAGGACAAATGATGAATAGATCTAACTTTTACGGTGGCCTTTTCTTGGACAATAGTAAGAAAATAAATCGAATCTAGGGACAATTGGAAATTCTCACCGAGCAACACGAAAACCGATACCACTTGATAGAGGCGGGGTGTCGATCTTCGATGAGATGATAACTATCGATTTGGTGGAGTCGACTTTGACGATCCGACTACAAACGCAGATGCGATGTTGCGCCTTAGCAATCGCTAAACCAATCTCTGAGGTTCTTGGCGATGCGAAAGCACGATCAGCCTGACCACGAAGGTCTATTCCTGCAAGCACTCGAAGAACGAGAAAAAATATGATAAAGCAATCTGAATATTGCGAATATATATGAAGTATTTATAATGATGGGGATCCGTAAGCGGTCTTGGTCTGGTCGTTGGACACAAACGAAGTACTGCGAAGTTGCAATGGCTAACTTTAACTAAACAAATTCCAAGGAAAAAGCTACTAGATGGATCTACTTATATAGGAGCAAGGGGTGGCGACCAAGGAGGTGGTAGGACGTCCCAAGGCAGCCTAAAACTAACCCTAGGTCGTACAAGGCCAATGGGCCCAAGCGGAGGTGACGTAACACCTTTGGACTTGTAGTTTGACTCGGATTCTGCTGCAGCATCAGATTGTTTCGTCCATAACTCGACGCTCCGGACGAATTTGAAGGTGAATCCAATTGGGTTGGAAGGTGCACGAAATCTTTGTTACTACAATCAAAGTATGACCCAATTGGGAGTCCGGATGAAAAAGTTTTTGAAGTTTTGAGTCAGGTATGTCTGCATGCGGTCCGAATCTGAGTCCGTAACGTGAGAGACTTGGACTCTATCTTCTCTTGGTCCAAAAGTGACGTGAGAGGACTTTTTGAACAGCACCTAAACTTCTCCTTTTCCCTTATCTTCATATGTGTATTGTACAAATGTCCCATACACCTACAATTAGACAGAACACAAAAAGTATGTGATGTATTTTTGTTCGGATAACATAAATAGATTATTGAATAGTTTGCACTAGAAATCACACGACAAATATGCATGTATGCAATATTTTGGTCTTATCCAAGGTAATCATGTCCTCATCATCCTCCACTTCTTGAAAACAAAGCCGTCCTCGGCGGTTCTTAGTCTGAAATGTGGCGAACAAAAGAGACAAGGTGTACATGTTGTATATGTATATGTCATCCATTTTATTTCCCTTGATTTTTGCACATATGACACATAAATAGATGAGTAACTTGCATAGTTCATAAAATCTAAAGCCAAAACATTATCACAAGAAGTAGAAGGCATGAAAATATTGCAACTCAGTTTGCACATATAAGTGAAGCTCTTATTCATTTCAAAAGATTGACAATGTTCATCATTAAACCATCCCAACATTGGTGAATAAACCTTACTTGCATGAAGTTTACATGCTACAACATGCTTAAATAAGTAAACATGCAATAAGTCATTCGACGAGAATCATCACCAAGATTAGAGGTCATATCAAAATGATTAAATATTGATTCTTTTGCATCAACAATTAATTCAATGGGTGCACTCAAAATTGTTGGTATTTCAGTTGTTTGATCACATGGCAAAGTCAAATTATCAATATAATCCTCTAGAATAGGTGGTGTGATCAAAGTAGTGGGTAGCTCAACACATGATGTATTCAAGTTAACTAGGCATGCATCATTCTCATGTAAAAGTGGAAAATCTGTACCTTTGTCATTACCTCTTATAGTCAACTCGAGATGATGCAGGCACTCTCGATGATGATGTGTCACATGGTGGAGATGATGTAGTCCTCGCAACAACGGATGTGGTTGTCATAGTACGCCTAGTAGTTGAATAAACATCTGTATCAACAGTTGGAATGTGCACCGTGCACTTGTTCTCCTTGTGGGCAACACGTCGTTTTATTTCTGTTCAGCTTTGCAAGCAAGACGAAACAAATGGTCCATAGGATAACACTCTTCATGAATTAGTATCTCCTGAATATTATGGTTTAATCCTCCCCAAAATCTATCCATAAAATCTTCTTCACTTTCTTCTAAAAATGAGTGCAACAAGGTAGTTTGTAAATCATCATAATATTTTGTTACGGTGTCACTACCTTGTTTTAAATGTTCCAGTTTTTTAATCATGTCACGAGTATAATAAACATCGACGAATCTATCTCACATGACATGTTTTAAATCATCCCAAGTATTAGGTACATAATCAGGGTGTAACCGACAATATTCACTCCACCAAACTAGAGCATAACCAGTGAAAGAACCAACCGCAACCATAACTTTTTTACGTTCATCAAAATTATGGGAAGCAAATATATTATTTATGTCTAACTCCCATTCAATATATAAAGGAGGTCTAAAAGCGGCCATTAAATGGTGGTATAGAAACATGAACATGATCATGTGCATTTGGATGTTTGTGCACCTCTCGTGACGGTTGTGGTATTTGCATAGGTGGTGGCATGTCTCCATGATCGACAAAGCCCATGAATTGACTCTGGATCTGTCATGATTAGTAGAACAAGAAACAAAATCCAAAAATAATGTTTCTATAACTACTAGGATGTGGTGGTAAAAGCGCTCAAAGTAAAGCAAATATCAATGTCTTACAAGTTCTTACCATGCGGCGGTGACAGGCAACCAGTGTGTCAAGTAACTCTGAAGATTGTGTAAAGAGATTGCGGGGGAGCGACGTATACGGTGTAGAAATATGTGGAGCTGGGTTGGCTATATATGGTAGCAAAAGATTAGCAATAATCAATTCAAAGATGCAATGTTGAATAAGCGCTCAACGACAGTCTTGTCTTTGGTCCTAGGCTAGACCGGACTAGAGACGCGAGCCTAGAACACTAATGAGGTCACGGCGTAGCACAACTAGCATCAATGAAGGATAATGAGTAGCTCTAGACAGCAAGATATAAGTGAAGAGCACAACGGCGGTAAAGATAATGATGAAAAACAAGCGCCAAGCAGGATATACAACAACTCTCTCTCCGGTTTTCCTCTTGAAAAGTTTGAGCCAATTTTCTGATAACTTTTTCAAAGAATGCTACTAACTCAAGCTTTCCAATGCAAAAGAATCACTCAATTCCGAGTTGATATGAGGAGTCCAAAAATTCTAAAACTGATTTGAAAAACTGGAATAAGCTGTGTTCACGAACTTCGGAGGGCAAAAAGACCTATTTAGGAGCCAATTTTCAGGTGCCAAATATTGAACTAGCTTCTGCAACTATTTAGATGCGGCTCGTCTCTAGCTTTAATTTGAGTACTCGCGGAGCCAAAACGGACTCCGTATGAGGAAGTTATGCATGTTTTACTGAACAGTGCACAAAACAGATTCCAATCCGAATTCAGCTACGAGATTGAGTCTAGATAGATCCAAACTTTGTTTTTTTTTTCTTCTCTCTTTTTTTTCTCACACTTTTTTTTCCTTTTTCTTTCTCTTTTTTTTCTCTGACTTTGTTTTTTACTTTTTTTTCTCTTTTTTTCTCTCTTTTTTTTCTCTTTTTCCAAAACAAAACTAGATAAGATGCAGATTGGATCAAGCGAAGATGTGAATGACCTCAACTATGATTATGACAATGAATAGTGCATAGCACGTGGTGGAAATTGATGGATGGTATGGTGGGCGATGGAAGGGATAATGATGCAGCGGCGGGCGTGACTAATGTGAACAGAACTTCGAAACTCTAAAGGAACTAGACACTAAGACCAGCAACTCGACACGACGATGCAACCGATAATTCAATAATGCAAACAATGAAAAGAAAATTGCAAAGGCTTGGGTGGCTAGGACAAATGTTGTATAGATCTAACTTTTCTGTTGGCCTTTTCTTGGACAATAGTAAGAAAATAAATCGAATCTAGGGACAATTGGTAATTCTCACCGAGCATCCTGAAAACTGATACCACTTGATAGAGGCGGGGGTGTCCCGATCTTCGATGAGATGATAACTATCGATTTGGTGGAGTCGACTTTGACGATCCGACTACAAACGTGCTGCGATGTTGCGCCTTAGCAATCGCTAAACCAATCTCTGAGGTTCTTGGCGATGCCGAAAAGCACGATCGGCGACCACGAAGGTCTATTCCTGCAAGCACTTTCGAAGAACGAGAAAAATATGATAAAGCAATCTGAATATTGCGAATATATATGAAGTATTTATAATGATGGGGATCCGTAAAGCGGTCTTGGTGCAGTCGTTGGACACAAGCGAAGTACGAAGTTGCAATGGCTAACTTTAACTAAACAAATTCCAAGGAAAAAGCTACTAGATGGATCTACTTATATAGGAGCAAGGGGTGGCGACCAAGGAGGTGGTAGGACGTCCCAAGGCAGCCTAAAACTAACCCTAGGTCGTACAAGGCCAATGGGCCCAAGCGGAGGTGACGTAACACCTTTGGACTTGTAGTTTGACTCGGATTCTGCTGCAGCATCAGATTGTTTCGTCCATAACTCGACGCTCGGACGAATTTGAAGGTGAATCCAATTGGGTTGGAAGGTGCACGAAATCTATTTTCCAACAAAAAGAATCACCCAATTTGGAGTCCGGATGAAAAAGTTATTGACGTTTTGAGTCAGGTATGTCTGTGCAGTCCGAATCTGAGTCCGTAACGTGAGAGACTTGGACTCTATCTTCTCTTGGTCCAAAAGTGACGTGAGAGGACTTTTGAACAGCACCTAAACTTCTCCTTTTCCCTTATCTTCATATGTGTATTGTACAAATGTCCCATACACCTACAATTAGACAGAACACAAAAGTATGTGATGTATTTTTGTTACGGATAACATAAATAGATTATTGAATAGTTTGCACTAGAAATCACCTGACAAATATGCATGTATGCAATATTGTTGGTCTTATCCAAGGTAATCATGTCCTCATCATCCTCCACTTCTTGAAAAAAAATCCGTCCTCGGAGGTTCTTAGTCTGAAATGTGGAGAACAAAAGAGACAAGGTGTACATGTTGTATATGTATATGTCATCCATTTTATTTCCCTTGATTTTTGCACATATGACACATAAATAGATGAGTAACTTGCATAGTTCATAAAATCTAAAGCCAAAACATTATCACAAGAAGTAGAAGGCATGAAAATATTGCAACTCAGTTTGCACATATAAGTGAAGCTCTTATTCATTTCAAAAGATTGACAATGTTCATCATTAAACCATCCCAACATTGGTGAATAAACCTTACTTGCATGAAGTTTACATGCTACAACATGCTTAAATAAGTAAACATGCAATAAGTCATTCGACACAGAATCATCACCAAGATTAGAGGTCATATCAAAATGATTAAATATTGATTCTTTTGCATCAACAATTAATTCAATGGGTGCACTCAAAATTGTTGGTATTTCAGTTGTTTGATCACATGGCAAAGTCAAATTATCAATATAATCCTCTAGAATAGGTGGTGTGATCAAAGTAGTGGGTAGCTCAACACATGATGTATTCAAGTTAACTAGGCATGCATCATTCTCATGTAAAAGTGGAAAATCTGTACCTTTGTCATTAACTCTTATAGTCAACTCGGATGATGCAGGCACTCTCGATGATGATGTGTCACATGGTGGAGATGATGTAGTCCTCGCAACAACGGATGTGGTTGTCATAAATCGCCTAGTAGTTGAATAAACATCTGTATCAACAGTTGGAATGTGCACCGTGCACTTGTTCTCCTTGTGGGCAACACGTCGTTTTATTTCTGTTCAGCTTTGCAAGCAAGACGAAACAAATGGTCCATAGGATAACACTCTTCATGAATTAGTATCTCCTGAATATTATGGTTTAATCCTCCCCAAAATCTATCCATAAAATCTTCTTCACTTTCTTCTAAAAATGAGTGCAACAAGGTAGTTTGTAAATCATCATAATATTTTGTTACGGTGTCACTACCTTGTTTTAAATGTTCGATTTTTTAATCATGTCACGAGTATAATAAACATCGACGAATCTATCTCACATGACATGTTTTAAATCATCCCAAGTATTAGGTACATAATCAGGGTGTAACCGACAATATTCACTCCACCAAACTAGAGCATAACCGGTGAAAGAACCAACCGCAACCATAACTTTTTACGTTCATCAAAATTATGGGAAGCAAATATATTATTTATGTCTAACTCCCATTCAATATATAAAGGAGGTCTAAAACGGCCATTAAATGGTGGTATAGAAACATGAACATGATCATGTGCATTTGGATGTTTGTGCACCTCTCGTGTCGGTTGTGGTATTTGCATAGGTGGTGGCATGTCTCCGCGATCGACAAAGCCCATGAATTGACTCTGGATCTGTCATGATTAGTAGAACAAGAAACAAAATCCAAAAATAATGTTTCTATAACTACTAGGATGTGGTGGTAAAACGCTCAAAGTAAAGCAAATATCAATGTCTTACAAGTTCTTACCATGCAAGAAAGCGGTGACAGGCAACCAGCGGTGTCAAGTAACTCTGAAGATTGTGTAAAGAGATTGCCAGGGGAGCGTCACGTATACACGGTGTAGAAATATGTGGAGCTGGGTTGGCTATATATGGTAGCAAAAGATTAGCAATAATCAATTCAAAGATGCAATGTTGAATAAACGCTCAACGACAGTCTTTGTCTTTGGTCCTAGGCTAGACCGGACTAGAGACGCGAGCCTAGAACACTAATGAGGTCACGGCGTAGCACAACTAGCATCAATGAAGGATAATGAGTAGCTCTAGACAGCAAGATATAAGTGAAGAGCACAACGGCGGTAAAGATAATGATGAAAAACAAGCGCCAAGCGGGATATACAACAACTCTCTCTCCAGTTTTCCTCTTGAAAAGTTTGAGCCAATTTTCTGATAACTTTTTTCAAAGAATGCTACTAACTCAAGCTTTCCAATGCAAAAAGAATCACTCAATTCCGAGTTGATATGAGGAGTCCAAAAATTCTAAAACTGATTTGAAAAACTGGAATAAGCTGTGTTCACGAACTTCGGAGGGCAAAAAGACCTATTTAGGAGCCAATTTTCAGGTGCCAAATATTGAACTAGCTTCTGCAACTATTTAGATGCGGCTCGTCTCTAGCTTTAATTTGAGTACTCATGAGCCAAAGCGGACTCCGTATGAGGAAGTTATGCATGTTTCTTGAACAGTGCACAAAACAGATTCCAATCCGAATTCAGCTACGAGATTGAGTCTAGATAGATCCAAACTTTGTTTTTTCTTCTCTCTTTTTTTCTCACACTTTTTTTCCTTTTCTTTCTCTTTTTTTCTCTGACTTTGTTTTTACTTTTTTTCTCTTTTTCTCTCTTTTTCTCTTTTTCCAAAACAAAACTAGATAAGATGCAGATTGGATCAGCGAAGATGTGAATGACCTCAACTATGATTATGACAATGAATAGTGCATAGCACGTGGTGGAAATTGATGGATGGTATGGTGGGCGGTGGAAGGGATAATGATGCAGCGGCGGCGTGACTAATGTGAAACAGAACTCGAAACTCTAAAGGAACTAGACACTAAGACCAGCAACTCGACACGACGATGCAACCGATAATTCAATAATGCAAACAATGAAAAGAAAATTGCAAAGGCTTGGACTGGCTAGGACAAATGATGAATAGATCTAACTTTTACGGTGGCCTTTTCTTGGACAATAGTAAGAAAATAAATCGAATCTAGGGACAATTGGAAATTCTCACCGAGCAACACGAAAAGCGATACCACTTGATAGAGGCGGGGTGTCCCGATCTTTCGATGAGATGATAACTATCGATTTGGTGGAGTCGACTTTGACGATCCGACTACAAGCGTGCATCGATGTTGCGCCTTAGCAATCGCTAAACCAATCTCCACGAGGTTCTTGGCGATGCGAAAGCACGATCGGCGACCACGAAGGTCTATTCCTGCAAGCACTCGAAGAGCGAGCAAAAATATGATAAAGCAATCTGAATATTGCGAATATATATGAAGTATTTATAATGATGGGGATCCGTAAGCGGTCTTGGTGCAGTCGTTGGACACAAGCGAAGTACGAAGTTGCAATGGCTAACTTTAACTAAACAAATTCCAAGGAAAAAGCTACTAGATGGATCTACTTATATAGGAGCAAGGGGTGGCGACCAAGGAGGTGGTAGGACGTCCCAAGGCAGCCTAAAACTAACCCTAGGTCGTACAAGGCCAATGGGCCCAAGCGGAGGTGACGTAACACCTTTGGACTTGTAGTTTGACTCGGATTCTGCTGCAGCATCAGATTGTTTCGTCCATAACTCGACGCTCCGGACGAATTTGAAGGTGAATCCAATTGGGTTGGAAGGTGCACGAAATCTATTTTCCAACAAAAAAAGAATCACCCAATTTGGAGTCCGGATGAAAAAGTTATTGACGTTTTGAGTCAGGTATGTCTGCATGCGGTCCGAATCTGAGTCGAACGTGAGAGACTTGGACTCTATCTTCTCTTGGTCCAAAAGTGACGTGAGAGGACTTTTGAACAGCACCTAAACTTCTCCTTTTCCCTTATCTTCATATGTGTATTGTACAAATGTCCCATACACCTACAATTAGACAAAACACAAAAGTATGTGATGTATTTTTGTTACGGATAACATAAATAGATTATTGAATAGTTTGCACTAGAAATCACACGACAAATATGCATGTATGCAATATTTTTGGTCTTATCCAAGGTAATCATGTCCTCATCATCCTCCACTTCTTGAAAACAAAGCCGTCCTCGGCGGTTCTTAGTCTGAAATGTGGCGAACAAAAGAGACAAGGTGTACATGTTGTATATGTATATGTCATCCATTTTATTTCCCTTGATTTTTGCACATATGACACATAAATAGATGAGTAACTTGCATAGTTCATAAAATCTAAAAGCCAAAACATTATCACAAGAAGTAGAAGGCATGAAAATATTGCAACTCAGTTTGCACATATAAGTGAAGCTCTTATTCATTTCAAAAGATTGACAATGTTCATCATTAAACCATCCCAACATTGGTGAATAAACCTTACTTGCATGAAGTTTACATGCTACAACATGCTTAAATAAGTAAACATGCAATAAGTCATTCGACACAGAATCATCACCAAGATTAGAGGTCATATCAAAATGATTAAATATTGATTCTTTTGCATCAACAATTAATTCAATGGGTGCACTCAAAATTGTTGGTATTTCAGTTGTTTGATCACATGGCAAAGTCAAATTATCAATATAATCCTCTAGAATAGGTGGTGTGATCAAAGTAGTGGGTAGCTCAACACATGATGTATTCAAGTTAACTAGGCATGCATCATTCTCATGTAAAAGTGGAAAATCTGTACCTTTGTCATTACCTCTTATAGTCAACTCAGATGATGCAGGCACTCTCGATGAAAAAGTTATTGACGTTTTGAGTCAGGTATGTCTGTGCAGTCCGAATCTGAGTCCAGAACGTGAGAGACTTGGACTCTATCTTCTCTTGGTCCAAAAGTGACGTGAGAGGACTTTTTGAACAGCACCTAAACTTCTCCTTTTCCCTTATCTTCATATGTGTATTGTACAAATGTCCCATACACCTACAATTAGACAAAACACAAAAGTATGTGATGTATCTTTGTTCTGGATAACATAAATAGATTATTGAATAGTTTGCACTAGAAATTACCTGACAAATATGCATGTATGCAATATTTTTGGTCTTATCCAAGGTATCATGTCCTCATCAAGGAGGCCCCCCTCCGAAGACGAGATTAGCCTCGGCGACGACGAGTTCGGTGTGCCTGAGGATCCGAAGTAAGCAGGAGGCGCTTCAAGCGTCGGCTTATAGCCCTTGCAAGGAGCACGAAAAGAAGCGGCGGCAACTCCGGGCTGATCAAGACCTGCTCACGCAGACGGATGGACTGAAGTCCTAGCGGTAGGAATACGGACTCGAGCACCATACGGTGACCGACCACCTCATGGCCGGGATAAAGCGGCATACCAGTCCGCATACCAGCCAACACCCCACGCCAACATACTACGGCCGGGGCAACAAATCAGGACAGCCAAGATCGATCTCACGGATCGTGGGCGCGCCTCGATGCTGTGACGAGGTATCACGCCGGACACACCTTCAACAAGTCGGCGGGCTGAATATAGCCACCGAGCAATTCGACCTGCGTAGCCACATGGCCCGCAGGCGCGCGCACCCCCTGCTTCAGCGGCGAAGTAATGGATCATGAATTCCCGAAGGGTTCAAACCCGTAAACATCGAATCATACGATGGCACAATGAGACCCGCAGTATGGACCAAAGATTTTCTTCTCCACATTCACATGGCCCGGAGACGATCTGCACGCTATCAAGTATCTTCCCTTAAGCTCAAAGGACCAGCCCAAGATCGGCTAAACAGCCCGCCAAAGAAATTCCATTGGCGGTGGGAAAACCTGGAAGACGCATTCCTCGACAACTTCCGGGGCACATATGTGCGACCACGGCCGATGACTTGAGCCACATTACTCAACAGCCGGAGAGTCGGCCAGAAGTGCGGACTCGGTTCCTAACTAAAAAGAACCAAATAGTCAACCGGACGCCGAAGCCCTGGCGGCTTTTAAGCATAATATCCATGACGAGTAGCTCGCTCGACACCTCGGCCAGGAAAAACCCAAGTCCATGGCAGCCCTCACAACACTAATGACCCGCTTTTGCGCGGCGAGGACGATTGGTTGGCTCGCGGCGGCACTACATACGGTCGCAATTCGGATGGTCGCGACAATAACGGCAAGCCACGGCGTAACAGACATAAGATACGGAACAACGGCGGCGATTGAAGACACGGCGATCAACGCCGGATTCAGCGGATCCAAGCGGTCGGCGTAAGAAGCCGTTCAAAAGAAATAATCGAGGACCGTCCGATGCGGACCGCATAATGGAGCGCTCGTGCCAAATTCATGGCACCGGACAAGCCGACCAACCACACCAATAGAGATTGCTGGGTATTCAAACAAGCCCGACAAGATAAGCGCCGAAGACAAGGACAAGGGCTGCAATGACGATGACGAGGAGCCCCGACGTCCGAACACGAGACGAAGAAATTCCCCGGTGAAAACGGTAAACATGATCTCCGCCACGCGCATCCCCAAGCAGGAATGGAAGCGGGCACTAAGGGACGTCTATGCGATGGAGCCAGTCGCCCCCAAATTCAATCCATGGTCAGCTTGTCCGATCACCTTTGACCGTAGGGATCACCCTACTAGCATCCGTCACGGCGGCTCGGCCGCATTGGTCCTAGACCCAATCATTGACGGATTCCACCTCACGCGCATCCTTATGGACGGTGGCAGCAGCCTGAACCTGCTTTACCAGGACACAGTGCGCAAAATGGGCATTGACCCTTCAAGGATCATGATGTAGGGCGGAACCCTAATCGGAGATCTTCCATGTTTGGAGGGGATCCTACAGGGGAGAACACGAGGAACGCGTGGAAAACACAAGGCAAACACGAGGAGAAATGAGAGAATCACTCAACAGACAAGTATCGATCACACAAGAGCTAGATCGCCGGACACAAAAGGGTAGCACAAGATTCAAAATCAACAAAGGAAAGATACACGAGTAGCCGTTCTTCTCCGTGAGGAGGTCTTGATTGTCTTCCCTTGAAGGGGTCTTGAATCCGCTTGGGGGATCTTCTCCGAAGAGGTCTGAGCTCGAGGAGAAGTAACCAAGTGGATGAGCAAGGCTCTCACACAAAATAAGAGATAAACCAATGCTAACCCTAGAAAGGACGAGGGGAAGGTCTATTTATAGTCTAAGCCTTCAAAGGGGTAAAAGAGGGGCGAAAAGGGTGCATGGGCCTCGGCAGGATCTGTTACACAGGCAGGGGCGGTAATCTAGCCCTCGGTAGTAGTACCGCTTGCAGGCTTTCATGTAGTAATTGTGATGGGCGGTAGTAATCTTGCTCTGAAGCCGTTCTATCACTTGAGTTTGTCGGGTTCGGCGGTAGGGCGGCGGATGTAGAGCGGTAGTACCGCTTGTGGTACTAAGCGGTAGTACCGCTTGTCGGGGCGGTAGTACCGCCCTTCCAGGCTGGGAAACTTCTCCTCTTGCTCTTGACGCCCATCTTGTACCGTAGCTTCTTCTAGGTTGGTTCCTTGGTACCTAATCACACAAAGCATCTCTGCTTGAGGTAGTAGCCATGTCTCAAGTGTAGGAAGATGGATTTCGGAGAGGAGCGAGTTCACCTTATCTTCAATAGCCTTAGCTCGAGCTCGAGTCATGGGTCCAAGTGGTGTTGAGGAAGATGTAGGTGGGTCCATGGGGATGAGCGAGGGATGCTCCGCATCATCTCCCCCTCCCCCCCCGGGAGAGATCCGACCTCGGATCAAAAGCTTCATCTCCATGGTATGGCGCGAGGTACTTGACGTTGAAGATGTCGCTCACATTGTACTTGTCTCGTGGTAGGTCGATCTTGTAGGCGTTGTCGTTGTAGTGTGCTAGCACCTTGAAAGGTCCGTCGGCTCGAGGGAGAAACTTGGACTTGCGTTCGTTGGGGAAGCGGTCCTTGCGAAGGTGTAACCACACTAGATCACCAATGTTGAAGACCATGGGTTGCTTGTTGACGTTGTGATGTAGGGCGGAACACTATGTGGTCGATCTTTCACGTTTGGAGAGGATCCCTACGAGGAACACGAAGAACGAGCGGAAGAGCACGAGCGAAATCACGGGGGACACAAGAGAATCACTCAAACCAACAAGATTCGATTACACATGCGCTAGATCGATGAACACAAAGAGAGATACACGATCCACGATCAACAAAGGACGATACAAGAGGTATCCGGGTTCTTCTCCGTGAGGAGGTCTTGATGGGGGCCACCCAAGAGGGTGATATAGGGCGGAACCCTACGTGGATGATCTTTCACGTTGGAGCGGATCCTACGGGGAATCACGAAGAACACGCGGAAGAACAAGAGGGAAACACGGAGGAAGCGAGACAGAAATCACTAAACCGACAAGAGATCAATCACACAAGCGCTAGATCACCGATCACATAGAGTGGCACAAGATTCAAGATCAACAAAGGGCGATACAAGCGGTAGCCGTTCTTCTCCGTGAGGAGGCCTTGAGGGGTCCACCCTAGAAGGGGGTCTTGAATCCGCTTGGGGATCTTCTCCGTAGAGGTCCCGATCTCAGGAGAAGTAGCCAAGTGGATGAGCAAAGGCTCTCACACAAGAATATGAGCTAATCCAATGCTAACCCTAGAAGGAGGAAAGGAATAAGTATATATAGTCTCGGGCGAAGGGGTACAAGGGACAAGGCCACGAGGAGGCACTTGTGGCAGGGAGGCCGGACGTCAAGGCGTCGGGCGGATGTCCGGCTTTCCCGAGACGCCGGATGTCCGGACTAGGGGCTGGATGTCCGGGTGGCAAGGTCTTCAAACGCATAATCGGTGATGGGGGCGGATTTCAGGCGAGGGCGGATATCCGGGCTTCCGGAAGAGCCGGATGTCCGGGCTGGGGCGGCCGTTCAGCGAATCGGGAAAGGCGCGGATTTCGGTGGGGCCCGGATATCCGGCTGGGGCGGATGTCCGGCTTGACGCCGGATGTCAAGACCCTGGAGACATGGCGGATGGGATCTGTTGAGGTAGAAGCTCAGGGCGGATGTCCGGGGCCATGGCGGATGTCCGGGAACTGGAAGGTGTTCTTGGCCTTCTCCGTTGGTTCTCTTCATCCGCGGACTTGGTGGCTTGTCCATCTTCACGTGCGTCCTCGGGAGGTTCCCTTGACACCTAATCATGCATAGCATATCGGACTTAGGTAGTAGCCATGTCTCGAGAGGATCATATGCGATATCAATAAGGAAAGAGGTCACCTCGTTCTCGAGAGCTCTAGCTCTAGCTCGTGTCATGGGTCCTCTTGGCTCTTGATGAGACGGTTGTAAGTCCATGGGGATGATCGTGGGATGCTCCGCATCATCTCCCCCTTGGGAGAGATCCGACCTCGGATCAAAAGCTTCATCTCCATGGAATGGTGTTAGGTCCTTGATGTTGAAGATGTCGCTCACGTTGTATTTGTCTCGAGGTAGGTCGATCTTGTAGGCGTTGTCGTTGTAGCGTGCTAGCACCTTGAAAGGTCCATCGGCTCGAGGGAGAAGCTTGGACTTGCGTTCTTTGGGGAAGCGGTCCTTGCGAAGGTGTAGCCACACGAGATCAGCAATGTTGAAGACGATGGGTTGCTTGTTTGCGTTGAGCTTGTTTGCTTTGACGTTGTACTTGGCGCTCAATGGTGTGCCTTGTGTCTTGATGCATCTTCTTGATGTAGCTTGCTCGTTCACTTGCATCCATGTTGGTGCGCTCGTGGAGAGGAAGTGGTAGAATGTCCAATGGGGACAAGGGGTTGAAACCGTGAAGCGACCTCGAAAGGGGACTTGCGGTAGTTGAATGTCTTGCGGTTGTAGGCGTACTTTCGGCGATGGGTAGACATGCTTCCCATTCCTTGATGTTCTTCTTTATCAAGACACGAAGTAGAGTGGATAGTGTGCGGTTCGTCACCTCCGTTTGGCCATCGGTTTGAAGATGGTATGCCGAGGAGAACAAGAGCTTGATTAGAGCTTGGCGCATAGGGTCTTCCAAAAGTAACTCAAGAACTTGGCGTCACGATCGGAGCGATTGTCTTTGGTACGCCATGGAGTCGCAAGATTTCCCTACAAAAGAGATTGGCAACATGTGAAGCATCGTTTATCTTGTTGCAAGGTATGAAATGTGCCATCTTAGAAAATCTATCCACAACAACAAAAACGGAATCCTTGTCATTTTGAGTCCTAGGCAAACCGAGTACAAAATCCATACTAATGTCTTCCCATGGTTGATATGGAATTGGAAGGGGCATGTAAAGACCATGAGATTGGGCTTTAGACTTAGCTTTGCGACATGTGTAGCATCGGTTGGTGAAGCGTGAGACGTCGCGGAACATCTTGGGCCAAAAGTAGTTGTTGGAGAGCGTGGCGAATGTCTTGTCGCGTCCAAAGTGTCCCATGAGTCCGCCTCCATGAGCCTCTTGCAAAAGGAGCAAACGAAGAGAAGACTCGGGAATGCAAAGTTTGTTAGCTCTCATAAGATAACCATCCTTGATGTAATATTGTTCCCAAGGCGTGTCGTCAAACACTTAGCATAAGGAGAAGCAAAAGATGGATCATGCTCATACAAGTCTTTTATATGCTCAAAACCAATAACATTCAACTCAAGTTGAGTGACAAGCATGCATATGCGTGAAAGCGCGTCGGCAACTACATTTTCTTTACCCTTAATGTACTTGATCACATAAGGAAAAGATTCAATGAATTCACTCCATTTGGCATGACGCTTGTTCAATTTAGTTTGACCTTTGAGGTACTTAAGCGTTTCATGATCGGTATGGATGACAAACTCATGAGGTCTAAGGTAATGTTCCCAAACATGTAGCACACGCACTAAAGCATACAATTCTTTGTCATAGATGGGATAATTAAGTTGAGCACGGAGAGTTTTTCACTAAAATAAGCAATGGCTCGTTTTTCTTGCATCAAAACTCCGCCAATTCGGTACCACTTGCATCACAGTGAACCTCAAAAGTTTTGTCAAAGTTGGGCAAAGCAAGAATCGGAGCATGAGTAAGTAAAGACTTGAGCTCATCAAAAGCGGTTGATTGCAAAGTTCCCCAAACAAAGGGAGTATTCTTCTTGCTCAAAGCATGCAAAGGAGCGGCAATTGTGCTAAAATCTTTCACAAAGCGATGATAGAAACCCGCAAGACCAAGAAAACTTCGCACTTGTTGCAAATTGGTGGGTTGGGGCCAAGTTCTAATTGCTTCAATTTTAGATTCATCAACATGGACACCCTTTGAGGAAACTACAAAACCCAAGAAAATCACTTTGTCAACCCCAAAAGTGCATTTTTCAAGTTTATGTAAAGGCTTTCCTTGCGAAGAGTTTGCAACACAGATTTTACATGATTGATGTGCTCTTTCATGGTTTTGCTAAACACAAGAATATCATCAAAGTAAACCACAACAAAGACTCCAATATAAGGACGAAGCACATGATGCATAAGGCGCTTTAAAAGTACCGGAGCTTAGAAAGACCCATAGGCATCTCTAACCATTCATATAAACCAAATTTGGTTTTGAAAGCAGTTTTCCATTCATCACCCTCTTGTATGCGGATTTGGTAATAGCCACTTTTAAGATCAATTTTTGAGAAAAAGTTGGCTCCACTAAGTTCATCAAGCATGTCATCTAAGCGAGGAATGGGATGCCTATATCGAACGGTAATAGCATTGATAGGTCTACAATCGGAGCACAAGCGGAAACTTCCATCGGGCTTAGGCACAAGAATAACGGGAACGGCACAAGGGCTTAAGCTTTCACGCACATGACCGTTGTCGATGAGTTGTTGTACTTGCCGTTGAATCTCCTTGGTTTCTTCCGGATTGACTCGGAATGGAGCTTTGTTAGGTAGACGTGCTCGGGGATGAGGTCAATTCGATGCTCTATCCCTCGAAGAGGAGGTAGACAGGAGGTAGCTCATCGGGAAAAACATCTTGAAATTCCTGCAAAGAGATTGAAACACCAAAGGTAGCTCGTGAATGGTGTTAGTTTTGGTTCTCCATCCTTGCACACAAGGATAAAGTGCATCACACTCGATGGGTTCTCACACACTTCTCTCATCTCACTTTTGGTGGCAAATAGAATGAGGTTTTTCTCTCTAGGCGAAGAGTCGCTCAAATTTGGCTTGTGGCTCTCACTCACTTTTGGGTGGATCACTTTCTCACTCTTTTCTCTATGATGTGTGGCTTGCTTATCGGCTATCACTTGAGTAGGAGACATAGGTCGTAGCACATATTCCTTCCCTTTCATCTTGAAGCTATAGTGATTGGTGCGCCCATTGTGGATGACACCACGGTCCGAATTGCCATGGTGCGACCTAGAAGTAGGTGGCAAGCGGTCATTGGGACCACATCACATTCCAATGTGTCTTCATAAGCACCAATTTTGAAGGAGACTTGGACCGTATGCTCGACTCGTATAGTCTTGGGAGTCACTTAGCCATTGAACCTTGTAGGGGTGCGGGTGCTTCCTCTTAACCAATTGGAGCTTGGAGCGTAGTTCTTCACTTGCCAAGTTGTGGCAACTACCTCCATCGATGATGACCTTGATGGACCGTCCATTGATGTCGGCTTTTGTGTGGAAGATGTGGCATCGTTGGTCTTCTTCTTGTTGATGTTGAAGAGTCAAGACCTTGGAGACAACGAGGCGGGGCTCGAATCCTCCTCACAAAAGACTTGATCATCTTCTTCTTCGTTCACTTGCCGGTGTATGGCCACTTGCTCAAGAGCTTCCATCTCCTCTTCACTCATGGAGTCATATGTGCCATCGTCGTTGAGGATCATGGTGCGCTTGTTGGTGCATTCGCATGACTTGTGGCCTCGGCCGCCGCAAGTGAAACACTTGAAGGAGCTTGTCTTGATGGTCTCATCGGTCAGAGTAGAGGATGAAGCACGCGACTTGATGTTGCTTGTAGTAGGAGGAGGGCGACTTGAGCTTGTCGAAGTCTTCTTGTAACTTGACTTGTCGTCGTTTCTTGAAGAAAGTTTGGTTGATGTAGATGTTGAAGGAGTTGTTGACGCTTGGTTGTTGGAGAAGCCGTAGGTCTTGGATGAGTACTTGGCGTACTTGAAGTCATCTTGTACTTGGCGTTCCGCCTTTGTCAAGAATGTCCACTAGTGGGACTTGAGCATCACCTTCACCTATGTTACCTTGTTCATTCCACTCAAGTGGTGTAGGTGAGGTGGGAAAGACCAAATGGTGGTCATCTTCATCTTGATGGAACCATGTGGGGGTGCATCATATTCCACCATGGCCATCGTCTTGTCCAAAGGGAGGACGAAGTAAATCGAGGATCGTGGCGTCATCATAAATGGGACCTAGCACCAAATGAGAAGACACAATAGAGGTAGAGGTCAAGTTGTTAGAAATGCAAATGGCCTCACGAGACCTATCAACTATCTCACTCTCTCTATGTGGTGGTTCACTCACTCCCTCAAAATAGGTGCACTCAATCTCACATATGGTGGAGTCACTCATGTCACACAAGTGGTGGTTGTGGCTCTCCTCACATGGGATTTGTGGCAGCTCATTGTGTATGGGGCTAGTGGTGAAGTCACTCTCACTCTCAATATGGTGGCAAAAGTCACTCAAGTCATCGGACGTCGCCGTGGTCGAAGGGAAAATCCCATGCTCAACCATCTCGTAGTAAGCCGTAAATGCCGTGGATGAAAGCCGAAGATGGCACATCATCGCTCTAAATCGTGGATGAAGGCCGAAGATGGCTCAACATCACTCCCGCCGTGGATGAAGTCCGAAGATGGCACAACATCACTCTCGCCTCCTAAGATGGAAGCATCATCCTTGCTCGCCACCTTGTCGCTTGCATCCAAAGCTTGGTCCTTGAAGGTCTCCGTAGTCGTACTTGTCGCCGCACCATCTTGAAAAAGAGTCAAGGTAGACTCGGCATCATCAATGCCACAAAGAGGGATGGCGGTGAAGTCGCACTTGGGAGCATCGTCTTGGAGCTTGTCGGGCTTGGACATCGTGGTGGTACTAGCCTCATGCTTGTCGTAGAGCTTGGTCGCCCATGAAGTATGCTTGGGGTGGACAAGCCTTGGCCTTCATGAATTCTTGTTCCGCCTTGAGAGCACCAATGTAGTAGTCGTCGATGGACTTGTATTTCTCGAGGAAGATAGTCTTGGAGATGTCGTTGTTCAATCCCATCATGAAGTGAAACTTCATCGAAATGGGGTCGATCCACGCTTGACTCGTCATAAGGCAATCTTCATCTCCTTGAAGTACTTATCGATGGACTTGAATCCTTTGGTGGTGTTCTCCAATTGGCGTCGAAGTTGTTCCGTGTAGGTTGGAGGCACAAACTCTCGCCGCAAAGCTCTCTTCGTCTTGGGCCAACTCATGCATGATGGTCAGAAGGTGTGTGAAGCCACCATGTCAAGGCGTAGTCGTGGAAGTTTCTTGTGGCGCACTTCACTTGATCTTGGGAGGAACTTGATGTAGCTTGAGGTAGTCGTCCATCTATCGCTCCCACTCGAGGTACTCCTCGGGTTCTTGAGTCCCATAGAAAGGAATCGCATGGTCGATGTCGAGGTCGTAGTAGCTCGGTGAAGTCGCGGACTTGAGCTTGGGGAGCTTCTCTTGAGCGTAGCCTTGAGGTTCTTGTTGGCGAAGATGTCGTATGTCCGTAGGCAAAGATGCCTTGAAGTCGCTTGGCGAAGATGCCAAGGGAGATGGTGAAGTCATTGAGCGGTTATTGATGTAGAGCTCTTGACCTTCACGTTCTTGTTGGTGATGGTGTCGATGCCGATGTGATCTTGCCGGAGACGGTAGCTCGGAAGCATGTGCTCTTGAGCGTCTTCTCGAAGATGAGGAAGATCGTTTGTAGGCCTTGATGAGGGCTTTGATCTCCTCCATTTGAGCTTGCATCTTGGCGTCGGAGTTGTTCTTCGTGGCATCGAACTCGTCGTTGTTGTTGTAGACCGAAGGTGAAATGCCTTGCCTATCCATCACAAGACTCGAGTAGAGGTGAGTAGGAAATGAGATAAACAATACCAAGTTACCTTTTCCCAAAGTTGAGGATGTATCCCGTTTCACTCAATATGAAATGAAAGAATAATGGAATTGGTACCGGACTTGTTCACTCACACCTATCAAGTAAAGCTTATGGTAGAGCTCGGTGAGGATAGTGGCACAAAATTTGATGCAAAATGTTAGCAAGAGTCAATAATGTTGAAAGAGATTCACAAATTCATAAGCGAAACAAGTAGACCAATAGCAATATGTGGCTGCGGAAACACACACACAGATAGATAAATGGGGTCGTGCAACCAAGGAATGAGCACAAAATGTGGAATCCACGGAAAACGCTTGTGTTGCACAACTCAAGAGAGACGCTAGCACGATTGCTCTATTGGCGGATACGACACTTGTGCACAACCTATAAGATGCAAAATGGGTAAACTTCTATCCCAAGTATGCTATGTATGTATGGTTCCCGGTGTTTCTCACATGATCCAAGATGATCGAGTATGATAACATATGATATATTGTGATGCTATGGCTATTGCTTACAAGCTCTTTGCTCACTCTTTTGCTTAAAAGCTTTATTATCTCTTTTTTTGTATCTATGGCCACTTTGCGAAATGCACAAACCAAGATAGCAATTGTGTATATGCGGGAACAATCTTGTGACACAAGGGACGATATGATACCAATATGATATGGTATGTATGCAATGGAAGGTGTAGATCACTAATGTGCACAAGTAACGCTGCCGGCAATACTCAAATGGCTAGTCTCGATAGGCAAGTAGCATAAAATGGGATAAGGGGTTATCAATGCAATTGCAAGGGTAATATAAAATGGTGTCGTCGAGGTTACCGTCCTTGGCGATGATGAGTGGCGGTGTTCTTGATGTCGAGCCGTTCCTAGTTAGCCGAAACACCCTAGGAAACGGAAAAACCGCAAACTCAAAATGTCAAAGGCAAATGTCAAATGGTGGTAGCGGAAAGCGATGGTAGTTTGCACTTGGCAATGCGGAAGTGGAATTATGGGCTATACACGTGTCGGAGTTGAAGTTGCCGTCCCTAAGTAGCCGAAACACCTTAGGAGACACAAGCCACAACTCAAACAAGCTCAAACAACTATTGGGTTAAGTTGGGGGTGGCGGAAGTGTATGGTGGGCACGCCTATCTTGGAAGTGGTGGTTGTGGTTGATGAAGAAGCAATCGTCCCTAAGTGGCAAGAAACACCTTAGGAGACTCGAATCACTATTCTAACAACCTCAAATGTAATGGGGTGCAATATGGGTTAGGTTGCGGAAGTCGGTGGTGGTAATGCGGATGATATGGTCGAAGGCCTAGGCAAACTTGCCAAATTTTGGAAAATTTGATGGAGTCAAATGATGTTGGTGGTATTTTTGTGGGATGGGGGATGTCAATAGCTTCAAAACAAGCTAAAGAACGTCAAAATCGGACTCCGGATGAATTAGTTATGGCCGAAACGGTGAAACGTAAAAAACTGAAATCGGGGCCGGACATCCGGGGGTCGGGCCGGATTTCCGGGACCTGATGTCCAGAACCGCGCGCGAAATGCGCTCCAGGAGCCGGATGCCCGGGCTAATGGCCGGATTTCCGGGCTGGCTGGATGTCCGGGGGTCGGGCCGGATGTCTGGGCTCCAAATCCGAGGATGAACTCGAGGAACTCGATTTGGGGGCGGAAATTGATGATTTCAAGGTCGAAATTGGAGAGATTTCGTGGATGGAAGATGGGGAACTTGGGGAGATGCTAGATCCACTTGAAAGCAAGCAAATCCATGGATCAAAATCAACAAAACATCATCGAACCAACAAATCACAAAAATTTTGGGGCTATTTTTTGGTGGGGATTTTCGGATTTAGGATGAAAACAACAAAATCAAGCTAGAAAACACGGGGTAGGGGCTCCAAAAACGTGATCAACCTGGCTCATGATACCATATGATACGGGGCTAACCCGGTGTAGGTCGATCTTTCACGTTTGGAGTGGGATCCCTCGGAGACCACGAAGAACACGAGGAAGAACGGGGAGAAATCACAGGAAACACTCAAGAACAAGTCCAATCACACATCCACTAGACAATCAAACACACAAGATCCACAAGGTACACGAACAACAAAGGGAAAGATACAAGGTAGAGTTCATCTCCGTGAGGAGGTCTTGAAGGGGTCCGCCCAAGAGGGGGTCTTGATGATATATCCCGTAGGATCTTCTCCTAGATGGAGGTCTTGGCCTCGAATGGAGTAGGGGTCTCTCTCTCTCAAGAGTAGAGGTAGGAGCAAAGCTCACCTAAGAATGAGCTATCATATTTGCTAACCCTAACTAGAGGAAGGGGATGGAGTATATATAGGCTAGTCCACGAAGGGGTAAGTGAGGAGGGGATACATGGGTCTTTGGCTGACTACTTGTAGCAGGCCGGATGTCCGGGCTGGGGGACGGATGTCCGGGCGTTCGCGGGAGGCTGGATGTCCGGGGCATGGGCCGGATGTCCGGGCTGGTGAGGTCGGCCTCGGTGCTCTCTGGATAGGGGTGTCGGATTGCCGGGCTTGTGGCCGGATGTCCGGCTGTCGGAGGCGCCGGATGTCAACTTCTTGGGCCGGATGTCCGGAACTGTAGGTACTTGGCGGTGGTGGGTGCTGTGGGTGAAGCTCTAGGGGCGGATGTCGGGTCCCGGGGTTGTCTCCATCTTCTTTCGTCGCTTCGAGGGCTTCCCTTGCGGATGGTGTAGTTGTTCCTTGGCGCTTGCACTCCTCTTCAACATCCGTGAAGCTCCGACTATACCTATGCATGCACACGGGAGAAGTGTCAAGTAGTATACCATCCTCGAAGGTGTCAAGTGAGCACGTATAAAGGAGAAGATTCACCTTTGAGTATGTGAAGTAGAGGTCACACGTGTCACTTGCCAAACGGACTCTTGACATGGTGATGACCGTAGGATGCTCCGCATCAGTATACTAATATCACTCCTTTATTCCATCTTGCTTGTAAAGCTAAACGTGAAGTGTAGGATCGACAAGCATTGGCGCGAACTAACTTTTCTGCAGGTCGACCTTCATCATGGACACCACGTGCATCATCTACTTCCACTGCACCATCACCTCCTTCATGTGCCACCTCCAACTGTGATACAAGAAAGCAGGCACGACCACCACTATCTGCCAAGAGCACACCTGCCGAGCCTGCGCAGAGCTCTTCTTGTTCCATGGCGTCAACAGGGCACACAAGTGATATTATTTGTCGTCGTTGTAAGGGAAGAGGACATTATGCGAGAGAATGCAAATCTCAGCGTGTGATGATTGCTACTGAGGATGGTGGGTATGAGTCCGCTAGTGACTATGATGAGGAGACTTTGGCTCTTATTACACGTGAAGAACATGGTGGAGATGATTACGATCATGAGACGCAATACATGGCTCCCCGAAGACGACAGGTATGAATGTTTAGTTGCTCAACATGTTTTGAGTGTGCAGGTCACACAAGCTGAGCAAAATCGGAGGCACAATTTGTTCCATACAAAGGGAGTTGTGAAGGAGCGTTACATGCGGCGTCATCATAGATGGAGGGAGCTGCAACAATTTGGCTAGCATGGAGATGGTGGAGAAGCTATCTCTCACCACAAGACCACATCCACATCGACTACATCCAATGGTTCAACAACAGTGGCAAGGTTAAGGTAACACGTCTTTGTTCGTGTGCATTTTAGTATCTCTACATATGTTGATTATGTTGATTGTGATGTGGTACCTATGCAAGCATGTTCCTTATTACTTGGTAGACCATGGCAATTTGATAAAAAATTTGTACACCATGGTAGAAACTATCAATATACTCTTGTTCATAAGGATAAAAATATTATTTTGCTTCCTATGACTCCTGATTCCATTTTGAAAGATGATATTAATAGAGCTAATAAAGCAAAACATGATAAAAATAAGAGTGAAAATCAGATTGTGGCAAAAGAATTTGAGCAACAAATGAAGCCTAATAGTAAACCATCTAGTGTTGCTTCTGAAATTAAATTGAAAAGTGCATGTTTATTTGCCACTAAATCTGATCTTGATGAGCTAGATTTCAGCAAATCTGTTTGCTGTGCTTTTGTGTGCAAAGAGGCATTATTTTCATTCGAGGACATGCCTTCCTCTTTGCCTCCTGCTGTCACTAACATTTTGCGGGGAGTTCGTTGGCGTCTTTCCACAAGACTTGCCACCGGGATTACCTCCCATTCGAGGGATTGAGCATCGATTGACTTAATTCCGGTGCATCATTACCCAACCGTGCACCATACCGTACCAATCCGGAGGAGACGAAGGAGATTATGCGTCAAGTCAGTGAGCTGCTCGACAAAGGTTATATACGCGAATCCCTTAGTCCTTGTCTTTGTTCCTATTATTCTAGTGCCGAAAAAGGATGGTACATCACGTATGTGTGTTGATTGTAGAGGCATTAATAATATTACTATTCGTTATCGTCATCCTATTCCTAGGCTAGATGATATTCTTGATGAGTTGAGTGGCTCTACAATATTCTCCAAAGTTGATTTGCGTAGTGGATACCATCAAATTCGTATGAAATTGGGAGATGAATGGAAAACAGCATTTAAAACTAAGTTTGGATTATCTGAGTGGTTAGTCATGCCTTTTGGGTTAACTAATGCACCTAGTACTTTCATGAGATTAATGAACGAAGTTTTACGTGCTTTCATTGGACGGTTTGTGGTAGTTTACTTTGATGACATATTGATTTATAGCAGATCTTTGGAAGAACATTTGGAACATTTACGTGCTGTTTTTATTGCTCTACGTAATGCACGTTTGTTTGGTAACCTTGGGAAGTGCACCTTTTGCACCGACCGAGTATCTTTTCTTGGCTATGTTGTTACTCCACGAAATTGAAGTTGACAAAGCCAAGATTGAAGCTATTGAGAGTTGGCCGAGGCCAAAAGCGGTCGCACAAGTGAGGAGTTTTCTTGGCCTCGCTGGATTCTATAGGCGTTTTGTGAGAGATTTCAGCACCATTGCTGCACCTCTCAACGAGCTTACAAAGAAGGATGTGCCTTTTGTTTGGGGTACCGCACAGGAAGACGCCTTCACGGTATTTAAAGATAAGTTGACACATGCTCCTTTACTCCAACTTCCTGATTTTAATAAGACTTTTGAGCTTGAATGTGATGCTAGTGGAATTGGATTAGGAGGTGTGTTATTACAAGATGGCAAACCTGTTACATACTTTTACGAAAAATTGAGTGGGCCTAGTCTGAATTATTCAACTAATGATAAAGAATTATATGCTCTTGTTCGGACTTTAGAAACATGGCAACATTATTTATGGCCCAAAGAATTTGTTATACATTCCGATCATGAATCTTTGAAACATATTAAAAGTCAAGCTAAACTAAATCGTAGACATGCTAAATGGGTTGAATTCATTGAGACTTTCCCTTATGTCATTAAACACAAGAAGGGTAAAGAAAATGTTATTGCGATGCATTGTCTCGTCGCTATACTATGCTTTCACAACTTGACTTCAAAATATTTGGTTTGGAGACCATCAAAGATCAATATGTGCATGATGCTGATTTTAAAGATGTATTGCAGAATTGTAAAGAAGGAAGAACATGGAACAAGTTCGTCGTTCATGATGGATTTGTGTTCCGTGCTAACAAGCTATGCATTCCAGCTAGCTCCGTTCGCCTTTTGTTGTTGCAGGAGGCGCATGGAGGAGGACTAATGGGACACTTTCGCGTGAAGAAGACGGAGGACGTACTTGCTACACATTTCTTTTCGCCAAAGATGAGACGGGATGTTGAGCGTTTTATTGCTCGCTGCACTACATGTCAAAAAGCTAAGTCACGACTCAATCCTCATGGTTTATATATGCCTTTGCCTGTACCTAATGTTCCTTGGGAGGATATATCTATGGACTTTGTTTTAGGTTTACCTCGAACAAAGAAGGGAGGATAGCATATTTGTTGTCGTGGATAGATTCTCGAAAATGGCACATTTTATACCATGTCATAAAAGCGATGATGTTAATGTTGCTGATTTGTTCTTTCGTGAAATTATTCGCTTGCATGGTGTGCCAAATACTATTGTTTCAGATCGTGATACTAAATTTCTTAGCCACTTTTGGAGATGTTTATGGGCTAAGTTGGGGACTAAACTGCTTTTTAGTACTACTTGTCACCCCCAAACTGATGGACAAACTGAAGTACTCAATAGAACATTGTCTACTATGCTTAGGGCTGTTTTGAAGAATAATAAGAAAATGTGGGATGAATTGATAGAGGCTAAGGTGTCCCGTCTTTCGATGAGATGTTGGTTTTCGCTTTGGAGGAAGTCGACTTTGACGATCCGACTACGAACGTGCGAGGAAGTCGACTTTCCGGACCCAAAAACTGGAAACGGTCAAAAAAAACTTTCTATAATGGCGACTGTCTCAATACGCTTAGAAACACCTAAAAATAGGATAGCCAGAAAATTTTTCGACAAGTGCGTTTTGAAAATTTTGGGCCTAAGAGAGGTGGTTTCAGACTCACGCATGCAAGGAAACACGAATCGAATTTAGATGGATCTCGAAAACAAACCTAATATGAGAAGAACTCGGATTGGTGGTGGATATATGGTGGTGGTATATGGCAGCGGTGGTGGTATATGGTAGCGGTGGTGGTATATGGCTACGGATTGGTGGTGGTATATGGATACGGATTGGTGGTGGTATATGGATACGAATTGGTGGTGGTATATGGATACGGATTCAGAGCGGTGGCGGATAAGAAGGGTGGTAGATGGCAAGGCGATGATGATGGTGCGGCGGGGGCGTGACAACTTATGACCAGAACTCGAAACTCTAAAAGACTAGACTCTAAGACCAGCAACTTGACACGACGATGCAACCGCAATTTCAACAAAGCAAAAACCCTAAAAAGATTATGCGAAGGCTCAGATTGGTTCGGATATGATGAACTAACCCTAATAATTTTATTTTGTGGCTTTTTCGTGGACTTTAGGTATGAAGAACAGACTCGATCTAATCTACGAAAAACTGTAAAATCTCACCGAGCAACCTGAAAATCTGATACCACTTGATAGAGGCAAAGGTGTCCCGTCTTTCGATGAGATGTTGGTTTTCGCTTTGGAGGAAGTCGACTTTGACGATCCGACTCTTAACGCGGCGAGGACGTCGCGCCTTAGCAATCGCTAAACCAACTCCGAGAGGTTATTGACCACGCCGAGCACGATCAACGACCACGAGGGTCTGTTTCCTGCGAGCAAACGAAGAACAAGCAAGAAACTGAGATTGCAATCTGGATATTGCGAATATAAGATGAAAGCTTTATTGATCAAGGTGAGGTTCTGTGACCCCTTTGTCTGGTCGTTGAACACAAACGAAGTACGCGAAGTTGCAGCTATGGCGAACTTTTAATCTAAACAAAACCCAAAGTCTAAACGAAGCCCTAAGGGCTGTATATATGGAGAAAGAAGAAGGAATTTCGTGGCCCTTGAGGGAGGGGTCCGAAACCAACCCTAACTCTTGTTTCCCCACACATACGGACTCTAAAAACAGCCTACACTTAAGTATTTCGAAATTACATGGGCCTGGCCCAATATTAAGGTGACGCAGCACCTAGAATAGCCTATGGACGAATATTATGAAGTGGCATCTTGTATATTTCGTCCAAGGCCTCATGCTCTCATTAGGGTGGCTTCAAAGTCCTGGAATCATCACTTGTAACTCCGTTCTTGTTCCCCTTGCGCATGTCAACATCTCCATGCTTGAACTTGCTCCAAGGTTCATCTTTCTTGTCCATGGTAGGCCCTTCATTTGTAAGCAAAACAAATGTATCCAATTTAGGCAGCATCATATTCTCATGAACATTGGAATCGTTACCAAGAAACGAAAGTACACGATAATTCAATTGGCGTGCATGAGCTCTAGTAATTGGTCCAAGATGTATAGCAAATAGGGCTGTGGGTGTAACAATGGTATTGATGTCCTCATCACCCTCCCTTCTTGAAATGAAGTCGCCCTCGACGGAAACTCATCTTCCTCACCCAAATAAGGCTTCAAATCTGCAATGTTAAAAGTGGGACTAACCCCAAAATCTGCAGGCAGCTCAAGTTTATATGCATTATCATTTATTTTCTTTAACACCTTAAATGGACCATCAAGACGTGGCATTAGCTTTGATTTATGCAAATTAGGAAACCTATACTTACGCAAATGTAACCAAACAAGATCTCCGGTGCAAAGACAACATGTTTTCTACCCTTATCTCCAGCAAGTTTATATTTAGCATTCATACGCTCAATGTTTTCCTTAGTTAACTCATGCATTTTTAAAATCAATTCAGCACGTTCTTTAGCATCAAAATTAACCTTCTCCGAAGATGGAAGAGGCAACAAATCAATAGGTGCACGAGGTAGGAAGCCATACACAATTTCAAAAGGGCACATCTTAGTAGTAGAATGCAATGAACAATTATAAGCAAATTCAATATGAGGCAAGCATTCTTCCCACATTTTCTTATTATTCTTCAAAACAGCCCTAAGCATAGTAGACAATGTTCTATTGACTACTTCAGTTTGTCCATCAGTTTGGGGGTGAGAAGTAGTACTAAAAAGCAGTTTAGTCCCCAACTTAGCCCATAAAAGTGGTAGGTGGCAGGGGCGATGACGATGGTGCGGTGGCGGCGTGACAACTTATGACCAGAACTCGAAACTCTAAAAGACTAGACGCTAAGACCAGCAACTAGACACGACGATGCAACCGCAAATTCAACAAAGCAAAACCCTAAAAAGATTATGCAAAGGCTCAGATTGGTTCGGATATGATGAACTAACCCTAATTTTTCTTGTGGCTTTTTCGTGGACTGTAGGTATGAAGAACAAACTCGATCTAAACTACGAAAAACTATAAAATCTCACCGAGCAACCTGGAAATCTGATACCACTTGATAAAGGCAAAGGTGTCCCGTCTTTCGATGAGATGATGGATATCGCTTTGGTGGAATTCGACTTTGACGATCCGACTACGAACGTACGAGGACGTCGCGCCTTAGCAATCGCTAAACCAACTCCGAGAGGTTATTGACCACGCCGGAGCACGATCAACTCCGACTACGAGGGTCTGCATTTCCTGCGAGCAAACGAAGAACAAGCAAGAAACTGAGATTGCAATCTGGATATTGCGAATATAAGATGAAAGCTTTATTGATCAAGGTGGGGTTCTGTGGACGCCTTTATGCAGTCGTTGAACACAAACAAAGTACGCGAAGTTGCAGCTATGGCGAACTTTAATCTAAACAAAACCCCAAAGTCTAAACGGTGCCCCAAGGGCTGTATATATGGAGGAAGAGGGGGGGAATTTCATGGCCCTTGGTGGAGGGGTCCGAAAACAACCCTATCTCTTGTTTCCCCACACACACGGACTCTAAAAATAGCCTATACTTATGTATTTCGAAATTACATGGGCCTGGCCCAATAATAAGGTGACGCAGCACCTAGAATAGCCTCTGGACGAAATTTATGAAGTGGCATCTTGTATATTTCGTCCAAGGCTTCATGCACCCGTTATGGTGGCTTCAAAGCCAGAAATCATCACTTGTAACTCCGTTCTTGTTCCCCTTAGCATGCCATCATCTCCATGCTTGTTCTTGCTCCAATGTTCATCCTTCTCCAAGCTAGGCCCTTCATTTGTAAGCAAAACAAATGTATCCAATTTAGGCAGCATCATATTCTCATGAACATTAGAATCATTACCAAGAAACGAAAGTACCTGGTAATTTAGTTGGCGTGAGCGAGCTCTAGTAATTGGTCCAATATGTATATCAGCACGGGCTGTGGGTGTAACAATGGTATTGATGTCCTCATCAAGTAGTGGACTTGAGCTCGTGGAGTAGGCGAAGATGCCGTATGTCCGAAGGCGAAGATGCCTTGTAGTCACTTGGCGAAGATGCCATCGGTGTTGAAGAAGCCATAGTCTTGGGGTTGATGTCGCGGCTCTGTATAGCCCGTGCGCACGGGGGTGCTGGAGGCCGTGTGCATGGGGTCCCGTGTGCACGGGGGTCGAAGGCCCGTGGGCACGGGGTGGCAGAGAAGCCAACTCTCGTCCAGTAGTGTTCTCTTCATGGTCTTGTCGATGCCGATGCTTGTGTGTACTTGCCGGAGATGGTAGCACGGAAGTCTTTGCACTTGGGCGTCTTCTCGAAGATGAGGAAGATCGCTTGTAGGACTTGATGAGGGCTTTGATCTCCTCCATGCACTTGTCCATCTTGGCATCGGAGTTGTTGTTCGTGGCATCGAACTCGTTGGTGGTGTTGTAGACCGAAGGAGAAATGCCTTACCTATCCATCACAAGGCTCGAGTAGAGGTGAGTAGGAAATGAGATAAACAATACCAAGTTACCTTTTCCCAAAGTTGAGGATGTATATCGTTTCACTCAATGTGAGATGAAAGAATAGTGGAATTGGTACCGGACTTGTTCACTCACACCTATCAAGTAAAGCTTATGGTAGAGCTCGGTGAGGATAGTGGCACAAAAATTTAATGCAAAATGTTAGCAAGAGTCAATAATGTTGGAAAAGATTCACAAATTCGCAAGTGAAACAAGTAGACCAATAGCAAATGTGGTACACGGAAACACACACACGGATAGATAAATGGGGTCGTGCAACCAAGGAGTGAGCTCAAAATGTGGAATCCACGGAAAACGCTCGCGTTGCACAACTCAAGAGAGACGCTAGCACGATTGCTCAATAGGTGGATACGACACTTGTGCACAACCTATAAGATGCAAAATGGAGAAACTTTCTATCGCAAGTATGATATATATGTATGGTTCCCGGTGTTCTCTCAAGATGATCCAAGATGATCAGGTATGAAAATCTTATATGCAATGGGGTATGATGCTATGGCACTTGCTTACAAGCTCTTTGCTCTCTTTTCTTTTTCTTAAAAGCTTATTCTTTTTTCTTCTATGGCCACTTTTGCACAATGCACAAACCAAGATAGCTATTGTGTATATGCGGGAACGATATTTGGACATAATGGATTATATGATACCAATATGATATGGTATGTATGCAATGGATGGTGTAGATCACTAATGTGCACAAGTAACGTGGCCCGGCAATACTCAAATGGCTAGTCTCGATAGGCAAGTAACGCAAAATGGGCTAGGGGTTATCGATGCAATTGCAAGGGGAATGTACAATGGTGTCGTCGAGGTTACCGTCCTTTGCGATGATGAGTGGCGGTGTTCTTGATCTAGATACCAAGATGATGGACACTCGTCCCTAAGTAGCCGAAACACCTTAGGAAACGGAAAAACCGCGAGCTCAAAATCTCAAACGTCAAATGTCAAAATGGTGGTAGCGGGAATGCGGTGGTGGTTTGCACTTGGCAATGCGGAAGTGGAATGACGGGCTATACACGTGTCGGAGTTGAAGTTGCCGTCCCTAAGTAGCCGAAACACCTTAGGATACACAACTCACAACTCAAACAAAATTGGGTTAAGTTGGGATGGTGGAAGTGTATGGTGCGCAAGCCTATGTGGAAATGGTGGTGGTGATTGATGAAGAAGCAACCATCCCTAAGTAGACGAAACACCTTAGGAGACTCAAGTCACCACTCAAACAACCACAAATGCTAAATGGAGCAAAATGGGTTAGGTTGCGGAAGGCTATGGTGGTTTTGCGGATCATATGGTGGAGGGCCTTGGCAAAGATGCCAAAATGTCAAAAAATTTATGGAGTCAAATGGTGTTGGAACCTACTAGGTGGATGGGGGATGTCAATAGCTACTCAACGAGCTAAAGAACGCGAAAATCGGACTCCGGATGTGGAAGATATGGACAAAACAGTGAACTGCTCGCGGCTGACCTGGGGGGGTCGTGCGCACGGGGGTAGGAGCCTGTGGGCACGGGGTCCCGTGCGCACGGTACAAGCCTGATTGATAGAGGCAAAGGTGTCCCGATGTTTCGATGAGATGGTGGCTATCGTTTCTGTGGGAGTCGACCTTGACGATCCGACTACGAACGTGCGAGACGTCGCGCCTTAGCAATCGCTAAACCAACTTCCGAGGGTTATTGACCACGCCGAGCACGATCAACGACCACGAGGGCCTGTTTCCTGCGAGCAAACGAAGAACAAGCAAGAAACTGAGATTGCAATCTGAATATTGCGAATATAAGATGAAAGCTTTATTGATCAAGGTGGGGTTACATGGACGCTTTATGCAGTCGTTTGAACACAAACGAAATGCAGCAAGTTGCAGCTATGGCGAACTTTTAATCTAAACAAAACCCAAAGTCTAAACGACGCCCTAAGGGCTGTATATATGGAGGAAGAGGAGGGAATTTCGTGGCCCTTGAGGGAGGGTCCCAAACCAACCCTAACTCTTGTTTCCCCACACATACGGACTCTAAAAATAGCCTATACTTAAGTATTTCGAAATTACATGGGCCTGGCCCAATAATAAGGTGACACAGCACCTAGAATAGCCTATGGACGAATATTATGAAGTGGCATCTTGTATATTTCGTCCAAGGCCTCATGCTCTCATTAGGGTGGCTTCAAAGTCCTGGAATCATCACTTGTAACTCCGTTCTTGTTTCCCTTGCGCATGCCAACATCTCCATGCTTGAACTTGCTCCAAGGTTCATCTTTCTTGTCCATGGTAGGCCCTTCATTTGTAAGCAAAACAAATGTATCCAATTTAGGCAGCATCATATTCTCATGAACATTGGAATCGTTACCAAGAAACGAAAGTACGTGATAATTCAATTGGCGTCATGAGCTCTAGTAATTGGTCCAAGTATGTATAGCAGCAGGGGCTGTGGGTGTAACAATGGTATTGATGTCCTCATCATCCTCCCTTCTTGAAATGAAGTCGTCCTCGACGGAAACTCATCTTCCTCACCCAAATAAGGCTTCAAATCTGCAATGTTAAAAGTGGGACTAACCCCAAAATCTGCAGGCAGCTCAAGTTTATATGCATTATCATTTATTTTCTCTAACACCTTAAATGGACCATCAAGACGCGTGGCATTAGCTTTGATTTGCAGAAATTAGGAAACCTATCCTTACGCAAATGTAACCAAACAAGATCTCCAGGTGCAAAGACAACATGTTTTCTACCCTTATCTCCAACAAGTTTATATTTAGCATTCATACGCTCAATGTTTTCCTTAGTTAACTCATGCATTTTTAAAATCAATTCAGCACGTTCTTTAGCATCAAAATTAACCTTCTCCGAAGATGGAAGAGGCAACAAATCAATAGGTGCCACGAGGTAGGAAGCCATACACAATTTCAAAAGGGCACATCTTAGTAGTAGAATGCAATGAACGATTATAAGCAAATTCAATATGAGGCAAGCATTCTTCCCACATTTTCTTATTATTCTTCAAAACAGCCCTAAGCATAGTAGACAATGTTCTATTGACTACTTCAGTTTGTCCATCAGTTTGGGGTGACAAGTAGTACTAAAAAGCAGTTTAGTCCCCAACTTAGCCCATAAACATCTCCAAAAGTGGCTAAGAAATTTAGTATCACGATCTGAAACAATAGTATTTGGCACACCATGCAAGCGAATAATTTCACGAAAGAACAAATCAGCAACATTAACAACATCATCGCTTTTATGACATGGTATAAAGTGTGCCATTTTCGAGAATCTATCCACGACAACAAATATGCTATCCCTCCCCTTCTTTGTTCGAGGTAAACCTAAAACAAAGTCCATAGATATATCCTCCCAAGGAACACTAGGTACAGGCAAAGGCATATATAAACCATGAGGATTGAGTCGTGACTTAGCTTTTTGACATGTAGTGCAGCGAGCAACAAAACGCTCAACATCCCGTCTCATCTTTGGCCAAAAGAAATGTGTAGCAAGTATATCCTCCGTCTTCTTCACGCCAAAGTGTCCCATTAATCCTCCTCCATGCGCCTCCTGCAACAACAAAAGACGAAACAGAGCTAGCAGGAATGCATAGCTTGTTAGCACGGAACACAAAACCATCCTTAATAACGAACTTGTTCCATGTTCTTCCTTCTTTACAATTCTGCATTACATCTTTAAAATCAGCATCATGCACATATTGATCTTTGATGGTCTCCAAACCAAATATTTTGAAGTCAAGTTGTGAAAGCATAGTATAGCGACGAGACAAAGCATCAAAGAATAACATTTTCTTTACCCTTCTTCTGTTTAATGACATAAGGGAAAGTCTCAATGAATTCAACCCATTTAGCATGTCTACGATTCAGTTTAGCTTGACTTTTAATATGTTTCAAAGATTCATGATCAGAATGTATAACAAATTCTTTGGGCCATAAATAATGTTGCCATGTCTCTAAAGTCCGAACAAGAGCATATAATTCTTTGTCATAAGTAGAATAGTTCAGACTAGGCCCACTCAATTTTTCAGAAAAGTATGCAACAGGTTTGCCATCTTGTAATAACACACCTCCTAATCCAATTCCACTAGCATCACATTCAAGCTCAAAAGTCTTATTAAAGTCAGGAAGTTGGAGTAAAGGAGCATGTGTCAACTTATCTTTCAATACCGTGAAGGCTTCTTCCTGCGGTACCCCAAACAAAAGGCACATCCTTCTTTGTAAGCTCATTGAGAGGTGCAGCAATGGTGCTAAAGTCTCTCACAAGACGCCTATAGAAACCAGCGAGTCCAAGAAAACTCCTCACTTGTGTGACCGTTTTGGGCTGCGGCCAACTCTCAATAGCTTCAATCTTGGCTTTATCAACTTCAATTCCTCGTGGAGTAACAACATAGCCAAGAAAAGATACTCGATCGGTGCAAAAGGTGCACTTCCCAAGGTTACCAAACAAGCGTGCATCACGTAGAGCATTAAAAACAGCACGTAAATGTTCCAAATGTTCTTCCAAAGATTTGCTATAAATCAGTATATCATCAAAGTAAACTACCACAAATCGTCCAATGGAAGCACGTAAAACTTCGTTCATTAATCTCATGAAAGTACTAGGTGCATTAGTTAACCCAAAGGCATGACTAACCACTCATATAATCCAAACTTAGTTTTAAATGCTGTTTTCCATTCATCTCCCAATTTCATACGAATTTGATGGTATCCACTACGCAAATCAACTTTGGAGAATATTGTAGAGCCACTCAATTCATCAAGCATATCATCTAGCCTAGGAATAGGATGACGATAACGAATAGTAATATTATTAATGCCTCTACAATCAACGCACATTTGCCGACGTACCATCCTTTTTAGGCACTAGTATAATAGGAACAGCACAAGGACTAAGAGATTGGCGTATATAACCTTTGTCGAGCAGCTCCTGTACTTGACGCATAATCTCCTTCGTCTCCTCCGGATTGATGCGGTATGGTGCGCGGTTGGGTAGCGATGCACCGGGAATTAAGTCAATTTGATGCTCAATCCCTCGAATAGGTGGTAATCCGGTGGCACGTCTTGTGGGAAGGCGTCGTGAACTCCCGCAAAATGTTAGTGACGTAGGGGCAAAGAGGAAGGCACGTGCTCGAATGAAAATAATGCCTCTTTGCACACAAAAGCATAGCAAACAGATTTGCTAGAATCTAGCTCATCAATATCAGATTTGGTGGCAAATAAACATGCACTTTTCAGTTTAATTTCAGAAGCAACATTAGATGGTTTATTATTAGGCTTCATTTGTTGCTCAAATTCTTTTGCCACAATCTGATTTTCACTCTTATTTTTCTCCTGTTTTGCTTTATTAGCTCTATTAATATCATCTTTCAAAATGGAATCAGGAGTCATAGGAAGCAAAGTAATATTTTTATCCTTGTGAACAAGAGTATACTGATTGTTTCTACCATGGTGTACAGAATTTTTATCAAATTGCCATGGTCTACCAAGTAATAAGGAACATGCTTGCATAGGTACCACATCACAATCAACATAATCAGCATATGTAGAGATACTAAAATACACACGAACGCACGTGTTACCTTAACCTTGCCGCTGTTGTTGAACCATTGGATGTAGTAAGGATGTGGATGTGGTCTTGTGGTGAGAGAAAGCTTCTCCACCATATCCATGCTAGCCAAGTTGTTGCAGCTCCCTCCATCTATGATGACGCTGAATAGAACGTTCCTTCACAACTCCCTTTGTATGGAACAAGTTATTTCTCTGATTTTGCTCAGCTTGTGTAACCTGCACACTCAAAACACGTTGAGCAACTAAACATTCATACCTCACAAGATCTTCAGCAGCCATGTATTGCGTGTCATGATCAGAATCATCTCCACCGTGTTCTTCATGTGTAATAAGAGCCAAAGTCTCTTCATCATAGTCACTAGCGGACTCATACCCACCATCCTCAGTAGCAATCATCACACGCTGAGATTGGCATTCTCTTGCAAAATGTCCTCTTCCCTTACAACGACGACAAATAATATCACTTGTGTGCCCTGTTGACGCCATGGAAGAAGAAGAGCTACGTGTAGGCCCAGCAGTGTGCTCTTGGCGAGATAGTGGTGGTTGTGCACTGCTTTCTTGTATCACGGTTGGAGGTGGCAGCCGACGGAGGTGCGGTGTAGTAGAACGTGTGGAAGTAGATGATGCACGTGGTGTCCATGATGAAGGTCGACCTGCGAGAAAAGTTAGTTCGCGCCAACGCGCCGATCCTGCACTTCACGTTCAGCTTTACAAGCAAGATGGAATAATCGAGTGATATTATTATAATCCTTGTAGTCTAGAATGGTCTGAATCTCTCTATTTAATCCACCCAGAAAACGTGCAAGCATAGCTTCATTCTCCTCAACAATACCACATCTAATCAAGCCAGTTTGTAATTCTGATAATGTTCTTCTACCGAATTTTTTCCTTGTCTTAAGCGCTGCAATTTTTGAAGTAATTCACGTTGATAATATGGTGGAACCCAACGAGTACGCATATAGCAGTTTTCAAAGCAGCCCAAGTAGGCTGAACAGGATATAATCTACAATGTTGAGACCACCAAACACATGCAAAGCTAGTGAAAGCACAAACAGCAGCAGGAACACGTCTCTCCTCAGGATATTGTAAACATGTAAATCGTTGTTCAGTTTCTAACTCCCAAGTAAGATATATATCAGGAACATATCTACCCTCAAATGGTGGAATATTCAATTTCAGTTTAGGGAGATGGTCATGATCTCGTACTGAAGGGGAGCCCAACATGGCCATTATTTGCATGTGGACGACACGGTGGTTGTGGTGCTTTGGTGGTTGCACGTAGTTCGATGTTGATCAACCTCATCCTCGTAATCTCTCACATAATCATCCTCCCCACCGCAAAGAAAGCAGGAGCCACGTATATCAACAAAGAAGACCAAAGCAGCTTGGCCAGCTGAAGAGGGACACGGAAGCTTCGGCGGAGGGCTGTTTCGCGATGTGGAGGTAGTCCTTGTTGTTGTAGTAGAGGCGCGTTAGGTGCCGCCGGTGGTGGTGGTGGTAGACGCGCGAGCAATTCATTAAACTTGTTATCGAGCTTTGTTTCGAACGCCTTCTCTGATGCGGAGCATCCTACGGTCATCACCATGTCAAGAGTCCGTTTGGCAAGTGACACGTGCAACCTCTACTTATCATACATAAAGGTGAATCTTCTCCTTTACACGTGTTCACTTGACCCCTTCGAGGATGGTATACTACTTGACACTTCTCCCGTGTGCATGCATAAGTATTGTCGGAGCTTCACGGATGTCGAGGAGGAGTGCAAGCGCCAAGGAACGACTACACCGTCATGAGGGAAGCATGGAAGAGAAGGAGGAAGAGAACACGGCAGCTCGAGCAGCGGTACTACCGCCCACTCCAAGCGGTACTACCGCTAAGGCCACCAAGCGGTACTACCGCCTCCAAGCGGTACTACCGCTCAAGCGGTACTACCGGCCATGAGCCCGGTACTACCGCCCTGCCTGTGCGCAGCCGCGGGCCTTTGGCCTTGTATCCCTCTCCCACTTACCCCTTCGTGGCTTAGACTATAAATAGACCACCTCCACTTCCTTTCTAGGTTAGCAAATATGATAGCTCATTCTTAGGTGAGCTTTGCTCCTACCTCTTCTCTTGAGAGAGAGAGACTACCACTCCCATGGAGTTCAAGACCTCCATGTGAGAAGATCCTGCGGGATATCATCAAGACCCCCATCTTGGGCGGACCCCATCAAGACCTCCTCTAGGAGATGAACCTTACCTTGTATCTTTCCTTTTGTTGTTCATGTACCTTGTGGATCTTGTGTGTTTGATTGTCTAGTGGATGTGTGATTGGACTTGTTCTTGAGTGTTTCCCCTTGTGATTTCTCCCCGTTCTTCCCCGTGTTCATCATGATTCCCCGTAGGATCCGCTCCAACGTGAAAGATCGCCCACGTAGGGTTCCGCCCTACATCATCTATGGTATCATGAGCCACATTGATCACGTTATTGGAGCCCCTACCCCTCTTTTTCTAGCTTGATTTTGTTGATTTCGTCCTAAATCCGAAAATCCCCACCAAAAATAGCCCCAAATTTTTTTTGTGATTTGTTAGTTTTGATGATGTTTTGTTGATTTTGATCCATGGATTTGCTTGGTTTCGAGTGGATCTAGCATCTCCCCAAGTTTCCCCACTTTCCATCCACGAAATCTCTCCAATTTTGATCCAGAAATCATCCATTTCCGCCCCAAAATCGCGCCCCTATCCGGATTTGCGAAAAATCCCGACACGAGCGGTACTACCGCCTTTCCAAGCGGTACTACCGCTTAGCACCTCTAAGCGGTACTACCGCCCTTCCAAGCGGCACTACCGCCCCTCCCAGAGCCAGATTTTGCGAAAAAACCCGACACGAGCGGTACTACCGCCCATTCCAAGCGGTACTACCACTTACGAGCGGTACTACCGCCCTCCCAAGCGGTACTACCGCCCAACCCAGTTTCAGCGTTCCGAGTTTCACCATTTTCATCATAACTTTTCACTCCGAACTCCGATTTGAGTGTTCTTTGGCTCGTTTTGAAGCTATCGACGTGCCCAAGGTCCTCACCTTGGTTTCACCACCTTTTGACACCATCAAATTTTGTGAACTTTGGCATCTTTGCCTAGGGCTTCCGCCACATCCTCCGCAGATAACCACCACCGACTTCCGCAACCTAACCAATTTTGTTCCCCATAGCATTAGTGGTTGCTTGAGTAGTGATTCGAGTCTCCTAAGGTGTTTCAGCTACTTAGGGACGATTGCTTCTTCATCAACCACCACCACCACTTCCACATAACCTTGCCCACCAAACACTTCCGAGCAACCCAACTTAACCCAATTGTTGATTGAGCTTTTTGAGTTGTGGCTTGTGTCTCCTAAGGTGTTTCGCTACTTAGGGACGGCAACTTCAACTCCGACACGTGTATAGCCCATCATTCCACTTCCGCATTGCCAAGTGCAAACCACCACCGCATTCCCGCTACCACCATTTTGACATTTGACGTTTGAGATTTTGAGTTCGCGGTTTTTCCGTTTCCTAAGGTGTTTGGCTACTTAGGGACGAGTCTCCATCATCTTGGTATCTACATCAAGAACACCGCTACTCATCATCGCCGGACGGTAACCTCCATATCATCTTGGTATCGTGGTATCCCTCCATTGTATATTCCCTTGCCATTGCATTGTTAACCCCTAGCCTTACTTTTATGCGTTACTTGCCTATCGAGACTAGCCATTTGAGTATTGCGGCAACGTTACTTGTGCACATTAGTGATCATACTTCCCATAGCATACATACCATATCATATTGGTATCATATCTTGTGCCACAAGTTTGCTCCCGCATATACACTATTGCTATCTTGGTTTGTGCATTGTGCAAAGTGGCCATAGAAAAAAAAGAAATAAAGCTTTTAAGCAAAAGAAAGAGAGCAAAGAAGCTTGTAAGCAAGTGCCATAGCATCATACCATATTGCATATAAGATTGTCATATCCGATCATCTTGGATCATCTTGAGAGAAACACCGGAAACCATACATACATAGCATACTTGGGATAGAAGTTTATCCATTTTGCATCAAATAGGTTGTGCACAAGTGTGGTATCCGCCTATTGAGCAATCGTGCTAGCGTCTCTCTTGAGTTGTGCAACACAAGCGTTTTGGTGGATTCCACATTTTGAGCTCATTCCTTGGTTGCACGGCCCCATTTATCTATCCGTGTGTGTGTTTCCGTGTGCCACATATTGCTATTGGTCTACTTGTTTCGCTTGCGAATTTGTGAATCTCTTTCAACATTATTGACTCTTGCTAACATTTTGCATCAAAATTTTGTGCCACTATCCTCACCGAGCTCTACCATAAGCTTTATTTGATAGGTGTGAGTGAACAAGTCCGTACCAATTCCACTATTCTTTCATCTCACATTGAGTGAAGCAGGATACATCCTCAACTTTGGGAAAAGGTAACTTGGTATTGTTTATCTCATTTCCTACTCACCTCTACTCGAGTCTTGTGATGGATAGGCAAGGCATTTCATCTTCGGTCTACTACAACAACGACGAGTTCGATGCCATGGTAAACAACTTCTGACGCCAAGATGCAAGCTAAAATGGAGGAGATCAAATCCCTCATCAAGTCCTACAAGCGATCTTCCTCATCTTGAGAAGACGCTCAAGAGCACATGCTTCCGAGCTACCGTCTCCGGCAAGATCACATCGGCATCGACACCATCATCAACAAGAACGTGAAGGTCAAGAGCTCAACATCAACAACCGCTCCACGCCTTCACCATCTCCCTTGGCATCTTCGCCAAGCGACTTCAAGGCATCTTCGCCTTGGATATTCGGCATCTTCACCAACAAGCACCCCAAGACTACGCTCAAGAGAAGCTCCCCAAGCTCAAGTCCGCGACTTCCACGAGCTACTACGACCTCGACATCGACCACGAGATTCCTTTCTATGGGACTCAAGAACCCGAGGAGTACCTCGAGTGGGAGCGTTTGATGGACGACTACCTCAAGCTACATCAAGTTCCTCCGAAGATCAAGTGAAGTGCGCCACAAGAAACTTCCACGACTACGCCTCGACATGGTGGCCTCACACACCTTGAGTGCTACGAGATGAGTTGGTCCAAGATGAAGAGAGCTTTGCGGCGAGAGTTCGTGCCTCCAACATACACGGAACAACTTCGACGCCAATTGGAGAACACCACCCAAGGATCCAAGTCCATCGACAAGTACTTCAAGGAGATGAAGATTGCCTTCTGACGAGCGGCGTGGGCGACCCCATGTCAATGAAGTTCCACTTCATGATGGGATTACAACGACATCTCCAAGACCATCTTCCTCGAGCACTACAAGTCCATCGACGACTACTACATCGGTGCTCTCAAGGCGGAACAAGAACTCATGAAGGCCAACGCTTCTCCACCCCAAGCAAACTTCGTGGAGACCAAGCTCACGACAAGCATGAGGCTAGTACCACCATGATGTCCAAGCCCGACAAGCTCCAAGGCGATGCTCCCAAGTGCGACTTCACCGCCATCCCTCTTTGTGGCATTGTTGATGCCGAGTCTACCTTGACTCTTTTTCAAGATGGTGCGGCGACAAGTACGACTACGGAGACCTTCAAGGACCAAGCTTTGGAGGCAAGCGACAAGGTGGCGAGCAAGAATGATGCTTCCATTTTAGGAGGCGAGAGTGATGTTGTGCCATCTTCGGCCTTCATCCACGACGAGAGTGATGTTGAGCCATCTTCGGCCTTCATCCACGACGAGAGCGTTGATGTGCCATCTTCGGCCTTCATCCACGGCAGCGACTACGAGACGGTTGAGCATGGGATTTTCCCTTCGACCACGCGGCGACGTCCGATGACTTGAGTGACTTGTGCCACCATATTGAGAGTGAGAGTGCCTTCACCACTAGCCCTATATATGATGTGTTGCCACAAATCCCATGTGAGGAGAGCCACAACCCCCACCACTTGAGTGAGATGAGTGACTCCACCATATGTGACTTTGAGTGCACCTACTTTGAGGGAGTGAGTGAACCACCACATAGAGAGTGGGATAGTTGATAGGTCTCATGAGGCCATTTGCATTTCTAACGACTTGACCTCTACCTCTATTGTGTCTTCTCATTTGGTGCTAGGTCCCATTTATGATGACGGCCGATCCTCGGCGACTCCGTCCTCCCTTTGGACAAGACGATGGCCATGGTGGAATATGATGCACCCCCACATGGTTCCATCAAGATGAAGATGACCACCATTTGGTCTTTCCCACCTCACCTACACCACTTGAGTGGAATGACAAGGGTAACAAAGGTGACGGTGATGCTCTTGTCCCACTAGTGGACTATTTTGACATTGATTGCTTGCATGATGTTGATTACCCTATTGACATGCTTCATTCTAGTATGATTTCCTCATGTGATGATTTGCCCATTTATGATGAGTACGATGATTCTCATGTGGAGTTTATTAGTTGTGATGCCATGTTACATAGGATTTCTTGTGACAATTCTTTAGGTCACATCATGTTTGCTAATCCGCTTGACTTGTCATATGCTATGCATGAGATCAACCATATGTCTTCTTTGCAATCTCTTCATAGTGACTATGCATATGCCATTAAAATAAACCCAATTTGCACATATGGCATACATGACAAGCCCATGGTTATTGGCATTTGTTTTTCTTGTGATGATATTGATATGCTTCCTTTGCATCATTTATCTCATATGCCATGCCATGACCACCTAGCTTCGGATATGCATTGTTTTGGATGTTGTCCATTTTCTCCATGTGATGTTTCCGATATTGCTCATGAGGAGACCCCATAGTTTCCTCATACATTTTAGGAGATTTTGATTCATCCTATCCATTGCATGATCCCAATACTTGTGTGCACCATATGCTCCCCATGAATAAACATGATATTGATGTGCCATATACTTGCATTCTCAATTTGTGTCCCCATCGTGTCATACATAATAACTATTCTTTCATGATGGATGACATGTTCTTATACCATGCATCAAATTTCTTTGAGCATTTCTTATCTTGTGCTAACTCACACGTGCACATACACATCATGATGGATGATGTGTACATTTACCACGCGCACAATTTCTTTGGTTTGTGTCTCTTTTGTGTAGGTACCCATGAATACTTGTCAAACTCGCAATCCCACGAGTTGACAAACGAGCTCTAGAGAGCAACGATGATTTGGGATCCCATGGATTGCCTTTCCCACCGCTCTTTTCGCGCAAAGACTTCACGCATTTCTTCTACATGGTCCTCACTTGGCTATGGGTTGTTGTCCATTACATATTCTATGCCCATCTTGCCATGTTCACTTTGCATGATATGCTCATTACTATGCCTTTACAATGCAATTGTGACCCATGCTTTATGCGTTACACATGATGATTGATTCTAGTACTTGTATGTGTATTTGCAAGCTTGGTGGAGATATCACTTGTTATTGCTATGTTCAATTCTGACTCATTCCTATGATGATACTTTCATCTTGCTTTGTGTCCGTGCTTGCGATATGTCATGTGCATTGTCTATGCCTAGTATTTGCTCACATGACATGATTGCCATGATTTACTCTAGTGTGTTGCATCTTGGCTCCACTAGTTTGCACGACTTGATCTCTATGCTTGCTCATGTTGCATCACCCATGATTCATACGTGCTCATCTCATGTGGTTGATGACAACCATCTATATGCTTTGCACATGATTGATATTGCTTCTTCTTATATATCTCCATGTGTTGCCTCTCCCATGCTAAATGACTTGATATGTATGGAGTGCAACAATGCCCTTAATCTTGCTCATGAGATTGCCCCCATAGCATTCTCGCATATATTTGGAGATTTTGACATAATTCTTGTGAAGCATGCTTGTCTTACTTCTTTGCACCATATACCTAGTGCCATGAATATCGCCATTGTTGCATCATATTATTCATGCACTTGTGCTTCTAATGGTCAGGTGCAAAAGATGAGAACCATCATGATGGATGATGTGTTTATCTACCATGTGCATACGTTCTTTGTTTTGTTGTGTGCATGTGTAGGATACTTGGACTTTGTGTCGACTTCCACTTCACGTGAGTTGACCATTCGAGCTCTTGAGAGCGAGCCTCATACATTCTACCACGACTCGCTTCTACACCGTATTTGCTTCCACTTGGCATTGTGAAGAATGCACAAGGACACGCCTTCAAGGTGACATCCTTCTTGAGCTTGGATATTGTGGATCATACTTCATGTGTTGCTTTCACCATTTGCACGCATGTGCGAGATATTGCTTTCACCCATGATTGCCACATTTCCACGCTTCATGACATATATACCTTGTGTGTTGCATCCAATTCTTGGATTACTTTCTCCTATCACATGTTTGGTTGCAACAATGTCATTCCTTCCCATATGCCAAGTCACATTGATTGCTACATGCTTGACTTGATTGCCTCACACATGATGAACAATTGCTCTTTCTATTGTGTTGAGTGCCACAATATGTTCACTACACCCTATGCACACTATGCTTGGATTGTCTTGCACTTGACCCATGTGTCTAGACACTTCATTTTATTTGGTGTTGTGAATACTTCCTATGCCTACCATCGACCATTTGTCGAGCGCTTTATACATGATTGCTATGATCTTGAGGTAAATGCTTATTCTCTTGTCACACATATTTGCATCACTACCTCACGTTTACATGTTTGTTTCCATGATGACCTTGATTTTGATCAATTCATATGCTTACATGCCATGTCACAATCCTTTGTCACACCCTATGATATGCTTGATGGCGACACTTGTTTGGTGAATCACCTCTTGAATGCTTGGTTTTGCACTAACGCTAACCACATTTGTTTTTCCAAGTGTTTGTTCCATTTGCTCCTTTTGAAGGAATCACAAGACGGTGTGACATTGGAGAGTGCCCATTTCGAGCTTCGAGATGACAAGTACTTGGTGATCGTCCACTTCAACACGGCGTATTGTCTCTTTCCCATGGTGATTTGGTCTTCGATCCGAGGTCGGATCTTTCCCAAGGGGGAGGGGATGATGCGGAGCATCCTACGGTCATCACCATGTCAAGAGTCCGTTTGGCAAGTGACACGTGCAACCTCTACTTATCATACATAAAGGTGAATCTTCTCCTTTACACGTGTTCACTTGACCCCTTCGAGGATGGTATACTACTTGACACTTCTCCGTGTGCATGCATAAGTATTAGCCTGAGCTTCACGGATGTCGAGGAGGAGTGCAAGCGCCAAGGAACGACTACACCGTCCGCGAGGGAAGCATGGAAGAGAAGGAGGAAGAGAACCTGGCCGCTCCAGAACGAGCGGTACTACCGCCCACTCCAAGCGGTACTACCGCTAAGGCCACCCAAGCGGTACTACCGGCCATGAGCCCGGTACTACTGCCCTGCCTGTGCGCAGCCGCGGGCCTTTGGCCTTGTATCCCTCTCCCACTTACCCCTTCGTGGCTTAGACTATAAATAGACCACCTCCACTTCCTTTCTAGGTTAGCAAATATGATAGCTCATTCTTAGGTGAGCTTTGCTCCTACCTCTTCTCTTGAGAGAGAGAGACTACCACTCCCATGGAGTTCAAGACCTCCATGTGAGAAGATCCTGCGGATATCATCAAGACCCCCATCTTGGGCGGACCCCATCAAGACCTCCTCTCGGAGATGAACCTTACCTTGTATCTTTCCTTTTGTTGTTCATGTACCTTGTGGATCTTGTGTGTTTGATTGTCTAGTGGATGTGTGATTGGACTTGTTCTTGAGTGTTTCCCCTTGTGATTTCTCCCCGTTCTTCCCCGTGTTCATCATGATTCCCCGTAGGATCCGCTCCAACGTGAAAGATCGCCCACGTAGGGTTCCGCCCTACATCATTCTCAATGCCATCTATCTTCTCCATGGCCTCTTCAAATCTATTTAGCACATCGTCCACCTGCCCACTCATCATTTGTTGAAACTTATCATGTAGCGCTTTGTTTGTCATGTTCTCCCAGTCGGTCCTCGTCGGCTTGTGATCCTGCCATGGTTAGCAGCAATAGAAACACACAAGAATATGATTCGACAGACTACTAGGAAGTGGTGGTGGTTGTGTGGTGGGCGATCACAAATCCGTCAAGCAAATCTCAAATTCTTACCAGTTCTTACCCAAAGAAGAAAGCGGTGATCGGCAACCGATGTAGTCAAAACTCTCAAAGCTTGGATAGAGCGATTACCGGGGAGAGTCAAACGCATACGATGTAGATGTATGTGGAGCTGGGAAGGCTTATAATATGGTAGCAAAAGGGTCAGCAATAATCAATTCAGAGATGCAAAGTTGAATAAACGCTCAACGACAGATCTTGGTCTGGTCCTAGGCTAGACCGTGCTAGAGACGCGAGCCTAGAACACTAACAAAATCACGGTGCTGCACGGAAACAAGGGAAAAGCACACTGGATTTTCTTTTTCGCTTTTTTTTTTTGCGCTTTTTTTTTTTGGCGAAAAATCACTATAATGGCGAGTGTCTCAAAACTCGACCGAGGTCAAACTGACAGGATGGGCACGAAAAATTTTTTTCGACCAATTTTTTTTTTGCCGGGACCCAAAAAGCTGGAAACGGGTCAAAAAACTTTCTATAACGACATTGTCTCAATACACTTAGAAACACTTAAAAACAGGATAGCCAAGTGCGTTTTCGGAAAATTTTGGGCCTAAACGGAGGGTGGTTTCCAGACTCTTTTTTTTTTGAAACCTACTCCGGCAAGGAAACACGAATCGGAAACTAGATGGATCTCGAAAACAAACCTAATATGAGAAGAACTCGGATTGGTGGTGGATATATGGTGGTGGTATATGGATACGGATTCGGAGCGGTGATGGTAGGTGGCAGGGGCGATGATGATGGTGCGGTGGCGGCGTGACAACTTATGACCGTAACTCGAAACTCTAAAAGACTAGACGCTAAGACCAGCAACTAGACACGACGATGCAACCGCAAATTCAAGAAAGCAAAACCCTAAAAGATTATGCAAAGGCTCAGATTGGTTCGGATATGATGAACTAACCCTAATTTTTTGTGGCTTTTTCGTGGACTATAGGTATGAAGAACAGACTCGATCTAAACTACGAAAAACTGTAAAATCTAACCGAGCAACCTGGAAATCTGATACCACTTGATAGAGGCGAAGGTGTCCCGATGTTTCGATGACATGGTGGCTATCGTTTTCTGTGCGAGTCGACCTTGACGATCCGACTACGAACGTACGAGACATCGCGCCTTAGCAATCACTAAACCAACTTCTGAGGGGTTATTGACCATGCCGGAGCACGATCAACCTGACCTCGAGGGTCTGTTTCCTGCAAGCAAATGAAGAGCAAGCAAGAAACTGAGATTGCAATCTGGATATTGCGAATATAAGAGGAAATCTTTATTAATGAAGGTGGGGTTCTGTGGACGCCTTTATGCTGGTCGTTTGAACACAAGCGAAATGCACGCGAAGTTGCAGCTATGGCGAACTTTTAATCTAAACAAAACCCAAAGTCTAAACGACGCCCTAAGGGCTGTATATATGGAGGAAGAGGAGGGAATTTCGTGGCCCTTGAGGGAGGGGTCCAAACCAACCCTAACTCTTGTTTCCCCACACATACGGACTCTAAAATAGCCTATACTTAAGTATTTCGAAATTACATGGGCCTGGCCCAATAATAAGGTGACGCAGCACCTAGAATAGCCTATGGACGAATATTATGAAGTGGCATCTTGTATATTTCGTCCAAGGCCTCATGCTCTCATTAGGGTGGCTTCAAAGTCCTGGAATCATCACTTGTAACTCCGTTCTTGTTTCCCTTGCATGCCAACATCTCCATGCTTGAACTTGCTCCAAGGTTCATCTTTCTTGTCCATGGTAGGCCCTTCATTTGTAAGCAAAACAAATGTATCCAATTTAGGCAGCATCCTATTCTCATGAACATTGGAATCGTTACCAAGAAACGAAAGTACTGATAATTCAATTGGCGGCGCGAGCTCTAGTAATTGGTCGGTATGTATAGCAGCAGGGGCTGTGGGTGTAACAATGGTATTGATGTCCTCATCATCGATGCGGAGCATCCTTCGGTCATCCCCATGGACCTTCCATCAACTATCCAAGCACCATGTGGACCCATGACAAGAGCAAGAGCTCGTGCTATTCAATCCGAGGTGACATCACTCCTATTCGATTTCCCTTTTCCTTCCAGTGAGACATGGCTACTACCTAAGTCCGAGACACTATGCGTGATCAGCTACAACATTCAAGCCAAGGAACCAGGAGCTGAACAAGGAACGACAGGCGTCAACTCTCTGGACATCCCGGAACTTCCGGCCACAACCCGGAACTTCCGGCCCGCCCGGAGCTTCCGGCCTCCGACGACTTCGACCAGCCCGGGCATGCCAACTTTCTGGTTAGCCCGGAACCAGCCCGGAACCCGCCCCGGAACTTCCGGCCCGCCCTTCCGGCCCCCGAAAGCAGCCCAGCTCCACCCGCGTCAACTCTCGACTTAGGCTGGACCCTGCCCGGAACTTCCGGCCTAGCCTGGAACTTTCGGCCCTGCCTGCGTGCAGCCACTTGGGCCGAGGCCCGTGTACCCTTTCGTCCCATAAACTATAAATACTCTCCCACCTCCTCCTAGTTAGGGCTAGCATTGGTTTAGCTCATCTTTGGTGTGAGAGCTTTGCTCATCCACTTGGTACTTCTCCTCGGAGTTCACGACCTCTTCGGAGAAGATCCCCAAGCGGATTCAAGACCCTCTAGGGTGGACCCCATCAAGACCTCCTCACGGAGAAGATCGGCTACTCGTGTATCTTTCCTTTGTTGATTTTGAATCTTGTGCTACCTTATGTGTTCGGTGATCTAGCCCTTGTGTAATCGAAACTTGTCGGTTTAGTGTTCCTCTTGTGTGTGTTTCCTTGTGTTCTTCCGCCCGTTCATCGTGTTTTCCCCATAGGATCCCATCCAAATGTGAAAGATCTCCGATTAGGGTTTCACCCTACATCAAAGCCCGTGGGCACGGGGTGTCCAGAGGCTTTTCGGGGGCCCGTGCGCACGGGGTCTGGGGTCCGTGGGCACGGGGTGGGCGGAAAATTCGTGATTTCGTGGCAGAAAATGGAGATTTCTTGGGCAAAATTGGGGAGATTTTGGGGATGGATGGTGGGGAAAAGATGGGGGAAAGCTAGATCCACATGAAACCAAGCAAATCCATGGATCAAATCCAACAAAACATCATCAAAACCAACAAATCACAAAAAAAATTGGGGCTATTTTTGGTGGGGAATTTTTGAATTTAGGACGAAATGACACAAAACAAGGCTAGAAAACAAAGAGGGGGGCTCCAATTTCGTGATCAACCATGGCTCATGATACCAAGATGATGTAGGGTGGAACCCTATGTGGAGATCTTTCATGAATTGGAGGGGGAATCCCCAAGAGCAAGATAAACACAAGAGGGAAAACAAGAGGAACACTCAAGAACAAGTCCAATCACACATCCACTAGACAATCAAACACACAAGATCCACAAGGTACATGAACAACAAAGGGAAATAAGATACATGGTAAAGTTCATCCCAAATCCTATGAAGGAGATGAGGGCTTGAATCCTAGAAGGATCTTCCCACGAAGGGGGGCTTGAATCCCTAGGGATCTTCTCCAATGTAGTCCTAGAACTCCAATGGAGTGTCTCTCTCTCAAGAGAAATCCCACAAGGGGAGATACATGAGCTAAGCTCTAGTGTTTAGATCTAATCCTTAGCTAAGTCTAAATGGAGGAGATGAAGGAGTATATATAGTCCTAGGCAAAGAGGGGGATAAGTGGGGGCGAAATGGTAAAACAAGGGCAAAGCCCGCAGCATCACACAGGGCCCCCCGTGCGCACGGGGTAAGTGGAGCCCGTGCGCACGGGGTATCCAGAGACCTGGCGCATGAGCATGTGCGCACGGGGTCCGTGAGGCCCGTGGGCACGGTACACGCCCGTGCGCACGGGGTCTTCAGGACCGCCAGCCTGGGAGGCCCGTGGGCACGGGGTCGGAGGGGCCCGTGCGCACGGGGTCGCCTGGGAGCTGCTGCCTTCTTCTTAGCACTTCCTTCTCCGCTTCCAGGCTTCCCTCTTAGATGGTGTAGCGGTTCCTTTGCGCTTGCACTCCTCCTTGACATCCGTGAAGCTCCAACAATACCTATGCATGCATACGGGAGAAATGTCAAGTAGTATACCATCCTCGAAGGGGTCAAGTGAAGACATGTAAAGGAGAAGATTCACCTTTATGTATGAGAAGTAGAGGTCGCACGTGTCACTTGCCAAACGGACTCTGACATGGTGATGACCGTAGGATGCTCCGCATCAGATGGTGAAGTCGTTGAGCGGTTGTTGGTGTTGAGCTCTTGACCTTCACGTTCTTGGTGGTGATGGTGTCGATGCCAATGTGATCTTGCCGGAGATGGTAGCTCGGAAGGATGTGCTCTTGAGCGTCTTCTCGAAGATGAGGAAGATCTCTTGTAGGACTTGATGAGGGCTTTGATGTCCTCCATTTGAGCTTGCATCTTGGCGTCGGAGTTGTTGTTCGTGGCATCGAACTCGTTGTTGTTGTTGTAGACCGAGGGTGAAATGCCTTGCCTGTCCATCACAAGACTCATGTAGAGGTGAGTAGGAAATGAGATAAACAATACCAAGTTACCTTTTCCCAAAGTTGAGGATGTATCCCGTTTCACTCAATGTGAGATGAAACAATAGTGGAATTGGTACAGGACTTGTTCACTCACACCTATCAAGTAAAGCTTATGGAGAGGCTCGGTGAGGATAGTGGCACAAAAATCTAATACAAAATGTTAGCAAGAGTCAATAATGTTGAAAGAGATTCACAAATTCGCAAGAGAAACAAGTAGACCAATAGGCGGATAGATAAATGGGGCCGTGCAACCAAGGAATGAGCTCAAAATGTGGAATCCACCAAAATGCTCGTGTTGCACAACTCAAGAGAGACGCTAGCACGATTGCTCAATAGGCGGATACGACACTTGTGCACAACCTATAAGATGCAAAATGGGTAAACGTTCTATCCCAAGTATGCTATTATGTATGGTTCCCGGTGTTTGATCCAAGATGATCGGATATGACAATCTTATGTGCGATGTGATATGATGCTATGACACTTGCTTACAAGCTTCTTTACTCTCTCTCTCTCTCTCTCTCTCTCTCTCTCTCTCTCTCTCTTTTTGATATGGCCGCAATGCACAAACCAAGATAGCAATTGTGTATATGCGGGAACAAACTTGTGACACAAGGGATGATATGATGATACCAATATGATATGGTATGTATGCAATGAAAGGGTGGATCGCTAATGTGCACAAGTAACGTTGCCGGGCAATACTCAAATGGCTAGTCTCGATAGGCAAGTAACGCAAATTGGGCTAGGGGTTATCAATGCAATTGCAAGGGGAATGTACAATGATGTCGTCGAGGTTACCGTCCTTTGCGATGATGAGTGGCGGTGTTTTTCATGTAGATACCAAGATGATGGAGACTCGTCCCTAAGTAGCCGAAACACCTTAGGAAACGGAAAAACCACAATTCAAATCTCAAATGACAAATGTCAAATGGTGGTAGCGGGAAGCGGTGGTGTTGCACTAGGCAATGCGGAAGTGGAGGATATGGTGGTGGACTATACACGGTGTCGGAGTTGAAAGCACGGTCCCTAAGTAGCCGAAACACCTTAGGAGACACAACTCACAACACAAACAAAATTGGGTTAAGTTGGTGTGGCGGAAGTGTATGGTGGGCAAGCCTATGCGGAAGTGGTGGTGGTGGTTGATGAAGAAGCAACCGTCCCTAAGTAGCCGAAACACCTTAGGAGACTCAAATCACGACTCAAACAACTACATATACAATGGGGAACAAAATGGGTTAGGTTGCGGAAGTCGGCGGTAGTAATGCGGATGATATGGTGGTGGCCCTAGGCAAAGATGCCAAAATTCAGAAAATATGATGGAGTCAAATGATGTTGGTGGTATTTTTGTGGGAAGGGGGATGTCAAGAGCTTCAAAACGAGCTAAAGAACCTCAAAAACGGACTCCGGATGAATTAGTTATGGCCAAAACAAGATTTCAGCACAGTCAGTTTCAGAGTTACCCGGACATCCGGGAGTAGGTCCGGATGATCCGGGTTCGTCAACCGGATTTCCGTCGTGTGGGGCATCCGGACATCCGGGAGATGGTCCAGCTGATCCGGGTGGATCTGGATGATCCGGGAGCACTTCCGGATGATCCGGCCAGGTCAAATTGCTCGGGATTTCCTCTCGGGGACGAATTTTTGGGCGAAAATGGATGATTTTCGGGGCAAATTTGAGGAGATTTCGTGGATGGAAGGTGGGGAAACTTGGGGAGATGCTAGATCCACTCGAAACCAAGCAAATCCATGGATCAGAATCAACAAAACTTCATCAAAACTCACAAATCACAAAAAAATTTGGGGCTATTTTTGGTGGGGATTTTCAAATTTAGGACAAAATCAAGCAAAAGAAGGCTAGAAAAAGAGGGGTGGGGGCTCCAAATTCGTGATCAACCTTGCTCTGATCCAAGATGATGTAGGGTGGAACCCTAGACGGCCGATCTTTCAAGGAAGGAGCGAGATCCCTCGAAGAACACAACGAACACGAGGAAGAACGGAGAGAAATCACAAGGGGAAACACTCAAGAACAAGTCCGATCACACATCCACTAGACAATCAAACACACAAGATCCACAAGGTACATGAACAACAAAGGGAAAGATACAAGGTAGAGTTCATCTCCATGAGGAGGTCTTGAAGGGGGCCGCCCAAGAGGGGGTCTTGATCGATATATTGATGCGGAGCATCCTTCGCTCATCCCCGTGGACGTGCCTACATCTCCCTCAACGCCACTAGGACCCATGACAAGAGCCCGAGCTAAGGCTATCGAAGATAAGGTGAATTCGCTCCTCACCGAACTCCCTCTTCCTACTCACGAGACATGGCTACTACCTCATTCGGAGACTCTATGTGAAAAAAGGAACATGGAGGTGAGACAATGATCAACTACTTGTAGAGCCAAGACGGCGAGGACTCCAAGCATATTGAAGAAGAAGAAGAGATCTGCTTTGAAAGGCACGAGCACGGACGTCCGACGCCTTCCGGACGTCCGACGAAGTCCCAGGACCCGGACGACAGATTCTCTCGGACGTCCGGCACTTTGCCACCGAACCAAAACTACAGACGGCCGAAGCCTCCGGACGTCCGACCGTCCTGACCTTGAACCGAATCTACGGACGACCGACAACTTCCGGACGTCCGGACCGTCACGAAGCTCCGGACGACCGACCCTATCCGGACGTCCAACGCGCCCACGACAGAACTGATTCTACGGACGCCCGAACCCGTCCGGACGTCCGGACCGTCCCGAGCCTCCGGACGTCCGACGCCTGTGTGTTGACTTCGGTTGGGCCGCAGCCCTTGTACCCCTTCGCCCCTAGACTATATATACTCCTTCTTCCCCAACTTTCTAGGGTTAGCTTTGCTTTAGCTCATGTTTGTGTGAGAGCCTTGCTCATCCACTTGGTTACTTCTCCTCGGAGCTCAGGACCTCTAGGGAGAAGATCCCCTAAGGCGGATTCAAGACCCCCTTCTAGGGTGGACCCCATCAAGACCTCCTCTCGGAGAAGAACGGCTACTCGTGTATCCTTACCTTTGTTGATTGTGGATCATATGTATCTCTTTGTGTTCGGTGATCTAGCACTTGTGTGATTGATTCCTTGTTGGTTGAGTGATTTCTCTCTCGTTTCCTCCGTGTTCCCCTTTGTGCTTCTGCGTGTTCTTCGTGATTCCCGTAGGGATCCACTCCAAGCGTGAAAGATCGTCCACATAGGGTTCCGCCCTACATCATCTTGGTATCATGAGCCACGTTGATCACGTTTTTGGAGCCCCTACCCTCTTTTTCTAGCTTGATTTTGTTGTTTTGTCCTAATTCGAAAATTCCCCACCAAACATAGCCCCAATTTTTTTGTGATTTGTTTGTGAGTTGAGATTTTGTTGGAGTTGGTCCATGGATTTCAGCTGCTACGTGTGGATCTAGCTTTTCCTCCTTCCCACCCTTTTCCATCCACCAAATCACTCGATTTCGACCTCACAATTTCCTTCTTCCCGAAATCTCGATGTTCTTCCGAGCCCGATTTTTGCACGATCTCGAGGACGGCCGGAAGCAGTCAGACGCTTGACAAGGTCCGGACGACCGTAAAAGGCAGACGTCCGTAAAACCCGTAAACTGAACTTTGTCAGTTCACCACCACCACAGCCCCACCTTCCACCACATCTTCCAAAACCACATACACCACCATCCTTCCCAATATATCCTATGACGATTTTACCACATTTTGGTCCTTGAAATTTTGAGTTGTGGCTTTCGTATCCTCTTGTGTTTCGGCTATCTAGGTGCGGTTCGATTTCATCATCACCACGGCTCAACTTCGCAAGGGTCTCATCATCGCCAAGGGCGGTAACTCGACGACATCTATGTCATACCTTGCAATTGCATTGATACCCACATGGCCTTATTTTTGCGTAGCTTACCCATCGAGACTAGCCATTGAGTATTGCCGTCAACGTGACTTGTGCACATTAGTGATCATACTCCATAGCATACATACCATACCACCGTGGTGCATATCTTGGGATCCATTTGTGTGTCACAAACTTGTCATAGCATGCACAATTGCTATCTTGGTTAGTGAAGTTTTGCATGAGAAAAGAGCTCAAAAGTGAAAGAGCCACACAAGCTTTTAAGCAAAGAGGAAAGATAAGCAAAGAGCTTATGAGCAAGAACCATAGCATCATACTACATTAAGATTGTCATATTGGATCATCGCACCGAAATACCATACATATAGCACACGTGGGATAGATATAGTTGCATTTTTGCATAGTAGGTTGTGCACAAGTTCCGTATCCACCTATTGTGCAATCGTGCTAGCGTCTCTCTAGTATTGTGCAACAAGAGCATTTTCGTGGATTCCACATTTTGGCTCACTTTTGGTTTGCACAATCCCACTTCTCTATTTTCGTGTGTGTTTCCGTGTACCACTATTTGCTTGGTTTACTTGTTGCATTTGCAGATTTGTGTACCTTTTCCAACATTATTTACGCTCACTTACAATTGCATTAAATTTTGTGCCACCATCCTCACCAAGCTCCACCATAAGCTTTTATTTGTGTAGGTGTGAGAACCGACAAGGATTGGTACCAATAGTGCTATTTCATTGTCCGCATTTGAGTGAACTTGATTCATTTGGGTTGCGAGATGCATGACGATCTTGGCGCGCGGCTCGTCGAAGAGTGTTCGATGACGGTGTACTTGAGTCGTAGAAGGTGTCGTTGGAGTGTCGACTCGAGTGGCTTCGTCTTGATGATGAAGAAGTGGAATGATGCCGGTTTCTCATCAACTTGCGGATCTCGTCCATTCTTGCATCATTCTCTTGCTTGTGCGCCTCGAACTTGTTGTCGAAGTAGTCTCTTGTACGTTGCTCGGAGAGTCGCAAGTCGGTTGCAAGGTTGTCGATGCGGTCGCTCATTGCTTGTTGTTCTTGGTGCAACGCTCGTTGTGCAATCAAGAGGTGGCCTTTGGTGACGTGGGAGGACATGTCGTCGTCTTGCTTTCGATGAAGAGTGGGTTGGTAGAAGAACTTGGCCTATCCATCATTCCAAGCGAGATGTGAGTGGTAGAACGGAAAAGAACTTATACCAATGTACCTTTAACCGATATTGAAAATGAATCAAGTTCACTCAAATGCGGACAAGGAAATAGCACTCTTGGTACCGATTCTTGTCGGTTCTCACACCTACACGAATAAAAGCTTATGGTGGAGCTCGGTTAGGATGGTGGCACGAAATTAAATGCAATTGTAAGTGAGACTCAATAAAGTTGGAAATGATTCACAAATTTGCAAATGCAACAAGTAGACCAATAGCAAGATATGGTACACGGAAACACACGCCAAATAGATAATATGGGGTTATGCAACCAAGGATGAGGCAAAATGTGGAATACACCAAGATGCTCTTGTTGCACAACACTAGAGAGACGCTTAGCACGATTGCACAATAGGCGGATACGAACTTGTGCACAACCTACTAAGCAAAAATGCAACGACTTCTATCCCAAATATGCTATATGTATGGTGTGTCGATGTGTTGATCCAAGATGATCAAGTATGACTATCTTAATGTTTGATGATGCTATGGTTCTTGCTCATAAGCTCTTTGCTTATCTTTCTCTCTTTGCTTAAAAGCTTGATTGGCTCTTTCTTTTATGAGCTCTTTTCTCATGCAAAACTTCACGAACCAAGATAGCAATTGTGTATGTGATGACAACTTTGTGACACACAAGATGATGGTAAGATATGCACTACTTTGGTATGGTATGTATGCTATGGAGTATGATCACTAAATGTGCACAAGTCACGCTGCCCGCAATACTCAAAGGCTAGTCTCGATGGGTAAGCTACGCAAAATGAGGCAATGTTGGTTATCAATGCAATAGCAAGGTAAGACAAAGATGTCGCCGAAGTTACCGTCCTTGCGATTATGACTGGTCGATGTAGATGAGCAGTGGTGATGATGACTTTGCACCGCACCTAGATAGCCAAACACAAAAGGATACGGAAGCCACAACTCAAAATCTCAAAGACCAAAATGTGTCAAAAATCGTCATCGGAGGAATCGTGGAAGAATTTGGTGTATATGGGTTTGGGAGATGTGGAGAATTATGGGGTGGTTAGGTGTCTCGAATGAAGAGATTCAGTTTGGTCAGGGTTTTACTGGACGTCCGTGACCTTACGGTCGTCCGGACTGCGTCAGACGTCCGGCCTTGTCCGGATGTCCGAACTGGGCGAAAATCGGGCTCGGGGAGAGGAGCTGCAAAATTTCCGGGGAAGAAGATGCTTGAGAGGTTGAAATCGAGGGGTTTGTTGGAGGGAAAAGGGAGGGGAGGGTGGGGAAAGCTAGATCCACACGTAGCAACACGAATCCATGGACCAAATCCAACAAAATCTCAACTTACAAACAAATCACAAAAAATTTTGGGGCTATTTTTGTGGGGAATTTTCGGAATTAGGACAAAAACAACAAAATCAAGCTAGAAAAAGAGGGGTAGGGGCTCCAATAACGTGATCAACGTGGCTCGTGATACCATGATGATATAGGGTGAGACCCTATGGGAGGCGATCTTTCACGTTTGGAGAAAATCCCTCACGAGGAACACGAAGAACGAGCGGAAGAACAAGAGGGAAACAAGGGGAAAACGAGAGGAAATTCACTCAACCGACAAGAAAACAATCACACAAGCGCTAGATCGATGAACACATGGAGTAGCACAAGGTTCAAGAACAATAACGGTAAAGATACAAGAGTAACCGATCTTCTCCGAGAGGAGGTCTTGATGGGGTCCACCCTAGGAGGGTCTTGAATCCGCTTGGGGGATCTTCTCCGAAGAGGTCCTGATCTCGAGGGAGAAGTAACCAAGTGGATGAGCAAAGGCTCTCTCACCTAAACATGAGCGAATCCCAAAGCTAACCCTAACTAGGAGACGGAAAGGTCCTATTTATAGTCTTAGTGCAAATGGAAGTCAAAACGAAGGGGTACATGGGCTTCAGCCCGCATCAGGTGTCGGACGTCCGGAGGCTCGGGAGGGTCCGGTCGTCCGGACTTCGTTCGGACGTCCATGATTCCGGTTCGGTGATGAGTCGCCGGACGTCCGGTCGACTCGGTCGTCCGTAGATTTGATTTGGGTGATGAAGTCCCGGACGTCCGGTCAGCTCCGGTCGTCCGTAGGTTTGATTCGGGTCATGATGTTTCGGACGTCCGGAGGGCGTCGGACGTCCGTCTTTGAGGGATCGCTTGACGTCCGGAGGTGGCTCGGACGTCCGGTCCTGTAACCAGCTGCATCCCTTCTTCCTCTTCGACATACTTGGAGTTCTCGCCGTCTTGGCTCTTGCAAGTAGTAGATCCTTGGTTCGCCTCCGGGTTCCTGATTACACATAGAGTTTACGAATGAGGTAGTAGCCATGTCTCATGGGTAGAAATAAGAAGTTCGGAGAGGAGCGAGTTCACCGTATCTTCAATAGCCTTAGCTCGGGCTCTTGTCATGGGTCCCGGTGGTGTTGAGGGAGATGTAGGCACGTCCATGGGGATGAGTGAGGGCTGCTCCGCATCACAAGGGGTGGCGGCCAAGGAGGTGGGAGGACGTCCCAAGGTAGCCTAAAACTAACCCTAGGTCGTACAAGGCCAATGGGCCCAAGTGGAGGTGACGTAACACCTTTGGACTTGTAGTTTGACTCGGATTCTGATGCAGCATCAGATTGTTTCGTCCATAACTCAACGCTCCGGACGGATTTTAAGGTGATTCCAATTGGGTTGGAAAATGCACGAAATCTATTTTCCAACAAAAAATGAATCAACCAATTTGGAGTCCGTATGAAAATGTTATTGACGTTTTGAGTCCGGTATGTCTGTGCAGTCCGAATCTGAGTCCAGAACGTGAGAGACTTGGACTCTATCTTCTCTTGGCCCAAAAGTGACGTGAGAGGACTTTTTGAACAGCACCTAAACTTCTCCTTTTCCCTTATCTTCATATGTGTATTGTACAAATGTCCCATACACCTGCAATTAGACAAAACACAAAAGTATGTGATGTATTTTTGTTCTGGATAACATAAATAGATTATTGAATAGTTTGCACTAGAAATCACCTGACAAATATGCATGTATGCAATATTTTTGGTCTTATCCAAGGTAGTCATGTCCTCATCATCCTCCAATTCTAGAAAACAAAGCCGTCCTCGGCGGTTCTTAGTCTGAAATGTGGCTAACAAAAGAGACAAGGTGTACATGTTGTATATGTATATGTCATCCATTTTTATTTCCCTTGATTTTTGCACATATGACACATGAATAGATGAGTAGCTTGCATAGTTTATAAAATCTAAAGCCAAAACATTATCACAAGAAGTAGAAGGCATGAAAATATTGCAACTCAGTTTGCACATATAAGTGAAGCTCTTATTCATTTCAAAAGATTGACAATGTTCATCATTAAACCATCCCAACATTGGTGAATAAACCTTACTTGCATCAAGTTTACATGCTACAACATGCTTAAATAAGCAAACATGCAATAAGTCATTCGACACAGAATCATCACCAAGATTAGAGGTCATATCAAAATGATTAAACATTGATTCTTTTGCATCAACAGTTAATTCAATGGGTGCACTAAAAATTGTTGGTATTTCAGTTGTTTGATCACATGACGCATTCATGACAGTTTCAAGATTCTCTAAAATAGGTGATGTGCCCAAATCACCAGGTAACTCACCACATGATGCATTCAAGTTAACTAGGGATGCATCATTCTCATGTGAAGTTATATCATTAATACCTTTACTATTACCTTGTCGCAAAGACTTAGCTGATGTAGGTACGGGCCTTGACAATGCACCATACACTTGAGATGATGTCGCGCTCACAATCTGGGGTGGGGCTGCTCTAGTAGGTGCAACGGTGGAGGACCAACTGACGATGGTGAGCATGAACTGGAATAGTAGTTGTTGTAGTCACCCAATGCATCCTCCTGTAGCTGTCTCTCAAAGGTACAAGCGCGAACATACATGCCAATAATGGAACGAGGAATATAGTGAAATCTTGCACGGATATCATGGTTCAAACCACCAAAAAATCTATTCATTGTATCATCCTCAAATTCTTCTATGTCACAATGATGCATATAAGATTTGAACTCTTTGTAGTAAGCATGAACGATTATTCTGCCTTGTTTTAATTGTTCAAATTTGCGAAGCAATTCACATTTATAGTAAGGAGGAAAAAATTGTTGTCTCACTACAGCTTTCAAAACTTTCCAAGTTGTGGGTTGGTTATCAATGTTTTTCTTACAATGTACACTCCACCAAATGAAGCAAAACCGATAAATGCTCTAGTGGTAGCTCGTACTCTCTCAAGTTCGGAAAAATCATGGTGACTAAAAACTTCTTCTAATTCAAGCTCCCAAGCTAGATAAA